>BSYO01000008.1:1200000-2400000 GCA_033239525.1 Nepenthes gracilis | reverse complement strand
GAGCTGTGTCGGGGAAAGAGCGATTAGTTCTTTATGAGTTCTTATCACTCGCTTAAAGGTTACTTCAGCTAGGGGTTGTTTGATTCTCTGTGTATTCGAGAGTTCTTCATTTTCTCCGACGATAGTTAGGAGTATTTGTAATGCTTCGTACAAAAAACTTTGGCGTCAAAACTCGTGACAAGTGTCCCGTCAAGATTCGCTGGCCATTGGGTATTGATAGGACTCACCGTAGTCAGATGTCGCCTTGTGACGATGACATAACCGCAACTGGTGGTGGTCGAGAGGGGCCGGGATGTTTTTTGCGTGGATTGGCTAGGCTACCGCTAATCGGCATGTATGGTGATTCCCCATGGTTGACCGTTGCGACCATTGGTTAGAATTTGCTAACCGACATCTTCTACGCTGTCAGACTGTCATAGTTGAGTTGGGTGGTGGAATTGGGCCGAAATTGGCTAAGTCGCAGAGGTTGTTTGCTAATCTTGATCCATCATTTTTTCTTGGGCCTGCTCACAGTAAATGAGCTGCCTAAATGGTTTCCTTGATCTTACTTCCCATTCGGCTTCACTGACAAGTAGGGTCGCTGACGGATCGAGCCGTATTGTCGCTGGACCCATCAACTACCATTGTTATTTTTTATATGCATAGTTTCTTATTATTCATTTAGTTTGGATATCTTTTCACAAAGATTATTTCTTTTATATTTAAATATTATTTTTTGTAATTTATTTTTTTTCACACCATACACTATTTTTCAATATTTTGGTACTAGATTTTTTCAAATTTGATTTGTTATAATTTAATCCATTTATATGTGTTTCCATAATCCTAATTTTATAGATTTCCTAATTGTTTTAATTTATTATATTTATATTTTTATTTACTTCTATGTATCAATTTATTTAATATTTTTCGACATTTGAGTCGTTGACAAGAAATGAATTACAATGGTGATTGATTAATTTTATCTGATTGTTACACGTTATTTTCGTTGTCTACCAAAAATTATTGTGCTTATAATATAAGGTATTTACTTTACTTTATGATTATTTATTTTGTCTTTATTTAAGGTTATTATATTTTGTTTTATTATTGCATTACTTTATTCTTAAGAGAAAGGCCTCCAATATCCGATCTTTTGTTTTTCATTTTTTTAGAGTTTCTAAATGCAATATTTTATATTTTCAAATTATCTCATAAATTTTAGATGTATGACATAACATTTTATAAATACAATACCATCACATTGTGTAAAAATAGTGTTATATAACAACAATAATATATATATATATATATATATATATATATATATATATATATTTTTTTTTTTTTTTTTTTTTTTTTTTTTTTTTGTAGAGAGATATATTAATAAAGAAGGAAAAATAAAAAAGATATTTTACTTAATATGTCTAAATGTTGATGTAAATTTCCAATTTAAAAAAATAAAATAAAATTGACGTATCTCTTTATTAGGTTGTAAAGGCTCTCAAGCTAATTTTGGTTGTGTCTGCCGGGATCGAAAGAACGAGAAACACAATGCTTGCGAGTTGCCATTGATGAGAAATCTGTACTTCAAAAAACAACTCCCCCTAGAACCATTGAACACTTACCGTAACAGAAGACGGTGCACAAACAATGTCCTACTTAATGATGAATGAAAAATACCTGAGGTAAATAAGGCTTACTTTTAGGGTAAGTAAACTGGGAAGGATTGAGATTCTCATCGCCTTTACTGATTTTGGTTAGTGTACTCACATTGACCAATTCTAGCCAGCATGAATCGTCCAACTCGATTGAATGCTAAGTGCCCCATGCCCTTCTCCCTAATTGATTATATTGGGAATATCAGATATTAGCAACTATATAAAACAAAAAACATAAGTAAAATGAGACACCAAATTTACGTGGAAAAACCCCGAAGGGAAAAAAACCACGGACAAAGTAGGAGGTTTCACTATCTGCAACAAATCCGCGTACAAGAGTTCTGGCTGCTACAAATTCGGATGAAATCTATCAAATCTCCAACTATTTCTACTTTGACTGGAAGCTAAGCTATCATGGCACGCAGCTCTAGGGCAATCTCACTGAAGCTCGGTCTCTCGCACGGCCTGTGTGACCAGCACCTCTCCATCAATGATCTCCAGCCCGGGTCACAGTAGTATGGAACAGGTGGCCTCAATGTGTTGCACAAAACACCTCCTGATTTTCATCAGAACCAGCAATCAGTATTCAATATTTGATAGATAACAGCTTAAGAACAGAATCCGCAATTTTACCAATAACAGCGTCGTAGTCCAAGTCAGCATGTGGTCGTTCGCCGGATACAAGTTCCCACATCACCATCCCAAATGAGAAAACATCGACCTGAATTTACCACAGAGAAAAATCCAACGGTTAAAACAGGATCAGCCCTGCAATTAATTAATCAGGGAGAGCAAAATGTATAAGACAATCTGGCTATATATCTAGCTACCTTTTCTGAGACTAGACTAGTGGTAGAATTCAGAAGCTCCGGTGCCATCCACGGATATGTACCCCTAAAACTGGCTGATATTAGTGCCGTGCATCTCACTTTAGATAGACCCAAATCACCAATCTATCAAACACAAACAGGAAGCCCAATCACGCCACAATTTCCAGAGGACATCACATCAACTGAATACCGATAAAAATCTAAGCCGGCAACCAACCTTGCATATAGGTCTATGTGGATCCCGGAGATCGACCAGCAGGTTTTCACTTTTCAAGTCGAAGTGGACAACATTTTTCGAATGCAAGTACTCCATCCCAAAGGCCACATCCAGGGCAATCAAGAGCCGTGTCCGCATATCAAGATTTCTGGTAATAGAAAAAAAAAACAAATCTGTTAATCTCTTTTTATCCAGGGATGCTCACTTCTTTTTAAATCCAAAATGCGTCATCACACTTCGGAAACAGCGAAATCCAGAACGTTTCATAAAATAGAAAGGCAAGAGAATTAAATACCGTGCATTTTGGAGAGCACTATGGAGAGAACCATGGAGCATGTACTCAGCCACTATAGCCCCAGAACTTTCTGGGCCATCCAGAACTACACCATAGAAAGCAACCACATTTGGATGGCGCAACCCAGCAAGATTTATAGCTTCATTCCAGAAATCGTCTCCCTGACCAGGCAAGCACGGTAGACTGATAAGAAAGAAAGCTGTAAACTTCAGTGCATGTAGAAAATTATGGACAGAGAGACCCACCACATCATTGAACCACTTGATGGCCACATCACAGCCCCTCCATTTTCCATGATAAACGGCGCAGAAGGTGCCATAACCTAACTCCCGCAGATATTCAAGATCATTGTACTTAATAATCTGACAGTAGCCCAAAAACAGTAATACCTTTGTGGTTAGTAGACCAGCCAGGTCAAAAAAAAAAGAAAAATCTTCGTCACAGTTCCAGTAACAAGGAACAAAATCGTTTAACCTGCAAATTGCCTAGGCAATCAGGTAGCGCAGAGCCAAAATCTTTCATCTCCAATTTCGTATTAAGGACCTGAGATTCAGAGAAGATTACGATTACAAGTATGATAATCAAAAGAAGACTGGAGTAGTTTATTCCACAATTTTTATGTTGGGGGGGGGGGGAGGTTGGCCAGAAAGACACTGTGCACACCATATGCGCTGCCGCTCCTTCAGCTGGAGAAACAAATTTTGGCTTCATGAGTGCTTCTGAGTAAGTGTCAATAAGAAAACATGTAAAAGTCAAATCATATTCAATAAATAAAGAAAAATATAACAGAATCCACTACTGACCTTTTGAACATTGGCCTTGCACAAAATTGTTATCCCCGTTTGCATTGGGATCGCCCCATAACATATAGAGCTTGCCCTGTTCATAGGAATGCTCTTGCGGCTCTTGAAGATCACTGTTCCTAATAGCCTGTCAGTACCCAAAAACAGTGACAGCCTTGGTTAGTAGGCCAGCCAAAGAAAAAAAATTCTCAAAACAACAAACACAATCTTTTGACCTGTGAATTGCCCATGCCATCAGCTTGCGGAGAGTCAAAATCCTTCATTTCGGATTTGATATTCGAGGGCTGAATTTAAAAGAAGAAAATGAGCACAAGAAAGTGTAATAATCAAGAGAAAACAAGTGCAGTTTATCTTTCATCCCACAGTTTTATTTGAGGGCAGGGGGAGCTTGAGAGACACTGCACACACCATATCCGTAATAGAAGCTGCTTCTCCATCAGCAGGAGATATAACTTGTCGCTTGACCAGCCCTTCTGATGAAGTTTCTACAACAAACCATGAAAAAGTTGAATCACATTCAAAAAATAAAGGAAGAAACATAATGGACTACACTACTCACCTTTGCCATATTGGGCGTGCCCAGACTTGTTATCCCTGTTTGCATTGGGATCGCCCCATAACAAATACAGCTTGCTCTGTTCATATGCAGGCTCAGCATTTGCATTTAAAATATTGCAAGGCATAGGAGCTAAATCAGAGCATTGACCCAAGAAACTGCGATCTTGAATACTAAACAGCACCTCTGTTACATCATTGACGTTTCCAACACAGTCAGATGGAGATATATCTAGCCCAGCAGCTTCCTTGACCAGATAAGAGCTGTCCTCTGCTCCTACCCCACTCTTATCGGAATTCTGAGTGGAAGACTCACCAGCAATACCAATACCAGCTCCTTCCTTAACCTCATTTACAGCACCGACACAGTCAGGGTTACTCTCCTGTGCAACCGTGCCTGAGAAATCAATCCCTACATGATCAGCTTCATCGTCCCCAACAAAATCAGACCTGCGCTCCCCAACATCATCAGTCACAGGATCGGCAGACCAGCACTCCTCTGCCCTTTCTTCTGGCACAGGATGTTCACAGTTGACTCCACAGCTTCTCCGCCCCCTTCCTAAGCAAAAAAGAAGGCGCAAGAAATCGCAGCACCCACTACCCAAGCAGCGATCTTCTTCCATCTTTACTCCCAGTTGTTTGAAATCACAAATGGCAGCAGAAACTCCTAATGCAACTCTGTTTCCTGAGGTATTGGCAGGAACAGAAAGATTTTTTGATCATAATGGTTATCAGATTAGTTATGGAAAGGATTTGAGGATATTTGATAGTAACAGAAAATTAGTTTGATTTGTATCTATCAGATATTATCAACAGAAAAAGAAAGATATTCTTCAATATTATATATCATTTTATATATTTAACATAATAATTAAGAATATTGAATTAATATTTAAGGGGTAAATTTTATATTAATCATTTTACTCTAAAAAGGGCCTAAAATTTATAAAATGGGAAGAAATTATGCATTTCTTTTCGGAGATGACAGTTATTTTCGGACATAAAGAAAGCTTTCGATCAAGTAGATAAATCTGGGGATATTTTAGTTAGTTTTGATATCCTAGCCTCGTTAGATATGGAAAAGATTTGATTAGATTCCACAGGTAGAAATTAAACAAACCTGAGAAGTATCAATGAATTCCATTGAGAATTAGAATAGATTAATAAATGATTAATCGATTAAGTGCAAATTATAATATTGATGTTCAAAAATATATCAAAACAATATATCCATTTCTTATGATGTCTGTACACGGTAAACCTATGTTGAGGTCCAGGTCAAATTTTTATATTTATTATTTTTACTTTATAAGATAGCCTACAATTAAAGAAGTGAATTGAAATTAACGGATGTTGTTGAATAGTGATAAATAATAAGTCATTAATGGTAAAATTAAAATCCTAACCTCCCGATATTATCCAGAAGTTAAAATCTCTCTAATATGACTAATCTTGCCATGAGAGATCTTTGGAGATTTTGTAGATTTTGGATGATGATAAAATTAAATCCTAAGCTCCCAATATCATGTAGTTGTTAAAATCATTCTAATAAGACTAATCTTGCCATGAGAGATTTTTGGAGATTTTGGATGATGATGATGATGGAAAATTTTTGCATCATATAGAAAGAGTAAAACCTGGGAAAGATTTCCGTTAGTTTTATAGCTAGTATGCTGATAATTATGGACAAAGATTCAGTAGATTTCATATAAAGAAAAAAAAACAGCCAACATTTTGGACTAACAACAACTAAAATACCCAAAAAATTCTGAGTTGGACTGTGAAGAATGTTGCACCTGACAGAACCCCTAGAGTTTGTATTGAATTTGGCTGTAACAGGACACAATCCAACAGAATTTAGATTCTTTTAGCCAAGGTAAGGAAGCTACTTCATTAATCCTACTGATGTTCCATATATGCCAGCAACTAAAAGTCCATGTATAGTGGAACTAGCATTATGGTAAGTAATCTAACCATGTAAATTGCATATAACGTCAGAGTTTGAGTTTCTGGAAAAAAACTGACCTGAAAAGCATATGTATAGGCCAAGAACCAGTCCACCGGCCTTGTGTAGAGAAACAAGTTGACCAGAGGAATCCAACTCCACTGTCAGTGAATTTTCCATTATAGAATATTTCTCTTTTGTTGGGTCAGCTAAAATGTAGTTCATGTGAAGCATGCATGCCAGTGAATATGTAATGTTACTTGGCATGACCTTCTTCATCTTTCTTCACTGGTTCCATTCTCAATGCATCTCCTTTCCCTTCCTTGGACACAATAACCATTCCAAACTTATCATTCGCGGAAAACAACAGGATTTGCACAAAAAGAAAATGATTTTTTACAAAATTATCGCACTTGCACAATAAATAGGCTCCACTGCATTATGATCATGACTTTTCCGTTACTAACAAGAAAACAGACTCAATAGATGCAATATTACTGTTGCATATACTCGATATATTTCTTAATTTTAGCCAAATTATAGTAATCTATTCTCACGTCCTCATTAATCTCACAATTCTCATGAATGCCTAATCATTACTTTTGATTTGTTCATTATAAAATTCAAAAATTAATTTTTTTCTACATCTGCTCTACTCTAATCAATTAAAGCAAAATCATAGGCAAATAACAAACACAGAAAACACAATTTCAACATCTATCGTAGATTTATCAAAATTAACGTATACAGGTACGGATTCAAAGTAGACAATTGACACACTACTATTATGCTAAGAAATAATTGATATTTCCTACGATAGCACTAACAATAGTCGTTTCGCCACATCTATTTATTTTATTACATCTATATATTTTCTACCAGCTTCAAATAAATATATCTTAGAATGTGACTAGCAAATTATAGATCACATAGAATTCACATAAACTGACATAGCGCTTTGAATAAATAAATAAATAAGGGAAGCCGGTATCCAAGCACAACCAAAGTGTAAGAGATTACTCACATCATCACTTGCGGTGCAACCAATGTTCACGATTGCTGAAGCTTCAACAAATGAAACAGCCCCTGTGACGTAAATTTAAGCCAGCGCAAATTTAATACATCGGTCGAAGAAAGGGAAAACGTTGCCAGGGCAGTAAATGACTCTAACCAACAAAGGATGCCTATTGGCTTGTCGGAGTGGTCTTGCACCAAGGAGTATAGATTAGCCAAGCGAGGCTCAAATAACAGAAGAGGAAAGAGTTGCCTAAAAGCATCACCCTCCATCTCTTCAGACAAATCTCCAGAAGAATTGGATGGCACCATCATTTCCTATTTCAGCCTTTCTCCTGATATAACAATACAAAGTACGAATGAAAACAAATTTTACAGTTGACACAAATTTGACAGGCTTATGAACCGGGGAAATTTGAAGGCCAAATCAAAATATGTGATGAACAGCATGAAGGCAAAAAACGCGCTTAACATCAGTCAAAGTAAAGTGAAACTACATATGTTAACTGAATAAGAACAATATGCCATAGTTCTTGTCCGCAATATCAGAACCCCCATTTTTTTTGTTTTTGCATCTTAGAATCCTGAATGCTTCGCGGCCTTTCATGACCAAGAAGGATATAAGGCTAATTTTTCATACATTTGACTAAAACTCTTTAAAAATCTTTTCCTAAGCCTAGCAACAAAATTGAAGATGCATTTAGCTCCTTAGAAAACACCACCTAAATCCCCATCTGAGTTGAATCTAGGGAGCATTGTCTGAGTAAGGCGTGCTAAATGCCATTCCAGACAAGGTACATAGAAAAGACCAACACAAGATGTGCCATCTTACAGTCGAGAAAATCCAGCAACAGTCAAAAGTAATTCAGCATTAAAAAGCACCATCAACATCCAAACAATATATATATATATATATGTACAACAGTAACAAAAAATTAAAAATGAATAAAAAGGTAAATATGGGTGTAGGAAGTTAACCATTTTAATTTATTTCATGAAAGTAGGGATGCAAATGTTCTCTTGTCTGCAACCAAAACAATATCTTATCGGCTTTCCAAACTGAAAGAAATAGAACTACTTTTAGCCATGACAATTTATGCCTGTCGAGCTTTCATCCGAGGGGGAGTCTTAAAGAGTATTTTCAAGCCTGAAATTCTGCGATGCTAATCAAATTTGCTCTTTCGCAGATTTTTGTGCTAGCTGTCATTGCCGTGTGACGATTTATTCCTAGCCAATGAAAATAATAAATGTCAAAGTTTACCGAAAGAGGGCACCTATGTCACTGGCACGGGCAAGAATGAAAAAGAGAGACATCTCTTGAACTAAACAGCATAAATAAATTATGCAGACATAGAGAAAAAATTATCATGCAGAAAATCCGAGCATCTTTGTCATTGAACAAAGATAGCTCCATTAAATTAATCATGCCAAAAGTTTCCGTTTAAATTCAGCCATCATCCAAACAGGAGCTAATAAGGTGTAACATCCCGATGAGAGAACTAATTAAAGAAAAATTGGTGCACAGAGAGAAGCTTGTAAAGCATGGTAACAAGAAAAGGTTAGGTTTGTTCACCTAGGGTTTATCCAATGAATCTTCAAATCTCATCAACGATGCTGACAAACTTAATCCATAAAAAAAGAAAGGATAAAATGAAAAAATTTGACCAAGGTCGCTTTAGAAATGGGGTGGAGGGCTCCTGGTTGTTAGAAATACTGCAGTTAATTCCCAATAAATATAGCCACCGTGGTTTAGAAGCATTACACTTTTATAAAACAAAATTGGTGTCAATATTCTTGGCCTTTTGGTTTACATAGGGTTCACATAACCTGCATCTAAATCATAGAGCCACAAATTTGCACATTTGAGATAAACTGGATGTTAAAGATTCTGGAAGACTTGTATAACAGGGCAAGGTATACCGATAACAAAAAGCACATCAGCAAAATGATAACCATTCGCAAGCCTTATGATAGTGTTAACTGTTTTGAAAGAACTGACCCTGCCATAGCAGGCCTCCCAGACCACATAGTGGGAGAACATGAAGGAGGGATGCGGAAATCGGCAGCAGAATATCACGGAAGTTACTATTTCTGATAGCCAGAATGCAAATACCAACTTGTGCAAGGAAAATCAGAATGCTTATCAACAGACATAAGCTGCCCTTATCTGGCAATTCTGTTGTGCGGTCATGACCTCCATTTTAGTGGCAGCTCAGCTCAAATAGTCTGTACAAGTATACATGGAAAGAACAAAGTGAGCTAAACAAAAGAACCTAATATTTTTTAAAATGTGCTATCTCGGCGGTCATTAGCTTAAACAGTCAAGGATAGATGAATAGGTGCTTTAAAGAAATCGAAGCACAAAATTAAAATATCATAAAAGCAAGATATTCAAGCACAAAGCAGAGATGCAATACTACATTATTCACATCATTACTTCCAGTGCAACAAATCTTAGCAAGAGTCAAACGTTTAGCAGATGCAATCCAGTGATGCAAAATTAAGCCATCTTGGATATGATATATCCAGAGAAGCAATAGGGAAGAACGCAGTCGGTACACCAAACAAATGCTACCAACCAAGGGCAATGTCGGTTCCCTTGCTCGGTGTCAAGATCTAGCATCAGGCTTTAAAGATCAGCAAGATGGCTTTCACAGAATCGAAGAGTGAAGACATCTAAAGGCATACAATTGCACCTCTGCAGACAAACTGCCAAAAGAATTTGACCACCCGGTCATTTCCTATTTCAATCTTCTTCTGAGTTCTCAACACCATGTACTATAAAAGGCCTATTTATCTTATTAATGTAGATGTGCAAACATAAGAACCAGGCAGCAAAAAAATTGGCACCCAAATTAAGATATGTGACTATCAGGTTGACCAAAAGCTTATTTATTTGAGGTGAAAGTAATAAGAGATGTTCTATAGCTTAACTTAAATAGAACAATCATAGAGTCTTGCCGGGCTATTTGCTCTTGACTCTTGAAATTAAAAAGCATTAGAAACACTGAAATGGAGGATGAAGAAAGATATATTCAATTGAATCCTCTCTTATGGCAACTCAACTTATTGACTTGCCAGTGGTCATAGCTGAAACGATGGAAGTACACCAATTTTACCACCCTTCGACCGTCAATGTTGATCACATCCATCATCCTCAGACCATTATTTTTAAAGTAAGTTGCAAATGTTGCGGACTGCAGATCATCCAACGACAGCATTCCACATAATTTAACGGCGAAGGAACATCATGTATTTTCTTAGAATGAGGTCGACAAACCCTTTGGCTGAATTGCTTATAGCCGAGGCCATGGAACCAAAATATTAGGTGCAATCCCCCCAAACTTCACCAAGCAATTGAAAATCTTAGAAAGGGTAAATTATTGTACACAGTACAACGTTGGAAGTGATTTACATGAAACGGTATGACTTAATATAAGATCACATGGAGAGTGGCATTGAATGATAAATGAACATAAAATACTAACGAGTTTTTTTAGAGGCGAAGTGGAAGTAGGCCAGAAGTCCGACAACAATGAATCTAGCAACAAAATGCTTGACATTAAATCCATCTAAGTGGACACCAAATCATTTTCATTTACACACTTAATACTTCAATTTGTCATGCCAATGAGACAAACAATCACCAAATTGACAAAAACCAGATGAAACACAGCAAAGAAAACAACCAAAAGGAAAGTTCTGGTTACTCACAAATCAAACAAGAAAAATGTTTGAGAAGGCGCAATAACTCGAAAACTAGGAGAAAACAACAAATTACACCTAAACTTTGTGACCAAATCATGCACAAAACAGAAAAACAGAGAGACCGAAAGATGAGAGAAGAGAGGGAAACGGACACAAGAGAATCTGACTGCCGAAAAGCGCCGGAGAAGCCGATTGATACGTGCCTGTAGTTTGTTCACTTTTTTTAGTCTGCTCTTTTAGTTTGTTAGAATATTGGGCCACGTGCAACACAGCACCTGCCCTCTTTTCTGTATTTAGCCCATCTCTTCTGGGCAGTAGAGGTAAGCAAGTAATTACTCTTCTTCTCCTTCGTGTCTTTTCTCCCTCTCTCTCTCTCACTCCCCCTATGACTCTCTCAATTTCCCCACTTCCCTTTCCCCTTTCCCATCTTCCCCTCTAATCTCCTCTGCCCGAACTCCCCTTCCCCCTGCCTCTCCAGATTTCTCTCCTCTCCTCTCTTCGTCGTTCGTCTTCTACTCTCGGTTGCAGGGCAACCACCGGCGTGCACGTATCACAGATGAGCAAGCTAATCCGAGTCAGCACAAATCCCCGGCAAACGTTTCTATGATTTACAGTTGGGCGACTAATTTAGACACAACTAGCACAATGCACACATGCTTATAGCTAAAAATCAGTGGGGTGGGCGTGCTGTCAATATTTTTTGTGTGTGAGCCGGATTGTAATCATATCCACCGCCATTATCGCCGCTTACCTATCACGTAAAAGAAAATAATCGCCAGGCATTTGTTCGTTGCACAAGAGAGAGAAGACCTCACGGAACTCTTCAGTATAAGCCTTGGGAGGCCGAGTTTGAGCTCGTCCGAGGATTCTTCAGTACTGAAGGAATTGGGCAGACCAAGATCCAATCCATCACAGCGACGGGAGGTAATCGAGAACCCTTAAGGTTCCCCCCTCCCTCTCGCCGTCGGCCTCCCGCTCCTGCTCCGGGCGTAGCTTCAAACCCTAGAAGTTTCTGCCTAGTTTCCTGATTTTTTAATCCTCACAATTTGACGTCACAGGGCAGCCATTATTAGCACAATTTTTTTTCTAAAAACATTGAAATTACAAATAATACTAATAATAACAAACAATTAGTTTTAAAAACTTTAACTACTCACACCGTAATTATATAATTTTAAAAATAATTACTATTATTTTAAATAAATTTAAAATAATTAATTAGATTTTTATATTAATTTTAATATTGTTGCAAATAATATAAGATATACATATTATATTATTAATTTTTATATTAATGATATTTTATAATTTATTTATTATTATATAAAAAAATAAAAAATATTATTTATTTCTTAGAATATATATTTTTTAAGTAGCAGTTAAAGATGTTATATCGGTAAAATAAATTGAGTTATATAAAGATAAAGATTAGCAATCCAACACAATGAAAATCGACTTGCCAAATAATAAATATCTTGTAATATTTTTGTTCCATTTTAACCATTTTTCATGATGAACATATCTCAATTGCTAGCTAATTTTAATATCAATTAGAAGATAATTAAAATAATTAAATATTCTTAGAAATATTTTACTTTATTATTAATTAATTTGTGGGTACTTATTAGCTATTCAAAATCTATTATTGAGTCAATTGTTATCATCAATTAACAACATTGTGTTTTTTGTCACGATTATATTTTGTCAAATAATACTAACGACGGAGGTAAATATATTGAATAAATAGCGCACGCAGCTAGAGAGAAAAGGAGGATAGAGAATAAGAGTCTAGACGCTTTGGAATATATTTTTATCAGATCTATTTAATATAAAATTGTAATAAATATTCTCTAATCCTATCATTTGTCTGATAACGTTTGGTTCTCTCTGTGCATGTGTAAGTTTTACCGATTGTTTGAATTCTTTTTAATGGATTTATATATATTTGAGGGTTTTGTCATTTTTTTAAAAAATAAATAAATATCTGATATTATATATTTTTATATCAGTATATTTATATAAAAATAAGTATAAAATTTGTATTGGATGTGACATTTGAAATCATATTGTTGGGTTGTGATCACTATTTTTAGATTTATTATTTGTTATTCTTGCTAATTCCCGACAGAAAGATATTTATTATTAGATATTAAAAATTCATTCTCTCTAGCTGAAAATGCTTTGTTTGTAGTTGACTTGTCCCTTTTGTCTGAAATTTAGTTGAATTTATAATATATTCAGACATTTTAATATATTTGATAAAATTTAAAATTATACTCAAACTTGTACGTGACAAAATATAGTGAACAACTTTACTTACGAGAGACAGTATACATCGATTGCCTAATATATTGGTCTAAATTGTATTTACTTTGGCATATGGATATAGCATTAGTTGTAATATTTTCTCAAATTAGTCTTTCAATCTCCGATAGTCTGATTTACTACATCCTTTTATATTTTTGTATAGATTTATATTCAACATCTGATTTGGACTCTGGTTTGAGTTTTATCAATTTTGGCCATAAATTAAATTTAAAATGTCTCGTAAATTTAATTTTGATTGTACGTTTTGATCCAAACATTGAATTATCTATTTATGGTATTGATTCGGTTTATGATGTATTGTTCATATGATTTGATTATTCGGCTAATCAATTTTGTCTCGTATCAAGATTTGATTGGATATCTTATTATCTGATTTGACATTCGGATTGTTTCTATTATATATATGTCCTATGATGACTATTTTCTAATCTGATATACAATTTGAAAACGAGAAAGCTATTGACTTCTGATATTTGATTATATTTCGTATTTGATAATTTAATTTCTGATATCGGCGATTTAGATTTGCTATCTACTTTTGATATCTGTTTATAAATCATAAATCTGATTTATTGAACATCATTATCATTATAGATATCTATATAATACTTATTGAATTTTAAACTCATATTTTTACTTTATTCCTTAATAGTAGAGGTTTCGATATATTACAAGAGTTGAACGAGATCTAATATGGTTGCATATTTTCTGATAAGTTAAACGAGACAACACTCGTCCGCAACGGACAATTGGTATTTTAAAGGCTTCTTACAAGTACTAAATGTAACAGTAACATATACAAAAATAGTGATTTAATATTAGTTAAATTTTAATATTCTTTAAAATTTTATATAAGAAGGAAATATAATAAGTGCCAAAAATTATAATTTGCTTATATTTATTTATTATTATTATTATTTAATATAATATTTTATTTTTGTTGGTTTATTTACCAATTTTAATTTTACATTTTTAGCGAGTTAAATCCTAAATAAAAGGTTTCCCTTAGAAAAATAAAAAGAAACCGATCGATCTCATCTTCGTGGAAGCTTGTAGCAAAAAAGGAAATCAATTAAGAAAATAAATCTTTTATAAAAAGAAAGGATGATGCATGCAAAGTAATAACAAATGGAAGAGATTAAAAAAAATAAATGAAGAGAAGAAAAAAAAAAAAAAAAAAAAAAGTTGCTGTGCAGGGCATGGGAGATCATAAAGGGGACGATTTTAGGGAGATATTTTAGAATAATTAGGGGTAGATTAGAGCAGGATAAATCGCAAAAAATAATATTTTGTAGTTTTTATATTTTTATCTTAATAGTTAATTATTAAAGTTCTTTTAATTTTTATTAATATAATCACATTAATTTTAATTTACGTAGAATAGTTTGATTATTAATTTAAATTTTGCTATTATTTGTAAATTTGGTAAGTTTTTTGTCATTATTAAAATTCTTCGAATTTCATGCAAGTTAAAGTTACATTATAATAGCGATTAATTAATTTTATCTGATTGTTACACATTATTTTCTTTGTCTGTCCAGAATTACTGTGCTTAGAATATAAGGGATTTATTTTACTTTATAATGATTTATTTTGTCTTTATTTAAAATTATATTATTTTTACATTAGTTTATTCTTAAAAAAAGTCCTCCAATATCTAACCTTTTGTTTTTCATTTTTTTGGAGTTTCTAAATGCAATATTTTATATTTTTTAAATTATCTCATAAATTTTAAATATATAACATAACTCTATATAAATACAATACCCACATATCGTGTGTAAAATAGTCTTGTATAATAATAAATATATATATATATATATTTTTATTTAAAAACCAGTTATGGTTTTTAAAAAAAAAAAAATTAAAAGAAAATCCTGATGTTTGATAACGAATAATATCGACAATTTTAATTAATAAGTCAATTTCGTAGTACAATTTAGGAAGAAAAACAAATAAATAAAAGCGCCGTGAAGTTTTGATGAGGCACGATGTTTTTGCAGAAATACTTTCTAAAACGATGATTGGACATAGCTTCCGTTAATAACAAAGCATAAACAATCTACTACTTAGCGATGAAGGAAAAATAACTGGGGTAAGTAAGGCTCATTTTTAGGGTAAGTAAACTAGGAAGGGTTTAGATTCTCATCACCTTTATTGATTTTGATCAGTGTACTCACATTCACCAATTCTAGTCGGCATGCACACACGGATCGTCCAACTCGATTGAATGCTAAGTGCCCCATGCCCTTCTCCCTAATTGATTATATTGGGAATATCAGATATTAGCAACTATATAAAACAAAAAACATCAGTAAAATGAGACACCAAATTTACGTGGAAAAACCCCGAAGGGAAAAAAACCACGGACGAAGTAGGAGGTTTCACTATTTGCAACAAATCCGCGTACAAAGAGTTTTGGCAGCTACAAATTCGGATGAAATCTATCAAATCTCCGACTATTTCTACTTTCACCGGAAGCTAAGCTATCATGGCATGCAGCTCTAGGGCAATCTCACTGAAGCTCGGTCTCTCGCACGGCCTGTGTGACCAGCACCTCTCCATCAATGATCTCCAGCCCGGGTCACAGTAGTATGGAACAGGTGGCCTCAATGTGTTGCACAAAACACCTCCTGATTTTCATCAAAACCAGCAATCGGCATTCAATATTTCAAAATAGCTTAAGAACAGAATGCTGCAATTTTACCAATAACAGTGTCGTAGTCCAAGTCAGCATGTGGTTGTTCGCCGGACACAAGTTCCCACATCACCATCCCAAATGAGAAAACATCAACCTGAATTTACCACAAAGAGAAAAATCCAACCGCTAAAACAGGATCAGCCCTGCAATTAATTAATCAGGGAGAGCAAAGTATATAAGACAATCTGGCTATATATCTAGCTACCTTTTCTGAGACTAGACTAGTGGTAGAATTCAGAAGCTCGGGTGCCATCCACGGATATGTACCCCTAAAACTGGCTGATATTAGTGCCGTGCATCTCACTTTAGATAGACCCAAATCACCAATCTATCAAACACAAACAGGAAGCCCAATCATGCCAATATTTCCAAAGGACATCACATCAACTGAATGCGGATAAAAATATAAGCCGGCAACCAACCTTGCATATAGGTCTATGTGGATCGCGGAGATCGACCAGCAGGTTTTCACTTTTCAAGTCGAAGTGGACAACATTTTTCGAATGCAAGTACTCCATCCCAAAGGCCACATCCAGGGCAATCAAGAGCCGTGTCCGCATATCAAGATTTCTGGTAATGAAAAAAACAAATCTGTTAATCACTTTTTATCCAGGGATGCTCACTTCTTTTTAAATCCAAAGTGCGTCATCACACTTCGGAAACAGAAAAATCCAGAACGTTTCATAAAAAAGAAAGGCAAGAGAATTAAATACCGTGCACTTTGGAGAGCACTGTTGAGAGAACCATGGAGCATGTACTCAGCCACTATAGCCCCAGAACCCTCTGGGCCATCCAGAACTACACCATAGAAAGCAACCACATTTGGATGGCGCAACTCAGCAAGATTTATAGCTTCATTCCAGAAATCCTCTCCCTGATCAGGCAAGCACGGTAGGCTGTTAAGAAAGAAAGCTGAAAACTTCAGTGCATGTAGAAAATTATGGACTGAGAGACTCACCACATCATTGAACCACTTGATGGCCACATCACAGCCCCTCCATTTTCCATGATAAACGGCACAGAAGGTGCCATAACCTAACTCTCGCAGATATTCAAGATCATCGTACTTAATAATCTGACAGTACCCCAAAAAAAGTAATACCATTGTGGTTAGTAGGCCAGCAGGGTCAAAAAAAAAAAACTTCATAACAGTTCCAGTAACAAGGAACAAAATCGTTTGACCTGCAAATTGACCAGGCAATCAGGTAGCGGAGAGCCAAAATCTTTCTTCTCCAATTTCGTATTAAGGGCCTGAGATTCAGAGAAGATTATGATTACAAGTATGATGATCAGAAGAAGACTGGAGTAGTTTATTCCACAATTTTTATGTTGGGGGGGGGGGGGAGGTTGGCCAGAAAGACACTGTGCACACCATATGCGCTGCCGCTCCTTCAGCTGGAGAAATAAATTTCGGCTTCCTGAGCGCTTCTGAATAAGTGTCAATAAGAAAACATGTAAAAGTCAAATCATATTCAATAAATAAAGAAAAATATAACAGAATCCACTACTGACCTTTTGAACATTGGCCTTGCACAAAATTGTCATCCCCATTTGCATTGTGATCGCCCCATAACATATAGAGCTTTCCCTGTTCATAGGAATGCTCTTGCGGCTCTTGAAGATCACTGTTCCTAATAACCTGACAGTACCCAAAAACAGTGAGAGCCTTGGTTAGTAGGCCAGCTAAATAAAAAAAATCCTCAAAACCACAAACACAATCTTTTGACCTGTGAATTGCCCATGCCATCAGCTTGCGGAGAGTCAAAATCCTTCATTTCGGATTTGATATTCAAGGGCTGAATTTAAGAGAAGAAAATGAGCACAAGAAAGTGTAATAATCAAGAGAAAACAAGAGCAGTTTATCTTTCATCCCGATGCTTTATTTGGGGGCAGGGGGAGCTCGAGAGACACTGCACACACCATATCCGTAATAGAAGCTGCTTCTCCATCAGCAGGAGATATAAGTTGTCGCTTGACCAGCCCTTCTGATGAAGTTTCTATAACAAACCATGAAAAAGTTGAATCACATTCAAAAAATAAAGGAAGAAACATAATGGACTACACTACTCACCTTTGCCATATTGGGCGTGCCCGGACTTGTTATCCCTGTTTGCATTGGGATCGCCCCATAACAAATACAGCTTGCTCTGTTCATATGCAGGCTCAGCATCTGCATTTAAAATATTGCAAGGCATAGGAGCTAAATCAGAGCATTGACCAAAGAAACTGCGATCTTGATTACTAAACAGCATCTCCGTTGCATCATTGACGTTTCCAACACAGTCAGATGGAGATATATCTAGCCCAGCAGCTTCCTTGACCAGATAAGTGGTGTCCTCTGCTTCTACCCCACTCTTATCGGAATTCTGAGTGGAAGACTCACCAGCAATACCAATACCAGCTCCTTCCTTGACCTCATTTACAGCACCGACACAGTCAGGGTTACTCTCCTGTGCAACCGTGCCTGAGAAATCAAGCCCTACATGATCAGCATCATCGTCGCCAACAAAATCAGACCTGCGCTCCCCCACATCATCAGTCACAGGATCGGCAGACCAGCACTCCTCTGCCCTTTCTTCTGGCACAGGATGTTCACAGTTGACTCCACAGCTTCTCCGCCCCCTTCCTAAGCAAAAAAGAAGGCGCAAGAAATCGCAGCACCCACTACCCAAGAAGCGATCTTCTTCCATCTTTACTCCCTGTTGTTCGAAATCACAAATGGCAGCAGAAACTCCTAATGCAACTCCGTTTCCTGAGGTGTTGGCAGGAACAGAAAGATTTTTTGATCAAAATGGTTATCAGATTAGTTATGGAAAGGATTTGAGGTTATTTGATAGTAACAGAAAATTAGTTTGATTTGTATCTATCAGATATTATCAACAGAAAAAGAAAGATATTCTTCAATATTATATATCATTTTATATAATTAACATATTAATTAAGAATATTGAATTAATATTTAAGGGGTAAATTTTATATTAATTATTTTACTCTAAAAAGGGCCTAAAATTTATAAAATGGGAAGAAATTATGCATTTCTTTTCGGAGATGACAGTTATTTTCGGACATAAAGAAAGCTTTCGATCAAGTAGATAAATCTGGGGATATTTTAGTTAGTTTTGATATCCTAGGCTGATTAGATATGGAAAAGATTTGATTAGATTCCATTGGTAGAAATTAAACCAACCTGAGAAGTATCAATGAAATCCATTGTGTTTTAGAACGGATTAATTATTGATCAAGTGCAAATTATAAGATTTGCCCCTTGAAAAATATATCAAAACAATGTATCCATTTCACATGATCTCTGCAAACGATAAATCTGTGTCGAGGTCTAAGCTAAATTTTTAAATTTATTATTTTTACTTTGTAAGATAGTCTATAATTAAAGAAGTGAATTGAAATTAATGGATAATGTTGAATAATGATAAATAATAAGTCATTGACCGTAAGATAAAATCCTAACCTCCTGATATTATCTAGAGGTTAAAATCTTTCTAATATGATAATCTTGCCATGAGAGATTTTTAGAGATTTTGGATGATGATAAAATTAAATCCTAACCTCCCAATATTATCTGGAGGTTAAAATCTTTCTAACAAGACTAATATTGCCATGAGAGATTTTTCAAGATTTTGGATGATGATGATGCAGAATTTTTCGATCATATAGAAAGAATCAAACATGGAAAAGGTTTCGTTAGTTTTTATAGCTGATTGGTTCATAGATAAATTTTCGTTAGTTTTTAAAGCTGGTTGGTTGATAGATACAGAAAAAAATTCAGTACATTTCATACAAAGAAGAAAAACAGCCCACATTTTAGACTAACAACTAAACATACTCAAAAAAAATTCTGATTTTGACTGTGAGGAATGTTGTTACTAACAGAACCACAAGAATTTGTATTGAATTTGGCTGTAACAGGACACATTCCAACAGAATTTAGATTCTTCAAGCCAAGGTAAGGAAGCTACTTGATTAATCCTACTGGTGTTCTAGATATGCCTGCAACTAAAAGTCTATGAGTAAGGTTTCAACAGGAAGTATAGCGGAACTCAGGTCATGGTAAGTAATCTAACCACATAAGTTGCATGTAATATCAGAGTTTGAGCTTCTGGAAATAAACTGACCTGAACAGCATATGTATAGGCCACGAACCAGTCCACCAATCTTATGAAGAGAAACAAGTTAACCTGAGGAATTCAAATCCAATATCAGTGATGTTTCCATT
The DNA here is from genome assembly GCA_033239525.1 of Nepenthes gracilis. Lineage (NCBI taxonomy): Eukaryota > Viridiplantae > Streptophyta > Magnoliopsida > Caryophyllales > Nepenthaceae > Nepenthes > Nepenthes gracilis. The sequence continues at coordinate 2,379,733 of BSYO01000008.1, read as the reverse complement.
ATAGAATATTCCTCTTTTGCCGGGTCAGCTAAGACGTAGTTCTTGTGAAGCATGCACATCAATGAATATGGAATGTTACTTGGCATGAGCTTCCTCATCTTTATTTATTGGTTCCATTCTCAATGTGTCTTCTTTTACTTGCTCAGACACAATAACCATTCCTAACCTATCATTTGAGGAAACCATCGTATTTTGCAAAGTAAGAAAATGAATTTCCACAAAATTATGGGTCTTGCACAATATATGTCCTCCTGTGCATTATAATCATGAGGTTTCCATTAGCATTAAGTAAATAGACTCAATAGATGCAATGTCACCAATGCAGATACTCAATGCAGTTCTCAATTTTAACAAACTTACATCAATTTTATCTCACATCCTCATTAATCTTGCCATTTTCTTGAATACTTAATCAATAATTTTGATTTGTTCATTATGTAGCCTAAAATTATGAGACTTACACTTCATGAATTCAGCATTACTTCTACTTATCCTCGCCCCTTAAGAGCCACAACCTTCCAGGATTTTTATACATATGCTCTAATTTAATCAACTAAAGCAATATCATAGGCAAATAACACGCTAAGAAAACTCAATTTCAACATTTTTCATAGGTTTATCCAAATTCAGGTTTACAGGTGATGCCCTACTATCATGGAAAGAAAATACATAATATTTACTTTGATAGTCCTAACAATAGCCATTTCCCCACATCTATCTCTTTTATCACATCTCTATATTTTCTACGGGCTTACAATAAAGCTTTATGCATTACATATAGAAGATAATTAGATAACCTGTGTCCATATTATAAAGCAATAAGTCTGAATATTTAGCATAGAGTGGCTGTTCTCAAGTTTAACAGATTTGCATTATAGAGCAGAGTGTTTCCAAAAACAAAAACCATGTCAACAAAATGAACAGCCATTTACATGCCTTAAGGTAGTTTCAGATAACTGTGCTGATATAGCAGGTCCTGCCTCAGCTGGCTGCCTGGGCCTAGCAAGGGAAGAACATATAGGAGCCATACAGAAGTTGATAACTACAGATGACAGAAATTATACTTTCTGCAGCCTAAATGCAAATACCAACTGCCACAAAGAAAATCAGAAAGCCAGGATAAGCATGATGTTGCCATCTTCCAGTTCTGGCACCTCTCTTGTAGGTGTCATTACTTCCATTTAGTGGCAGATAGCATGGTCTGCATAAGAACAAAAGGAAAGCAAAAAACCTAAGGGCAACAAAGAACCAAATATTCTTAGAAGTAGACTAGTGAATTATATATCACATAGCATTCACATAAACAGACATAGTGCTTTGAATAAAAAATTAAAAAAGTGAAGCAGGTATCCAAGCAGAAGCAAGGCGTAACAGATTATTCACATCATCACTTACAGTTCAACAAATTTTCGCAATTGCTGAAGCTTCAACAAATGAAACAGCCCCTGTGATGTAAAATTAAGCCAGGGCAAATTTAATATATTGGTTGAAGAAAAAGGGAAAGCATTGCCAGTACAGTAAACAACTCTTACTAACCAGGGGTGCATCTTGGCTTTTAGGAGGGATCTTGCATCAGGGAGTATACATTAGCCGAACGGGGCTCAAAGAACTGAAGAGGAAAGGGTTGCCTAAAGGCATTAACCTCCATCTCTTTAGATAAATCTCCAGAAGAATTGGATAGCATCATCATTTCCTATTTCAACCTTCTCCTGATATCACAACACAATGTACAAATGAAAAACTGATTTTTCAGTTGACACAAATCAGACGGCTTCAACCACAAAACCAAAATATGTGGTGGACTGGATGAAGGGAAAAAATGCATTTAATACCAGTCAAAGTAAATCGAAACTACATATGTTAACTGAATAAGAACAATATGCTTTAGTACTGGTCTGCAATAGAACGCATTTTTTTTGCTTCTTAGAGTCCTGAATGCTTCACAGCCCTTCATGACCGAGAACGATATAGGGCTAATTTTTAATACATTTGACTAAAACTCTTTAAAAATCTTTTCCTAAGCCTATTAACAAAATTGAAGATGCATTTAGTTCCTTAGAAAACACCACCTAAAGCCCCATCTGAGTTGTATCTAGGGAGCACTGTTTGAGTAAGGCGCACTAAATGCCATTCCCGACGAGGTACATAGAAAAGACCAACAAAAGATGTGCCATCTTACAGTTGGGGAAAAGACAGCAACAGCCAAAAGCATGAAAAAACACCATCAACATCCAAACAATACATACATACATAGATAAATATATATATACATATACAAACATATATATATATACACATACATATATGTATATGCCCAACATTTTAGTTGGTGCCCTCCTAGAAAGATATTCATGACAATTTATTTCAAGCCAACGAAAATTGTAAATTTCAAAGTTTACCAAAATAGGTCACATATGTAACTGGCATGGGGAAGAATGAAAAAGAGAGATATCTCTTGAACTAAATGGGATGAATCAGTGATGCAGACATAAAGAAAAATTTTCATGTAAGCCATCCAAGCATCTTTGTCACAGAACAAAGATAGCTCCATTGAATTAATCATGCCAGAAGTTCACGTTAAAATTTAGCTATCATACAAATATGTGCTAATAAGGCATAACATCCCGATGAGAGGACTAATTAAAGAAAAATTGGCGCATAGAGAGAATCTTGTAAAGAATGGCAAGAAGGAAAGGTCAGGGTTATTCACATAGGGTTTACCCAACCCATCTTCAAATCTCATCAAATATGCTGATAAACTTCTTCCATAAAAAAGGATGGATAAAATGAAAAAATAGGACCAAAGTCGCTTTAGAAAGGGGAAGGAAGGGTCCAGATTGTTAGAAACACTTCAGATAATTGCCAATAGGTATGACCACCAAGGTTTCAAGGGTTTATACTTTTCGGAAGCAATTTGGTGTCGATATGCTTGGCTTTTCCGGTTACACAGGGTTCGGATAACCTGCATCTAAAACATAGAGCTACAAATTTGCATATTTGAGACAAACATTGAGATAAATGAGTAACAATGTGCAGGCCTTATAATAGTGTTACTGGTTCTGAAAGAACTGACCCTGCCTTAGCAAGCCTCCCAAACCACATAATGGGAGAACGTATAGGAGGCACGTGGAAATTGAGAGCTGAATATGACAGAAGTTACAATTTCTCATAACCAGGATGCAAATACCAACTTGGGCAAAGAAAATCAGAAAACCCGGATAAGCAAAGGGTGAGCACATACCTAAGTTGCCCTTATCTGGCAATTCTGTTGTGGGGTTATGACTTACATTTTAATGACAGCTCAAGCAGTCTGCACAAGAATACAAGGAAAGAACAAAGTGGGCTAAACCAAAGAACCTAATATTTTTTTTAATTTAAAATGTGATATCTCAGCATGCATTAGCCTAAACTACTAAGCACAGATGCCTAGGTACTTTAATAAAAGCAAAGCAAAAAATTACAACATCATAAAAGCAAGATATTTAAGCAAAAAGAAAAGATACAATGCTAGATTATTCGCATCATTACTTCCAGTGCAACAAATATTAGCAAGAGTCAGACATTTAGCAGATGCAACCCAGTGATGCAAAATTAAGCCCACATGTATATAATCTATCAATGGAAGCAAAAGGGAAGAATATTGTCAGTACACCAAACAAATGCTACCAACCAAGGGCAACATCAGTTCCCTTGCTCAATGAAGAGATCTTACATCAGGCTATAGAGATTAGCAAGATAATGTTCACAGAACCAAAGAGTGAAGATGTCCAAAGGCATACAATTGCATCACTGCAGACAAATCTCCAAAAGAATTTAACCACCGAATCATTTCCTATTTCAATCTTCTTCTGAGTTCTCAACACCATGCACTATATAAAGCCTAAATATCTTATCAATATAGATGTGCGACATAAGAACCAGGCAAAAAAAACATGACAACCAAATCAAGATATGTGATTGTCTGGTTGGAGAAAAGCTTATTTATCTGAGGTAAAAGTAATAAAATAAGTTATATAGCTTAACTTAGATGGAATAATCGTAGAGTCTTGCCGAGCTATTTGCCCTTGATTCTTGAAGTTAAAAAACGACAGAGACATTGAAATTAAAGCTATTGTGAGCATATGGATTTAATTTACGACCATCAACGAATGTTGAAGTCAGAAAGAGCAATATGTTATAGACAACAATGCATTACACACAACAAAGCGTCATGAAATGTGTTGTTTCATCACTCTATTTTAACAGTTCTTTCAGATTCTTCAACCTCTTCTTGTCTATCATCTGCTAATTCAATCAATTCACAGATACAAACAAAAGAGGACCTTTTTTTACAACCAGAAAGGAAAGTTCCCGTTACTCATAAATCAAACAAGAAAAAAGTTTAATAAAGCCCAATAGCTGGAAAACTGGGAGAAAACAACAGCTTACACCTACAATTTATGACCAAATCATGCACAAAACAGAAAAACATAGAGACTGAAACATGAGAGACGAGAGGGAAACCGAACAAGAGGTTCTGACTGCCAAAAAGAGCCGGGGAAGCAGATGAACAAGCAAATCATAGCCAACACAAATCCCTGGCGAGCGTTTCTACAATTCAAAGCTTGGCGAACTAGCACAATACACACATGCTTATCACTAAAGAATCAGTGGTGTGGGCGTGCTGTTAATATTTTGTGTTGGGGGGCTGGGCAGGCCGAACTCTTCAGTATAAGCCTTGGGAGGCCGAACCTCATGCTCGTCGTTCATGGATTCTTCAGTATTGAAGGATATGCGGAGAAATTATCCACCCCATCACAGTGACAAGTGGGAATGGAGAACCCTCGAGTCTCCCTCTCCCTCTCACTCATGCTCCTGTTGTAGCTTCAAAGCCCCAAAGTCTCTGCTGAGCTTCCTGAAACTTTGATCCTCTCAATTTGATGACATAAGGCTTGCTATCATTACCGCCGAATACAAAGAAATATTACAAAATACAAAGGTTCTATAATAAATCTGTCCAAATATTTCTTCATATTAAAAAAAAATATTCAAAAATATATATATTATTCGTCAGTAATTTTAATATTTTTAAATTTAATTTAAAAACACATTTTAAAACTCATGTCTTTTTATAGATAACTTAATTTTAAAATATACATATAACACTGTGAACACCAATATGTTACAATATAATGTCTAGCTATTGATAAACAAGTTGATTTCTAGTGACATTTTCAATCAACTTACAAGTAGTTTGTAAGCTATGCAGAAATTTAAACATTATAATAAATCTAATTTATTTTAAAATTTTATTGACAATGAAAATACAAAAACTGCCAAAAAAAGACTATCATATAATATTTAACTCCATTTTATTATCATTTTAATTACTGAATTATACATAATAAAGAAAACCCACATTATCTGAAAAGCTACAAACTATGTCATCATATGCCATACTATCCGCATCAAACAGACCCCCCTTTCTTTCTTCTCTGGCATGCAAATCAAGTTGATGATGGTTTTTTCTGCAGCCTGCAAGAGTAGGAGAGAAGGATTGATTAGCTTCAAGTGCCACTGCTGAGCGACCTGCAATTACATATAATGTAGTTTAACCAATTGCACAAAACTGAATATCCAAGTCGCGGTATTCTGAGTCAAGAGAACTCGTAGGTTAGATAAAACGATGGCTCAGTGCCTGAGTTTAAACCCCTTTTTCTATATAGAGAGAGGAGGAACATGTGTGCCAGCAGTAGACATCCAAGTGCTTGATTGACTACAAATTTGACAAACACAAAAGTTTGTTCTCCATGGTTGCTTCATTGTGATCTGAAAGTTTTGAGTTTAAACTATAAAATAGGAATAATGATGCTTATATATGATCTTTTCTAAATCCCATGACGTGGAAGCATCGTGCAATGGCCACATTTTTATATATACATACTACTAACATACACAGGCATACCCTAATTGTTTCACATGGCTTTACTGTCTATAAGAGCAAGACTGCTCTATATCATAAAACAAGATTCCCCCAATGTGAGCATCTGCTTGAAAAACTTGACAGATTGTGATAAATTGTTCGCTATAAATGTTTGTGCGTGTTCATTTCAAACAAATTTCAGGGTGCAAAGAAAATGAATATGTCGATCAACAAAAATATACCACCACTTAAGCAATGATATATCTTCAAATCAATGCTTGATCCATCAATGCAGATGCCGAAATTAGGGCTTGTACTTCTTGTATTTACCAAAGCCAAAACCATGGATTCACCTCATAAGCATTCTGCACAAATCCATAAACCAAAAAGACAGGCTGTTCATATCCACGTCTAATTGAATATAAGGTATTAGACTTCAGAATTGCAACACTTTTGGTCCAAAAAAATAACTACGGATTAACCTAAAGTCATCAAGAGTATATAACATGCCTGCCTATACGTTCTCGAACGACTGCAGCATGTTCAGAGCTGATACTTCTTTGTGCAAAGAATAACATGCTTTGGAGCATTCCGGTAGAAGGTTGAATTCCAGCATCTAGCATCCATTGCAGTACCTATAGCAACATTTTGATGTGAGACAGAAGACCATGATCGACACAGATAACCCGCAAAAAACATACACCGATCTTCCTGCAAGTGGGTGAAGATGTCAAATAAAAATTTAACACAACTCCTCACTTCTCCAAAACACCCACATTGACGTTATTGTTGGACATGGTTATGATAGTCTGTGACTTTGATTAAGTGGACCCAGCAAAAATTTGAAAAATAGATGAGTGGATCCTCAATTGTGGCACTCATGACCAAGACTGAGTAACATAGCTAGAACAACAAAATCCAAGGGAAAAAAGTGCAGTGCATTGCATCATTAATTTTGTTCCTTCATGGTATTTCCGTCCAAAACCTAGGTAAAATAGGGCATTCAAGGAGAATAACCAAGTGCTGATGAAAATAAGATGGAGAGATCACCTCCATATACTTCCTCCAATGTCCAGCAGCCAAGAGATTTCTCAACAAAATTGAATAAGTTGAGATGTTGATCTCTGCACCTGATGTCACTAGCTTGAGGAATAACTACAGGTATAAGGAAACAAAAAGGGAGATTGAGCAAGATCCCAATTGCTCAATGTAACTTTCGAATAAATTTTTTAGCCCCAAGGAGCCTCCAAATGGAGACATTTTCCCTTCATTTACCTTCATCATAGTGTCAATTTTCCCACATTTACCAAAGAAATGCAGCAGCTGATTCAAAAGTCCAACTGAAACTTCATGAAATGAAGGCTCTATTATTTTGATCAGGTCCACTGTTGTCCTCCAATCTCGTAGCCTTCAAATATCCAAATTTTTATAGTCAATGAAATGGCCACAAAAAAAAAAAAAAAAACCTCTGCAACAAGAGGCAGTTCATTGTGAGATTCACACATGGCCAGATGAAATGGAAGACACTGTTGCAGAACAATTCTTGATTGAGATTGTGGCCATCAGATAATTATTAAGCTATAACATCTAGATGTTGGCCCTCAAATTTGAATGAAATTCTCGGGTCAGCCAAGTAAATTTCAAATACAATTGCAGCCAAGTCTGAGGTTTCAAAGTCTCAAAATCGTGGACAACTTGAAAACTTCACTTATGAGGTTGCAAAATCAATTAATCCAACAACTGCGCCTGATAAGTAAACCAGAATCATATCTACAGGACTCAAGACATGGGATGAAACAGAGAATCTCACTTCCACTGAACTGAAATACTGCCGCTTTACTTCAGACCAGCTAGAATTGCATGGGATTAGAGGAGGAAAGGGGCCAGGGAGTTTGAGAGTTGAGGTAATACTTCCATAATATACATATATATACATTTGTAAATTACCCACCGGGTTGAACGCATGAAAAGAGATATTCACTCACCAGAGAACATGCCCAAAACAAAATATGATATAATCTAGTTGAAATTTCGATGTTAGTCACTGGTGTGACAATATAAACAATTTTAAGATGTCTGATTAGATTGAAAGGGCCAAAACTAAGTATCACTAATAGAAGTGCAAAAAACTTAACTTACAAGCTACAGGCTGATATGACTTCAAAGTATACAGCATCAGTAATTGGAATCTTTTTCTCTTTGATATATCTCAACAGACTAAGAACATTTTCTGGTTGATGCCCTTTATTGAACACCCTCATAAGAGCTGCACAAGAAACAGCATCAGGCTGAACATCTTTTGCCTCCATTTTGTGGAAAATTGAAATTGCTTTGCTGCAATTCTCTGCAATGATATAATCTCAGTAGGTTCAGCTTGAAAGGTGTTGTTCTCCTTCAGATATGCACAAAATGGTTGCTATTAGGTGGAACAAAACCAACTTTAACCATTTTTTTCACAAATTCTATAGATTTAAAATCTTTAAAAATAATATTTGGAAGCCTTTGATAGACTATTTTCACATTGACATTTTAAGAATTGTAAACCAGTAGAATTTTCAAAAAATAATGGTCAAAACTTGGCTTTACATAAAAATTTCAACATGGACACTTATCATAGAACAAGGGAGTAAGAAAGACGGTATAAACGTATGACTTCAAAGTAACTGCACATATGATCCATGTGTGCAGGGAGTAACAAATACAGTATAAAAGTATGCTTTCTACATAACTACACATCTTGTCTATGTATGCACTACATATTAAAAAACTATTCTTTGTGGTTTGCGGTGTAGTTTGGTTTCTCATTCAGGTCCAATTAGAACAGTGTATTTTGGCTCAAACTACAGTGCAACCCAAATTACAACTCAATTTCCATGACTTATGGTTTACACCAACTTATGCACCCTCATAGTCCTCCTAAGGGTGACCAATGATATTAAAAGGTTACGGTACGTTTGGTTATTGGAATGGAATAATGTGAGAATAGAATAGTTATTCCTAGATAATAGAATTGGGAGGGAATAAAGTTGGGAATTGTTATTCTCATATATGGTTATTGGAATAGAATTAGTTGGGAATTTGTATTTCAATATTTGATTTGTAGAATTGTATGAGAAATAAGGTGAGAATTTATCGAAATGACGATTTTATCCTTATTAATTGTGGGAATATATTATATAAAATAACACACACGTATATATGTACATATTTTTATATATATTATATGACATTCATATAAAGAAATATATTATGTACATATTATTATGAATTATTATTTAATATACCATATTATTTTATCACGTAAAATACATATTTAATAAATATATAATATATTATATATTATAAAAATAATACAGAAAATTATACGTATTATAAATATCATATTATTTTATATAATATAATATAATATATATTTATTATACATATTATTTAATATATATAATTTATTATTAAAATAATTTTTTTTACAATACAAAAAATTAAAAAATATCATCATGCTCCAATTAAAATGTATGCAAATAAAAATAATAAAATTGCATTCCTGTAAAAATATCATTGTGTAAAAATTACATGCAATTAAAATTTTAATAAATACAATAAAAAAGCATACAAGTCGAAGGAGTGCAGCTGCGAGAGAGGAATTCGAGATACAGGGAAGGTAGGGTTTCGAGGGAGAGAAGATTGGCTGCGAGAGAGAGAAGGTAGGTTTTCGAGAGAGGGAAGATTGGCTTCGAGAGAGAGAAGATAGGGTTTCGAGAGAGGGAAAGGGAATATTGGCTGCAACAGAGAAGATAGGGTTTCGAGAGAGGGAAAGGGAAGATTGGCTGCGAGAGAGAGAAGATGGGTTTCGAGAGAGGAAAGGACGTCTGCGAGGAGCAAAGTGGCGAGAGAGTGGCTGCGTGGCTTTGGAGGGCAGATTTGGAATATATAAAATATTGTGCAGAAATACTTTTTCCTTCTTAACTGGGAATAAAAAAACCTATTATCACCAAAGAATAGTTATTCCTTATAATCAGGGAATAACTATTCCTTCGGGAATTGTTATTCCCAAGCAAAATGCAATCAAACAATAATGAGGGAATAGAATTTCTATTCCCTCCAACCAAACATACCCTTACAGTTTCAAAACTTACCAGCAGCACCATATGCATGTATCATAGTTGTATAGGTAATGACATCAGGATGATAACCCGCCATAATCATACTAGCAAACATAGATTCTGCCTCACCAACTTGTCCCTATGAAAGAGGGGATGAGAAGGAGAGGTTAGGTTTCTTTCATATAGCTTACATCCAAATACAGATGTCACTGACCAACTTGCCTGTTTACTATAAGCGTAGATTGCAGAAGTGTAAACCTCCTTGGAGAAAGGAATCTTCAAATTCATCATTTCATGGAGAAAATCAATAGCCATTTTATAGTTAGACAACTTACAACAACCATTTATTAACACATTATATGTTACTGAATCAGGTTTGACTTTACTTTTCCTCATAGATCTATACAGAGCCAAAGCCTTGTCATACTCCCCCAAATTCAAATAGCTTCCAATAGCCGAATTGTATGCAACCGTGTTTAATTTGATGCCTCGCAGCTCTGCTGCCGAAAGTATTGAATCAATGTTCACCCTTTGGCCACAACGACCACAGGCAGCCAGGAGGATAGATATCGACACAACATTTGGCTGAATTTTCTCTCTTTCCATCTCACGCAGCACCTCCACCGCTTCAGCTAACAAACCATTAGAACCATAAGCATCAATAAGTGCATTGTAACTTACTACATTTGGCTTGCAATTATTTCGCTTCATCGCATCAAAGATTTTTTGAGCCTTTTCAGGTTGCTGTGACCTTCCATAAGCATTGAGTAAAGATGTATAGGTTATAACATCTGGACGCAACCCATTCTGTTTTATCTCATTAAAAATTAATGCAGCCTCTTTGCCCATTCCATGAGAAGCAAATGAACCAAGTAGAGCATTGTATGCCACAATATTGGGCCTAAGACCCTCTGCAAGCATTGTGTCAAATACAGCCTTGCAGTTCTCAATCTGCCTGCATTTAGAGTACATATGAATGATGCTCGTGAATGTTACCACATCAGGGTGACATTCTGACCTCTTCTCCCTCATTGAATTAAAATAGTCAATGGCTTTTCCATACTGACCAAGCTTTACTAGGCAATCTATCACAATGTTGAGAGTCGTAGTGTCAGGGAGTATGTTTGTTCCTTTCATAAGCTCAAAGTAGGACAAAGCTTTAGAATATTGAGCTCCTGTTTTATAGGCAGAAAGAACAATGTTGTGAGTTACTAGGTCAGGCCCAACTCCATTATCGGTCATTTGTTTGCAGATTTTGAGAGCCTCCCTCCAATTTCCGCTAGATCCACAGGCATTGATCAAGTTGTTGTATGTTGACCGGCTAGGAGGGATCTGCAGCAGCCATGAATTGATCTAAAGTCAGTTGTAGCTTCTATAGTCCCATAATAATCAAACAGCCAGGACAAAATCCTCCTGTTACCAAGAAAGATGTTAGCACAAAATCAAGAAACAGATATTGGAGACATCATAGAACATGGACGTACTTAATCTATTCATTGTCACAAGAAAGTAAAAGATATTCCAGGTAGCAAAAATTAAAATGTTACAGCATGCATTACAGAGGGGGAGAGATGGTTCAGCATGTATAATCACTATTCGATATTTATCATGCAGATGAAACTGTTATCTAAGTAAATCCATAATAAGGTATGAAATAAATAGTTCTTTATCCAGTGAAACATTTGGAATTGCAACACCATTTCCAGTATAAAGCAATGGAGAAATTAGTGCAACACCCACGGGCCCAGAAGGGAGACACAAAAAATCTGCTCCCTCAATCAACCACAGCAATTCTAAAGAAACCGAGCAAAGAAGAATAAGTAGACGCCAGATTAGTCATATTAATCATATTAATCAAGCAACCATTCAAACTGTTAAACAATTTCTAGAATATAAAAACTACAAATTTTCAAGAAACCCAGCAAAGCAAAATAAGCAGATGCAAGACTTGAATATTGCTACATTTACTTTTCCATTGCCAGACAAAGTTTGATGTAGACTCCAAAACCATCCCCATCAAAACAATTATAAGAGCATACAAGTAAGATAAAACATCATAATGGCTGTCCACAGAGTAATTACAAGATCATGCAGGTAAGATAAGATATCATAACATTTGGCTTGATTTATCATAAGTTGAGGTGAAACGAATCTCAAACCAAACAGAGACACTAAGTTTGACACAGAAAGAAGATAGAAATACACACAGCTGCGCGAAGCATGTCTTCCATGATATTCATTGCCCAGCGCCATTGACCTGCTCGACCATGTGCATTGATGAGAGCATTGTAAGTCTCGGCATCGGGTTTGCATCTATGGAAGATAAATGAGATATACTCGATAAGTTCATAGAACAAGTGCAATACAAATAAAACCAATCTAAGGCATTCAGAAAACAGCTAACCTCCATGCTTGCATCTCAAAAAACAAACCACGTGCCTGATCCGTCCGATTATATCTGGCATGCAATCTTATCATCATGTTATAAATGTCATTTCTTGCACAGTAATTCTTCTGATTTTTCATCCAATGAAAGACATTAATCGCATGCTCAATAGAACCCAATTGTGTTATCTCCTGCAATTAAAGATGGTAACCTAACTGAATTTTGGATATCCGACATGGTCTGAATCATGTGAAGGTTGACGCTCGCATAAATTGGAATAGGCATACTTCAAACTATGTCTGTTAGAAAAGATGACATTATGAGCAGTTTGATAAAGAAACTTTTGCAAACATATGGGCCTCAAAGTAGTCAACTCTCAGATAGAGACAATTGGTTGATGTTTACTTATAGTACAGTTTTTCCTTTTGGGGGTTCAGAAATTAAAATATGTTACCTCATAGTATCTTGAAACATGAAGAAAAGTTTCAAACATGAACCAATTACATTAGTGGGTGCCATGTAGCTCAATGTTGTTGAATCTATCTAAAATGCGCAATATTATGAACCCAGGTAAACAAAGTTGGGGCATAATTGATTATCAATATATCTAGAATCAAAATTTTCTTGGCGTTTAATGATTGAATCAAAATAGCTAGATTAGACTATTTTCACTGATATGATTACACTAAGTCGAATCTTTACATTCCTAGTTTTTCCCAAGCTGCTCCGGGTCTGGTAATATTTCACATGTGATTTCAAATTGGATAATCAAATATAAAGTATCTGCATTTTATATAGTTTTCTGTTTGTTTGGAACCAGCTCCATTACATTAAGAGCGTGTACAGTGAAAACAAGTTAAATAAATAAGTAAATGGCACTCGGCTCTCAATGTACTCTAACATGTGCATAATATATGGCAATGATTAAGTACATTGCGATTGCTCCTATGACAACAAACCATGGTAAATAACATGTCCGCTAATGTTCCTACACCAACCAGATATGGAAATTGCATTCCTGTGAATTTCAAGTAAACAACTGTTTAAGATTCCGAAAATTAGTACGTATTCGATTGAATAGTACATGGGATTTCGACAACCCCCTTTAAAATATTTCTGATCAATTAGGGCAAATTGGGGAGTGGAAGAAGAGAGAGGGGCTTGAATATAGAATTACCTTCATAAGAATGGGAAAATTCTTTCTGGCAAATCTTCCAATCCAATGATTCAACACTCCATCGATATCATCGGAATGATTGAGACCTGAAATCTTCTGAACTACCTCACTCACTGAGCAATCCTTCTGAAACCTGTCTCCCTCCACTCTCAGCCTATACCTCCTGGGTATGTCGTTCTTCCTCAATCCACTCACATGCGACTCCACTTGATGCTCCCCTTTGTCGTAGTCCACGAATCCCTGTTTCTTCTTCTTCTTCCATCCTTCCTCTGATATCTTCGCTCTCTTGCACAATACCGTTAGGTTTTTTCGGTGGTATTCAGAGTTTGGGGGATTTGGAGGTTTTGGCCGATGAGATTGTATGGTTTGAGAATGCTCGCAGAATCGAACTAGATTCAATTGAGTTAGATTAGGCAAGGCCGCCATTTGGCGGGAGGACGCGCACGGCTTGAGTGGGAAAGAGGAGAGATGTTGCAGGAAGATGGCGATGGGTTCATGGATATGATAATCCTCTGTTATTTTGCCAATATATATTGAGATATCAATTAACCAAATTAACCCATTTTTATTGTTTTATTATTTTAAAATTAAACGTCTATATATATATATATATATATATATATATATATATGAAATTCAAATAATTTTAAATTAGACAATAAATAAAAAAATCCATTTTAAAATAGATAAAATATAAAAATATGTAATTTTTAACTTAGATCTTAAGAAAGAATAATTTTAATGGAAGATTTGTACCTTTATGGGGTAGAACATGCATTTTTATGACTTATATTTTCTAAATATTATTCCAAATATATTAAATTAGATAAACTTAAACTTAATGTAAAATAAATAAATAAATGTTGGATATTTTAGTTAGACAAATATAAATTGAAAGGTCATAATCTTTCAAATGAGATATTTTAGTTAGAATTTAAAAATATTAATATATATTAAATATTTAACCTAATAGCAAAAATAAAAACAACAATACATATTATTTTTTTTAGTTTTAAATTTTATCCATTTTATTTTTTAATCAAACAAATAACATAAAAATGTATTGGGTATATTTTTTTAATGAGATACACCTGATGGGTACAGTCAGCCAGACCAAAGAAGAAGACTAATTAGTGAAAGGAATTGACTCAGGACTAAATAATGTTTCAATCAACCCTACTATAACTAATCAGAATGAATAATCATTTTTCTCTCATATAAACTGTTCAATGGATATGATAATCGGTAAAGAACTATTGATCGAATGACATTTTCTTATCGATTCAGGCAATTTCATGGGTGGTTTTCATTAAATATCAATTTGTCTATTAACTTTATATATATCCCTTGTTTCTAACAAGAGTGAAATGGTACTAACAATAAAAAATACACTATTTTGATAGAATTTCAATATCAACAATTGACAATTTTAAAACGCTCGCCTTCAAAACACACTTTTTATCTCTATTTAAGACAATTTCTATTAAATGCATTACGCTCAATCTCTTTACACAAGTATTAGCACTTTTATTCAACATCTTTTATCTATCTTTATTCATATAAATATAACTGACTTAAGTGCCATAGGATAAATTGAGAAGTAAGTCCTACCTATTTATTGACATATTATTTATCTGTTGTATAATGCAAGATCCAGATTCAAAGTAAACGAATATCGAACTCACTCCAAATCAACCAAACTAAGTGATCCGATTTTTAGTTTCTAATCTGTACAGTAATTCAGACCTGATGACACATTAACACTTATCCTAGATTCGATAAAAATATTTTTTTTTTAAGACTTGTAAAACATTTCTATGTGCATCATCTCATTTACCTACTCATTCTATTAAACTTATATAATTTTAAATATTACAATACTAAAAAGTGTGTCATAAAATTATCTTCTAATTATTTTTCAATACTTTTAATCGCGTGTTGTGGGGAAATTAAAATTCTATTCAGGTTATATTTAAGAAAATTATTATTCTCCACTTTGTTGAAATTTTTAGAGCAAAAATATTTATTTATGAGAAGTATAGTTACAGCAGAAAATATAAATAATTAATAAAAAAATAAGATATTACATTTATTTTAGATATTAAAAATGATAAGTCACGAGCAAAATTATAAGTATCCTTACAATCATTTATAAATATTTTTATAATTCTTGATCATTCAATGTAACACTTTAATATTTTAATTTAAATTTATTAGACGGCTGATTCAATGTGATTACAAATAAAAATAATTAATATGCTGTTAATTACATATGAGCTTTGATTAAGCTTAATTTTGTGAGTTATGACCACAAAATATTTATTTCTTCTGGATTAATGTGGATAATTTGGAAGGGGTGAAAATTTACTTATTCTGCCCTGCCTACCACTTCAACGCAACCAATGCCAACGCTAGGGGGAACGGACGCAGAGAGTATTGAGCACGATTACGGACATTCATGCCACTCATCAACTCCTCCTCACCCCGCGCCGCCATGAGATCTATCATTATTGGCAAACGTCCGTCCATATATCTCACATCTCCTACTTCGGGTATCTGTCACCGACACCGCCCTGCTATAGGAGGGCGCCGATTCCGTCTCCACTCTCAACACGTTCCTCTCCATTTTGCTTCCGATAGTTCCGGAAGTTTCCATTGCGTCGGCGAAGGCGGTTGAGGCGATGGATACAGTGGTCTGGGTTTCGGTTACGTCGAGCAAGGTTACGTCTACTTCTGGAGTTTAAGTGTGCGGATAAGTGCTTTGGGGTTTTGGTAGGGTTTTGTGATTGGGGGATTAGGAATCTGCGAAACTTCCCGCTGAGACGCTGCTCAAGTTTTATGCGGATAAGCCGCCGGAGGTACAACTCGGCTCTCCTCTTCTTGCTCTCTAACGATGTAGAGCCTTGAATGCATGTGTTCTATTTTGATCTTGCCAAAATAAAGAAGCAATCCATTGCTGCAAGTCTAAAATATTCAACCTAGTGCGTGTTCATGCTCTAGTTGACAATTATGCTATTTTTTACATATGTTGGTTTTTCTAAAAAATAAAAATAATATAATATAAAATAAAATCACCATGTTTATGGTCCATATTCCTTGATTTTAGGATATCCATTATTTCACCCACTTCCACCTTTAAATGGTAACCATCCTAAAGATATTTTGATGAAAAACATCTATATATATTGTGCTTTTGGTTTTTGGTCTATAATTAAATAGTTATGAGACTTAGATGATCAAATAAGTAAAAAATTTGAAAAAATTTGAGTAATTTTAATGACAGAATGTTAATTTTTTATTTTTAATTTATTTTTGTATTTGATTTTCAAGTGACCAATATTTCATAAAGAAGATTCATTTTTGTCTAACATATGCTACCAGAGCCATCAAAAATCTCTACTTTTATGGTTTTGCCATTTTTCCCACTTACCCAACTTTTTTCAAAATTTTAAAGCTTAATTTTTTATAAAATTTTATTGAAAACTAATCTTAGAAATTATTAAGAAATTAAATTTCTAATAATTTTGTATTTTTTAATCAATCTTGATGTTAAAATAACTTAATTTTTATCAAATTTAAAAATTGGGTCGAACCGGTCAAAACAAACCCTATTGGAGGTAAAAGATGAATAAAACAATGGCATTTTGTTTCTCTACGACAATGGCCCTAAGAACAAGGGCTTTTTACGGCTGGGCCACTTTACCACGCCCGATCCGCTTCTCTGCATTTGGGCCTCTTATCGAAAGCCCAGTGAAGTTGGGCTTTGGCAGCCCACTTTTCCGAATATGGGAAAAAATGTTAAGGGGCATGCGGGTCGGAGATTCAAACCGGCAGCCTGCAATTTGGCTGACTACACACTTTCGCTACACTACTTCATGTCTCTGTCAGTAATAAGGCACAATTAATTTATTTATTCAATGTTTATTATATACATATGTATATGAATGTATATATATATATGTATGTATATATGTATGTATATATGTATGTATGTATATGTGTGTATATATGTATGTATATGTGTGTATATATGTATGTATGTATTATTATTGATGCGTCATCGAATTTGAATTACTGTACGGACTAGGAAGTCAAAAAATCAGTTCACTTGGTCTGGTTGATCTGAGGCTAGTCCGGTCTCTATACACTCTGAATCTGGATATTATACAATACAAGTAAATGGTCAGAGGATTGACGAGACTCACTTTCTAATCTATCATCTGATACTCAAATTAGTCATATTTCTATTTTGAAAGGGATAAAGAGGATGCAAAGTGGGAGTGCTAATGCTTGTGTAGAGGGCTTTAGTGTGATGCGCTTGAAAGAAAATGTCTTAATGAGAGAAAAAAAATGCGCTCGAAGGAGAGCGTCTTTGAACTGCCACTTGTTGGCTGTCGAAATTCTTTTAGATGGAGATTTGTAATAATAATATATTGTTGTTTGGCTATCTTTTTGTTGTTCGTCCTCTCCTCTCCTATTGGAAATGAGAGATATATATAGAGTTAAGGGGCAGTTGATCTTTTCTATCAACTACCCATGGAATAGCTCGGATGGATAAAGAAATACTGTTCGGTTGACAGTTCCTGACGGGTTACCGAGTCCATTAAATTGTCCAGATAAGAGAAGAAAGTTATTCGTTCTAATTGGTTAGAGTAGGTTCCTTCAACGCAAGAGAAGTGGGTTGTCCTGGCAGGGTTGATGGGCTCATCTATCCACTTTAGGCTAATTCCTTTCGCTAATGGGCCTTCCTCTTGGGCCAGTGACAGCAATACCGATCACTAGTCCTGTAACGTCCCCGGCGCATCTGCATAACGATGTTATCCGCTTTGGGTTGGGGGAACTTCACGGCGTCCCAGGCCATCACGCAGCCCGCACGGTTTTATTCCTGGCAGACGGAATCCACCGTTCCCCAAAACGCGTCGTCAAGGAAGAGGTATCCACGCCCTTATAATAAGGCACGCTTCGTTCACCTCTCCATCCGATGTGAGACTCTTATAATAATAAAATACTCACTTATGGTCCTTGGATTCAACTTCTTTTATTATAATTTGTAAACTTTTACTCCAAACAGACATCCACAAATGCATATATGTCACAAACTTAGTTTTTAACATTTTCATAACTTAAGATGAGTTTTTGAAATAGCATTTGTTAGAACACAATTTAATATATATACTATTATTTTAAGAGTTTTAGTCCACAATGATTTTAGAAGATCAAAATTACCAAGCGTACTCTGTACCATATGCAACAATGCTGGGTTTCTTCTTTCTACCACATTGTTTTGGTCTAAAAATTAGGCATAGTGTGTTGGGCAATTATTCCATACTCTTTAAAAAACTTTGTAAATGGACCAGACACTTGTCCATTCTTAGTATATTTACCATAATATTTTTTACCTCTATCAGATCTCACGATTTTAATTTACTTTATATATTATTTCTTTTCTTAAACTTTAAATATTTTAAAAACATATAATACTTTGCTTTTTTTACAAAACACATAGAAATATATATATCGTGAATAATCATTAATAAATATGATAAAATATTTTTGGACTATATGAATCTATGTCTAGACTACAAATATTCATATATATGGTTTCTAATATGTCCGAATTTTTTTTGACATTTTTTTTTACCTTATTGCTCTATTTCCCTTTTATATAATCAACACAAATCTCAAAATTAATAAAATTTAATATACTAAATAGTCCATCATTTATCAATATTTCAATTTTTTCTATAGAAATATATTTCAAAATTTGATATTATAATATAGAGAAATATTAATTTATAACACATCGTTTAATATCAGTGTCAAGATGTATAGTATTATAAGAGCCATTGTTTTGTAAGTTTGCGTAATGAAGACCATTAGACAATGCACTATTCCCAATAATTTCAGATTTAAAAAATAAACTAAAAGATAAATCTGAAAATGTAAGAGAATATCAAAGAAACACAAGTCTTGATACTGAATTAAATTTTTAGAAAAATTTAGAATGTAAATGGTCTTTTCTAAATTCAAATAAAGCCACTACTTAAAACTAAATTATATATCCCAATTGCCTCTACACGTGAATATATCTTATTTCCAGAAAAGATGCTTTACTCACCTTTCATTGACTTTCTTATATTTTGTAAATCTTATAAGAAATTTATAATGTGTATTGTATAATTAGAATCAATCCACCATGTGTCATAAGAAATATTAACTATATTATATTCATAATAAACTAATAAGATTGGAATACCTCTCTTCTTAAACTAATTTTAAAATTTGACGCAATCCTTTTTCATATGTTTATTCTTCATGTAGAAGAAGCACTTGAATTCATTCTTAATGTCAACTTGTGGATGTATCTTACCTTTTTCCTTTTGATTGGCCTGGACTCTATTCTTTCATTGTTTTGCCATAAATGCACTTTTAGCTAGTTCCATTATAAGTTTTTCTTCTTCTTGAATATATATGGTCATAATTTTATTTATCAATCATTTATCTTTATGTATGTTATAAAAAATTTTAAAAAATTCTTATTACAGTAAAAATATGTTTAGAATATAGTGTACAAGGAAAAACTCAAACATATCCACCTCAAGAGTTTTTAATTAAGCCATTATATTTCTCATCTGCATGATGTGCTTACACACATCTCTTATACTGGTAAGCTTTAGAGATAAAAATTTCATAATTAGGGTGTTAGCACATCTCTTTTATTGGTGAGCCTTAGAGATAAAAATTTTATAATTAGGGTGCTAACAAATATTTTATTTAAAGTTTTAAATTACTCATCAATAACTTTCAGTAGATCCTGAACATTATTATACCGATTAATAGAATTACGAATATTGGTAGAAATTTTGATCTTTATGAATATTAAACAAAGGCGATTAGATTGCTCTCATTGTTCATAAAACGTAGTATCAACTTGAGTACTGATTTCGGTAAGAACGATGATTCATCTTTCTGTATAGTATAATTGATATCCATTTACTCTAAAAAGAAAAATTCTCACTTTTTAAACTTTATAGTTATTACCATTTAATTAAGAATTTCACATCTTATATCGAAAAGATTTACATATTTTACAATAGCACATAATAAAATTATATACTTAATATACAATAAATTGAAACTAATAAATAAGAAATATGTTTTACTAATATAAAACATACATTATGAATCAAATGATAAAAAAATTACTTGTTGATTAAATTTTTAATTTAAGTAGATCCATATAAAGATCTCATAATAAAACTATCAAATTATATTTCAATTTTTAAATTTTGTTGGCAAATTAAGAAAAATTATTTAATATTTTATCATAATTAATCAATTTAATATAATACAAATTATTGTGAGATAAATTTTATTATATTAAATAGGATTAGTCACAATTAATATCTTTATATTATATATGATTATAATATATAATTTTATTAATTAAGAATACTATCACTAATTTTTAATTAATTTAAATCATATTGAGCACTAGACAAATATATATATATATTCATATTCTACACATATATAGATAATAAATATTGCATAAAAGGATTAACAGAGCCTTAAATGTAACAAGCGCGCAAGGTAGCGTAGTGGCAGCCATGGTTTTCGGAATGAGGGGGGTTGCAACGCGACAAATGCGTTGTAGCCCGTACGTTTCCATCGCAGCCGTCGGATAAAATAAACCGACGGCTGAATGTATATATATTAAAAAATAATTTAATATTTTTTTTTATTTTGATAATTTGTTTAATATTTGATTAAAAAAAATATTATTATTATTTTTTTAAAAAAAATTTTTGTTAAATATCGGACGTCAAATTTTTTATTCGCTGGCCAAACGCGCACCGTACAGGCCGCGTCGCAGCCCCCCTGTATCCATGGTTTTCACCAACCAGAATGTTGTGCATTTGAATCATCCTGCCCACAGTGCCTCAACGTTTTCTGAATATTAGAAGTGGGCCACTCTAGGCCCATGTCAATAGGCATTCATGGCTTGAACTCCCTATCTGTGATTAAAAACCCCAAAGGGGTTTGTGCCACCTGTTGCTATAAAGCCCAAATGTGTGGATAAGAGGTGAACAAGCGTCGAAAAGCGGCCCAGGCGGAAAAAGATGACCCAATTTTTGTTATGTTACTGTAGTAGACGAACTAAACAATGTTATTTTGTTTGTCTTCTACCTTCAACCACGTCTGTTTTAACCCATTCGATTCGAATATAAAACCCAATAAAAATTAAGTCATTTTAATATCAAAATTGATGTAAAAAATCCACTTACCTGAGGTCTTCTTCCATTTATAAGCAAAGATGCTTGGCCATGAGGAATGCCTTTCGTACGTACTCTGTATTTGTGGCAAGTTTCTATTGAGTGCATGTCTGAAGTAAAAGATATGGCATCAAATCAATCATGATTAGTGCGTTTTCTCAAGTCTACGGCTCACAACCAAGCATATTTCCAAGCTAGCATTTCCTTCGGCTAGGTTCAGCGGACGTGCCTTAGCCGCGGCATCAAATCAATCATGATTAGTGCGTTTTCTCAAGTCTACGGCTCACAACCAAGCATATTTCCAAGCTAGCATTTCCTTCGGCTAGGTTCAGCGGACGTGCCTTAGCCGCGGCATCAAATCAATCATGATTAGTGCGTTTTCTCAAGTCTACGGCTCACAACCAAGCATATTTCCAAGCTAGCATTTCCTTCGGCTAGGTTCAGTGGACGTGCCTTAGCCGCTTTCCTAGGTTGATGCCTCCTTCAGTCAAGCTGACGTCAAAACCAACCTTAGCTGTATTCCTAGGTGCAATTTTAGGGGCCATCCGCTTTGCAAGCATCCCCTTTTCAGGTCTATGCCTAGGAAGCTTTTATAGAGTTAGGGTATTGCAGTTCAAATCAGCGGGCACAGTTTTTTTGTGGGCAAGTACAGTCTCAGTCAATGCTGACACTACAATCAGTTATTATGTCAAGATGATCGTTAATCTTCAAACAGCCTGGGCTAAAAGGTTTGGACAAGATCAATTAAGTTGCATACTTGGTTTGGCACATTATTTTGGCTTAGGCCATCGACTCAAGTTTCTTCATTTAGTTTGTTTGTGCTGAACCGCAATATCAAGTCTCAATACTAGCCCCCTAATCTCTAAGGCCGAGGTTTAGTCCCAAAGGCTATCTGCTTGTCTGGATTTCTAGTTCATTGTTCATCCAAACTCCAATTTATCCAAACTCATCATCCATCCAAACTTCTAGTTCATCCAAACTCATAATTCATCTGAACAAGTCGTTTATCGGAGCAGGTTGTTCATCCGAATGCATAGTCCATCCAAACTATTCGTTCATCCCAACAAGTCATTTATCCAAACTCTTAGCTCATCCAAACTAGTCGTTTATTCAGACTCGTAGTTCATCCAAATTCTTTGCTTATCTATACAAATCATTCATACGAACTCTTAGAGAACCCTGATGGTTGATTGCAGCACCGACTCGGGGTATGTCTAGCCCTCGACATTGACTAGCCGACCTGGGATCAATTAATGGTTGACCTAAGGTTGGCCCAGTTGGCAAGTGGTCGACACCTAGGCCAACAGGTGTCGGCCCAGAACATTGGGCACCGGCATCTAGCATGTGGATGCTAGGTGCCCAGCATATAGCTAGCGCCACATGCAAGGTGCCACCTAGTGTCGGGCTATGGGCCATGTGCCACCGGGAGTACTACACCCTATTTAAGGGCCGCCCCCCCCATCTTTCCATCAACTCACATGTCTCACACTATGGCATTTGAGAGTGTATTTAATATATCTTCGCATATTTTAACTCACAATTTATCAGAGTTACAATAGAAATAAGGGATTCCTTCAAATTATGGAATGACAGTGCCTAGTCCAAACGAGAGGCTGTCTTCCCCACTCGCAAATTGCATTAGTGTTTATGATGCCTCTATAAAGGCGGCTATATATTTTCCACTTGCTCTAGAATTAGTGCTCTCGTACAAGCTCTAGGCATATCATTAGCTCAGCTTAAGCCAAATGCTATTAGGTACATCGTAGCTTTATATATATATTTTAGCCAATAAAAGCATTCAATATCTCCCACAGTCATTAGGGCCATGTTTAAATTCGAGACAAAAATTCCAATTAGTTTTATATTTCTCCTTATGAAGCCCCATTAGTCTCAAGCAGAAACCTAGATTTTGTAAAAAATTGGAAAACCCATTTATTTTTTCTAAAATGCAATTGTGGGTGGCCTGTACCTTCCGTGTGGGGTGAGTTGAATCCCACCTTCCGCGGAAATCTTCATTCTAACCAGGCTGTGCTTACTTTGATGCGTTCAATTAAACCAGGTGAGACAGGCTGCTATCTAAAGGAAAAGGAGCTTCCAGACATGGGGTGGAGTCCTACCATGGAGGGGACTCAATTAGCTGTTGTTGTGGAGGCTACAGCAAATAAAGTTTGAGAGCAGAAATCTCATCTCAGTAAGAAACGGAGACTGATTGTTCATTTGGAATCTACAATTTCACCCACGGGACACCGGAAATTTAAGCGGACTTGCGCTTCATCCAAAGCAACCAGAATAGACTTGTCGAGCAATAAGGCAACGGCTAGCGTGTTCAACGAAGACTCAAAGGGGGCAGGGAGGAAAACGAGTCATCGTTCGACCCAGAGCGGATGCCACCGAAGGGTAGGATCATTATGCCAAGCAGGGCGTTGAGGAGACTGCCATCACAAGTGGTTTTTTAATGAGCCCTTGGGCTTTTGCTCGTAACTGTCCTGCTACAATGTTGGGGTCAACTTCCCGGGTGAGCTCTACCATGTGTTCCACCTCCGGGGCCAATATGACGGGATTCTCTCATTTTAGTTATTAATTTGCTGGTTCGGGTCCTGCCTCAACTCCCGCTTGATCCACAACAAGGGCCTCAGTTGTTGTTTGGTCCATACTACTGAGCAATCTGAGCCAGTCCATGGTGCTCCAGAGCACCTCAGCTCCCGATCAGTCCACGGTGCCCTCTAGCTCCTCAGCTCCCAGTTTGGGGACAGGATCAGATGTGGTAAACCCCACACGGGAAACGATTCCAGACGAAATCTCCCGTAAATACTGTTACACTCCTCTGTTATTGTCGTGAGTACAAGTCTAAGAGGAGAGTTTAATCCTAAAAGACCAGTCTAATAGGAGGGAGGGCCCTTCAGACTTATAAGTCAGCCCCTGTAAAGCTGGCTCCCGATATAGGACTCGCAACATTCCTCCATTCGACAGCCGCAGATCTTGGCCGCTACACTCTGCGACACTTCTCTCGGCGTTTCTCACTCTGCGGCGCTTCACTCAATTTTTTCGGTCAACTCCTCTGCAGGTAACTATCTCCAGTAACCCCTTCTAGTTAGAACCCTCCGCAAGTAGCCCTCTCCGGGCCTGGACAGGTCTCAAAGAAAGCACCATTGTTGTGAGTACAAACCCAAGAGAAGAGTTTAATCCCAAAATATCGGTCTGATAGGAAGAAGAGCTTCCAGGCTTATAAGTCAGCCATTGTGAAGTTGGCTCCCAATACGAGAGTCGCAACAATTATTGTTAGACACATCACATTTCATCATGATTAGACTGTTCTAACCATTGGCATCTTGTTCGAAGTAGATATCACGATGGAGGCAGATCTGAGTTGGGCTGCTATCCTTCTCCAAGATGCCATGCAGTTGGCGAATTTGTTCATTCATTGGTTGGCTGACTATTACCTAACCACTTTAATGAAAGTAGACATTATTTTTCTGTCTGTTTTTTCTCGGGTTAATCATCATTGTTACTATGGTTGCATCTAACCAAATTGTATTTGCAGGGGCATCTACAGCTTGCTCCCTCGCTGATAGAGCGATGTCCTCAGGGCTAGAGACTCAGCACCTCACCTCTTCTGCCAACGATGTGGAATCCCTTTGAGCGGAGCCTGTTCATTCCCGCGCCATGGTTGAGGAGCTCTAGTCCCGAGTCAGTATTGTGGAGAAATGTGTGGCGGATGCTGAAGAGAGGGACAAGGAATCTCACCTTCAAATGGAATCGTTAGCGCGGCGGGCTGAGGCAGCAGAGTCTCAGGTTCGTAAGCTGTCCCAATAGCTTTTCGCCTCTCAACTCACTACTATCATGATTACTAGTGGTGGGTCAATATAGATGAGTTGGGAGGCATACTCAAGTTTAGACTCCGGTGGGGTTTTCAAGTGTGTAAGGATCTTACTACTAGATTAGAGCCCAGTGTGGGGTTGGTTCATATTGACCTCCAGAACTGTCATGAACCCGAACCAAAAGCAAGTAATATCGATAATCAACGGTAATTATAATCTACAAATTAAAATCCCAAGATAACAACTCCCCAAACCGAATACCCAATTCTGAGCATGACCCAACAAAACATCCGACCACCCCAATAATAACGAGAATAATAAACAATAATATCAGTCATTTACAAAATCGCTCTAAACTACCCATCTAAACAATAAAACTTATACAACATGCTTAAAATATCCGTAAGGAAAAAGGTGACCATCCAAACAATACAAACCATACCGCCGATCTAACATAAACCAAACACCATAATAACCAATTATCAAAAAAATTCGAACACTGTCTCGATAACAGTAATACATACTAATATTGATCCATCTGTCGTTCGGTTGATACCAAAATACATCTAATACAAATACGGCCCAACTACAAAACCAATACTTACAAAACGTAACAAAATTTCTATCAACGATCACGTCCAAACTCCTTGCAAAATATCCGTAACCCTCTAATTTGGAAGGGTCAGAAATAATAAAAATACGAGTCAAATATTCAATAAGTATCGGTATATAATATATAAAATAACTGCGTTTAAATCAGAACAAAGATCAATAAAACATATACAAAACCCATGAGAGCCAAAATCTAAATATCCATTATGTCAAATCAATGAATGTCCGAATGTGGTTTCGTACTCAAAAGTATAATCCAAAAGCAAATGCCAGTTGCTCCAAATGTACAAAACCAATCGAATCTGATATCCAAATCCAAACGGAGGTCAAAGCCTACGAAACTCAACTCAAAGTCTCAAGTATCCAAATCATCTGCGGGTAAAAATGTCAAAAATCCAAAAATGCTCAAATTGGAGAACTAAATACCAAAAGACTAGCTTTAAGAAAGGGTTACACGTACTTCTAGTAACCTTAGACCATAAGTTACTATTTAGACTCGTAAGCAAGCCGTCTACATATTCCCCCTTATAGATGGAGATAAATCCCACTTTCTTATGTCACCCATGGATGATAGGTGTAATTTTTAAATCTGTCTGAATATATTAGGATGTCCGAATATATTAGTTCTGTCCAATTTCTTATAATGATTCTCATAAAAACACAAATCGGGGAGGGTTATTATATCACAGTCCAAAACTTTTCCTATTTAGTAGAAAAGAACAAATGTCAAATAGAAAGTTTTCCATCATGGGGGAAAGTGTACATATTGAATCGAATACACAAAAATAGAGCCCGACCCGAAACACATGCATGGATACCACATACAATGCCCATATGCAAGTTTTTATAACTTTTCTTTACAAATATTGTTATATATAAATATATTATCTCAAAATATTTACTCATTTTCACAAAACAAGCAAAAGTCCTCAAATAATAACAAAATTGAAACAAAATCCCAAAATATCCGGTAAAAATGACATGCATGTACGAATAATCCATGTGGGATAAATAAAATGACATGCATGTACATTAAATCCATCAAATATAAGCAAAATTAAGCGAAAATTGATACTTCTTATCTAACAGATCTAACCAAAAGATACTTCAAAATTCCTCTTCTTTTCTTCCTCTTTTTTCCTTCCTTCTCTTTCTCTCTCTTTCCCGCGAGAGATGGTCAAAAACAGTGCGCGCCAGCTTATATAAATGACCCAATGCACGAGCGCCGCACCTAATCCCAGTCGCGGCAAACGCCGCCTCAAGCACTCCTCAAGCATGAGCATTTTACAAACCCATGTTCGAACGCCACCTCAGGCGTCCGTTAGGCACTCGTCAATCTACTCAAATTCGACTCAAGCGGTCCAAGGGCATTCCAAGGGCACGTCTAATCTGCCAAAGTGCACACGAGTACGTGTCAGGCGTACCTCAAGCGTCAAACCTACTTCCTTACTTTGAATTTTCTTCGAATTCACATTGCACAATTATTTTCAATATATCTAAAATAAACTAATAATATCAAAATTAACTAAACAGGGAACCGGATGTTACAAGAACTTAGGTGCATCCACTTAGGTGCAGTTGATGCCTCTAATCTCAGCAAGAGCAATATCCTCACCTCCTGTGACTCCGCCTCCGATCTTACTAACACCCCTCCTGATTCGTGTGCAGGAGTCTCGTGATAGACTGATTTTGTTTTATATTTTGTTTTCAACCTTGTTTCAGAGTTGAATACCCTTATCCTTGCGGCAACCTTCCTATCATGCTTCTGACCTTGTAAATAATTGTATGAATCTTATGAGCATTAGGTGTGAATATGTCTACGATAAGAGTTATATTCAATCAATTACGATTACGTCGATGATTAAAATCTAATATAAATATATTTGTTATCGTCAAAATAACTTAAAGAGTCCTTGAGCTAACATTATTAACACGGCTTTTGCTTTCCCAGTAATGTTATTCGAACATTTTATGGAACATGCTAGCATATTAATCTTACCCGCTTCGAACTTATGGAAAGTGTATCTTTGGGATTGCAGTTGCAGAGATGTTTTGGATTTGCCCATTGTTGCGATGGAAGCAGAAAATCTTTCTTATTCTTGTAACCTATTTGATTTTATGGAAAGATTTTTACTCATTGGAGCATTTGGCTTCTTACATGTTCTGAAGTAAGACATTGTTGGAGCATCTCTTGGTAATTTCATGGAATCTACTTCCCTCAAAGGGGCTTCTCGTAAAGGTAAAACCCTGCTGGCTCAACCAAATTAGGATTTTCAGTAAAGCATTTCATGTTTTTAATACATGGAATCCGTTCTCCTTTTTTTGAATTTTATTGTAATTAAATGTATTATGTTGATCTTCATTTAGAGTTTCATTGTTTGATCTTGTGATGTAGGGGTCATCGTTCAAACACAGAAATATCATGTCTCTAGTACTGAGATGAGGTGGCGTTCATTTGAGCCTTTCTGCACCAACATAGGCTGCAACTGTTCACCTCCTCATGTATAACTTAACCAACAGTAATGCCAGGACCACAGGTGCGTCTCTTCGAAGTTATTCTTTCCATCTCAAGTCCTTCCATATTTCCAACGGTAAAGTTTCTGTAAGAAAATGCCTACCAGGGAAGGAGGCAAAGACGAAGGAGGAAGATGGAGGAAGAAATGACAAAAATGAAATCGAGTGCTCCGTTGGAAAGTGGGAAAAATCTGGTAATGTATTAATTCGGCTGAACCGCCGTCTGCATATTTTGCACATATGCCGAGGACGGACGCATACAAAGTATATATACACAAGGGTATACAACGGTAAAAAACTAATATCAAAAATAAAATATACACCATCCTAAAATACATCAATACTAATATTTCCAAAATACAAAACACTACCTAAAATAAAATATAAAATATTTACTGGTTATTTTCTAATAGTTTCTTTTCAACAATTTATATGATTAAAGGTAAAATCTTTACCGTTAAAAGTACGATGGGAGATAACAAAAAATGCGAGGACTCTCATAGGACTTGCATCTCTCTTCCTCTCCCATGCGCTAATTCTTTAGCTATTAGTTAGACAATAATTATTGTTAACGCAGTTTATGATTATACAGATTGTCGATTTACCCATTCATTAGCAGCGTTGTAGCTTATAAAACATCATCCCCAAATCACCTTCCACATCAAGCGTTTCATTTTTGCATCATACGCTACGCCATCTGCCCTTTTTCTAGCAATCTTACTGTAATTAATTGTATTGTGCTGAACTTCAGATGGGGTTTTGGTGTATGATCTTGTGATCTAGAGGTCATCGTTCAAACACGTAAATAGCATCTGTCTAACACCGAGATGCGATGCCGTGAGTTTGAAACTTTGCACAGGGTCACCCTTGTTCTGGAGCTGGCTGTTTTTTCCTTGCACGGATGATATGATTGCTGGCTAAATTTTCAAATCTTTGGTGCTTTGGTGTGAGAAATATGACCCCCCCCCCCCTCCTTCCCTTACATTTTTATGTCTAAAGTAGGGCAAGGGTTCTTGGATTTTTTGTTTCATTATTGGAGAGTTGGCTTCATGATTGAACTCTCTTCACTTTGGAAACATCTGAAGGGTTTAAGAACAGAAACGACGTGCTAAACAGAATGAAACAAACTGCTGTCTTATTTAATCGTTTGTGGATTAGTTCATTGTTAGGTGTCCTCTTTCTTTACAAGTCTCCCTTTTAGAGTGTCGTTGCTATGGTCCTCGTAATTGATAGGTTTTTATATTCATTTAATGGTGATAATTAAAAATTAAATGAGTAAATTGTGAAGATTATATCAGCTAATTTAAATAATTGTTTAATATACACCATTTTTCCACTTAAATTTTAATCCTAATTATTTGGTGATAATGGGACTTGGAGTATTATAACAGCTCATGCCATTTGAGTCCAATTATTGGAGAAGAATAGCTGTTCTTGTAAATATTTATTACCATAGAAGTAAGAAATAATATTTATTTTTTATGCAATCCGAAAAATTAAAACAAGGGTTAATTTTAAAATTTTTATAGGTAATGTTTTTAACGTATGACTTTTTTAATATAATTATATTATGATCTTTATTCTGTTTTTAAGTTTTATTTTTTTATTAAATTTACTTTACTTAAAAAATAAAATTAAATAGAATATATTTTTAATTTATGCTAATGAAAATCTGGTTTGAGATGATTTTTAAATTGTAAAAAATTTAACAAGACGGTCAATGTTAAAATTTTGATACGATGATTTTGGTAAGAGAAATTATACAATTGAGAATATATTTTGATAAATAAAAAGATTGTAGATTTGGATTAGAACTAAGCAAAGATTATAAATGTTTTTGATAATTTTTATTTTTATATGATATTTTGGAAAAAAAATAATTTTATATATAGTGCATTTATTATTATAATAAAATTGAGCATAAAATTAGAAAATATAAATATGGTAAATAGAATTTTAAAAAAAGAATATATATATATATATATATTATTTATTTTTATAATTGTGTCGGCGGTAGTCCAATCTCGAAGAACCCACGGGCCCCACAAATCCCAGTGGTCCCGTCGCTTGATCTCACCCGTCCGATATGGTTTTTGTCTTATCCATCATTTCAAGTCTAGTGTGTAGCGTGTGTGTATATTTATATATATATCATTTAGATCGAATAGTATTTTTAAAAATAACTTAATAAAAAAATTTTGAATAATGTTTGAAACTGTTGGGCAAATATAAAGGCCATAAAAGATTTTCAATAAGGAGAATGACCCAAATAAAGGTTTCGCAGACACTTCTCGCAAAGTTAAAGAATCGGATGGCGAGTAAGAGCGGAGAGTCTTAGGGATGCGAAGTCTTAGAGCTGAACCCAAGCGGCCGAGGAAGAGACGTTCGGACTTTTCCGAAGGCCCTCAAGAGCTGCCTCATCTCACGAGTCCTGACTCACGGAGCATCATCACCCTGGGACGAGGCCGGCCGTCCCACGCCAGGAATGCCGGCTAGCCCTCTTGCTAGGTTCCCAATAAAGCCCTGCAACCACCGTCGCCGTCTCAACAGGGCACGCTAGTCAAATCAAGGCCGATATTCGATCCAGACGCCCGACACACTCTGGGATCTTTGAAGCGGTAGCTGGCCCGCATGCCACTCCACCCGCGTCAGTAGCATTAAAGGGAGTCGGTGGACCAGCTCTTCAACCGTCGGATGGAAGCCACGTGTCTACTCCCTAACTACCCATTTTTCACTATAAATACTCAGCAAAGCCCCTCTCAAAAGGGGGACGAAGACACACAGAGCCATCGACCGGACACTCTCTCCCAAAACTAACTCTAAAAGAAAGAGTGAACGGCTCCCAGTGAGCGTAGCTTTCCAAGAGAGAAACTCTGTATAAGAAACAGGGAAGGGATTAACCTCACAATCGTAGATTTGTAAATTCTTTCAACCCACATAAGAAAGACTTTTTGCGCGCCCGGCGCGCCTGGCTTTTTCCTCCCCATTCAAGAGGAGGTTTTTCACGTAAAAAATTCGGTCTCAATCTTCATCTTGTGTCCAACATCTCAAATACTTGTGTTGCCTGGGAACCACGGATCGGACTGGACGCACCCCTTATCAACGAGCTTGGATCCGCGGAACCAGAACGCAATAGAAACATATGAAAAAAATTTTAAAATTATTTATATTTAATTACATATAAAAAAAATAAATTAATAGAGCAATAAAAACAAAAAAGATATATCAATTTATAGGTTAAAATAATCTTATTTATCCTATATAACTAAAATTAAAATTATATATATATTTATATATAGATAATTTGAGTTATAGTTAAATGGTAAATGAGTAAAATATGTCACATTATTGTATATGCAATTATTATGAGTACCACGAAAAGGGCCAGATGTGGAGTAGAGCATCGAGGGAGTAGTTGCTACTTATAGAAGCAACATTAATCATACAATTATTCTAATTCGTTCATATAATTGGCATAGTCTAATTAGCTTAAATAACACGTGCTGGGAGTAATTACCAATTATTATTATTATTATTATTGATAAATTATTGTCTCATATATTATGTGAGAGCATACAATTTCATTACCAAAAAAATAAAAGATAACATTATTTATATTTGCTTATATGTGGGTATATTTTTATATACCTAAAAAATATTTTTTTAGAGATATTATTAGCTTAAAAGATGGAGGAATTTGAATAGAGATTGTTATTAAAGTATATTTGTTTATGTTAAAGGGCTCAAAAATAATAAAGTGAATATAATTACAAATAAATAATGCTAATATGTATTGTAAATATGAATTCAATTCGAGAAAATTCAAATCAGGCTATTAGATATTGATCACTTGAATTATGCACACCATCAGCTAAAATAAGAGGTCAAAGCGGTGAAAATCGCTTGCCAACTTGCCATTCAATGCTTAGGATAAATACATCAATTAACCTAAAAAAGTGAGTAAAAGAAATCAAATGATAAAGACTTTTTAAATGCAAACTCTTGCATTTATATATTTTCATAAATAGATGATTATATGAATGATAAGTTTTTAACTTTAAAATAGTCTAAATAATAGTATATCTAATGGCCAAGTAGATGCACTCAGTCAAAGAATTATAGATATGATATCTTAAGATCAAAATGAAAATCATGATGAATATGCTAATGAAGATTGAGAGGAAGATCCATAGGTAGATGCCCCTAGTGTGTAAAAGTGCTTGTATTTATTTATTCATCAAGCATGTTCTCGAGGATGGTTTATGGACAATCTCCACACTTAATAAATTCACATATAGTTATTGAATAGTCACTATTTTTCAATTACTTATCTAATTTATCGTATTAACATTTACATAATTTTTTTAATATTACGAGTAAATAATCTCTATAGACAATAATTATGAATTTAACGACAACATCTCATTTTAATATCGCAATCACCGTCAGACAGCTTGTTTTGTAAGTTGCTAACATGGTTTGCTAGTTAGTATTATGAAAACTGATAATCTAATATTATCTATAACTCTTTTTTAGCATGTTAACGTATCTATTTAACTGTTATTTTCTCTTATATTATCTGATAATTCATAAATACTATTAGAATATTTCTATTAACTAATTATTTGACAATCTATCTATTATATTTTCACAGTCTTTGAGCATCGAATTCCAATTTGACAAATCTATTTTAATTGAACTTTTTTGCATTGGTTTAACAATCCATCTATTTCAATAATACGACTCTATAGTACTTATTATAAATTTATATCTTTGAATGACTTATTCTAACGATTTGAGCCTGCATCCGTCCACTTTTTTACTGCACCCATTGCATGCATTTTAATGGGTAAAATTTTATGTGTAAAATTTATATGGTGTTCAGCATTATATGCGTTGATGTTGATAACTATTGGTAATTTAAATTTTTCATTCATTAATATCATGGACTAAATACCTATGCAAATTACCCCCTTATAACAAAATCATGTTTGGGCTTCTGATTCTTTTATAAAAGAAAACTTCTATTGTTACTCATATTTTTATTCAATATTTCTATAAAAAATAATGCGATGTCATTATATTAACTTATTATCACAATTTATTTAAAAATAATTATTTTTTTTTCCTTTCAATTATTTTTGATAAAATAAATATTGAATAAAATACAAGTATTATCTCTTCTTCACAAAATATTTCTCCCGCAAAAATCCACGGTTCTATTCGTCAATTTATGGGCCCGTTGTGATTAATTACGTAGCTCCGTTTATTTAATAAGATATTAGAAACATAAATGCTTTTGAAATATTTAATAACAATTTCGAAATGATTTTAAATGACATTAATATCAATTAATCTAAAATATTTTTATATAACTCTATTAATATAAATAAATAAATAAAATATTATATTATTTAAAATATTTAATAGGTTAATATTATAATATTATATTATTTTAATAAACATTAAAATATTTGTACTGAAAATATTTCTCTCTCCTGGGGTTCCCATTTCCCAGAGGGAAACAATAACAACATAT
This sequence comes from Nepenthes gracilis, assembly GCA_033239525.1. Classification (NCBI taxonomy): domain Eukaryota; kingdom Viridiplantae; phylum Streptophyta; class Magnoliopsida; order Caryophyllales; family Nepenthaceae; genus Nepenthes; species Nepenthes gracilis. The sequence continues at coordinate 2,345,409 of BSYO01000008.1, read as the reverse complement.
GTTTATACGTACCAACCACTCCATCTATTTAATAATTTACAGTCTTTTCATGATAATTATATGCAGTTTGAATTGTTTATGTTTATAGTCTAAGAAAAGGCCTGAGCTCGATCTTGATTTATCTATATATAAATAAAATGAGCTATGATCCAGGCTCGAGCTAATGTCAAAATATGGATCCAAATACTCACCTACAATGGGCTAACCCGACCGATAAAAATATAGTCATTATTATTTCATAGCTCGAACTTAGCTCAAACTTATCCAAAATACAAAAACATGCCGAGCCAATTTCGTGCACGTTCAACCACGACTTGGCCTGGTCCAATTGCACCTTTACTTGCTGATACAGTAAATGTTGAAATATGGATCCTAATATAATTTCGTGATAAGTCAACCCGACCCAGAAAAATAAAATCACCTCTTTCCACCCATTTTGTATATAGCACACGTTGCATAATTTGAGAAGGTCACGTTGTATAATTTTTTAAATCTTTGAACCAAAAACTTAGAATTTTATATCTGTGAATGTACTCTGAACTAATAATTTTTTATAGGAATATAATAGTCGATGATTTAACTATAATCCTTAGATATTTTTGTAAATTTTTGAGTATATTTTATAATATATTCATATCTAGAATGTGGTCCATATATTGTTATTAATTAGTGAGTACATCGAGCAATCAACTTGATGAAAGCTTATCTATTATTTATTTGAAGCGTGATAAAGACCTGTTTTATTAAGAGCTCCATTGGCTTGCCATTTAAGTAAGGATATTTTAAGACTCAAGCTCATTAAAAATTAAATGAACCAAACTTTATAACAAGAATTTCTAATTGCGATTGTTTAAGCTCGATTTCCATGTTCACATTTAGCTCATTAGTCATATTAATTTGTCTGAGTTTAAATTGTTTTAATGCTACTAAAGTTTTGTAATACCCACTTTGTATTTATAAATTATGATATTATTAGATTATTTTTAATTAATGTTAAAATAATTGTATGATAATAATTAAAGAAAAAGTCAATTTCGAGATCCAAATTGACACCTGATTAGCACTCACACACACTTTAAATAAAATATGTATGCTTGAATAGTGTTTCTCAGACGCTTATATATATTTTGGGTAGATTAGTTGGCATTTAAGATATACCTGATATGAAATTTATATGCCGATTCGATTATACAAGTAATGCGTATATTATTTTCAATCATTTTTATAGCAAATAAGAGGAGAAGGGAGATAAAAAGAATAATAGAAAAAAAAGAGACAAAGTGAAGAAATATGGTTTTAGAATTTTATCTTATCAAATTGGTCAAATCATAAAATTAAAATAAGTATTCTATACCGTTATTTGATCTATTTGTAATCCTTAAATTTTATTTACATTTTTTATTTTAATATATACACATGTGACCATTTAACTTCCTCACTTTGAATGTTATTATATATACACATATATGAATTTCACTAAAGGTATTACAATTTTATTTAAATTTTATCGAATATTTAAAGGTTTTGTTGACTCTGTATGAATTAAGCGAATATTTGTATACACAAATATTTGTAAAACGAAAGTCATGAAATCATGCATTAAAACCTTGTATGTGCTAATCCATGCGAGTGCTTCATGTCGAACTTTATTTTATTATTGGACTTGCTATTTATACTTTTTTATAGAGTGAAAATTTTTGTATTCATATTTTCATAAAGTAGAAGTTTTATATATTTTCTATGGGAAGCAAAATTTTTAATCATTTTGTTATAAAATCATCTGATTTAGTATTTTTTAGAACATTATAAAAATTAAATGAAATAATATATTCTGACATCTTAATATATAACAAATAAATTTAAATATTGTATCTATCATTAACGGTTGATAAAAAAAAAGTAATACTTGATCCTATTTATAGGGAGAAACTTATAAACAATCTATCTAAGTGATAGTAATTTGATTAAAATTTATCAAAATTAGTTTTTTTGATAATTAGTTTTCAATTTTAGGTTTGTTTATTATTTTTTTATAATTTACATATATAAAATTTAATATCTTAGATATTTAATTTTTTTAAAAAGTATAAGTTTTGAATAATATTCAGATTTATCCAATTATAAATTTGTATTTTGGACTTATGAGCCTTTTGATGATTTTATATTTTGGACTATTTTGATATTAGTACATAGATTACAAATGTTATGTAAGAAATTGTATTTAAACCTTTGGCTTTTGGTATTTGATATCTAAATTATTTAATATATTAGATTTTGCATGTATTTTATCATATTTCATTCCTTCATTTTGTTTTAATAAACACATATTTTATTATTACATATGATGGGTACTATACCCAATGTCCACATCAAAAATCCGTTTCATTGAAGTTGAGCCTAGATGTCATGGCAGCCCAAGAGGTCTAAGCGTCAGAATCGGCCCGTGAGATATAGTGGGCTGAAAGTCCATTATGCCCATAAACTCAAGATGGGCCTCGGACGCTACCCAACCTGTAAAAATGGTATAGTAGAAATTTAGTGGCTGATTATGTCAGACTACAAAAATAATAATTGCCAGCAGAACACGCGGATCTGTAAAAAAATGCCACACCAAACGAGCGTATACGCAATCTTTCTGACACAACAAAAGGAGTTTGTAGAGTTGGTGACAGGATCTCCCATGTACGCCAACTCCACGTGGGCACCCTTGAATGGGAAGCTTGAACACTATAAATACCTTAACTATTTACCAGATAAATGATTGAGTATTTTTCTATAGTAACCTGTAATAAAGAGAGAAATGAATGGCTTGTGTTGCAAGGGTGATCCTCTAGAGTTTCCATACACTTAGCCTTCAACCTCCTATACTAAAACTCGTCCTGTAACTAAACATAATATAGTGAAACGATTCTTGGATAAAAGTCCTGTAATTTTTTTTTCTCATTCAGTGGAAGGATTTTCACGTAAAAACTTTCTGCGTATTAGTCCGTGTACTCTCTCTCATTCTCCACTTTACACGATCATCATTTGGTGGTGTTGTCAAATCCTCGTTCTTATCAGAGTAAAGATCCGATGACGCAATAATATATATATAATTTTAAATTTATAATTTTACACTACTTCCATTCCTTCCAAGTTAGAGGACTTTTGATGACTTGTAGGATCTTGGGCACGAGGCATCTGAATATTTATTATTTTATATTCAAGTTAGTATTTGATCCATCATGGGATTTATATTGTGGGTTATCATATGCTCAAGATACTATATATATATATATATTATTGATAACAGTTTATATTATATTATTGTCTATTTTAATTTGCAACTATGATACTTATCTAGATTTATACAAACTTGGTGCTATGATTGTATAATACTAGACTTTTATTTTTCTGTTGGTTTAATTTAAACAAGTTATTATTATTACTTCGAAGACTAAATCACGTGGCTCTTTAGTATTATTTATCATTTGAATGACTATTATCTAATCTTATATAAATATCGCATGACCATTACTTGACTTTTTTATTTAAACATATCACAAGTAACCATCACACGCTTTCCAAAAATCTATCTGTTTATTGTAGTATCTACAAGAAAGTAAATCAAAACTAAATAAAACCAAGTCTTCTCCCTTTTTTTTTTTTTTTTTTGAACTTTTTTTAATTTTTTTTTTGTATAAATGTATTGTTTTTATATTCGTTTGATAATTTTGTGCATATTTATTAAGTTCTGATCGTTGCACTTTTGGTTTTCTCCACGGGAATAAAGAAAAATGCTTCAATTTTGATAGATGTTTACCGTGGATTTTTTTAAAAAACAGCTTACACTAATTTTTTTTATTAACTGCATGGTTAAAGAACTAATTGCCCCTATAATTTTAAACTTTATATAAACGTTTAATAATTATTTAATATTTTAGTATGTATTATTAAGAAATAAATATTAGCTCTACTTTAGTTGATTATAGTAGAATTAATCCTGAAATATAATTAAAATTCACTAATGTGTCCAGTGATAAAATAATAGTATTTAGACTCGAATAAATACTTTGAACTTGAGATCGGTTTTGAAAAATTGGAAAAATAGATCAATAGGAAGTCGATGCAGTATAATTTTTTTATAATATTAATATTTATTAAATATTTAGTAAAATAATAAAAAAAATTTGAAATAATTATTTTAATTTTAAATTCCATCGGTTAATTTTTTTTTTTTTATATAAGATGTGATATTGATGTGCCAAATTCTTTTTTATGATATGCACCAATTCCAAAATTCCATCGGACTGCTTTTATTTCATATCGGATGGTATTTGTTGGGATTTTAGAGTTCCACGTAGAAAATAATAAACGCAAATATAAGACAATAATATGGTCAAAATCTGCTAAAAAATTTATTACAAATTTTTATGACGTATAACTTATAAAAAATAAAAAAATATACATATAAAAACTCAATCACACTTTTACTAAAGTGATATTATAATATTATTTTTTAATAGCACAATACTAACTATAACTTAACATTTCTAAACTTTTAAAATAATTACAAGCTCAAATAAAGTGATATATTTATAGTAGTTAGGCCTTTTATTTTTTTATTCAAATAATATGGTACTTTTACTACAAATTAATTTTTTTTAAAAAAAAATAATTTTTTATGATATTTTTATTAATACAAATTTTAGCCTAAAATAAATAAGTCCAATTTAAAGCTGAATTAAAATCTAAGTATCAGCGGCCCAAACTGATTTTGGATTTCTAAGATACATTAATACTTATTTTAAAAATCTAAAAATTTGAAATTTAAAATAATTAAGATGGTAATCTCTTTTTTTTTTTTTTTTTTGGTGCATAGTATAAATGCTATTTTAATTTTAATAAGTGAGAATGCTAGCTTATATCTATTTAATAATAGAATTAACTCCGTGAGATGAATGCTTACTGCTATTGTGTGACTATTCTCAGCATCATGGATTGAGGACGGCTCTATATTTTTAATAAATAAATAAATATATATATATATATTTTTGATTATTTATTTTTTATAGATAATTATAAAATAATTAATTTTAAAATTTTTAAAAATATTTAAACCACAATAATCTATTAAAAAATAAAAATTCATAATATAAAAAATTAGTCTCTCAATTTCTATGAGAGGTGTGTTGGGTTATGGGTCACTCCCGAGTGGGTCCATACCCAATTTGATGAGGCGGGTGGAGGTCCATATCCTCACCGCATGGAGAAAACGTTTCAATGTCTCGGCCGCTCACCACATGCTCACTGGGCGCTCGAGCCATATTTCCAGAATGTCAGCCGCTCACCTGGTGCTCGCTGGCGCTCGAGCGAATAATCCAGAATGTCGCCCGCTCGATACCCGCTCGATAGGCGCTCGAGCGGTAAAGCCAGAATGACGGTCGCTCGCTGGATGCTCGCCAGCCGCTCGAGCGGCCGCCTGCGATATAAAACGCGCGATTTTCTTTTAGGGTATTTGCTGAATTTTTGGTGCGCCGTTTTCAGAGAGAAAAAGTGAGAAACGACAGAGAAGAAGGAGGAGAGGAAGGATTGAGTCTCCGTTCGGGTTGTCAATCAATTTCCGGTCTTCGGTGATCCCACGACGTGACTATTGCTACCGTGAAGCTTGTCTACCGGTTCCATCTCTTCTCTTATGCTTTTATTCTTCTTAGACGGGCTGCCCACATTAGTTGAAACTGTTTTTGGTTGATTTGGGGTTTGTGTAACCGGGTTTGTGTAACCGATCAACAACTCATAGTGGAAACTTTGGACTCCGTGTCCCGTGGTTTTTCTCTCTCGTTTCTTAGGGAGTTTTCCACGTAAAAATCTCGTCTTTATTGTTTGTGCGTGCTATTCGTGTGCTTGACTTAGCATATTGCATATTTTATTGTGATTCAAACAAGCTTTTAGAACTAATAAGTGGTATCAGAGATCTTGGTTTGTGTTGGGGTCTTGTGAGTTGTTTGAATCAATGGCATCTTCTTCATCGAAGAATCTACCTTTTGGTATTGAGCAATTCAACGGACAGGGAAATTTCATTCTCTGGCAAGAGAGAGTGAAGAATATTTTGACGAGAGAAGGGACAGTAAAGGCTTTGAAGAAGATAGATGAAAAGCTTTGAAAAAAATGATCGATGAAGACTGGCAAGACAAGAGAGATCTTGCAAATTCTACTATTAAGTTGTGTCTAGCGGACAACACACTTCAAGAAGTTATTGGCTTAACTGATCCGGCAGAGATCTGGGAGAAATTGGAGAGCCGCTACAAGTCAAAATCGTTGACAACCAGATTGCATGTGAAGAAGCAGTTTTATGGGTTGAGGTTATCAGAAGGAGGGAGCTTTGAGAAGCACTTGGATGAATTCAACCGGATTTTGACGCAGATGGCTGCTCTTGATGAGAAAATCAATGAGGAGGACAAGGCACTGGTTCTACTGGCCTCTTTGCCGGCCACCTATGATCACATCGTCACGACCTTACTGTTCGGCAAGGATACCTTGATGTTGGACGAAGTTATTGCCTCTTTGCTTATGAACGAGTCCAGATGGTCACAAGGGACATCATCGTCTTCTCATTCTGAGGTGCTAGTTACTGAATCCAGGGGAAGGAGTAAAAGCCGCCATCAGAAAGCAGGAGAGAAAGGACGCAGCAAGTCACGGTCCAGATATCAGAATTTGGAGTGCCATCACTGTGGCAAAAAGGGTCACATCAAGAAGCACTGCTACAAATGGAAGCGTGACAATGCTGAAGGTAGTGAGAAAAAGACTGATAAGACTCGGGAGGAAGAAAGAGCTACTGTTGTTACCGGGGCTGATCTTTGGCTAGTGTGCCAAGAGGATGAGGTGGTGAATCTAGCAGATCTTGAGACTAGCTGGGTGGTGGACAGTGGTGCTTCACTTCACGTCACGTCAAGAAAAGAGTTCTTCACATCATACACTCTTGGCGATTTTGGAGTGTTGAAAATGGGCAATGAAGCTATGTCCCGTATTGCTGGCTATGGTGATGTGTGTCTCACCACAAGCATTGGAACTAAATTGCTGTTGAGGGACGTTAGACATGTTCCAGATGTCAGATTGAATCTAATCTCAACTGGTAAGCTTGATGATGAGGGTTTTTGCAGCACCTTCTGCGCGGGAGCATGGAAGTTGACTAGAGGGTCTCTAGTTGTGGCTCGGGGCAGAAAAGTTTCAAATTTGTATATGTTGCAAGCTTCGATTGCAGCGGGAAATGTGCATGTTGCTAGAGATGAGGAGCTTTCAGATTTGTGGCACCGTCGGTTGAGTCACATGGGTGAGAAGGGGCTGAACTGTTTGGCGAAGAAAGACTATCTTCGGGGTGTGAAGACAGCTCAATTGAAGACTTGTTCTCATTGCATGGCTGGAAAGCAACGACGGATTTCATTCAACGGCAACTCATCTACAAGGAAGACGGATCTTCTTAAATTGGTCCACTCCGACATATGTGGTCCATTCAAGGTGAAGACTCTTGGAGGTGCACTCTATTTCATCACTTTTATTGATGACTGTTCTGGGAAATTATGGGTGTATCCGCTAAAATCGAAGGATCAAGCTCTTATTTTCTTCAAGCACTTTCATGCCTTGGTTGAGAGGCAAACGGGGAAGAAATTAAAGTGCATCCGAAGTGATAATGGTGGGGAGTACATCGGAGCTTTTGATGAGTACTGTCGATCACATGGAATTCGTCATCAAAAGACTCCACCGAAGACACCGCAATTGAATGGGGTAGCCGAAAGGATGAATGGAACCTTGATGGAGAGGGTCCGATGTGTGCTTTCGGAGGCGAAGCTGCCTGGATCGTTTTGGGGGGAAGCCTTGAGGGCCGTGGCTCATGTCGTCAACTTGTCTCCACATAGTACCTTGAATGGTGAAGTTCCTGAAAAGATATGGACCGGGAAAGATGTATCCTACGATCACTTGCGTGTATTCGGATGCAAGGCTTTTGTTCACGTTCCCAAAGATGAAAGGACCAAGCTAGAGTCAAAGACCAGACAGTGCATATTTCTCAGTTATGGGGAAGATGAATTTGGGTATCGTTTGTATGATCCTATTGAGAAGAAGCTGGTTCGATCTAGGGATGTTGTGTTTGTTGAGAACGAGACTATAGAGGACATCAGCAAAGGTTCAGAGTTTGTCTCCAAGGATGATGATAGCCGGGCACGTGAATCAGATTTTCTGCCGACACCTGTTAGTCAGCAGAACGAAGGTCAAGGCATTGCTGAAAATGAAGAAGATCACGAGACTGCAGTGCCCGATAGTGATGAGGATGAGGCCATTCATCCTGACACTGCAGAGTCTATTGAGCCTATTCCACTCCGACGATCCACGAGAGATCGAAGACCTCCTTCTCGTCTGTCAGCCGAGGAGTATGTTTTACTCACAGATGGAGGAGAGCCCGAATGCTTCGAGGAAGCTATGGAGGATGAGCACAAAGCGGAGTGGATGGAAGCAATGCAAGAAGAAATGGCATCGCTGCATGAGAATCATACTTTTGAGTTGACAAGGCTGCCGAAGGGAAGAAGAGCATTGAAGAACAAGTGGGTCTTCAGATTGAAGACAGATGAAAACAGCTCACAACCGAGGTACAAAGCAAGATTGGTTGTGAAGGGCTTTAATCAACGGAAGGGTGTTGACTTCGATGAGATCTTTGCACCCGTGGTGAAGATGTCTTCTATTCGAGTGGTCTTTGGGATTGGGCATTGTTCTTGACACGGAGGTAGAACAGGATGGATGTGCGGACAGGCGTTTCTTCATGGTGACCTTGAAGAAGAAATTTACATGGAGCAACCGGAGGGTTTCCTTGTCAAGGGAAAGGAGAATTTGGTGTGTCATCTCAAGAAAGAGTTCGTATGACTTGAAGCAAGCTCCAAGGCAATGGTGCAGGGAAGTTTGAGTCTGTCATGGTCAGTCAGGGCTATCAGAAAACTACCTCGGATCATTGTGTTTTCGTTCAAACTTTCTCGGAGGATGATTTTATTATTCTTTTGCTCTATGTGGATGATATGTTGATTGTTGGGCGAAATACCTCTCGGATTGCGGAGTTGAAGCGACAACTTGGGAAATCCTTTGCTATGAAGGATTTGGGACCGGCGAAGCAAATTCTGGGAATTAGAATTTTTCGCGACCGCAAATCAAGAAAGCTATGGATGTCACAAGAAAGGTACGTGGAGAAAGTGCTTCAACGTTTCAACATGGAAAAGGCAAAATCAGTAAGCACACCGCTGGACAATCACTTCAAGCTTAGTACTCGTCAATGTCCATCTACTGAAGATGAAAAGGCACGCATGAAAGGTATACCTTATTCTTCAGCTGTAGGTAGCCTAATGTATGCCATGGTATGTACGAGACCGGATATAGCCTTTGCTGTGGGAGTTGTTAGTCGTTATTTATCAAATCCCGGTAAGGAGCATTGGACCGCTGTAAAATGGATTCTGAAGTATCTTCGGGGAACTTCCAAGCAATGTTTGTGCTTTGGAAGCAATGAGCCTCTGCTGGTTGGATATACTGATGCAGATATGGCGGGTGATGTTGACTCACGGAAATCCACTTCGGGGTACTTAGTTATGTTTCAGGGAGGAGTTTGTCTCTCTGGCAATCGAGATTGCAAAAATGTGTTGCTCTCTCTACTACTGAAGCGGAATTTATTGCTATTACGGAAGCAAGTAAGGAGATGCTATGGATGAAGAAGTTCGTTCGGGAACTTGGTCTCAAGCAGAACCGGTATGTATTGCTTTGTGACAGTCAAAGTGCAATCCATCTTAGCAAGAATTCATCTTTTCACGCCAAGTCAAAACACATTGATGTGAGGTATCAATGGGTGCGGAATGTCTTTGACATGGGTTCGTTGGTGTTGGAAAAGATCGGGACCGAGGAGAATGGTTCAGATATGATGACCAAGACATTACAGAAGGGGAAGCTTGCAACTTCTTTGTGCTATCACCGGGATGATGGCGTATGGCCCCACACAGTCGTGAGGGGAAGTTTGTTGGGTTATGGGTCACTCCCGAGTGGGTCCATACCCAATTTGATGAGGCGGGTGGAGGTCCATATCCTCACCGCATGGAGAAAACGTTTCAATGTCTCGGCCGCTCACCACATGCTCACTGGGCGCTCGAGCCATATTTCCAGAATGTCAGCCGCTCGCCTGGTGCTCGCTGGCGCTCGAGCGAATAATCCAGAATGTCGCCCGCTCGATACCCGCTCGATAGGCGCTCGAGCGGTAAAGCGAGAAACGATGACCGCTCATTGCCGGATGCTCGCCACCCGCTCGAGCGGCGGCCGCGATATAAAAACGCGATTTTCTTTTAGGGTATTTGCTGAATTTTTGGTGCGCCGTTTTTAGAGAGAAAAAGTGAGAAACGACAGAGAAGAAGGAGGAGAGGAAGGATTGAGTCTCCGTTCGGGTTGTCAATCAATTTCCAGTCTTCGGTGATCCCACGTACGTGACTATTGCTACCGTGAAGCTTGTCTACCGGGTTCCATCTCTTCTCTTATGCTTTTATTCTTCTTGTACGGGCTGCCCACATTAGTTGAAACTGTTTTTGGATGATTTGGGGTTTGTGTAACCGGGTTTGTGTAACCGATCAACAACTCATAGTGGAAACTTTGGACTCCGTGTCCTGTGGTTTTTCTCCCTCGTTTCTTAGGGAGTTTTCCACGTAAAAATCTCGTCTTTATTGTTTGTGCGTGCTGTTCGTGTGCTTGACTTAGCATATTGCATATTTTATTGTGATTCAAACAAGCTTTTAGAACTAACAAGGTGAGACCTTGTCTAATCCATCAATATATATATATATATAATTCATTATTTGAAAAGTTACTTTTTTAAGTTTTTCGTCGGTGGATATTAACTAATATATTTTAATATATATTCCACACAAATTAAGAAATATTTAAAAAAAAAAAAAAGAACAGAGAGAGAAGAACATGACACATGCACTCGTTCTCACAAAATGGCGTCCATATAGATTAAATCTACCTTATGAAATAAGAAATTAGATTTTATTTTTCTCAGGATTATTAGATTAAAATTTTTAATTACAAGTTTTATATATTTGATAATTATCTTAAAATACTTACCTTTTTATCAATTATTTAATCGATTCTAATCTTCTTAATTCACTCAATTCCACATTCATTCCCATTTTACTCATTCTCTTAGTATCTTTCAATTACCACGTAAAGATTATTCACTTAAATGTCGAATAATATATCAATAAGCGAGTCTCATATATTTCTAATATCCTGTTAAATTTTTATAATACGTAGAATTCGAATATGTAATTCTAAATACCAATCCCATATTCTTTCGGATCTTCTTGAAGGTACAATTCGACATTCTAATTTATATGATAATTCAGATCCTAAATATATATCAAATAAAAATTAACATTATGAAATAACTATTGATGAGTATTGTATTTGATCGTCCAAAGAAATCGACACAAAATAATTTCAAGCCAGGGCACAAGTTTCAAAGGCCCAAACTATCTGCGCAACCCACTTTAGCAAATGTGTCTGACAGTCTTAAACGGTTCAATTTTGTGATAAAGTCATAACCAATTTAACGGTCAGAGCGGTTTCTTATTCTCTTATTGTAACGACTTCAAGCGTTAGTTGAAATTGTCATATGGATAAAATTTTATCCATCTAATAATTTCTTAAACGGTTGACAAGAATAATTAACCACCCCTAACTTCTATAAAAGTCTCTCATTTTCAGTAGGAAAAAGGGATTAATCACTCAATATTTTTTCAAATGGAGAAAAAAACAATTTTAAAATGCCAAAAGTGCATAATCTCCCTAACTAATATGCCTTTATAGTAACACAAATTCTTGGATAAAAGTATATTTATTTTATATCCTCTATCATTTCTCTCATTTAATAAATATACTGATATAAATATTAAATAATATATCAAAAAGTGAGTCCCATCAATCTATTGATTTTATTTTGTAATTGCATAGAAATCATATTAGAGACTTACAAAGATCGAATATAATTGACATCCGACGAATAAAATTTATATTACCTTATCCGTATAACAATCGGGATCCTTAGATGTATCAACAATAAAATATAATTATATTTAATTTTTTATTTTTTAATTTTATCAATTTAATTTAATTCAGTTATTAAAATTTAAAAAAAAGGGATCATATTTCTATTTACAGAAGCATTATTCCCAAACTACTGCATCCACAAATTGAGTGGGCAGATGTCAATATCTTGTCTTTTAAATTAATCAATGACCAAAGTGATTATTCAAACTCTTGTACGCTGTCGAACTAACGACGATCCATGCGATGTCAGCCGTTTGATTAAAGCCAAATTGAGAAATACTTCATAATCCATATAATATTTAATTTATTTATTAACATGATTTAATTCATAGAAATAAATGAAAAAAAAATTATAAGGTATCGGCTAAAATGTTACAAAGTGAGTCGTATAAAAACTAATTTTTGTCGTCATTATCTTTCGAGGTGGCTGCCAAGCTTCCCTACGCGTTGCTGGACCCCACTAGTGAAATTATGATTATTATTTTTATAAGGCAACGTGTTTTGGTCTGTGAAGTTGCTCGATAATTAATTTCTGGAATTTAAAGAGCTGGACTACCACTAAATTTTTTACAGTTTTATTATTATTATTATTTATATATTTAGCTATATATTTGATTATTTTAAAATTAATAAAAATAGGTATAAATTATATTTTATTTTAAAATTTAATATATATATTTTTATATTAAAAATAATAATTTTAATATCATTGAATGTATAATTGAATATGTAAATAGTATTATTATTTTTTACTATTAGCCTCTGAAAACTAGAAGATAACTGTCTTTCAAAAAAATATTATTATTGTTTTGAAATAATACTAGTAATATTTTTTTTAATCACAAAATATATTTTTTTATTATTTTAGTTGTATATTATTTCTATGATGATACAAATATTTTATTATTTTGTCCTTTATTATTTTATTATTATTTTATTTTTTCAGGTTTTTCCATTCTTTTTTATTTTCAGAACAATTATCGTTTTTCTTCAGGGTACTCCTATTTTTTCAATTTATATAGAAGGAAATAAAAATATACACATTCTTGAATCTCTTTACTGTAAAATAATTATGTGGCTAAAACAACCACAAATGTGAAATTTAAAATCGATTAAGTATACCTCCGGCCATTTGATGCTCTGTTTTTCAACTTGCGATTCGGACGGGCTCCGTGCTTCTGGACACTTCTTCACTCGTTTAGATGGTGTATTGCTTGAGTTGGGTGCTGTGGACAAAGTCAAAACGCTTTCAATTTATGCGCGAAACCATCACCCGCCTCAACCGAGCGTTTGGAACTCAAGCCGGCCAAAATTGATGAATTAACTTAATGGGAGAGTTATCACTACTTGGGACCACAAATGCTCAAAGAATTAACCGAGAAAAATGCCAAATGGTTACAAATCCATCAAGGAAGATGAAGAGAACGAAACTCTTCGGCGGCTCAAAACGGCTTGAAGCCGTTGCCGCTCGCGGCTTGTGGACGCGTGGGCCGCTCAACGGTTTGGGCCGGCTCACCATTTGGGTCAAGCTCACATACTCCCACTTGGTCCATATTCAACTTGATGTGATAACTAAGATCATCAATTTTTCAAACTTTAAGAAATAAATATATGAATCATAGCGATAAGTCCTATAATAATGAGTAATATCTTCCATGTATTACAATATATTAATTTCTCAAGTCATCCGGTAACTTTACTTTATGAATAAACCCTATGTTTATTCTTTGTCCAATTTAATGATATTCTCAAATTAATTAATGTGCACACAATTTTGAGAAATATCACAATAATAAAACAGGAATTTTCAATATCATTGTCCATACAATGAAAATTATAAAATGGAACTCAATCCCATTTCAGATACAAGATCCTTGAACCTTAATGGTGGCATGCATTTTAGTCGAGGATCGGCGATCATTAATTACGTCTTGATATGCTCAACAAGAATTTCCTTTCCTTTAATGCGCTCCTTTATGGCTAAAAATCGAATGTCGATGTGTTTACTTGATCGCTACTTTTATTATTTTTAGCCGTGAAAAAAAAAGAATTGAATTATCGCAAAATATCTTTAATGGCCTTGAGATGGAATCAACCACTCTAAGCCTAGATATGAAATTTCTCATCCATACACCATGCTTTGTAGCCTCGAAACAAGTAACGAACTCAGCCTCCATAGTGGAAGTAGCAATCAAAGTTTGCTTTGCACTCCTCCAGGATACAGCTCCACCGGCAAATAAAAATATATAACCGGATGTTGATTTACGTGAATCAACACACCCAAATGGGTCTCGAATCGGAGTACCCCAAAACTTCCAGATTGTCGGTCCGTCTATATGTAAGCATGAAATCTTTGGTACCTTGAAGATACCTCATGACTTTCTTAGCGGCTTTCTAGTGTTCGATTCTGGATTACTGAAATCTTCCCAACATTCCAATCGCAAATGCTATGTCGTCTTGTACATATGCAGCATACATCAAACTTCCAACAACGGAAGCATATGGAATGTTCTTGATTTGTTCCGTTCCAAACCATTTTTGGGCATTGGCTCAAAGGTGAGCTTATCACCCTTCACAATAGGTGCTACACTCGGTGAACAATCTTTCATCCGAAATCTCTCTAAAACCTTATTGATATAGGTCTCTCGAGACAACCCTAACACAACGCTGGCCCTGTCTCGATGTATCTTTATCCCAATGACATAAGATGCATCACCCATATCCTTCATTTCAAAATTTTTAGAGAGAAATTATTTCACCTCATACAACAACCCTTTATCATTGGATGCAAGTAAAATATCATCCACATATAAGACAAGGAAACAAGTCTTACTCCCACTGACCTTCTGGTATATACATTGATCCAAAATATTCTCTTCAAAGCCGAATGAAGAGATAATTTCATCAAATTTCAAATACCATTGACGGGATGCTTGTTTCAATCCATATATGGACTTCTTTAATTTGCATACCAATTGCTCACCATCACTAGAGGAGAATCCTTCTGGTTGTTTCATGTAAACCTCTTCCTCTAGATCACCATTCAAAAATGCTGTTTTCACATCCATTTGTTGCAATTCCATATCAAAACGAGCAACCAATGCCAAAATTATACGAAGAGAGTCCTTTTTAGAGACAGGATAAAAAGTCTCCTTGTAATCAATTCCTTCTTTCTGAGTATAACCTTTAGCAACGAGTCTTGCCTTATATCTTTCAATATTGCCTAATGAGTCTTTCTCTGTTTTAAAGACCCATTTACACCCTATGGCTTTTCGCCCCTTTAGCAATTCAACAAGATCCTGACTCTATTGCTACTCATGGAACTCATCTCTTCTTTCATAAAGCATTGTGCCATAATTGTGATTCATTACAACTCATGGCTTTCAGAAAACGTTTCAGGATCATTTTCGGCCCCACATCATTGTAGTCGACTCTTCCGGATATACAACATAATCACTAGGGATTCTTCGACTTTCTCATTCTAGAAGACCTTCTTAATGTTGTATCATCATCCTCAACAGAGCATGTTGTACAACTATTTCGAGATAAATCCTGAATTTCATGGTCAATGGAATAGAATCAACATTTTGTGGAATGACATTGATTGGTTGTTTCAACACCAGATTGATCTTGAGGAGTGTTGTGTACATCAATCAACCTATCATACGGCGGAGAGTTGTGAATCCAAATGATCGGTTCTTGATCGTTTCCTCCCACTCATTAAGTCATTCTCAAAAAATTTTACATTTTTCGATTCCACAATCCTAGTGGTATGAGATGGACAAGAAAATCGTATCCCTTAGACTGTTCAAAGATATCCAATGAAATGCCCACTTATGGTCCTCGGGGTCCAATTTCTTTTCATGTGGGTTATAAACTCTTACTTCGGATGGGCATCCTCATACACGTACATATTACAAACTCGGTTTCAACATTTCCATAACTCAAAAGGAGTTTTTGGAATGACTTTTTGTTGGGACCGGTTTAATATGTACACCGCTTTAAGAGCTTCACTCCACAATGATTTTAGAAGTTCGGAGTTACTAAGCATACTCCTTACCATGTCGATAATGTTCGATTTCTTCTTTTTGCTACACCATTTTGGTCAGGAGAACAGGCATAGTATATTGGGCAACAATCCCATTTTCTTGAAGAAACTTTGCAAATGGACCGAGACATTTGTCCATCTTGATATATCTACCATAATACTCTCCACCTCTATCGATCTCATAATTTTGATATTTTTTCCGGTTTGTTTCTTTACCGCTTTAAACAATTTAAAAGCATCCAAGGCTTCATATTTATTATGAAGCAAGTAAAGATACATATATCGTGAGAAATCATCAATAAAGGTAATGAAATATTTTGGACCATATGAGTCTATATCAGGACTACAAATGTCAGTATGTATGATCTCTAATATGTCCGAACTCCTCTTGGCATTTTTCTTAGTCTTGTTGGTTTGCTTTCCTTTAATGCAGTCCACACAAGTTTCAAAGTCAGTAAAATCTAGAGTACTAAGTACTTCATCATTTACCAATCTTTTGATTCTATCAATGGTGATATGTCCCAATCTCCTATGCCACAACATCGAGGAACATTCATTCATAACACATCTTTTAATTCCATTATTAACATGCACAGTATTGAAATTGGAATTATTTTATAAATTCAAACAATAAAGACCCTCAGACAGTGTACCATTCTCAATAATATCAGACTTATAAGATAAACTGAATAATGAGTCTGAAAATGTAAAGGAATATCCAAATGGTACAAGTCTAGAAACAGAAATCAAATTTCTAGAGAAATTTGGAATATAAAAGGTCTTTTCAAGAGACAAAACAAAACCACTACTCAAAATTAAATTGTATGTCCCAATGGCCTCCACATGTAAACGCATCTTGTTTGGAGAAGATGCATTGTTCATCGCCTTCGGGTTTCCTTAGGTTTTGCAAGCCCTGTAAGGAATTAGAAATATGGATTGTAGGGCAGTCAATCCACCATGTGTTATGTGTAACATTAACCATATTAGATTCATAACATACAAAAGAGAATGGATTACCTTTCTTTTCAAGCCAATTTTGATACTCAAACAGTCCTTCTTTACGTGTCCCTTCTTTTACGGAAAAGCACTTGGACTCCTTTTTGATATCGGTTTGGGGAGGTACTTTACCTTTCCCCTTTGACTTGGCTTGCGTCTTGAACCTTCCTTCCTTTTGCATGAAGACGCTTTCGCTTTGCTCCATCATGAGCCTTCCTTCCTCTTGCACACACATGGTCATGAGTTCATTGATTGACCATTTATCATTATGTGTGTTATAAGAGATTTTAAAAGGCCCATATTGCGGTGGAAGCGAATTTAAAATGTAATGCACCATGAAAGGTTCAAACATTTCCACCTCTAGATTTTTTAGTTGAGCTGCAATATCCCTCATTTGCATTATGTGCTCACGCACACCCTTAACACTGGTGAGCCTAATAGATGAAAACTTCATTATTAGGGTGCTTGCAAGTGCCTTATCTGAAGTCACAAATTGTTCATCTATGGCCTTCAGTAAATCCCGCACTTTTGTATCGCAGTCGATGAACTACGAATACCAATGAGAAATTTTTGTCTTTATGAACATTAAATCGAGGCGATTAGATCGCTCCAGGCGTTCATAAAGAGTTACCTCATCCGAGTCTTTGGTAAGGGTAAGAGCGGTGGTTTCGTCTTTCCGGATAGCATAATCGATATCGAGCCACCCTAAGTGAAGAAGAATTCTCTCCTTCCACACTTTATAGTTGTCACCTTTTAGTTCGAAAATTTCACATCTAATATCGGAAAGATTTCTGATTGAATAAATGCGTAAAAATAAATACATGCTTAACATCCAAAATTGAGGCTAACAAATTACAAAATTATGTTTTACCAATGTAAAACATACATCATGAATCAATAGACAAAAAAATTACCTGTGGGCTAAATTTTAATTCCAGTAGATTCATGTCCAATTTTATGATAAAACTATCAAATTATATTCCTTTCTTAATCCCTGTGGGCAAATTAAGAAGAAATAATAATTTGACATTTTATCATGATTAATTAATTTAATATAATAAAATTTCCTGTGGGATAAATTTTATTATATCAAAATAATTATCACAATTTATGTCTTTATACCATACGTGATAAAAATAAAATAAAATAATTTATTAATTAAGGGTGCTGTGGCTAATCCTCAATTAATTAAATTATTTTAATCACAAGACATTATTTATACATATATACAATTATATACTGGATATTATATTTTATACTTTATATATAATAATATAATTATATATATATATAAATATAAATATATACGTATATATATAATATATATATATTTACCGAATCGTATATAAGCAATTTAAATGCCAAAATTGGCGCAAGGCGCTAAGCAGCGCAAGCGGCAACTGCCGCTCCTTCCTTCCTCCGCGTCCCGGGTTCGAAACCCGTCGGCCGCATTTTAATTTCTGATTGCTACAGTGATGGGCCGGAAGATTGGGCCGCGACAGAACGGATTTGGGCCGCGAACGAAACGGCCTATAACCGATTTAATTAAAATTTTTTTTTTAAACTGTAGCAAAACGACGTCGTTTTAATAACCGAATTCGTTCCAACGAAACGACGTCGTTCTGGAGCACAAAACAGAAGCCATAAAACGACGACGTTTACAACTGCCGAAGCAGAAAACGACGCCGTTCAAGTCGTCGTCTACCTTCGTCGGTTTCGCCCGAACCCGAAAACGAACGACTCGACCCGAATTACAGACCCGATTCAAACAGCACGATACGAACACCATAAATGATGAAAAATATATGGAAATTTTGGAAATTTAATTTTCCATCGATTTCCAGTGCTCGTTTGAACCGAATCTTCAAAAAAACGAAGACTTTAAGTTTTTTCGATTTCGGAAAAAAACCGGAAAAATACAGAACATCAAAGGCAGAGTTAAAGCCTTTCTCTGATACCAAATGTAAAATAATTATGTGGCTAAAATAACCACAAATGCGGAATTTAAAATCGATTAAGTATACCTCCGGCCATTTGATGCTCTGTTTTTCAACTTGCGATTCGGACGGGTTCGTGTTTCTGGACACTCCTTCACTCGTTTAGATGGTGTATTGCTTGAGTTGGGTGCAGGGGAAAAGCCCAAAAAATTTTCAATTTATAAAGCGAAACCATCACCCGCCTCAACCGAGCGTTTGGAACTCAAATCGGCCAAAATTGATGAATTAACTTAATGGGAGAGTTATCACTACTTAATGACCACAAATCTTCAAAGAATTAAGCGAGAAAAACGCCAAAATGGTTACAAATCCATCAAGGAAGATGAAGAGAACGAAACTCTTTGGCGGCTCAAAAACGGCTTCAGAAGCCGTTCCTTGGCTCGCGGCTTGTGGACGCGTGGGCCGGCTCAACGGTTTGGGCCGGCTCACCATTTGGGCTGAAGCCCACATTTACAACCCATCTAATTTGGTACACAAAAATTGGTTAGTATATTTGTATAATTTTTATTTATATCTATTCTTAATAGATAAATAATAAATAAATATATCAAATAAAATACAAGATATTTTTTATTAAAAGATACGAGTTAATTCTTTTTTTATATTTATAAAATTGAGTCAAATTTGTCATCAAAAGAGGCCGTTTAATATTTATATTAATTAAGATAATAAATTATTAAAAATTAAGCGTGAATAGTCATTGCTTACGTCCTAATCAATAATTAATATATGTCAAATTGATAAGATAAAGCTAAATCAATAAATTAAAATCAAAATTATGATATATAAAAAATAATAAAAATAAATTATAAGGAAATTTTTGACTAATATATATATATATATATATACACACACCAACGTAATTTTATGCTCATGAAAAAAAAAAAAAAATTATTGTCATACTCTGGCTTGAAAATTATTATTTAAATAATTGAAATATGGTTTTTTTTAAAATAAATATAATCAATAAAAAAAAAGGAAAAGCTGATATCAGTCATCTACTCGTCAAGGCTTAAGCTGAAGAACTGCACGTCACGACTCATGTTAGTCTCAACGGAGAGATTAATCAAAGGAAGTTTGATTAAAAAATAGTTATATTTAAAAATTCTAATGCCTAATCCAACAGAATAATCGGGCGTACATGAACTAGGCCGAATATCTTAATCATATTGTAAATACTATATAATTTAATAATTTATAATATAATATTATAATAAAATAGCTCCAATACAATCAAATATATAAATAATCGACACGTTTGTTTTAATATAATTATCAAATAAAAAAAATTAATTGATGCGTAATGCTAGAACGATATTTTAGATATCTTTGAAATATTTTATATAATATAATATAATATATATTTATTTATTATAAATTTATTGACATAAAAAATAAAAATATACATAAAATTTAAAAACATTTTTAAAATATCAAAATTCACATTAATGATAAATTTAAATAAATCAAGCGATAATTATAGTATCTCATTTTCCTACCCTGCATTTGATTGAAAAAATAAGAAGAAAATATATTTTTATTTTTAAAAAATAAATATTTATCTGTTTAATTATAAATTTAATCAAAGATAAATATTTTTACAAAAATAAAATATATATATATATATATATATATATATATATATATGAATAATAATTTTTATATATTATTATTATATTTAATATTATTTTTATTTTTATCTTATTTATTATATTATTTTATAAATTAAATAATAAAATATTAATTTTTATTTTATTTTAATAATTAAATATTAAAATAATAATTTTAACTTTATTTCTATTCTATCTCATTCTTTAAAATAATTTTTTTATTTTTATATTATTTTGTTTTAATAATTAAACATACGGTTAATAAAAAAGCGTCTTTAATTCAATTATAAAACTCTTAAATTGGCTGGTAAAAAGATCGTGACCGTCACGCGCTTAGTTACCAAAAAGAAAAGGCCTTTAAATACAATTACAAAGGCAAAAGCTCTGACTCTGACAATGGAGGTGAGAAAGAATGAGAGATGAGGAGAGAGAGAAGCAGAAACAACTGTAAAAACTAAAAACCGAGACTGCAATTGGAACTACACATAGAAAGCAGCACAAAACAAAAGCCGTTCATACATCACTGAACTTCACCCATTCAGAATCCAAAGCACCGCACAGAGCAGGGAGAGAGAGAGAGGGAGAAGGAAGAGATCAATATCGAGTAATCCTAAATAGAGAAGAACGAGAGAGAGAGAGAGAGAGAGAGAGAGAGAGAGAGAGGCAGAGGAAGATTGTGTGCTCGGAAGACGGCGAGAGAGAGGGACATGGTTTCTCCGGCGAAGTCGAAGAGCAGCAGCCAATTAGGATGGGGGATGGGCTTCCTCTTAATCTTCTTCCCAGAAGACGACTCCGGCAAGAAGAAGACTCTTTACTCTCTATCATCGTCCTCCTCCACCGCCGCCGCCGCTAAATCCTCCCGCTTCACCGCCTCCTCGCCTCTTCTCGCCAAAATCTACTACACCCTCTCAATTTGCGCCCTTTTGGTCTTCACCACGCTCCTCCTATTCACCTTCGAACCAACCTATCCCCACCACCACCACACTTCCCGTCGCCACCTCCTTATCAAACCCAGAATTAATCCCCCCAACCCACAATTCTCTCTCTCGGAAATTCCCACCATTTTCAATCGCAATTCCCTCAAAGGAGGCGCTTCCGCCACCGCCTCCGCCACAACGGCGTTACAGGGGATGGGAACTCTTTACAGGAGAGGAACGAAAGCTATGAGAGACCTTATCGTCGGACACGTACCCGAGGACGTGGAGGTGAGAGAATTTCGTAGCTTCTTGCGAATCCTACACTACGTTGGCCTCCCCTCTCGAACGGATTTGGTTCTAATCTTCCCTTCTCCATCATCTTCTTTGCTGAGTCGCGTGGTTGAAGAAGAGAACGAGTCATTCCTCAAGCTAGTTAATTTGTATGCAGAATCGAACGGAACTATTCTCGATTCGGCGGGTCATAATGAGCTGATTCGGTATTTGAGGATTGGGACAGAGAAGGAAGAGAAAATAAAGAAAGAGACGGCGACCCTTTGGGGGAAGGGAACTCGGAACAATTACAGCGACTCGGGCCAGTCGGATCATCTGAGTTACGGGTCGATTGTGGGGTTCGAGGCTTCGGAGCTTGATCCGGAGAACTCGCTAGCCGGGTTCTTGGATAACGTGCCACTATGTCTTAGGAGATGGGCGTGTTATCCGATGCTACTCGGCCGAATTAAGCGGAACTTCAAACATATGATGCTGGTAGACGTGAAAGATCTGCTGATCTTGAAAGACCCATTTGCCAAGGTCCGGAATCGGAGTCCAGAATCGTTGCTGCTGTGGACCTACCAGGAGAACGAATCTGGCAAGCGCGGCCGCAGAAATTCCGCCAAGACTCATCAGAAACCAGTAAGTCCAGCCATTATTGCCGGCGGAGGACGCGGGGTTAGGCGGTTCTCCACCGCTATGCTGACAGAAATCGTCCGAGCCACGATCGAACACAAAGGTAAGGGCAGGAACTCGGTGACTGAGCTGGGACTCGTGAACCAGCTCGTTCATAGTTTCTATGCTCTGAAGGATGTCAATTTAATATCTCCCGCCGAGTCACTCCAGCATGCGGGTTCACTCGCTGAGTCTGGTCATCCTTTGTCGTCATCAAATTACTCTTATCACACTGCCGTTCAGCGGGGACATAAGAGTTTTGACATCGATTTTGCTGTCATGACCGAGCTGTGTTCGTCTGGATTTTATTCTTCTATTTACAGGGATTGCCTTGCAATTCAATAGTTTGAAGTAAAAGTCATTTTATGAAAAGTAAAAAGAAAAGAAAAGAAAAAAATATAAATAGTTAAATAATAAGGGCTGGTAATTTTTGTATTACGTGCATATTCTCTTCAATGTGATTGGTGCAGTGATGTTAATACAATTTTGGAAATGATACCGTATTAATAATGCTCACTTGTATAATTTTACATTTTTTCATCTCCTTCTCTGTTAATTAAACATGAAAATTAAGTTTGTAGGATATGGTTTAAATAATGGTATTTTAACCCAACATAAATTAAAGTGAATTACCTAGACACCTAATCGGTCCAGGAACGTTCTCGCCGAATGTTCAATTGACCGACTGAACGACCAGATGGCTAAAGGTATAAAAAATTAAGGTAATTAATGATCAAAAAAAATAATAAGTAAGATATTTAATCTTAATAAATGACTATATATCTTTAAGAGTTGATTAGTTACATTAAGAAAGGCAACAACGATTAAACAAATGCAATGTACTTACTGTTAGACAATTACTAAATTAGCAAAAATAACTATTACGTGATTAGTGTAACAGTTAAAAATAATATAATATAAAATTTCAGACAACGGTCATGCCAATTCTAAACATACAAACCGATTGACACCGAAATTATAAATACAAATCTATAGTCAATAAGGGGCATCACATGCTTTAACTTTCGCAAACAATTGCCTATTATGAATAAATTAAATTATCGGAGTACAATTCTCACAACACGCTCAATTCTACACTTATTTTTTTATCTATTTATTCGCATCTTTTAATTTTTACTAAAAATATTTTTAATTTAAATATTGAAGAATATACCTACAAATGAGCGTCGTATATCTCTTATATTTTATTTAATTATTATGATATTTATAATTTTGATTTATAATTACAAAAATTATATCCAATTTTTTGGACTAACTAAAAGAATTGTCCCACTCTATAATTTATAAAATAATATAGATCTCATGTACGTATCAAAATTAATTAATATAAAAAAAATTTTAATAGCTGATATTACATAATAAAATATAACACATTATAATTATTACTGTTATTATTATTTTTTTTATGAGGTATGTAGTTATATGTTAGTTTTTTAAACATTCTTTGGCCATTTAATTTAATATATCATTTAAATTTTATATTTATTATTATATACGGGCTCAATAATTCCAAATAAATTGATTAATTTAGAATATATCATTCGACGGAGTTTGAGGCGTTGCCCGGTGGTTGACTAGACTAACGTGGTGAGAAATCGTGGTTTTATTGCAGGGACTGTGCTTTCTAAAAGGAGTCATTTTTCAGGTAACAAACAAAAAGTAAAGTCACGTTCGTATCCGACTAATTAAGTATTTATAATTTCTTACAAAATTAATTAATATATATTTATGGTTGATGTGCTTATTTAGGCTTTCAATTGTTCTATTTTACCATCTATCTATAAAAAATTATTATATTTAAAATATCACGTAGTTTTAATAATTAATTAAATTTAATATATACTTTTTCTAAAATATATATATATTATCTAATAGTTCATCATATTGTTGAGTTACATAATAATTTTATTGTTTATTAAATAATTTTTTTTTTACGGTGGAGTTTGTAAAAGGAAAAACTATAACAATTCAATTACTGTAGTTGTTGAAATCATATTACGTATTTAATTTGAACTTTGTTTTTTAATCATAGGAAAGGGTTTTAATTTAACTGATTGCTTACTTTAAAAATGCTAAATAAGAGTTGGTGCATTAAATACACATTAATAAATAATCAACTCAATTGTACACACTGATCGACTGTATAAATACCCACGGATGAGCATAGCAGGTTTTTTATCGGTCAGTTTCCTTTTCCATCGTACATTGCAGGTTAAATGGGTTCAATAAATTTTTTAAATAGATCAAAAAATATTATTTTTATATTTAAATTATTTATTTTAAAATAAATATTTATAATTTAATAATTAATTTTAATTAATTTTTTCTTTTTTTTAAATAATAAAATAATAATTATATATTTAAATATAAATAAAAACCTTTGTTATTTCTTTAAAAACTAAATGGAACTTTTTGTTTTAAAACACACAAATTTTGACCCCTTAATAGATTAGCAAAAATAAAATAAAAATAAATATTTAATATACATAAAAAATATTTTAATTTAGATAATATATATGATAATATGTATAAAGAGTAAAGTAATAAATAATAATAATAATAATATATAATTTTTTGTGACGAATGAAAATCTCGATAATAATGACTATCGAATAAGATTCTCCGGATTTTAACAGTTAGAGAATATATGTACTATAAAAATTAACTTATAAATCGAGTGGTAATAATACGTTAACCTAACTGACATACTCTAATCACGTGATTTCTACCAATGAACTCTTTGAATTTGTCCACAGTAATGAAATCAGATACTTTTCGATTTTCACGTCAATCTTTCCACATGAACTGTTGGAGTTCAGTTTCTACGCCTCTCACATCACTCACAAGGGTTTGTAGGCAAGAAAGACAGTATAGTCAAATAATATGAGAAGAAGAGAAAGTTTTGAAAGATTAGCACATAGAAAATATGAAATATTATTCGGTAGACATGATGTATTGGCTCAAGGTAATGAAGTATAGCAGTAGTAGCCTTTTGTGTCTTAATTCTCTTTCTCAAAAACCCTATTTCACGAAGAAGAAAGGCTCATATATATAAAGGAGTCTAAAACAAGTTTAAAATAAAAGAGTTGTTAGGAATAAAAGGGATCGCGCCG
This sequence comes from Nepenthes gracilis, assembly GCA_033239525.1. Taxonomy (NCBI): domain Eukaryota; kingdom Viridiplantae; phylum Streptophyta; class Magnoliopsida; order Caryophyllales; family Nepenthaceae; genus Nepenthes; species Nepenthes gracilis. The sequence continues at coordinate 2,319,663 of BSYO01000008.1, read as the reverse complement.
CTCGAGCGCCTATTGAGTATGCGATGGGCATAGGATAGGGTTTGGGTAATTCGTGTTCTGACATTCGAGTGCCCGGTTCTAGAAAATGCGACTAGGTGGCACTTCAAGCACTGATCGAACGTTATTTCCGAAAAGACGCGGGGCGCATTATAAGAATGCGTGAAAGCTGAGCATATGACGATGACAGCCTTTGGATATAAAATTGATGAAAATCTTCTAGGCAAATATATTGTCGTAGATATCAAACGCTCTGACACGGTTACAGAATATGCTAATACGAAATACAATTAATAAAAACTATAGCAATCACATATATAAACACAATAAAAATCTCTCTTGGCCAGCAAAAAACTATCAGGCATTATGTTAGAAAATATGTTTACTGCATATGAGATTTAGTTACAAAATACTTTAAAAAATCTAACCATATAACATATTATAAGTATGGAATTTGATTACCATTAACCATTCATAAATTAACTTGTTCACGTCCATTACCCATAATCATAGATATCCTAGTTACACGACCTCTTTCAGAGAATGATCTAAATTGCCAGTAATCTAAAATAATTTTATTTTATAACACTTTTTACACAGACAGCCTAGAAAAATGAATGAATATAATAGTAAGATAAACGAAAAAAAATGTAGCATGTTTTATGTAGGGACTAAAACTAAGTCAAATGTCGGCGAAGGGTAGATTGCGATTCAAATCACTCCAATTAACCCTAAAAATTTAATATCGTATATATATCAACGTGGACAACTCAACCTGTCATTATGTGACACAAACTACCGCTCAAATCTCTATTTTCAGGCTACATTGTGGAATTACCATGAAAGGGCTTTGCTCGAGCAAGTAGTTTGGACAAAACCTAAACTGAAAAACACGCGTCAATTAGCATAAAATTTGTAAGAATTTGACTACATTACGTTTCAAAATTCGATCACATTATTAATAATTAATAATATTAATAAATTAGTAATCAATAACATAATTGTCTGTAAACATAAATTTTATATCGATATATCGACTGATCAAATTAAAAATATTATAACTTGACCATAGAACCTGAAATATTACGTGCATGATCAAAAAATGATACGTCAACAGGTGTCTAAAATGTTGACCATACAATGACATTAGATTATTGCATGCATTGAGCGTGCTCAAACTCCGCTTAAGTGATAGTCAGATGCGACGTTACTATCCAGAACACGCATGAACGTACGTCAGGCATCAATTAGATATTCATCAACTTATAGAATTTTCATCCAAATTTAATTTTTGATTCAAAATTTTTCTTTATTTGACTTTAATTTTAATTATTTTACTTAATTAATTATAATTAAAATAAAATTTAAATCTGAATCTTATAAACTTTAAGCCAAATAGTTTTGCGATAAATTTATATTATTTTTCTGAGTCTAATAAAAGTAAAATATCATACTATCTTTTTAAATATTATTATTATTATAATACATTCAGATTTGTCACTATGTTATATAAAACTAATATTAGAACAATGCAATAAAATCTTACCTCAGTTTTACTATTTATTATTTTTAAATGACATGACTTGTTAAAAAATATTAAAAATTTTCTAATATTTAAAATAAATAAAATAAAATTTTGAAAAATGAAGAAAATTGCATTTTCTGAAAATTTATTTTCCAAAGGTGGTATGGTAAAATCCAATCTAATAATTTAATTATATAAAAAATAATTATAACAGGTGAAATTTAAATTAAAATGGGGCAAAGTGAAAAAGAATGAGGGGAGAATGGAGAGATTTTTTGTCATGGAACGAACGTGAGGCAACCGCACATAGGAAGCTGCGAACTTTCATTTATTAAACCCACGTGCCTCTTACCGCTTTGGCTTTGCCGACGCGGCTTTCCTCCTTCACCTCGCCGTCACTTTAATGACTCACTTTTTTTAAAAAAATTTTTCCTAAGTATATATTGTAATTTAATTTAATAAAAAATCGTAATAAATTTGATTGAACTCAAACAGGTGCGTCATGCCAGAGGTGGTAGGATTTTTTTCAATTTCTCTTTTTTTCCCCCCATAAATTATGAAATATAACAAACGTGAAAGCATATTTATTATATATTTTTAAAAATATATAATAAATATGCTTTCAAGTTTCTCAATACGTACGGTAAATAATTTTACTAATTAATAATAATCATAAAATTGCTATAATTTATATTATGTGGAAATGCCTGTGGACTGACGAGCGATCCAGTATGTTTATTAAGATGTTTTATACAATAAGAATATTTTAATTAATTAATGTGAGGGTAAAAATTGCGGAAAATAAATACTATTTTTGCGGGAATTTCTTTCTCAGCAAATGAAGCAGTCCGTACAGGTGTTCTTCATTAATTGGAGGTATATTTTTATTTTATTATTTTTGGGTGCCGAGGAATTAGATAAATAATTTTAATTTAAAGACTTTAAGAACTTGTCCGACGTTCAAGACTGGCGCGTGAAGGACCAGCTGTGGACTTTACTGCTACTAAGCCAGTAACTTTCTTGGTAAGCCAAAATAATAATAATATTATTAATAATAGTAATATTTTTAAAAAAATAAAAATTAGCTTAATTTATTTAAAATTTCTGCTTATAATAACATAATTTAATATAAGATGATATATTTGATAACTCATGGGTCAGCCCATAATTTAGCCTATTAGGAGACATGCTATAAAAGTAGCAACTCGGCAAAACTCTGTAAAACCTAAGGTTTAGACTTTGTAGTAGTAAGCCTAAATTGGCACGGCCCAGGACAGCCTAATGGCATATGGGCTATTAAGAATAATCGTTGGACAGGTCCACAGACACAGTACAATCAATTTTAACTCAGCAGACAAATCCCAACAACCATTATCGTTAGGTAGTCATTCACACCTGCAAGAGTACGATTTGCGACCTATAACGGCTAATTTGTCGCAATGAGAACCTCGATAGTTTAGAATATTGATGATAGGCGTACGATGCTAGCCACTTATGATTACAGAATCGTGGAGCGCAAGGCAAGCAGACCCATGCCCTTACTCTACATACACATTATTTTATTCACAGGAGGAGGGGGATTTTCTCTCTCCGTTCCTATTCATTTTTCAACACTCCCTCTGATACCCATTTGGAGCAACCGGTGATTCAGCCTCTAATCAAATCCCAAATCACAACTCCAAAGAACCAGATATTTGAGTGGCTACTTTCTCTCTCAGCTGCTCATCATGAGCACACTCAACGGATCATTGATCTCTACCTCCAAAGCCACTCCCCGCAAGTGCATTCAATGGAGCACTGCCCTTTATCTCTAAAGCCGCTCTTCGTTGAGCATATCTCTCTCTTTAAGCTGCTTCTCAATTGGGCACATTATTTACTAAACCGCTCCTCAGTTAGGTGCACCTCTCTCTAAGCCATTTTTTCATCGAGTGCACCTTTCTCACTAAGTCGCTCCTCAATTGGGTGCATCACTCACTAAGTCGCTCCTTAGTCAAGTGCACCACTTTCTAAACAGCTTCTCGTCGAGTGCACCTCTCTCTCTAAGTCGCCCCTCAATTAGGCACACAACTCATTAAGTTGCCCCTTAATTGGACGTACCATTCTTTAAACCGCTTCCCATCGAGCGTACATCTCTCTCTCTAAACTACTCTTCAATTGAGTGCACCTCTCTCCTTAAGCCATTCATCATTGAGCACACCACTCATTAAGTCATGCATTAGTTGGGTGCACCATTCTCTAATCTACTCCCTATCTAATGCATATCTCTTTTTCTAAGTTGCTCATCAATTGGGCATACCATTCTCTAAGTCAGTCCTCAGTTAAGAGCACATCTCTTTTTAAACTGCTCCCCGTTGGGTGCACTACTCACTAGGTCGCTCCTTTGTTGGGTATATGCTTCTCTAAGTCATTTTCTGTCGAGCTCACTTCTCTCTCTAAAGCACTTCCCAGTCTGGTACACCATTCTCTAAGTCACTCTTTAATTTAGTATACTTATCTCTCTAAACTGCTCCTAATCAAGTGCATTTCTTCTAAACCGCTCACCTGTTGAGTACATCATTGGAGCATTACCTTCCGGTGAACATTCAACCCCCCTTTACATACATCTATGCATTATTTTTCAATTCCTTCATCTTTCTATTAATTTAAGAAAGATTTATTGAGCGTTGGAGAAAATATTAGGGAGTGCGTCTTGCCATCATTTAACCTTTTGTTCGTTAATTGTAGTGTATAGGATTTAGATTTAAAGTATAAAAAATTGGATTCGTTTCGATTCAGCCTGGCAAACTAGATTAAATGGCTCCCTAATTTATATGACAATTTGAATCCATAGACATATCATAAGAAATTTAAAATGGCTTGAATTTTATTTAAAAAAATTCATATATAACAAGTTATTTTTTCTCAATTTAAAGATTTTTAAACTACAAAATTTTATATAGTTAAAAAATTGAAAATTGTTTAGATAACATTGTTTATTTAAATATTAGATTTTTTATATATTTTAAGTAATATTTCTAGTACTATAATTTTTATTATCTACATCGTTAGGTAATATTTTTGTATAGATATATACTTCTAAAAAATTAAAAATAAAAATAACTATATAATCTTAACATTTGGCATATTTTATCTCATTGTCTCGACAAGAGCTTCAATTTTAATCATATATAGTTTATAAATAATACCTAATATTAAAATCACAACTATTCGGTCATCCTTTAAAATTATGATTCTATTATTATTATTTATTTTAAAGAATTATAATCTATAATTTTATATATCTATTTTAAACTGTAGAAATAAATATTGTCAATAAATTTTAATTTCAAATTCTAGATCTAATTCTTATGATCCAACCGGGCAAAATATGGATTATATTTGTCCGACTCTCACTCCAATATATAACAAAGGGTTTTTGTTTATGCGATAGATAGGCATTTAATTTTATTATTCACATTATACTTAACTATTTTTATCCCAATTATTAGATAATATATTTAAAAAAATTCAATTAACCGGTCATTATTCTATATGTATTAACAGTATAACCCAAAGATATATTGATTTGCATTGATGTTAAGATGATTTGTAATATTACAATTGAGTTTATAGTTATAAATTTGATTTATATTATTATAAATATATAGTTCATACGTCTTCAGAATACGAAGTAATGTTCGAATTAGAGAACCGACTTTTCGTAATTGGGCGCTTAAATAGTAATTGTTTTGATCTTTATAACTCTGAACTTGAATCATATGCATCACAATAAAACAAGTATAATGTAAGAGGTATATGAGATTCGCTCTCTAATATATTTTTTGACACTTAAGTTAAAAATATTTTACAAATAATATTACATACCCAAAATATAAAACAAACATATAAAGTAAAGGTGAAGATTATTGGTTATGAAAAAAAATAGTGCTGACTAGTAAGTGGATAGCAGAATCATTATGGAGTTTGCCAAACAAGCAGCTCTGTAGCTGTGATAAAGACTCACATGCGGCCGCAGACCTAAGAAGTAAGGAGATCCGCGTATTGAATCAATGTCCACTTACCACAACTGTTTTTAATTATTTTTATTTTTATTCTTTTAAATCTGAAATTTTATTGCCAAAAGCCATATTAATTGATAAAATTAAAAATTTTATTTTTATATTATTTTTTAAAAAATAATTATTTATCCATTTAATTATATTTCAATAATAAATAATTATACCCACATTATACAATATATTATTTATTTTCATATGGTATGAAAAAATTATTTTTGCAAGCTTTTTATGATATTTCAACAATTTCTTCTTATTTTTCTATTCAATCTTATGCATTTTATCAAATATTTATATATGTTAAATATTTATTAAATATATATATTTATTATATGATATATATATTATATTAAATATTTATTAAATATGTATTTTATATGATAAAAATATATATTATACTAAATAATAATTTAGAATAAGTTATATTATATATATATATATATGTATATTATATAAGGGTAAAAAAGTTATTATGATAAATTTTTATATTATTTCTTGTATTATTTTATAAATTAAATATTAAAATATTAATTTTTAATTTAAAATATAATAACAATATATATAATTAAATATAAGAAATGTGTAATATATTTATATATTATATATTATATAAGAGTAAAAAAGTTATTATGATAAAATTTTATATTATTTTTTATACTATTTTATAAATTAAATATTTAAATATTAATTTTTAATTTTAAATATTTTAACAACTAAATATGAAAATAATAATTTATAACTCTATTCCCATCCTATTCTATTATTAAGAATAACTATTTTATTCACACATTATTTCATTCTAATAACCAAATATACAGTTAATATTTGCTATATTCTACGTAAAAAAAATCACACGGGCTATGTTTCATAAATAATAAATTATATATTTAAAAATATTATTTATATTTCAAAAATTATTAAATCATTAAACATTGGTATTATAAAAGAAAATTAAAAATAAAATTATTATCATTTTTTAAAATCATTTCAGAAATATAATATAAGAATTTATTGAATGTTTGGTCCTGAGTCCAGGAGGCATGATGGCTGAGTTAATTTAAGGCTTGTGGGGCAGGCTTGCGGGGACGAGCTGTACAGCACGGGAAAAGGTTAATTGTTGCGCCCTTGGGATGCTCACCGACTAAGTGCTTGTTTGATCGTTCTCAGCCAAAAGGCTAAAGCGCCACCGACACTAATCATTGGGGACTCTTTCTCCCCCTTGAGCACATGAAATGCTTGGAATAAATGTAAATAAACAGTCAAATGATAAAAAGTGTAGATAAAAAATTCAAAAATGTTACGTTGACATTGACGAATTGAGATGATATCTAATCAATTGTTTATTTCTTTTTATATAATATAATTTATAGTTGAGCTGTTAAATGTTAAAAGTATTTATGATTTCTATTCATATGGATTGAATCAGCCCACTGTTTGAAATTCACCAAATGAAAGCACATTAGATGCAGTCAAACGGAGGGTAATGAACTTAAGGTCGGGCCATTGCCCAACAGGGTCGAACAATGATCGAGACATTTGGTGGGAAGATGAACAACGTGTTGAAATATAGGTCACCTTCGTATGAGTTTATATTCGATCGGTAAAATAACGGGTTTGGTCAAATATACATGAATACAATATTAAAGAAAAGTATGCATGCGCGCGGGACGATATGGTCTGATGACAAAGAATTAGCCGGAGTGGTAAACTTGCTAGAGTGATGCCGCCAGACTGAAACGATGAGGCCAGCCAGATCTATATTGATAAAAAGATAGCCGAGCAGCAAGAGCTCGACCGGCCAAACGACAAGGAGGTCGGCTTGCAAGAGGGCAACCGAAGGCACTGATACAAAGGCCAAGGGCAGCCTATCTAAAAAGTTAGTCAATTTTAAAATCCGTATAGACAGCTGAATTTACAGATTTGGTAGTCGATTTTCAGAGTTAGTAGTCGACTTTATAAAGTAGGCTAACTGTAATTTTGGGGTAAGAATGCGACTTTGTAGAATAGGTGTGGCTTTTACAATACATCTTGTCTTGCGAAAGCAGTGCCGCTTTGATGAAGATGATCCATTTACATCTATATATGTCATAACTGCAATTTGAAGCGTGGTAGGTGGAAGAAAGAGAAATACAAAGAGTCGTCCCCTTTTGCTTTTATATTCTATTCTTCGATGATTTTTTGTAACTAAGTTTTTTATAACTAAATTTTATATAGTAAAATTTTTAAAGATTAAATGTCTTGTGATTTTCTCATTCTTATTTAAAAAAAAATTTTCACATAAAATTGTGTATTATTCTTCCCTCTCCTTGTTGTGTATGATTGTAACCATCATTTCTTCTCTCGATTTTACTGCTCGATTGGCACTCGTTCCTCCAACACAACGGCAAGCTTGTAATAATGTTTACGATGGAAGTGTAAGATGACAATTTAGTTATTCGTTTGGGTACACTCGAAGGACTTGTTTCCATGTTGGGAGATGAACACCCAACATCACTATATAATCCAGCAAAGTCTATGTTTAGAAGGAGGGCTTTGCGTTCTTTCATTGCATTAACCAGGGCTTTGCAGGGGTTCCTGTCTAACATCTAACATCTTTTTAAGTGGTAGAGTGCACGTTATAATTTGTTATGATGGCCCTGCGTTCACCAAGCCCTACTCAAAATCAAGGCTTTCAATATGCTTATAAAGTATTTATTTTTAATTAAAATTTATAGAAAATGTTGTATTAAATTTTATTTTTACTCAAAATTAATTTTATCTATAGAATATAAAATTAGTATATATTAAAATTAATTTATTTTTATAGTTGATACAATTTAGAAGAAAATAGATTTTTGAAATAACCGTGAAATATATTTTGCTTTACAAATTTAATATTTAAAATAATTTGTGTTTTTCATGTTCGAAGTTTTGTATCTTTTGACCGTATAATTCACCTTGTGTTTAATCTTAAAAATATTAAAATTTACTTATTTTCAATGACTTTTTGCCTTGGCGGTATGTTTTATTATATCTCAGACCTAATCAGGCCTTATTAACCACATCTTATAATTTATTGTTTTAATTCATCTAACTTTTATAGAAAATAAGAAAATCATTAATGCCTTTTGGGCTCATCATCATGCAGAGTAATTATGAAATTTTCATACCGATTTTAAAATGATGGAGGGATTACTTTCGACATTATCATCTACACAATTAAAGTTGCTATAATGCTATGTAATGGTGTACTCCTATTGAAAAAGGTAAGCAATTTTCACTTTTTTTTAGGAGTAAGAGCAAATTCTTTCTCACTCTATTGGGCCTTTTGAAGTGTCTTATTCTTGATTTAATAGTTCAAAAAATTCTTAATTTCTTCAATCCCACATTTGCTTTGAAATTCATCATCAATAAAATTCACCATTGTGTAATTTAATTTCTATCACACTTTTATTTAAATGTTTAACTATAGACACATAGTTATCTAAATATTCTAAGTATCTTATAAATATACAAATTATTTTATTTTATTGTTCAATTTTTCGTACCTATGAAAGTATTATGAGCAAAACCTGTTAAGCCCTATGATTATGAGATACTTAAATTGGGTTTATTGCCAATATGTAGTTTATATAGAGTAGAAGGCCTTGATATAGAGGCACTTCAGTTTAGAACATATGCCACAATTAATGATACATAACCCTAATAAGATATTGAAAGGTTTACAAGTATTAACATTATTTGCTCCATTTTATTATGATATATATTGGCATCATTTATTTTCTTTTAATACATTTCTTATTACAAAATCTATTAAAATTTTTAGATAAATATTTACTTTTATAATCAGTCATAAGAGTTTTATATTCTTATCTAAATTATTTTCAACCAAACTCTTAAAATGTCTAAAAAATTTAATATTTTAGACTTATGAGAAATCAAATAAATATAATTAAATCACGTAAAATTATATATAAATGTGATGAAATAAATACCATAATATATTATCTTTATATTTTTTGGCCTATGGACATTAAAATTGACTAAATGTAATGGAAAAGATGTCCTAGTAGCTATCTCATATGATTTCTTTTAAACCTTTTCATTAATATCCACATGTAGGCAAAGAGACTTTAATGATATTGTCTCTTATGTCTTTTCTAACTAATCAAGTTATCTAATCATGTTATGTGTGGCCAAGTTTGGCATGCCATATGCCTTTGCTTATATTATTAGTAGAATTTAAGTAAATAAATGAATAATTATTACTATAGTAGTTTAAATCAAATAAAATATAAAAAATTAGAAACAAAACCCTAATCATAACAAGCTATTCTCAAATAAAATGAAATGTCATTATTTTTAAAAGAAATTTGAAAACCAATTCTCATTAAAACAATTATGAAAAATAAATTTTATTATACATACTGAACATATGATATGTTATGGGGTAATAAAATGCGTCCATAATACAAAGTTAGCTTGTAAGTGCCAATTCCAAATGCCTCAGCACTATCTCCATTTTTTAATTTCATGTCTACGCTTCTAGTAGGATCCGGTAGTATTATACAAAGTCAACTGACCTCTTGCAAGTTCCAATATGACCAAATGCCTTTCCTGGGTAAAGTGGCATTTATTTCTTCGATATCCTAATCCTTTTTCAATGTTTTTTTTTTTTTATGTGTATGCTTGTTGACAATCATTTGCTTCTTTAGCAGGATCCAGTAGTATTATACAAATTCAACTGACCTCTTGCTATATGCTTGGTTCTTATTGAGTCTACAATTTCATATAAGAGTATAGTTAACAATTATGACATGACTAGTTACATAAATTAAAAGCTAAAAATTAAATAACATTTTTAAACAATTAGGCAATTTAAAATACGGTCAAATATTGATATTTCTAAAAAATGAGCTAACAATTAATGGGAGTTATTTATTTTTTCATAATAGCTACCACAAAATTAATGGCAAGAAATTCAGCACAAGACAAAAATATGAGCACTAAATTTCATAATTCACAAATTAAATTAAATAAAAATTAAAACACATACATATACATATATACATATATCATTTCATTAATAAATTATTAAATATCACGTACTACAATAGTAAGTATTTACTCAACGGATCATGAAAGATCATAAAAGTCCATTTGTCAGGTTTAAAGTCTATCTATTGCATAATTATTTTTCTCAATATAAAGTATAGGAAATATTTAATTTAATGAAAAACATTAGTATGAAAATTGAATGTAATCGTAACTCAGCGATAAGACCATTAAGTTCAAAATTATAAGTGTCAGGTTCGATTTTTTATAATAATATATATATGATTCGATTAAAAATACATACTAAATTTACAGAACTATGCAATTACTAAATTTAAATTATAAATAATAGTCAAATAGATACGGTTATGATATTTTTATCAAAAACGGTATAAAATATGATTAGTTTTTTTTTTAATATTGTTCATAGCTATTATATCATATACTTTAAATTAATATAAAAAGCATTTAAATGTTGAGGAATAAAGTCATATATTGAAATTACTATCCAATATTTTTTATTAACTTGCATAAGTTAATTGTTTGTGGGCCCAGGAAAAAGAAATTAAAATTGACGATGGATGGGCTGGGCCGGCCCAGGAAAAAAGTTGCAATTTCGACATTGTACGGATCAACAAATACAGGCCCAACCCAGTAACTAAGCTCGTTGATAATTGTGGATTCAATTATCAAGAGGCCCGGCAAAATTTTCTAGGGCTTTGTAACTTCGAAAGGCGGACTGCGCGAGAGCGTGAGGAACGAAGGATTATGATCGAATCCTTCTCGTTGATGCGATGAAGTGGATTGTCGTCTCCCCAATACTGTCTAATTCATGGACGGGCTCAAGGCTCTGCTTTCCCAGGCTTACACTGAAGAGTTCCTCGAGGTTCTCTCTCTCTCTCTCTCTCTCCCCATCTCTTTGTGCTATGAAAAAGCACATTGCAGCTTTTTTCTTTTGCGTGAGAAGTAAGTTTGGGTAATGGTAGTTGATGCGATTAAGAGCGAAGGAATTCCCCTCCCCCCTCACAAAAAGCACACCTTATCTGTTTTTTAGTGATAGACGAGTATGTATTGTGCTAGTTGTGTCTAACTTTGTCGCCCAACTCTTTATCGTTGAAACGACGCTCGCCGGCCATTTATGCTGACTTTGGTTTGCTCGTTCATCTGTTTCTCCAGCGCTCTCCAGCAGTCAGAACCTCAAGTATCCGTCACTCCCTCGTCTCTCGTCTTTCGGTGTCTGTGTTTTCTGTTTTGTGCATTATTTTGTTATAAAGTTTAGGTGTAATTTGTTGCTTTCTCCTAAATTTCCAAGTTAATGGGCTTTATTTAAACTTCCATTTTTTTGTTTGTTTTGTGAGAAAGGGGACTTTCTTTTTGTTTGTAAAAATGGCCTCTTTTGTTTCTGAATATGAATTGATTGCATCAAGCAAGGGTTGAGGAATCCAAAAGAATGGTTAGAAACGGAAAAAAACCACACTCATAATTCATTTATTAGTCAAACTTTTCCATATCAATTGATTAGAAAATTGCATCGTGTACAAAAATGTCTCTTTCTAAGATTTTTACTCGATTGAAACTAGGGAAACAACATTAGCCATTGGTTTGTTGGTTGCATTTGTTTGGTGTACTGACAATGTTCTTTCTGTTGCTAATGTCACCGTATTAAATATGCCTTGGCTTAATTTTACAACAATGGGGGCAGCTGTATCTGCTAATTATTCAGCATTAGCAAAGAAATTGTAACTTTTTCCATATGCTGCTGTTGAGTTCCACCGGCCTTGCATATGTTCTCCCATCATGTGGTCAGGGAGGCTTGCTGAGGCAGGATCAGTTCTATCAACCGGAAAAATCAGTGTTGTTATTTTGCATTGTGTTGTGATGTCAAGGTTGATTTAGGAAATGACTGTGCCATCAAATTCTTCTGGAGACTTGTCTGCAGAGATTGAGGTTAATACCTTTAGACAACTCTTTCCACTTCAGTTCATTGAGCCCATCTCGGTAAATATATATGACCTGATGCAAGACCATCCTGAGTAGCCGAGATACACCCTTGGTTGATTAATTTTGTTTACTGTACTAGCAATGATTTCCCTTTTTCTTCAATTGATATACTAAATATGCATTGGCTTAATTTTATAGCACAGAGGCTGTTTCATCTGTTGATGGTTCTGCACTTGCAATGATTCATTGCACTGCAGGTGATGATGTGAATAATCTATTACATTTTTCTTGTGTGTGGATGCCTGCTTGCCCTTTTTTATTTGTTCTATTTGTTATTTTTTTATTCAGAAAACATTGTCAGTTTATGTGAATGCAATCTGAGTTATATAATTCGCTGGGCACATTCTTAAGAATATTTGATTGCCTCCCGTTTTTTTTCTTTCCCTTTGTTCTTGTGCTGATTATGTTAGCTGCCATTAAAATGAAAATAATGGCCCTTATAACAGAGCTGTCCAAACTAGAAGATGAAAACTTTGGTTAACTGCCTTCATATCATGCTCATCCTGGTTTTCTGATTTTCTTTCTTGCTGTTGTATTTGCATTTAGGCTACAAGAAAGTGTAATTTCTGTCATCTGCATCCTGGCTCCTATATGTTCTCCCCTTGTTAGGCCTGGGAGGCCAGCTGAGGCAGGACCTGATATGTCAACACAGTTTGTAGAGTTCTGATAGGATTTAGTGTATCGGTGTTGGTATGGTTGCACTAGTTCACTTTTCCCACTTTCTTCCTTAATACCCCTTCAGCACGCCAACATCCTTCACAGTGATGACAGCAACCATCAACCAGCTCAGATAGCTGCACATTTTTAGTTCTGTAAACTTACTGAGGAGTGTTTGAATGCCTAATCCACTGCTGCAAGCTTACAACACTTTGGATTTGGAGTTATCTGGGGGTGCCGAGGGTTGGCATCATTGACTTAGGATCAATGGTGTTACAAGTGAACTTTCCCCACTGCGCACTTTTCGGGAAAAGATAAATCTTGATGCATGTAAATGTTTATTCATTGAGCTGACATGGTTTTTCTTGTTGGCACACTTTGCTCTGTTATGCAAATCTTTTAAACTGGAGAACATACAATCTATGTTGAATGTGCTTTATTGCTCTGTAATCTGGACACATGTGATCTAATTATCTTCCAAATGTGGTGCATAAAGGCTTATGGTTGGTGTTAGAGTAGAAAGAAGTCGGTAGAAAATATATAGATGTAACCAAAGAGATAGATGCAGGATAACACTGGTGACAGTGTTATGACTATCAGAAGAAACATCAATGGCTTTCTTACCATAATAGGACTGCATTAATGGCCTATTCTAAGTCCTTACATGTGTTCCTCAATATTGATAAACATACAGAAGATGAATGTAGAGGGCTTAAGATAAGTAGAAGTATTGCTAGATGTGCAAAAGTGTAAGTTTAGTAATTATAAACATAATGAACAAATCAAAATCAATGATCAAGATATCCAAGAATGGAGAGATTAATAATGATGTGATACATAGATTATTGTAAGTTGATTAAGATGAAGAACTATGTCAAGTATGTTTTGTTGTCCATGGAAGTTATGTCCATGCGATGCAAGTATTGAACTTTTTGCTGTATGTCTGCGATGGAAATATTATGTCTTTGTGAATCTATTTCCTTAATATTAATGGAAGCCCCATGATCTTAATGCAGAGGAGTATATCTGTGCTAAACCTATTTCTGTAAACTCAGTAGAAGCCCCATAATTATGTGGAAATTTCATTTTCTTGCAGTGCAATTCCCGGTGGTTTCATTGAATGATAAGGCAGGAATGGTTATTATGTCTGAGGAAGGGAAAGAAGACAAGTCAAGAAAGGAACCAGTGAATAAAGACGTGGAAAGCTTGTGCTAAGTAACATTCTATATACACTGACATGCTTGCTTCACAAGAACTACATTTTTGCCGTCCTAACTACCGAGAAATAGTCTACAATGAAAATTTCATTGACAATGGATTTGAATTACTCCGGTCAACTTCATTCCCTTTACAAGCTAGGCAGACTGGTTCTTAGCTTGCATATCAGATGTTCAGGTCAGTTTGTGTCCCAAAGCTTAAACCCAATGTTACATGGAAGTTTCATGGTAATTTTGTTCCTTGAATGATGATCATTAAATTATAGTTTTGTACTTCTTGGATTATTTAGCATGATGCTAGTTCCACTATCTTGGACATCAGTGGGATTCAAAGAAGTACCTTCCTAATCTTGACTAAAAGAATCTAATTTCTAGTGCAATGTGTCTTATTGCAGTGAAACTCTGTACAAATTCAAGGGTTATGGTTGTGATGACAGTCCTCAGAGTTGAAGTCAGAAATTTATGAGCATGTTTAGAAGATGTTAGTACTAAGATATGGGTTATTCTTCCTTCTTCCAATGGAATCTACGGAGATCTTTGCCATAATTAATCACCCAGCCTGATATAAAAACTGACTAAAATCTGCCAGATATAAAAACTGACTAAAAGTCTTATCCATTTTTTAATCTTTCTAAAAGATTCGAATTATCCAAAATCTACCAAATCCTCAAAATTTCTCTCATGGTAGAAGTTTTTATATTAGAAAGATTCCAACCTCTAGATAATATTAGGATGTTAAGATTTGATTTTATTATTAATGATTTACGGTACGTTTAGTTGTTGGAATGAAATAAGATGGGAATAGAATAGTTATTACGGGGAATAGAATAGGATGAAAATATAGTTGAAATTGTTATTCCCACGTTTAGTTGTTAGAATAGAATAAGGTGGGAATTAATATTCTTTTGTTTGGTTTGTAAAATAGTATGAGGAATAAGGTGGGAATAATGACAATAATAATAATGTTGCGTCCTGGGTTCCCGGTTGTTATACGATTAGGAAACCTTCCAATCTTCCGTTGCGGGTCGATTTGGATCGGGTCCGGTCTCCGTCGCTGATAACCAAGAACCCGCACAACGTGAACCACAAACAAGAGGTCGAGGGCAACGGGGATATCCCTCATTGACACTTGACGCTCAAAATGGGATATCTTCCATGATAAAATAGATGAATGCGCGTTTAAAGGTAAACGTGATGAGAATGCAAAGATGCGATGATGAGGGGAGTGTGAGAGTAATGTATTTGGAGGCTCGAGGCCCAAGAATCGCCCCTGGTGGGGCGCCATGCGCCGCGGAGGGCGGCAGAGTGCGCCGCGCCGCGGGCGCTTAGAGGTGCATCTACGGAGGCGGCGCTGAGGTGCGCCCCGTGGAGGGGCGGCTGGAGGTGCCCCGCAGAGGGGCGGCTAATGTGGTCCGTCCGTGGTGGGCGACTTGGAGGTGCGCTTGGCAAGGGGCGGCTTATAGGTGCGCCGGCAGATAAAGGCGGTTAGAATCCGCCCGGCGGGAGGCGGCTTATAAGTGCGCCCGTGGAGGGCAGCTTGGAGGTGCGCCCGGCAGAGGGGCGTCTTATAGGTGCGCCCTGGATCCGACTTCAAACAGTTTCGGATTTGGGTGGTTGATTTGATTCGGCTCCATTCGCTGAGTCTGAATTCTGCACACCACTACAGTAAACAGGAGGTTAGGTGCCGGCGGGAGGTTGTCCTACCAAAAACACTCCGACGCTCAAGTGAATAACGAACCTTCGAATTTTAGAAGGTGAGTTGGTAAGTGAAAGAGAGTAAGATTGGATGGAGTGTTGGCCTGTAGATGCAGAGTCGTTCTCGTGACTCGTTGAAAGTATGATCTTTGACTCGATGCTCACGAAGATCGAGTGGAAGCTACATCACGAAAGCGTGGAAGTTTTAGAGGACGGTTTAAAAGCAGGAGAAGACCTTGTGATCTTGAGGCTTCAAGTGGGATTGGAAGGTGAGCGTTTTAGAGAAAGTATGCTTAAGCACTGTTTGCGTTCGTAGTTTAGATTGTATCAAAAAGCGTCTGTCGACTTAGAAAGTGTCCGTTTCAAAGTGGAGACTTTGGGCTTATATAAACGGTGGGGAGAGCCACCTTCCTTGGCCTGGTGCTGGGAGGCCTTATCTGAGTTGGTCGGCGTGACTGGCGTGATTTGACGGATAATTTCCTTTCCGAGCAGTGTAACGGATCTCTAGATTATTTACCTTCCTTTCACGTTTTTGTGACCGTTAGAATCCAAATTCCTTACTCGCTAAATAATTTCTTCCTTAATTTTTTTGTAATCTGTGATTGCATGCCTTGACTTGGTGGGGAAACAAATCAAATAAGAGTCGACATTTTTGGGCTCCGTGAAAACAGAGCCACACGGAGTCGAGGGTAATTGTGAAAACAAAGTCACACCGGTTTTGGTGGGAAAACGCGAACATTATTTTGTTGGATGGGAAAAGACAAGTTGGGATTTTTATTTTGTTCTGCGAAAATCAGTTGAAGGCACAAGAACAGAGACTCGTGCTCTGTTCGTGGGGATCAGGAGCCCTGCGCCGCTCTCCTCTTCAAATTAAAAAAAAAATTTAACACTGTTCGCTGTGCGGATGCGAGCCGCATTATCTTGTTTGTGTTTTTTTTTTTTTTTAAAAAGTTACAGCCACAGCTCAGTGAGGGCTATGTGAAAGCACCCGAAAATATTTAATTTTTTCTAGTATTGTTTTGTGGTTGAGAAAACAGAAACAGACGGAAATTGTTTAGTACAAATTTCATGGCCGTGTTAAATATTCCTTGTAGAATTTTCAAAGAGTTATAATGGAACGTTTTCCTTATCTTATAATCGGAATTAATAGGAAAATTAACCATTTTCAAGCTTTTTGGTTCTGTTACTAACAACTAACGAAAGAAAATTGTTTGAACTCAATGTATTTGAAATCAAAGAAAGAATATGGTTTTCCTTCTTCCGTGACATTTTTGTATTTTGTGGTTGAAATAAACAATAATGTTTTAATATTTTTGTGCTCGAACGGTGACTGAATTTCTAGGATATTTATATAAGATGGATGATTGCCCACCGTCGATCGGAATGACATTTGATAGTACGAATGATGCGTGGTTGTTTTGGAATGCATATGGAAATAGAATGGGATTTTTGGTACGGAAGAGCCGAGTAAGAAAATCTAGAAAAGATGATGTAGAGATTTTTAAAATATTTTATTGTTTTAGAGAAGGAAAATATCAAATTGGCAAAAGACAAGGGGAGGGAGCACGACATAGATGGGAGACTCGATGTGACTGTGACGCTAGGATCGAATGTTGTCTTATTAGGGAGACAAATAAAATTGTTATCAAGGAATTTATAGAAGAGCACAACCATGAACTTGAACTTCCCGAAACACGACACCTATTGAGATCCTAGAGAGAGGTATCTGAAGTGCATCGCGATCTTATTGGTATGGCACATAATGCCGGGTTGAGACCCATGAATTTATTGTGAGAGAGGCTGGAGGAAGGGATTGTGCTGGGCATACGATTGAAGATCAAAAATCTTATCTTGGTGCTAGAAGACAGCGGCAGATGCAGCAAGGGGGAACCGGAGCGATATTGACTTATTTTCGAGAAAAGAAAACGAAAAATTTTTCTTTTTTCCATAATATGCAACTTGATTCTGATGACTTCATAACTAATATTTTCTGGGCCGATGCGGAGATGATTGTTGATTACCAATTATTTGGGGATGTTGTGATTTTTGATACGACATATGGTACGAATAAAGGGTCGAAACCTTTTGGTGTGTTTACTGGTTTTGACCACCACAGGATGATAATTATGTTTGGAGCTTCATTATTATATGATGAGACGACGGATTCTTTTGTGTGGTTATTTGAGATATTATTAAAATATCATAGTGGGAGGGCGCCAATTACTATATTTACTGATTAGGATGGTGCGATGGTGAAGACATTACAGCTAGTTATGCCCAATACTTGTCACGGTTTGTGTACGTGGTATATATTACAAAATGTTACAAAGCACCTAGCGGGACATGGGAGCTTACTTTCAGATTTTATGAGTTGCATGTTTCGCTATATGGATGAGTATGAGTTTGAATCGGCTTGGATGAAGATGGTGTCTAACGAAAACGGGACTTGTGCACGTTTATAGCTAGACGGTATTTATCGTTTAAAGTACAAATGGGCTGCATGTTATATGAAAAATGTTTTAACATTGGGCATACGAAGACGCAACCATCGGTGAATGTCTAAATAGTGATCTTAGAGGCATCTTGTTTAAATTTTAATATGCGTGATTTTTTAATCATTTTGATGGGTCATTGGAGAAGAAGAGGCATAATGAATTAGTGGGGAAAGCAGTGCAGCCAAAAAAAAATGCGATCTAATTTCTGATCTTGTCCACTAATGAACCAGGGCCAGGCGCAAAGATTTACATTCCAAATGGGCTGTTGGAGAAGAGACATCTTCAATACAATCTTAATATGTGATTTTTTTAATTAAATGGGTATAAGACTGGGATGCATGTTATATGAAAAATGTTTTGACATTGGGCATACGAAGCACGCAACTCAGTGAATGTCTAAATAGTGATCTTATCAGACATTTTCGATACAATCTTAATATGCGTGATTTTTTTAATCATTTTGATGGGTTGTTGGAGAAGAAGAGGCATAATGAATTAGTGGCGAAGTATGAGTCTAGACAAAAAATGTCGATTTAATTTCTGCACTCTTGTCCACTAATGAACTAGGCGGCAAAGATTTACACTCCAAATGGGTTTTTAAGAAGTTACAGCCGGAGTTGTTGGATATTCCTGGGTTACGTATACAATCTCGTGAGGGTCCCATTTATTTTGTTGTATTGTCCATAGCCCCAAATATCCCATTTAAGGTATACTGTGATCTAGCAAATAAAATATTTGAATGTTGATGCCGTTTATTTGAGACTTTTGGAATACTATGTTGTCATGCCTTAAAAGTGATTACCACCGTTGAGATGACACAAGTTTTGAAAAAATATATCATGCAAAGGTGGACGCGGACGGCTAGAGGCATAAATTCCAACATGAGCACCTAAGAAACGGGTTTTGAAGAGGACTTGTAGACATGGTTCGGGCGAGTAGCGTCAACAGTCTTGCACAATGCACTTCGAATCGGTGGTACTCTAGAAGGGAGAGCGAAGCTAGAATTGGGTCTTTCGGCAATTAATGAATTGGTTGAGAATTTTGCAGCCGTTCATTTTGAGGAAGGTCAACAACCGCGTATGGTTAAAATCATTGATGGAAATGTTAAAGGAGTCAAGAGTCGTGAAGCACATAAGGGAAAAAAACGGATAAAAAGTTGTTTGGAAAAAAGGAAACATGCAAAAGTTGATCGTCCGAGAGATTCTACATAAAATAGTCATGTATGAATATGATTTTTCATAGCGATGAATAATTTATGTGATTATTCATTAGTTATGTAATATTATTATGATTTATTATATCTTGTAGGATACGGGTGTTATATTTTCATTGTTGGGAGGGATGGACGCAGATCGTAATAGCTTTCAATATCATCCAAGGCCTCAACAAACGTTTATCCGTTTGTCTGTTCTCCAACAGCCCATTTGGAGTGTAAATCTTTGCCACCTGGTTCATTAGTGGACAAGAGTGCAGAACTAGATCAGACATTTTTTGTTTAGACTCGTACTCCGCCACTAATTCATTATACATCTTCTCCAACAGCCCATCAAAATGATTAAAAAAATCACGCATATTAAGATTGCATCGAAAATGTTTTTTAAGATCACTATTTAGACATTCACTGAGTTGCGTGCTTCGTATGCCCAATGTCGAAACATTTTTCATATAACATGCATCCCATTCTTATGCTCATTTGATTAAAAAAATCACACATATTAAGATTGCATCGAAGATGTCTCTTCTCTAACAGCCCATTTGGAGTGTAAATCTTTGCCGCCTGGTTCATTAGTGGACAAGGGTGCAGAATTAGATCAGGCATTTTTTGTCTAGACTCGTACTCCGCCACTAATTCATTATGCCTCTTCTTTTCCAACAGTCCATCAAAATGATTAAAAAAATCACGCATATTAAGATTGTATCGAAGATGTCTCTTAATATCACTATTTAGACATTCACTGAGTTGCGTGCTTCATATGCCCAATGTCAACATTTTTTTCATATAACATGCAGCCCATTTGTACTTTAAACGATAAATATCATCTAGCTATAAACGTGCACAAGTCCCGTTTTCGTTAGACACCATCTTTATCCAAGCCGATTCAAACTCATACTCATCCGTATAGCGAAACATGCAATTCATAAAATTTGAAAGTAAGCTCCCATGTCCCGCTAGGTGCTTCGTAACATTTTGTGATATATACCACGTACACAAACCGTGACAAGTATTGGGCATAACTAGCTGTAATGTTTTCGCCATCGCACCATCCTGATCAGTAAATATAGTAATTGGCGCCCTCCCACCATGATATTTTAAGAATGTCTCAAATAACCACACAAAAGAATTCGTCGTCTCATCATATAATAATGTAGCTCCAAACATAATCATCATCCTGTGGTGGTCAAAACCAGTAAACACACCTAAAGGTTTCGATCCTTTATTCGTACCATAAGTCGTATCAAAAATCACAACATCCCCAAATAATTGGTAATCAACAATCATCTTCGCATTGGCCCAGAAAATATTAGTTATGAAGTCATCAGAATCAAGTTGCATATTATGAAAAAAAAAAAAATTTCTTTTTCTTTTCTCGAAAATAAGTCAATATCGCTCCAGTTTTCCCTTGCTGCATCTGCCACTATCTTCTAGCACAAAGATAAGAATTTTAATCTTCAATCGTATGCCCAACACAATCCCTTCCTCCAGCCTCTCTCACAATAAATTCATGGGTCTCCATGGGTCTCAACCCAGCATTATGTGCCATACCAATAAGATGGCGATGCACTTTAGATACCTCTCTCTAGGATCTTAATAGGTGTCGTGTTTCGGGAAGTTCAAGTTCATGGTTGTGCTCTTCTATAAATTCCTTGATAACAATTTTATTTGTCTCCCTAATAAGACAACATTCGATCCTAGCGTCACAGTCACATCGAGTCTCCCATCTATGTCGTGCTCCCTCCCCTTGTCTTTTGCCAATTTGATATTTTCCTTCTCTAAAACAATAAAATATTTTGAAAATCTCTGCATCATCTTTTTTAGATTTTCTTACTCGGCTCTTCCGTACCGAAAATCCCATTCTATTTCCATATGCATTCCAAAACAACCACGCATGATTCATACTATCAAATGTCATTCCGATCGACGGTGGGCAATCATCCATCTTATATAAATATCCTAGAGATTCAGTCACCGTTCGAGCACAAAAATATTAAAACATTATTGTTTATTTCAATCACAAAATACAAAAATGTCACGGAAGAAGGAAAACCATATTCTTTTTTTGGTTTCAGATACATTGAGTTCAAACAATTTTCTTTTGTTGGTTGTTAGTAATAGAACCAAAAAGCTTGAAAAGGGTTAATTTCCCTATTAATTTCGATTATAAGATAAGGAAAACGTTCCATTATAACTCTTTGAAAATTCTTCAAGGAATATTCAACACGGCCATGAAATTTGTACTAAACAATTTCCTTCTGTTTCTGTTTTCTCAACCACAAAACAATACAAAAAAAAATTAAATATTTTCGGGTGTTTTCACAGAGCCCTCACTGAGCTGTGGTTGTAACTTTTTTTAAAAAAAAAAATTAACACAGCGCATACGAAGCCGTTCGCTCGCGCACAATGTTAAATTTTTTTTTTTAATTTGAAGAGGAGAGCGGTGCAAGGCTCCTGATACCCACGAACAGAACACGAGTCTCTGTTCTTGTGCCTTCAACTGATTTTCGCAGAACAAAAGGAAAATCCCAACTTGTCTTTTCCCATCCAACAAAATAAGGTTCGCGTTTCCCCACCAAAGCCCGTATGGCTTTGTTTTCACAATTACCCTCGACTCCGTGTGGCTCTGTGAAAAAATGTCGGCCTTTATTTGATTTGTTTCCCCACCAAGTCAAGGCATGAAACCACAGATTACAAAAAAATTAAGGAAGAAATTATTTAGCGAGTAAGGAATTTGGAGACTTGCCTCGATTTCGTGGTTTTGCTTCGCTGCGGCTCGCGTTCTGCTCTCTTCGGTTCACGTTCTTCCTCTGCTTAGGGTTTGGGTTTTGGCTCACAAGCAGAAGGAAGACGGAGATGGAGGGAGACGGAGAAGACGCACACTGCTTTCTCTCTCTTTTGGTTAGCTCTCTTTCTCTCTTCGTTCTTCCTCGTTCGTCTGCGGCAGAACAAAACCAACGTGGTTAGGGTTTTTATTTGGGGAGGAATATCAGCTGTTGGTTTTAAAACAAATCCAACGGCTGCTATCTCCCTTCTTCAAATTAAAAAAAAAAATTTAACACTGTGGCTTCACACGCGCACAGTTGACATTTAACAAAAAAGAGATACTGTGACGGGGGCTGTTGGATGACCCATTCCGCGGCATTGGCCCTGCGGCGCAGGCCCCTCGTTCCGTGTTGTGGGAACTTATAACCGGGGAACAACCGTATTCTGACTTGGACTATGACACTGTTATTGGTAAAATGCTTCATTTATCTTTTGTTTTTCTGTTTTCAAACCAATACTCTGCAGCGCAGGGCCCCCCTCGTTCCGTGCTGTGGGAACTTATAACCGGGGAACAACCGTATTCTGACTTGGACTATGACACTGTTATTGGTAAAATGCTTCATTTATCTTTTGTTTTTCTGTTTTCAAACCAATACTCTGCGGCGCAAGGCCCCTCGTTCCGTGTCGTGGGAACTTATAACCGGGGAACAACCGTATTCTGACTTGGACTATGACACTGTTATTGGTAAAATGCTTCATTTATCTTGTTTTTCTGTTTTCAAACCAATACTCTGCGGCACAGGGCCCCTCGTTCCGTGTTCTGGGAACTTATAACCGGGGAACAACCGTATTCTGACTTGGACTATGACACTGTTATTGGTAAAATGCTTCATTATCTTTTGTTTTTCTGTTTTCAAACCAATAGTAGTATTAATACTGATTGCTGGTTTTGATGAAAATCAGGGTGTGTTTTGTGCAACACGTTGAGGCCACCCGTTCCATACTACTGTGATCCGGCCTGGAGATCATTGATGGAGAGGTGCTGGTCACACATGCTGTCCGAGAGGCCGAGCTTCGCTGAGATTGCCCTAGAGCTGTGTGCCATGATAGCTTAGCGCGAGGTAGTAGAAATAGTCCAAGATTTGTTAGATATCATCTGAATTTGCAGCAGCCTAACTGTCGTAACTTGATTTGTCGAAAATAGTGAAACCTCCTACTTTGCCCATGGTTTTTTATCCCTTCGGGGTTTTTCCACGTAAATATATTGTGTTTGTTGTTTTATATAGCTGCTAATATCCCGTATTCAAGTGAGTTATAGAATCACTGCTAATGAGAACCAATGAACACTAGGGAATTCATACCATATCTCAACCTGGTAAGCACAAAGCTTGAGCGCTAAGTTGAACCTTGCTAGCCAAAGCTATTGCTGGTCATACCAGCCATTTGATAGACCAAGCTTTGCTGAGATTGCCAGTGAGCCAGTCCCATGAGAACTTAGCTTCCAACCAAAGTATAAATAGTTTCGAGGCTGAAAACTTAATACAAGGATTTCCTCTTGCAGAATACTTCTATAGAAAACAACTGTATAGTTCAGTTTGACAATTACTAATTAACTATTAGAAATAGAACAAAGAGATTGAAACAGCTAAACTGAAGTCATAAAGCTTAGTTAATCTATGTAATCTATTATTACAATTTATATATTGTTTGTCTATAATGCTAATAGCTAGCAAAGAGGAATGAGTGAGACAATCTCAGGTCAAGCATTGCTCCGCGGGGCACGACTGTGCTATTCTTGAGTGAACTCAAGGCCAGCTAACGGTCAAATTTTCATACAGGTTGCTCTTCCAGAAATGGATGGGGGGGCTTGAATGCTATTATTTTGCTCCCTTTTTTAAGATCATATTATTATTCCACTTGTCTGAAAAGAAAACCAACGGTCGACATAGACACCAATAAACGAAAGCTTTGGTTTTTTTCTTCAATGAAATACAATTGAAATCAGAAATATTGTCATTAGGGCAGATAATATAAGAGTCTTGATTAGTAGTGCCCACAGCAGTTACCCACCGATGTTAAAGAGCATGGGTGTCTGGGACAAGTGGTGATATCCATAATGAATGAAATCTTTTATATTTTTTGTTCTATGCAAGTCAAATATAGGTACACTTATTCTACATTACATAAATTTTTCTATAATTTAAGCATACAACCTCCATATTTTAACCGAATAACTTCAGCGGGGATAAATTAATGATACGTCAATCAAAAAAATCTAAATTGTATTTTCTAAACATGTATCTGTCGTCAACCACCACCCCTACCCCTAACCTCACCACCTTCACTTGCAACGACAACCAAATATCCCATTCAGGGCACAGTCAAATAGAAAGGGATGAATAATAGTATATATGCTACAAAAGATAGAATGCATAGTCCCCATTTTTGCTCCACAGCTCCCGCTTTCATCTTCAACTCCATTTCATGCAGATTGACGTTGTCGGTTTAATATTGAGATTCCAGGCCCGAACCCAGATGCTCCGTAAGTACTTTCGGGTCCAACCCTCCCCTCGTATTACCAGCGTTCTTGGGACCTTAAGGATGTGGGCCCAGTTCACTGTCATCTTCACAGAAAGGACATCACTCTACATGTTATCAGCTCGAACATTCATAAGACAGTTTCACCATGTTGGTCTGCAGATTTCAGGAACATCATCCAGAATGAAAGGACCGAGTTTACCAGTCCTGAATAGAGTGAGAAGCTTCTTTGACACCATCGTCCTAGCTTCTGAAGCCATATGAGGTATCTTTAGTGCAATTTTTAGCGCTTCAAGCTGCTTTTCTATGAGAATCTCCATGTCATTCCCATCTTCGATATGGCCTGTGAATTCCAAGAAAGCTGCACAGAGTGCATGCTGAACATCGGTCACAAGACCCTTCAGAAGAAACAGCTGCATGTTAGGAGCCCAGAAATGCAGGCTAATAAACAATGAAAGCCATGCCCAAATATACTAGATCAAGAAAATTATGAATCCATGCAGTAAATATGGACACCAAAAAACAGCAGTTTTCCTTTAAAGCGAAGAGTTAGTTTCCCCTTTAACTTCATAAAATATTAAGACTAGAATTTACAAAATTCCATCTACTAAAGAAATCCAGTGTCATTGTTCTACATCATGGGCATAGCAGCTCGGAATGATAAATTCAGAATTTTGATCAACTGGAAATAAACGAGGGAAGAATGTTTAAGATGATAATATTTAAAACATAGATTAAATAAAGCATATGTGAGTAAAGGGAGTTAGTTGCAATTGGAAAAAAAAAAAAATCTAAAAAAATTGGAGCGACATAAAAAATTTATTTGAAATTGCATTTACTTTTTGAAGATATTGTACTAATTTGATTGAAATGACAAAAACGGATTCTTATAATTGAATTCACTTAATGAGACTTAAGGTCTTGTTATTATTGTTGATCAATTATAGATTAAAAATATATATATATTGTCTTTTGTACAAATGCCTGACACAAGCATTCCGTGGTAAGCCCCAAATTTCAAGATCAAGGTACAACATAAATTAAATTGGTCTCCTGTGAAGAGAGGGGTGCTCGGAAATTAGGGGATAAATGAAACACAGATTTGGCTGATCAGTCAGGGTATCAAATACCTCAATGTAATGCACATCACAACTGTTTGGTGGTTTCTTCCTTTTGGGAAGAAGACTTTTGAGACTATATTCACAGTTTCCTTCAGTATCAGTTGCCGGCAGCTCCGTTTTTGAACCACTCAAATGTTTCCAGTGACGAGGGGTCTCACGGCTGTTTAAAATGGCCAGCAAGAATCGAGCAATCCGCTCCTCACCAACAACTGAATCCTTTACACATCCTGCATATGCATAAATGAATCGGGTAAAAAGCCAATTTTGATACAACAGAAACATATAAATGTATTAATAAACAAAATATCAAATAATCAGGAAATGAGAAGACTCAAATCAAACAGAGACAGTCATTATCTAATCAAGAATGATGAGCAATCATATCCCAATGAGTCAATGACAAATAATTATATAGCATTAAATAATTTTCTTTTGAAAATCAATAAACTCAATCGTCAGTTGTGGTTAATGAGGTTTGAATCATGGGGAAGAATTTCAAATTCTTCCATCCCATTGCTCCTTGCTGGATCCGTGGCATTTGGCAACAATAGAAAGAAGAATGGCTTGAGCTATCTACAATATCAGGTGTATCATTTAAATTGAAGTAGCAAGTGCCTAGCAACACAGTCATTCTTGCAGTCTCTGTTAATCAATGACCACCTACAGTTCTAAAGTAAATTCTCAATCATTATATCTAAAATGAATGTATGGTTAAAAAAATGAGCAATTCGGTGCACAATGATCCCGCAATGTGCTGGGTTTAGAGAAGAATCAGACCACTTTGGTTGTATCATGCATGGTCTTACATAACATAATATATAATAGGCCGTTTTCATGACTCAAATCTGTGGCCACCATGTTATGTGACAACAACTCCACCACTATGTCAAGTCTCCGCTTAAATGAATGAATGGTCAAGACAAGCAATTTGTCTAATGAGAAATTCATACTCTGGGAAAAACATTGGGCTAGGGAAGAGCACAAGAGATGTACTGAAACAAAATGCAAAAATACCTAATTTTCTTCATAAGAGAATCAAACCTGCTAGAGCTAGCTTTAAACCTGTCTCTATGTTGGGGATACTTGGAACCAATACTCCAGGGGTGTCCAGAACATAAATGCTGGGCTGATGTGCAATCTGAGAATCAAAAACTCAATTCAGCATGACAATCCTCGAAAGAAGCTTTCCCCAGACATATTACAATATCACGTAAGGAAGGAGTCACGATGTAAAGGATGATCCAGCAGAGCACATTTTTTCCATCTTCAAAAAGTACAATTGGTTAACATATTAACACTATTTAGTTAAAATCCTTCTATTATAGTCACCTCCCCTATTTTGAACTGTGAGAAATTTTAACCGTCCAAGCTGTCTAATGAAATCTCCACCATTGGGAATGAGAGAGAGAATAAGAATGGAATAACTCTTGCAGGACTCCACTTTATCATTTGATAAGAGGTGGCAATTATTTAAAGAACAAAAAAGCAAAGAAAAAACACACTGTATGCTAAACAAACAGTGGCAAATACCATCCATGGAAAGTCATAGAACAAAAATTGAAATGAAAAATATCATGATCCAAACAATTATCAATTTAATAAGCAAAATGAGTTTCAGATACTTACACATCTTCCATGCATGACCAGGTTATTAGCTAAGCTAAATTCATGAAAGCTAAACATTGATACCACCACTACTCAAATCTGACACACCACGTTAAATTTCTCTCCTTCAGCACATAAGCTTAATTCCACCCACCATCAGTTCATTAACTACACAAGTGAAAACTAACAGTATGTTGCCTTCCCTCCAACATCCTTATTCTCAGATGATTATCTGAGTATCTTCACTGTCAGCTCTTGAAGATATGACATGCCACCACTAAACAAATGCCATACCAGCAAACAACCTTCACTTGAACATGTGCTTTGAAGTTTCAACCCCCCCTTTCCTCCTTGAGCAGCAACTTTATAGTGAAATCCAATACACACGGCATACTATTTGAAGCTTCATTCATACTGTCATTTTGAAGTTTCTTTCACAAATACATCTCTTCTAGCTCATAGCCCATATTTTATTGCACAAGTTAAAATGCCATTCATAACTTGAACACGAATATAGCATTAAGGCTTTCAAGATTTATGAAAACTGAATGTTATATATAGGAAGGCTTGTTCTCTAGTATTTGTCAAAATGTTCCCTGATTTGAAACCTTATGCGCCCTGACATCTTGTCTGATCAAAAACTATCAGTATACATAGCAAGTGCAAATATCCACATCAGTTCAAACGACAAAGACAGAATAGAATGCCTAAATAAGATTCGAGAGGAAATTTTGCACGCAAAGAAAGGTAAATCATAACAAAAACAAGTAGAATCCACCACTTAGTACTGGATTTCAAGTATAAGTAATCGTTCACCTTGTATCCTGCAATGTCCTGAGTAACTCCGGGTAATGGTCCCACTTTAGCCCGTTTTATCTTATCCTGCACTAAGAAGAATCCATATGCTGTAACTAGTTAGGAGAGATTGCTCTAGGACCAAGCCAACTGTGCCATAATAGTATCACCGCCATATAAATATGTTAGAACCTTACCAGGAAAGCTTGAAGAGGATATTCGACGGATGGAGTTTATTAAAGCAGACTTGCCAACATTAGGAACACCAACGACCATAACAAGCAGAGTAGGTTCCCTCGAAATGACCTCCATAAGTTTTAGCTCCACAAGATCAAGAAGCTGAATACATAGCCAATAATAAGAGGACCAAAAGCACAAGCTCAGAGGTGCAGGGCCGTTATTCTTAAAGATAACAAAATGGAAACACGAACCATCAAAATAGGCTTCCCGTACTAAAATCTATTAAATTTGTTTAAAATGCTTCGCAATTTGTTATCAGGGGGCAAAAAAAAGTGAGGGAATTGAGAAAGGGAACTCTTTAATAAACCTTCCTCACAGAACTCTGGCTATGGGCATTAATCGAAAGGCAATCTTGTTGGCGCGATTCAAAATAATGCATCCATTTCTGTAACAATTACACCAAAAATGGGATAAGATTAACATGTTGGGGATCAAAGTATATTAGATAGCTGGAAAAAATAAATAAATAAATAAAGCTTGCAGGGATTTAAAATTACATGCATGATGTTGGGATTGGCCAGGTCTTTCTTGTTAAGAGCGATTACACGCCTCTTTCCAGATAGAAGACGCTGAAGGTCTTCATTTGCAGATGATAAAGGTACCTGTTAACATATACAAGGGATAGTAAGAGGTGAACAGGAAACACGATTTTCTACAGGGGAACAACCTAGGCTCCGTTTGGTTTTCAACCGCCATAAAATGCCATCCAAACTGAGACAGAAGAAGAAAGGATCAGGGAAGAGAAAACGAACGCGAGAATCGCGAACTTCTACGACGAGGTCAGCGAGCTTGAGGCGGTCGCGGATGGCGCGACTGGCGGCAGCCATGTGGCCGGGAAACCAGTTGATCAGCCCTCCTCCCATGTCAAATCCCATTTCCACTAATCCCTTCTTCACTACCTTCTTCATTGCCCTCTCTCTTCGTCTGTCTCAGTTAGAGAGAAGAAGAAGAAGAATGATAATAATAAATAAGGCCGACGAGAACTGAAGCCTAATTTAAATATGGGCTAAACCTAACAACGTAGGCCCAATATTTCATGTTGAACTTTAATGGGCCAGGCCCATTTTAGTCCTCAAAAGTTTGATCATTTTCCGCATGCGGCGTATAGTGGAGTTTTTCTCCTTTTTTTTTTTTTTTTTTTTGGGGTGCTTCGGAGCAACATTCAGTTTATAATTCTTATTTAAAATAATTTTAGCATTTACAAAAAAATTGATTTGGAATATTTAAAAATATCGTTTATTTTTCAAGATATGTAGTTATTATAAGTCAAGAGCAACATGTCGAGTTTGGAGTTGGAGAGAGAGAAATTGAGTTCGGATTTCAAACCTCCCCTTAAATGAGGAGGAAACCAGTCGGCTGGCGCTTTTTCAAAATTTATGAGATTAGTAACTGAATTTTCCTTTCTTTCACGCTCGCCTTTCTCTTTTGGGGTTCTCTTTTTGGAGTTTTCATGGCTTTCTTTTTGTTGTAGAAGAGGGAGGAATTTTCCCCCAAAAAGGTCCTCTAGAGAAACTGATTGTTGAAAATGTTTCTTTGGAAATGTCACGTGGCTATTAGTCTTTGTAAGGAGGTGATTTCACACGACCATCTTGTGTCGCATTTTAGCGTGTCTGAAAAGTTATTTGCCAATTCTTAAACCGACCATACCTTGTTGTGATTGTCGAGAAACAGATTTATTCTGCGGCTACGGCGGTGGCGTTGTTGCGTGTTCTTAAGCTGGCATTCTCGGACATCGGGAGAGTCTCGTCCTATGACCTTCTCGGCCTTTGGATATCGGACTAGATGCCATATACGAATGAGTAATTATCACTAATTATTTTTCCGCATTCTTGCTAAAGGCTTTGGGCTCATCGTGGAATGTCCTCTCGCCGCGTATATCTTATGAAGTCTTATGGCTTATCGGGTATACTCGTCCCTTCTGCCCATTCTTTTAGGGACCGGGTATTGGAATCCAACAGAGTATAAATCAAGAGATGTCCTTTTAAATTTCAAACTCTTTTAACAGTCAAAAGCAAATGAATTAGTAACTGAATTTTAAATTTTGATTTCATTTTCTACTTCTATCAAAATTTCAAATCGATTGTATTTTCACTTTCGTATATTTTAAGCATAATTGAAATAGGGAGAAACAGAAGATGAAATGTTGTTTCTTAAGAGTACAAAGTTATGACAATATCAATGATATACACATTAGTAAGTATTTATTCGTTAATATTTACAGTATCTATAATATATATTACACATAAAAAGATAATATTTACCGTCGAGAATACTATAATTTGTTTGTTATTCGATTTTCACACAAGAAAAATAGAAAAAATAGTTAAGATAAAAACCAACTGTTGCAGCCCGTGTCTTCCAGATAACCATCTTGCCCAACTACCTTCATAATAACTGTCTGTGAATAATTAATGGAATTATCTACATATATGGAAAGGGCTTGATTTGGGGTCCTAAATCTGATATTTTTATAATACACCATCAGAAAATAGTATAAAAGTTTAGAATATCAAAATCAGTGAATAATTTTATAAAAATTTGAACAATATTGCATAATGCAGTGGCTTCAATGGTGGAAGGTTAGTTTCAATCCTTAATTTTATTTCACATTCGGTCTTCATATTATATATTTTTAAACGTGAAATATCGATTTTTATTTAACATAATTAAATTAACAAAGACATATAAAAAACTCTTTCCTAAATAAGGAATTGAATTTCTGTTTTTATAACTTGGCATGCATACTAGAAAGTCTTCGTCCACCGTCTTGTTTAGCGGATCTCCAGCGATCTTGTCCACGGCGGATCCATGTGAGATGACACTATTACAGGGACGATGACAAAAGTGTTGTCCCCACAAAATAATTCTAATGAATAAATAAATAATATCCATTTTTTTCCCCATGAGTTCATCCGAAAAATGGACAATTTGATTATTGATTATGCTTTAAACGCTAACTCCCTATGTTATTAAATGCTATATAATTTTTCATGGGTATGGCCAAAAACAGTCTTAGCTTAAGCCTCAGTTGGATAATAATCCCAAATATCGATGTCTAAATACCAACGGTCCAACAGAATATGACCTAAAACACATTAAGTAATAATACTCAAACGCCTAAATTAAATGATAAAATTTGAACATTAAAACATTAAATAACTATAATGAGCGACCAAAGTGATGCTATACCTAAAAATAATGTGTTTCTATCATTAAATAGAGACGATCGTTACACATTACTGATAAAATCTCTTACTACTGATTTAAAATGGTATCATGCACGTGCATGATCTTGGGTGTTAATTAGTCAAATGATATCTCTAATTATAAATAAGCCTCCCCCCATAGAGAAATGAGATAAAAAATAATTATTTAATCAGTCAAATATATAAAACAAGTTTAATCCTTACAACATATACTCAATCTCATCATTTTTCTTTTCCTATATTTTCTTTCTCAATATCTTTTCAAATATATTAGAAAGATCACTAACTTAAATATCAAATAATATAGATGAATAATTCGCTTTTTTACCTCCAATTTATTTTATCGTGGAACACAAAACTCTGATTTATAGTTATGAAAATCAGATCCATTTACATTCAAATATCCAGATGAAATAGTTGCCCTCTTAATTCGTACGATAATTCGGATTATTGATACGGATTAATTTTTATTATAAATTGATTTTAATAAAATAAATTATATCTAATTTAATTATAATTTTAAGTAATTATATATAATTTTTGACATTAGTTTTACTTTCAAACAATTGTGAGTGCGTTTGGTTGTTGGAATGGAATAAGGTGGGAATAGAATAGTTATTAGGAAGGTAACTGGATGAGAATAGAGTTAGAAAAATTATTCTATGTTTGGTTGTTGGAATAGAATTAGTTAGGAATTTGTATTCTGATGTTTGGTTTGTAAAATTGTATGAGGAATAAGGTGAGAATTTATCGGAATTAGACTTTTATCCTTATTAAT
Source organism: Nepenthes gracilis (assembly GCA_033239525.1). NCBI lineage: Eukaryota > Viridiplantae > Streptophyta > Magnoliopsida > Caryophyllales > Nepenthaceae > Nepenthes > Nepenthes gracilis. Next base: position 2,286,725 of record BSYO01000008.1, on the reverse strand, counting down.
TATGGGAATATATTATATAAAATAATACTGCGTGTATATGTACGTATTTTTATATGTATTATATGACATACATATACATAATTATATATATATATTATGTAAATATTATTATAAAATATTATTTAATATATTATATTATTGTATCATGTAAAATACATATTTAATAAATATATAATATATTAAATATTATAAAAATATAAAAAAATAATAATAATAATAATAATAACAACAATAACAATAATAATAATAATAATAATAATAATAATAATGGGCAAATTTGGGTTAATAAAAATTTGGGTTTTTTCTTTTTCCTTAAGTAGGAATTTAATTAGTGAGGAAATTTCTCAAATTAAAGTCAAATACGGTGGAATAATTTTGCAAAGAATAAGGAGGAATAAATTTCTATTCCCTCCAACCAAACATTGGGTTAGAGAAATAAAAAGGTAACGAGTTGACGTCACTGTAGATGATAGAAAAGAGGAAAGATACGAGAAAATTTTACCCATGCTTCTAATGAAATTTCTAGTTATTTATATTAGATTTAATTAAAATTAAATTGTCTTATCAATTTGGTTAGATTGATCTAAAATTTTATAATATTTAATATAAATATAAAAAAAGTTATAAAAAAAATGATCACAAAATTAAACCTGATTAATTTTTTAGATTAGATATAGTCATAAATAAAAGTGTTCGATTTGACTCTATTAGAAATGATTTATAATTTTTGATTAAATATTTTTTTATTTTAAATAAGTATAATTTTTTAATAATTATTCTAAAATAATATAATTTTATATAATTATTAATTTTCTATATAAATATTTTTTTAAAATATATAATTATGTAATATTTTAATATAAATATTATAAAATTTAAAATATTATATATAGTGTAAGTATTTTTTTATAAAAATATAAAATTTTAAATAATTGTAAATTTAAAATCAATTGGCCATTAGTCTTAATAGTCGTACGTCATTCAAAAATTAATTGTCAATTCATTGTTTTTATTTTACCACGAATTTTATATTATTTAAAAAATTATTTATCTTATTGAAGTTGCATATAAGAAATTTAGATTGTCCTTCGGATTGGGGGCCACAGATAGAATTTTTGTGCTAATCGATTTGATGCGGATTCGGTCTCCATAACTTCAAATCTAAACTCTGCACATTACAGCGGTAAACAAAAAGTCAAAGGACGACGAGAGTTACTCCCACCGTAAATCCTCCTATATTCAGGTCAGATATCTTTCTAACAGTATAGAAAAATACATGGAGAATGCATGTGTGGTGAATTGAGCATTTGGATGCGCTAAACTGGTAAACGGCTTAGAGGTATACCCACGGAGGGATGTCTTAGAGATTCATCTAATAGATGGGCAGTTTAGAAATGTATCCGCAGAAGGGCAGCTTGGATGCACAATTTGTAAATTGTGATCAGTTACTTGAAAGGAGATCTCTTAGAGTGAGAGGTAAAAACACTTGGATGGGCTTATCTCTTTAGCTGTTTCTCTCAAATTCCTTTTTGGAGGTTTTCGGCTGTTTTTTTTTCATTGTCATTTCGGTTCTTCCTCTTTTTTTTGCCTCTTGGTATGAAAGATTATCTATAAAGGTAGTAGGTAGTTAGATTATCCTCGTCAATTACAACTATTTTCTGTGGATAAGAATGAACGGGTAAATTAGGGTTGATACATGAATCACTTTATGGGCTGAATTTCATTGGGCATTTTTCTTATATCGGGTTTACTAAACCGATCATGTTTTAATGTGACATGATACATACATAAAATTTATTTTTTAAAATTTTAAATTTGATACATCTTCGAATTTAAATTACTATATGTATTAAGGTGCTAAAAACTATTTCATACAGTCTGATCGATCTAAAGCTAGTTTGGTCTTCATATACGTTGAATCTGGATCTTGTAGAATACAACAAAAAGACGGTCAGATGATTGGCGGGACTTATTTTTCAGTATATTCTCCGACATTCAAGTTAGTAACTTTTTTATGAAAATAAAAGGGAGGATATAAAGAGAAAATACTTGTAAAAATGATTTTGTAAAGTACACTTAATAGAAAACATCTTAATAAAAGAAAATTTGTGTGCTTGAAGCGTATTAGGATTGTCCTTTATTAGCTTTCTATGTTTTTGGTTGAGCATCTTCCTCTTTCCTCTTGGGAATGAATGGTTTATATAGAAATAAGAGTTAGTTAATCTTTATTATCAACCACCTAAGGAACCGTACGGATGGATAAGAAAATATTAATTGGCCGACGGTTCTTGATTGGCAACTAAGTCCATTGAGCCAAATAAAAGAGAAAAATTGTCTATTCCGATCGATTAGAGTCGATTACATCTTTATTTAGAAAGTAACTGTTCAAATAAAACTGACATACCCATTTATCAATTTTGATCAATATGGCCGACTGAGTCTCTATTCTATTACAGGTCAATTTTTTTAACGGATTTTTTTTCTTGAGCAGCTAGCAATTTTATCCATCAAAATCTTATTTATTTAATTTTTTATTTAATAAATAATAAATAGATGTATTTTGTATATATTCTTAAAAATATACATTAACCCTGAATTCGTATTATCATTGTACTAACAATATAAATATTATAGAATTTTTTGTAATTATATTTAAAATATTAGAAAGTGCACATAAAAAATTTTGATATTAGAGTATTTTTAAAAAATAATTAAAAATATTTTTAACTAAAAAAAATATATCAAAAGTTAGCCTTTCCTTTTCAACCATTAATTAATCGACGGACAAAAATGCACCACGCGGATGAAGGCATGGTAAGAAAGAAAAGTAATACCTGTCACCGCCCTAAATTATTGAGATTATATAAATATATTTTATGGCATGTAAGTTAACACATTTGCGTAGACTTACGTGCTTGTCACATTCTTACTTGTCACAAATAATTGATTTGAAAATTCACTCTCTTCACGTGTCAAGTGGAGAAAATTTATGTCATTTTAGAAATTTTTAAAAATTTTAATTAAGATTATTTTAGATAATATCAATTTCCTACTGATATTAAATTAGTCAAATTGTCGTAGTATGGCACATCTGATGAACAATATTGAGTCATATTTAGCATAGTTGAATATTTTAAATTATATCAGACTGTATGATTGACAGTGGATAAATTTATTTTTCCAAATAATTATGTGATTATTTAGAAATGGTCGGGAGGAATTAAAAAAAAATAAGGGTTACATAATTTTTAAAATTTTTTAAAAATATTAATTTACTAGTTAAATAAATATTTTTTGTTAACATAATTTGGTTGATATTTTGTTGATTTGGGCTAGGGAGAGATGAGTTGGTTAGTTATGCGTCTATTAGTTATTGAGTAAAAATATAATAGTAACGTAAGCTTTATTTTTATAGGGTTTTCTTTTTGTATATTGTAAATTTGACGTGATTTATTTTAAATTACAAAAACATTTAAATAATTAAAATAAATTTAATGAGTCTATTTTGACTTTTTTTTTTGTAAAGAAATATTTTCATGTGAAGGATATCCTACGTACGTGCAAAAGAAAATGTTTTATTGTCTATGAAAAAATATTACTAAAAAATAAAAAAATATTGTAAAATTATATATGGAGATGTCCCCCCAAGAAAATATATATGATTGAGAAATAAAATTGATGGGTCCAATAAAAGTTGGCCGGCCCAACTTGTGGCCTACAAGGGAAATCCTCTGCCGAAAAGAATTTTCACATAGCCCAAGGTCTAGTTAGCTCAAACCGGATCAACACAGCAAACTTGAATCTAAGATGAACCTCAGCGTAGCTCAACTGCTCCAACTCGGCAAGTTTTCTCTATATATCCTATTTAAAATCTCATATTGCCCAGACAGTAAATATAATTTTACGGATCATACTAAATAGATAGTTGTCATAATAGACTCCTGCAGGCTCCAAACAACTCAGAAAAATATGCAATAATCGTCAGCTACTCTCCTAAGAGTACAGCCCTATCCTCCTTCGAAGAGGCTAGCTCTCCATCTAATAGGTCCTTCATATAGGCGCCATATCCTCATTCTAGGTGTTATATTTTCATTCAGGCACCATACCCTCTATCTAGAAAACTCACCATTTAAGCGCCATGTCCTCCATCCAGCCGTCATATCATTCATTTATGAGGCCTGCTCTTCATCTAAGCATCCCACTCTCCATACAAACGTCATACTCTTCATTTAAGACGTCCTTCATTCTATTATTTATTATTTTTTGATGACCTTTATATTCTATAAAAATGACACTGAGCCTATATTCTTTTTGTCAAAATCTTTAAATCCAACAAAATTAATAAAATCAAAAACTTTAATTTTGACGTTTTTACTTTATAAGATCAAGTCCTTATCCTATTCCAAGTTAGGAATAACAAACTTAATTCCAATTGTTATGCATTACTCGTGTTTCATTCAAATCTGGCAACCCTATTTGGTTTAACAAAAATGTTACCCATTTTTAAGGTTTTTTTAGGTTATTTTTTAAGAAAATGTATTAAAAGTCATTATTTTATTCATTATTATGAATAACAGATTTAATAAGACGATTTTCTATTCAAATTGTAGGTCAATTTTTTTTCCCTCTTATATGAAAATAATATTTTAAGGAGGAAAGAGGAACAAAGTTTTTATCTCTACATGCATGCATGCGTGAGTATTTCATTCCATATCTGTTTAAAAATTTTATTCACTAAAAATATTATTTTTGTTATGCAAGAAATGATCATTTCAAAACTTCTATTATAATAATTTAGCTATTCTAATACTGTTTTTAGCATCAAAAAAATACTGTAAAGTATTATCTCAACTTCACAAATTATTTTTTATGTCTTGGTGTATAAGATCTATATTATCTGATTCAGAGCTTATTTTGATACTTTTTATCTGGTACACATTATATCCAATGGATATCATTGGAATACATTCAAGTGACATAATTATTATTTATTTATCTACATTTATATACTTTTAAAATATAAATTATATTACCTAAATTATCTGTCCCAATAATTTTCTAATGGTATCCTTTTAGGTGACATCTTAATTAATTAGACCTCTTCGACTGCTTGCAGTATAACCAGAAGGATAACATCCACAATTAGCAAGTGAAATCGAATTATAATAATAAACTGCCAATCTAAAGTTGCTCAATCGGAAGTTCACGTAATTATCAGTCACTTCAACAGCTATCATGATAAATCGGCGTGCATGCGCACGCACTCGGAGATACAATTAAGAATTGAGAACTACAACCAGCAATTTTAAAATTAGGTAGTAAAAATTTGAATAATTACTATAAAATTTATTATCATTTTTATCCCACTTAAAAATAACTACATGTAATTTATTTTAAAGAAGCCATCATATGAAAAGCTTCAAGGTAGACCATAGGTTTCATTTTCTTAATGGGCGATCACAATTTTTAAATTTTTGAACTTTAAAGTATGTGTTTTTCATATAATTATTTAAATATAACTTAGGAATAGTTAATTTAATTCATTTTTCGTGTAAAAATAAAATTAGTATCAAAAAATAAGTAAAAATGGAATTTTCAAAATAAAATTCAAGTAGTTATGATCCTTTACAAATGACAACACTTGCAACTTTAAATATTCATGATAATATGCTAAACTTTATGACCCCAAACACGCCCTTAATTATAACCTAAGTAGAAAGATACCGAGTTCTGGCCCACCATTACCATCCGGGTTCAGCATGTAAAACGCCTCCGAGTCACGGCTGCCCACGACTCGCTCAAATCGCGCTCTCATATAAAGCAACTCTCCCTCCGGCCCACCGCTGCAACCTTCTCGGCCGCTTTTAGGGTTCTCCACCAACGGAATAACTCCGGCGCCGACCGACACGCTCTGGAGGGTGCTCAGCACGTACCAATCAAACTCGCTGCAGGCGCGTGACATCGCGTAGCCGCACTTTCGTCCGTTGCAGTACATCGTCCACACCGGCTCCTGAAAAAGCTTCGCCTGCCGCGCACTCTCCCCTGGCGCCACCGCCGTCGCCCTCTTCTCACACTCGAGCGCAATCCGCACCAGCCCCGACGACATCTCCTTCACCAGAGCCGACGTGGAGAGCGACAGTTCGAGAAGCAGCACCGGCTCCGACCTCGGGTCGGATTGCACGGCGAAGCTTACGTGGCCCTTCCGGAGGCCGAAGAGCGTTCCGGTGATTTTCCGGCCGGTGGATGGCACGATGGATAGGTGGTTTGGGATGTTGATCCATCGGCAGGTAGGGACTGCGAAATTTTGGAGAGAGAAGATGCTGAGGATAGAGCGGATGAACGAGGAGAAATCGGAGCGCATCTTCGACAGACGCGGGAGGGGGACCGGGAAGAAGTCTCTCCGGACGATGGCGGTATTGGGGACAGCAACGCTATCCGACGACGAACCGAAAGTGCTGTAAGTTGAGGATGGTCGGTGGCAGCGGTGGTTTGATGGGATGATCTCTTCGGAGCTCCTGCAGTTGCTGCTACTGGTCCTTCGCAGCCTGATATCTTCCATTTTCATGGCTGAAGGCGCTTGATCGTAATGGTATTAATCGGGATACGGGTGAATTTGGCGATGTACACGGAGGAATTTTAATGGAGTGTTTTCTGTGAACAGGGCAGATAGAAGGGGAGAAGTTCACGTAGTTGAAGGTTCGCAGACACGGGAGAGTGCTGAGGAGGATTACTGTTAGAGAGAGGGGGGAGAGAGAACAGCGGTGGCCAAAGGTGATGATAATGTCGGGGAAGGGGAATATAAAGGGAGGCGATTCCGTGTAGTTTTGTGGGAATTATGAAGGGAGGCGATGTAGGCAGTGGATTAATTAATTATTTTTAATTATAACAGCTTAATTATTTTTTAAAGAATATTATTTGATACTTTTTAATTTTAATCGTACAATATTAATTAAATAAATATAGTAAAAAAATATTAAACAAATTAATTTATTAGCGGGATAGGAATCCAAACCCATGTGGGAGATGGGAGATTCGAAGGGGTTATGTTCCTTACAGAGATTACGAAGCTTATTCTTAATATTTTTATTATTTATTTTTTAATAAATTATTATAATTTAACTAAATTCAAAAATAAAAAAATAATTATTTTAAAATAATAATATTATAATTATTTATTTAAATTTAGACAAATAATATTAAAAAAATAAATATTTTTATTTCTTTAAAAAATAAAAACCCTCTCAATCTAAGAAATCGTGACATAGATCGTGGGTGCTCAATGGCTAATTTATAATCCAATTCAATGTTAATTGTTTCATATATTATAAGTTTTTATATCATATAAATCCTATTATATAATTTATAATATTATTTATAACTCTATTCTAGATAAAATTGATTTTTAAACATTGAGAAATAAGTTAGAAAAAATAATAATAAATTTATATTGAAAACCAATAATATTTTCTAATATTTTCAGCTGTTTAATCATTAAAAAAATCTCAAATATTCTCAATTTTATTTATCGATATAAGACTGCCTTAGAAAGTTCATTTGTCTTACAAAGACATCTTTCCTTTTCTTTCAATTTCTCTCTTTTAAAATGATTTAAAAATAGAAAATAGAACAAACTTTTAATATAACATTTGATTGTAATAAGCTAAAACTTTACAATAAAATTAAAGCACAAAAATTAACAATAGAATTATTTAAAATAGGTTCAAAAAAATATTTTTAGCATTCTGTGGCATATATAGTCATTGTGTGGCGTGCCTTGTCTCTTTGTGAGTTCGCACTACTGACATTCTAAAGAATCCATTGGAGGGTTTAATCTTGATTGACTTCCGAGACCGATGGAACTTTGGGGTTCTCGTTTCTTTTTTTCGGTCCTCGCACGGGATTGCTATTTGTGATGTCCTTGAGCCCCTATTGGTCAAGGGACCTCTGACTTTTGTCGTAGTTTTGGCTTTTGGGACACTATCCCACGTTCTCGATTTTGATAAGTTATCGGATTTTTGTACTTCTTGGGCCATCCAAATCCTCTTGGTTTATAATTTCTCGGCCTTTCACTTTTTGATATCAAACTTCAATATTTTGATTGTTTAATCATTAAAAAAATCTCAAATATTCTCAATTTTATTTACCGATATAAAACTGAGTTAATTTGAAGACACTTTCAAATATAAAATTTAAAAATGAAAGTAGAACAAACTTTTAATATAACACTTGATTGTAATATGCTAAAACTTTACAATAAAATTAAAGCACAAAAATTAACAATAGAATTATTTAAAATAGTAAAAAAATATTTTTAGCATTCTATGGCATATATGTCATGGAGCTTTTGAGAGCACTACCATTCTAAAAGAAAAATTAATTTAATCCTTATTGTTATGTTTCATTTAATCCATATTTCTTGATTAAAGACGTAAATCTCTCATGGGACAATTTGATATATAGTCTTCATAGTCTCAAACCGAATGCGAATATAACTAAAATAAAAGGTTAGAGAAGAGAATTACTCTTACCGCATATTATCCAGCCAAATCATAATTTTTTAAAATATAGAAAGAATGGAAGATCTTAAGATTGAGTGTTTGGAGAATATGGACGACTTAAAAGTGCGCCCAAATGGTAAATATACCTCGTTAGAAAGCCTTAGATATGCTTTTTGTTGAAGGGCGTCTTAAGAGGTAGAAATATGCTGAACAGTGAGCGCCATTACAAATTGTACGCCTGTTCAAATATTGTCGGAATGCTCCTGATGGATGGGCCGGTATTTGAAAGGAAGATCCCCTGAATGGAATATATTTTACTTTGATGGACTTCTGAGAGGTTTGCCTACTTGGTAAAAGTGATAGATTCTGAAAAGATTTAGGGGTGGTGCCCTCCTAGAATGACGTCCATCATCCTTTTCTCTCCTCTATCCTTAACAGGATTCTCTTCTTCTTTCTTCTCCAAAACCTCTCATCTCACACTCCTCATTTATCTAGAAAGCCCCCTTTTATAATGTTCGGACCGTTGTGATAATACTTGTCTGTTTATATAACCTCCTACCGATTATAAGAAACGTAAACCGAAAATAGCTGTAGTGTTTGGGCCATCTTTAGACTAAAATCAACAAGGGCTTCCAATTTTTATTGGGCATTCATTCATAGACCTTCTTTTTAAATCGAATTTATCAAACCCGCCACTTATAATTATAGTCATATAATTAAAATTATTCAATATTAATTATATAATTATATTATTTTTTAAAAAATAAAATTAAATAATTTTTCTTTTAAAATAATAAAAAGTAAAAAAAAATTCTTGTCATGGAGATCCCAGCACACCATTACGCTTTCCAAATTGTGCAAAGTTGTTATTTATTATGTTATTAGGGCCTTCCTAAAATGGGTTTGTCTTACAGTCGTATTTGTTTTTTTTTTTTCTTTTGTTTTATAATTACTTACAATGTATATTTAGGATAAATTATTTGGTTTTCCTAAAATATTTACCTAATCATTTAACTGGATATTTCTCAAAATTTAACAACTGTGATCTATATTTTATAGTTAAATAAATAAATAAAATAAGGTTTTAAATATCAAGGCATATGAACTTCATCCATGGTTAAATTTGAAATAAATATATTGAGAAGACATTTATATAAAATTTGGGACACAAATATTTGTGTTTAAAGTGGCCACATATGGTTAATTAGCAGTCCAATTTAGGAAATCAAATCAATATATTTAAGTAATAAATATTTAAATATTAATTTTATAATATATCATAGCAAATCTTAACAATTACTTGATTATAAATGAATGATTTTAACATGAGTTCAAAATTATATTTTTAAAAAATATTTTTTTAATAGTAATGATTTTAAAAGTAAAAAATAAATATAAATTTTATTGTTATAAAATGTTAATATCCATTAATATTTATTATTATATAAAAATAAAAATATTATTTTTAAAAATTTTAAATACAATTTATTATTATTTTTAATCCAATAGAGGGAGATGTGAGGTTGCATCTCCCGATTTAGTTTCACATGAAGCATGCATGTCCTGTTAAAACTCTAAAATCCCATGTCGTCCAATCCTTCTTTGCCACTTGTCCCTGTGCATGTGGGCCACATGTGCACCATTGACTAATTAATGACACTGATTATTAAAATTAATATTGTCACTTTTTTCAGTGAGATTCTAATTTTGAGAGAGTTAGAATGATTCATTTTCTTTTCAATTTTAATTATATATTTAAAATAATAATTGTGATTTAAATATTATTAAAATTTTAAAATTTAATTAAAATTAAGTATTTTAAAATAATTAAATTATATTTATTTATTTTAAAAACAAATTATAGATATAAAAAAAATAAATATTTCTATATCAATTGATGAAATATCCTGTGATTGATTGTTATACAAGGGGACCTGAAATAAAAAAAATTATTTTATTATATTACCATCGCATAATATAAACAATTTTTAATTATTTTTATCATATTATTTTAAAAATTTTCTAAATTAATTAATTTATTTATTTATTTTAACCATAACTAATTTACATTTTTATTACATGTTCTTTATTAAAAATACATTTAAAATAATTTTTACTCATCTTATCTTCTAAATATATAAATTTTGATAAACATTTACATAAGTTACCATCGTTATATTATCTTATGGGTTATTTTGCTTGTCTATTCTAATATTTTTCTCACTATGACGGCTATTTTTTTGATAAAAAAATGATTAGTTGTTTGAAGTATCAATCTATAAAAATACAGTGAGTTTACTAATTATCTTATATATAAAAAATAATTATTAATATTGACTAATTGTACTTACTATATGTAATTTGTGTGAGAAATTGGCCATATAGTCCCATTGGTTAAAAGATTTAGGGGGCCATTTCTTAAAGAAATAAAAAAAATTATTTTAATTATTTATTTTTAAATAAATTATTATAATTTAATAATTTTAAAATACTTAATTTAATTGATTTTATAATTTTTTTTAATTTAGTTAAATTTTAATTATTTATTTAAAAATAAAATAATATATATAATGTGGACACCAACCACAGGACAGCCTAAAAATCATAAGTGGTCTAAAACCAATAACAGCCCATTTCCATTTAGGATGGTTAACGCTATAGTTGATTGAGTAGGATCAAAGTATGTCGGCTGGTGGCCTCATGATAAATGCGGCCAAAGTCAAAATCGCCATACGACGCTTGGTCGTTCATCTCGCTTAATTTTTCGCACCTCCGAAGACAATCTATATCAGAATGGCAATCTCCCAAAATCGAGCGACATTTTGTAAGAAAGACGCACAAATCGTGTAATTCACAAAGAAAATCCTAATAGTAATCACGCGTAGAAGAAAATGGATCCACTTTTTTGATCATTGTAGCCAACAGTGGCGCTCATAACCGCACGAAAAGGATAACGATCCTACGGAAGGCAAGTATCCTACATCGGCACACAAGGAAGACAGCAAAGGATGATGGTTATAAAATGCCATGGAGATTCACTCCATAGGCATACTCTCTTTTGCCTATTAAACATCCTTTGGTAAGCTAAAGTTGACAAAAGTTCATTACGCTCTCAAACTTTTTGATACATTCTCTGTTGTTATCTCTTTACACTTGATCCCCTGCGAACTAAATACCAAGAGGAAACTGCTTTATACAAGCAACCTCAAATCAAGTCATTTTCTTCACAAATGCACCTACGTTCCCAATCACACTCCAAGTATCTATCATTACATTTTTTACATTTCACATTCTTGCCTTTGAGCATTAGAATGTTTCAACGTCAAAACGCTTTCAACAAGATCAAAATCTATATTTTTGACCTTTTATTTTAAAGTGTGTAGGATTTTAAATCGGTGGATGGAGATCGAATCCGATAAAAGATTCAACCCAAATGCGTTCTAAATTAAAATCATGCTTAGCGCATCAATATATATATATAACTAACCTTTTTGTCCGTATAAAACCAAGGTAGAGCTTCCTGAATCAAAAGGGGTATGAAAATTTTATAATTGAAATACTTTATTATTATTAGTATTTCGTCAATCACGGTTTTGATAGTGAATTACTATAATAACCTAATCTTTTATATGGACGGTTCCAACTCTATCTATTTATTGGGGCTTTTATGTCCGGACGAACCACACCGGTAGCCTAACACTTAGGCTTTAGTATTGTTGACGTCATTCTACGCCACGTGTTTGATTTTATGACCGCTAACAGTTTGTAATTTTGCAAATTTATTTATTTGATTGAATCATCAACCGCTTGATTAACAAGTCCACAGTCAACGACAGTATTTTTATAATAAAAAAAAACTGGATTAAATATTGTTATATTAAAATAGCCAGCAGAAAAATGCAATAATCTTTAATTTTTTTTTAAAAAATCATATATATATTGTTATAACGTTAGTTGAACTGACTTTTTGCGGGATATGGACACAGCAAACAGAACGATAGAAAAGAAAAAAAAATAAAAATAAATAAAATTTTTTGATGATGAAAAATCTCGTACTTTATTTTACTCTTCTCTATCCCTAAAAGAATTCTTTCTCTTTGCCTTCTTTTCTCTTGGATTCTCTTTCGGATGGAAATTTTCTCCTCTAGTAGTTTAAAGGGGTATTTAAAAATGCGGGTTAAAGTTGCGAATTATGTTCAAAGCCGCCCGCCATCCCCATTATTTTTATATGTAATTTTCTATCGATATTCAAATAAAAAAGAAAGTTATTATTTTTATTTTATCCTTTTTCATGAGCTGCAGAGCCCTCTCGGACCGCTAGTGCCTTTGTTAATTTGGTTCTTTTATATTTTTAAATGTTTTACTTAAGATTATCTTTTTACAATAATTTCGGTGGGATATATATATAATATATAACATTGCTGGATATGGCAATTTTAAAAAATAAAAATAAATATATTTTTTGATGATATCTCGTACTTTTAGTTTACTTTCTTCTCTATCCCTAAAGAACCCTGGCTTTCTTATTTTCTTAATAATAAATAAAAAAATTATGTTCAAAAGTTATTTTTATATGTAATTTTCTATCGATATTCAAATAAAAAAGAAAGTTATTATTATTATTTATTTTTTCACAAGTTTTATTTTTTAAATGTTTTAAGAATAATACAATAATTTCAAAAAATGAGCCATGGTCAGCACAAAATATATATATTCATAAATTATCAGTCAAGATTTGATCTAAATAAATTTAATAGTTAAAATACAAATATAAAAAAATACACATAGCAAAATTAAATTGCAAATAAATATATCTCTCAACACTATACTATATGATTAAAATAAAAATAGATATCATAATTGTGATGACCGAGAATTTATATTGGTCTGATTTTACGTATTCTCTTTGTATGTTTCAAGCCAAAATTTTCATTTACTATTAATTTTTTTAAAGAAGCAAGAGTTTTAAAATTGCTTGCTATTTGTTTTTTATGTCGGAGAATTTTGTTTTTTATTACTGTTATTATCCATATAAGAATTTAAAATAAATTCTAAATACATAATATCGATCAAAAAGATTATTTTTCCATATATTTATTTGGATTCAACAGACATAGGGCCTAAAAATGACAGTGATGGGATAGTGAAAGTTATCTTAGTTTTGTCATATATTAGAAATAAATAAATAAATAAATAAATAAATAAATAAATATATATATATATATATATATATATATATATATATAATATCTTAAATTGATCATAATATATATATGGTAATAACTATGTGAAGGGTATGGTCAAAATCGAGCCAACTCCAATTTAGTACATGAACGAATAAGAGGTCCAGATGACGATGTTCCAATGAAAGACGCTTCCAAGTTAATGAGGCAAATGGCGTAACGGCCAAATTAAGGAATATCACAGGAATTATCTTGCATTAAAAGATTATAATGAATTATTTAATGAACTGTTTTAGGCGGCGGTTGCGTTCGTCTCAACAGTTGAAAGTTAAATGGTTCAACTATTGGATGAAAGTGGTCATCACAAAATAAAATAACGTCATTCATCAACAAAGAGATACCATACCTATGCATTAATTTAGGAATTCGTCAACTAAATGGCGCTTCTCACTATAAATAAACTCACCCTCCTAGAGAGAGGAGATGATGAAAAAAGTTAGACAATGACTATGAAAAAAAAAACACTCTGTCAAATAAGTGCATAGGAACTAAAGATATTCAGTTAGATGAGTGCATATATTAAAATTACTTTACCAGTTGAGTGCAAAAAAATGAGTATCACCGTCCACATAAACACTCTTCTCTATCCTTTCCACATATATGTATACATTTTTTTGCATTATTCTTATCCGAAAAGAAAAATTTTTAATTTGAGTGTCGGATGATGTATTGGGAAGCGAGTCTCGTACACCTTCTACTTCTTATTTATTTTTATTGTAATGTGTAAAATTTAAATTCTGATTACAAAGATTAGACGCATTTTTATTTGGACGCCTAAGTGCGATAAGGTGACTCCCTAATTTGTATGAAAATTCAGGTCTTTAAGATGCATCACTATATAATGTCATAAATTCTTAATCAAATGTATAAAGTTTAAAACAGTCTAATCAATATTTTACATCAAAACTCAATAAAGTTCTAACATATAATAAAATTTGTTTTAAAATATAAGTTGAGAATAATTTAGAAAATAAAAAATAGAAATATTTTTAATATTTTATTAGTTATAATTTGCAAACATCCCCCGCCACAAATACATGGAGGCTGCTGTAACTGTCGAGCACAAAACGAGGACAGGAGGGCCCTATTCGAATTGTGCAACAATCTCTTTAACAAACAGCCAATCATCCGTTCGTGGACCTAATTATCGAGATATATGACGTGCAAACCTTTTTATAATATATATATATCTGAAATTATATTTAAAAATTTTTTATCAAATAATTTAAAATCAATTCCTCTTCTTTCACTTCTATATCATTCTTTATAAAAATTCATAAAATTTATAAATCAAAAAAGTTATCAAAAGAAATATCTACTTATAAATATGAAAGTAATTGTATCAATACTTAACTAGAAAACTGTCATTAACCACATTTACATTATGGGGTAATTTTATTCTTAAAAGGTAAAAATAATTATCATCAAAGTGACAATTTGAAATCCATACCTTATAAATTAGATATGGGTATTTGTCTTCACGATCATGCGTGCTTGGTATAGTAAATGTATGTATATATGATATGCTCTCACGGGGTCGCTCATGTGTGTTTCGACAGAATAAGCAACACATGAGTTGTATCTACTATTGCGCTTACGCGTAGCTTAGATATAATGTTAATAACTGAGTTGTGACTGATTTGATAGTTGTGTGCGTTTGAGAGTGAAGAATAGTACCTGATACACGCATGCCTAGTGTTCATATGTCGGTTTGGGTTTTTAAGACTTGGCACACATGTATTGGTCATTTTGTGGAAAAAAAAATGAAAGAGAAGACAGAGAATGAGAAAATGATAAAAAGAAAAAGATTAGAGAGAAAGAGGAGGAAGAAGAGTTCGAAACATCTAACAGTCAAATGTGTTAGATTGAATGTTAAAAGTATTTATTTCTTAGCCTGTTTATTGGTTTATTTCAACTGTTTTCCATTTTTATTTATATTTTTTATTTTATTATATATAAATGATACATTTTACATCCCTAATTTAAATATTATTATTTGCATGTGATTTTTATCAAGGATTTTAAACTTTTATTTTATTTTGCCAAAATATTTAAAAGTTTATTCACTTTTTTTCAAAATAAGTAAATGTTTTGTAATATTATATATATACGAGGAAATATTTGTAACAAAAGTTATAAAATTTATACATTTAGTTTTGTATATTATAGTTCATAATGTACTTAAACCAGATTCTATTTTAATATTTGATAATACTTTTAATGGATTAAAAGTTCTATATTTATACTTTTTTTAGAGATAAAAGATTTTAAATATTTATTATAGCCCCATTTTGTTATTTTATTTAAAACCTACTTTAAGAAATTGATGAAACAATATATTTAAAAATTTTAATATATTTAGACTCATTTGAAGATTGCATCTATTTTCACGGGTAATAAAAAAGTGACGTCTGACATCCTTTATAGGATATATTATAGGCGGGTCACTTACAGGTCAAAATAATAGTATTTTGATATAAGATTAGTAAAAGTATGTATAATCATTTTTTAATGTTAGTCTTTAGGTTTTTAATTCTTAAATATTAGCATATTTTGAATTTTGAAATTTCGACATATATCATACTTAGTATTTTGAAATGTTTGATATTGAGATTCATAGATTTTAATATGATATTTAAAATCATTAAACTTTGGACATTTTAACATTTGGAAAACATATAATTTAGATTTTAGACGATTTCGTACAATTTGGATTATTTAGTATTCGTATATGTGTTACGAATTTTGTATATGAAATATGATTTGGACATTCGATATTTGGACTGCATATTTAAAATTTAGAGATATTAAATTTTATACGTATTTTACTAATTTTTTATTCATTTATTTTATATATTTATTAAGTTTTAGACTCATAATTTTATCATATTTTTAAATATTTTAGATTAAATGGATATAGATACTTATAGGATTCAAATATAAGAATCTTGAAAGACCATACCTATTTGATAAAATATTTTTATTATTTAGGTTGTGTAAGGTGTGCCAACTATAATTTTATTATTGATTTATTTATTAAAAAATATCTAAAAGTATTATTTAAAACTTAAAGATAAACATTATAATAAAGATTGGTATATAAATTTTTTTAAAATAATATCTATAGAATGTTATCTAACATTCAAAAATAATATTTTTAAAATTTATATTATGTTTTTAATTTAAACATAAAAATAAAATAAATGGACTGACTGAGATAAATTTAAATTTTTTTATTGTATGAAATTTCAAAAAATAACACATCTTAAATTTATTTTTCTAATAATGTTAACTTTTAGATAATTTAAATAATAAAACTGAACTTTATCTAATCTTAATTCAAATAAAATTAGATTTATGCTTGTATTTTTTTAATTTTAGTTTTAATTTTACAGTCCATTCGGATCCTAAATGAAATTCGGATAAGTGGAACTTTTAGTTTTAATATTTGTCTCAACTCTTATGATCTATCTGCTACTCTTACGTGGGACTTTTAAATTTTTAAAAAATAATAAATAAATAAATAAATAACTCTACATATGTAAACAAAATTATTAATATATTATAAATTTAAAAAATGAATAAATTGTATAGTATTACTCTTTAAATATCACAACTATCGTTTTCTGTGTACTGTGTATAATGGGCCAGTTTGCCTACATAGATCATTGCAGTTGAGAGCACTTATAGTTATTGGGCTTGTAATTTTAATTTAATAGTGCATTAATAATATTATCATTTCTGGCATATCTTTTAATATATATTATATTATCTTATTTTTTATAATTTTCAGGAAGGAACTCTTATCGTTTTTATTCAATTGCTAACAAATCTCTACGTATTTTTTGTCAACAACTATCATTCAATATATCTGTAGGTAAATAAAGTATCATGAAATAATATAATACTCATAATATAAAATACTATATATGTTTTTATACTTGGGAAGACTCTTTTTGCTTGAATTTGAGACATCTCACTAGACCTAAATAAAATTAGTCCTTTTTGACTAATTTGATCTGATAGACTCAAAATTTATAGGTTTTGATTAAGGTATAAAAGTATGATAGACAAATACGATCATAAAATTATACCAGATTAAATTTTTAAGTTAGCAAGGTCACAAGTGAAAGCGTTTGGATTGACTTGACCATGCCCGAATCATAATTTGTTTGTAAATATATATTTTTTATATAAATAAATACCAATTTAGAAAAAATATTTCAATGGGTTATTGATACATACTCTATGACCGTATCGTGGTAATCGGCGGTGTGAGGGTGAGGATGGCGGAGGGGAGGGGAGTTCTGGCAGAGGATAAGAGGAAAAATAGAGAGAAGAGATTTCGCAAGAGTGAAAGAAAGAGAGACGAGTTTGGGAGATAGGGCAGGGGAAAGAGAGAGGGAGATAAACAGAGAGAAGTCAGAGAGTACAGGAAATCATCATCCCATTCCTTTCCATTAGCAAGTATATTTATAGGAAATAAAGTAATTGAGAAAAATTAAATCAACTATCTAACAAATTAAAAATAAAGTCTTACACATGCTAACAAATTGAAAAAAATAGAATAACAACAGAGGGGGAACAACAGCACATGAGAGACAAATAATAAAAAAATAAAATGCTCGTAATATTGCCGTCCTCATCAAAGAAACCTTACCCTCAATGTTGAAATAGAAAAAATCGTGAAGTGCTGCTAATACAGGAAGAACTACCCGAATACAGGCATATGTTATAGTTTCAATGGTTGAAGAAAATCCTGCTGATTTAAAAATGTTCTGGCATAGAAATAGATCTCGTTGATTCCTCCAAATTGTTGTATAACCATCAGTCCAATTCCTTTAATGACTGAGCGTCGGTATCTTCTTTGAAATAAATCTAGCATGCCAGTCTTTGGGAGCAGCTGAAGTTCTTCTATGAAATTTTCGATTTTAGCTGTTTTAAATGTTATATCAACATCTTTTCCACGAAACTTCTGCAATGTAGCTTAAAATTTTTTCCGAGCTCCTTTCTTTGCTAGCCATCTTGGTGATTCGGGAATAAAAAAGAGACTCAAAAGCAGAAGAGTGCATGGCAGCAGTCCTGTTAAAGCTAAGGTTCTCTACGTCAGTACTACGCCTAGTATGTAGGCCATAGAGACTCCAGCATGGATTTTAATCCTGGGTAGTGATGCAAGCCACATTTATACAGTTTCGCTAATAGTTCGTTGATGTCCATGCTAAAAGGCCTTGCAATGGGGTTGTCTGCTTGCATTGAGTAACTTCATAGTTACTAATCATGGTTTCGGTGACATGCGCATGAGGGGCAATGACCATCAAAGACTTGATAGTAGTAGCAAAGACAATTCCTTGTCTTGCTACGTCAGTTCCTCGTCTGAACCCATCCCCATAAGCCGCCGATCCATCTGACTCAATCTGATACTTGAAAAATTCACCAAGTTTCTTTCAAATTGTAACCGCTTACCTTTCTTGGATGATCCAGTACCGGTCCAGGGGAACCCAATGATGATGATGGTAATAGGGTCGATGGGGAAGAAGACAGGCTCACCACGCAACTACTGTCAGAGCCAGCTATTAATTCAGAATCCAACCACATATGAGCTAGCACCTGACATATCCCTTCTTCAACCTCGGGACTTAGATTTGGATATCCATTGAGGTGTCTTCATGCATGCATCATCACGTGAGCCAAGCTAGATTCTACCAACAACCTAGGGAGGTCGAATAGAATGTGTAACCGAGGGGTCTGCTGGTCTATTTTCATGTGCAACCCTTCGTAAAATTCTCGAATGTCAAGGAAATGCGGTTGGCATTCATTGTTATCCATGATTGAAGAGTCGAGACCTTCGAGACACAATTTTCGAGCATCATCAAGTCAGAAGTATGGGGTGTCCCGCGGCACCATTCTTTCACAGCTGCAACACCACGAAGTCCAATCAGATTATTGGGAATGGTAGTAGTTTTGCATCAATAGGAAATGTGTCCTATATTCTATCAACCCAGCAACATTTTGTGGAATGAAAACATTGCAGACATCACATTTTGGGTGAAAAGACACCCCGTAGCCGAATGTATGACATGGGCGTTCCCCAGATATGGAAAACTCATGGTCAACAATAGGCTCATTGCATTTGTGGCAACGGGAACAGTCAGGGTGCCAAAAACCTTCCATACAACTCAAGTATTGTCCATGACCAATCTCAAAACCGCTACCAACATAGATTTTGAACTCCGAGGGAAGGAAGGAGAGCTACGATTGAAAGATGTTCCCATGATCATAGTGAGGAGGAGAGTTAATGGTTAGACTCCCTCGAAGAGCTTTAGCTAGTAGTTCATCTTTCTCAACTGGGCATCGTTTTGCCTTTTCTGATCTTCTTCTGAAAGTGAAAGTGCAATAGTACGATCAATATATTCATTGTTATCACCCGACCACACAGATCCACTAAAATAGGTTGGCTATAATCCTAATATGTATCTTCTCCATAAGCTCCGTGATATTCACCTTCTGAGAAACGACTAGAGGAGCCCCCGAAAGTCTTACTCGGCCAATCCACACAAACATTTGTAACATATTGGCAATTCCAGCAGTGCAAATTTTCCTCCATCGCCATAACGATCAAAGTATAAAAATAATAAGGGTAGAAAGGATAATATCATTGACTGCACTTTCCACACAAAATTTCCTATCCCCAAGAGTTCAGCAAACTTTTCACAGGACTAATCTGGTCCTTCACTGAGGAAGAATTGAACGTATTACACCAACCAATTTTGTCCCTCAAAGGGGGAATTGATTTCTTGTCTGGGGGTCGGACTGTGATGAAGTAGAGTGCAGTTGGAGTAGTAATAAAGGCAAGTTGTGCCATCATCTGTACAGAGCCAGCTGCAGTGATTTTTTCACATGAGAATTGGCAGAAGGGATGGAACTTCCTATAGAGGGCCTTAACAATTTTTTGCCCAACAATATAACCAAATATGGTATTCTTGGGATCCAAAACCATTCCTGCACCCAAGGTGAAGTGGCAAGGGACATTGCGATCACTCTCTTCAAACC
The DNA here is from genome assembly GCA_033239525.1 of Nepenthes gracilis. Lineage (NCBI taxonomy): Eukaryota > Viridiplantae > Streptophyta > Magnoliopsida > Caryophyllales > Nepenthaceae > Nepenthes > Nepenthes gracilis. The sequence goes on along the minus strand of BSYO01000008.1, from coordinate 2,265,934 downwards.
TTCAGTCGCCAGAATCCTTAAGCACATCTTGCAATGGGTGGAATTTTAACACCTTAGGCTGCTTGCTGGACAGTTTTCAAAAATTAACATCTCCACAGATCCACGAATTCATAGGAGCAAGAATTGTCACTGACTCCACACTAGTGATTAAAGTCGTGATTTGTGAAGGAGTGGGAAGGCTGTGTGGTAAAGGAAGATGTTGCAAAGGTGCGATGGGAGGTTGCCCTTCGATTTGGGAATCAGGTGATGCATGTGGATATGGTTTCTCAATTTGAGCCAAGGAAGGCAAAATTTCAGTGATGGAAGTTTGAATTAGTTCAGCGGTGGAAGTGTTAGAGGTGTTACCTGCTGCAGGTGGCAATTCTGTTGGATATGCTCGAGGTTGCTATAGGTCGATTTGATTCAAGGAAGAAAGAATATCCGCGTGATAGTGCCGAATCTGTGTGGTGGTAGAAACAGAGGGGGCGGTTTGTGTAGCAGGTGATTGTACGGACGCGACAAAGGAAACAATTTCTAGTTGAGATAAAGGAAGTTGAAGAACGGTAGTGGCGTTTGGTGGAGTTGATGACGTTCTGCGAGAGGTTGGAGTTGAAATTTGTGGTTGCGATTGCGGGAGCAGTGGAGGAGGATAAACGGTAACAGATGAAGAAGCCACAAGTGAGGGAGGATTTACTGACCAGTTTTGCTTGATTCGGTTGAGCGATCAACTGATTTCAGCAAAGGAGTGATGGATTTGTACTATAGTGGAGGTGGCAGTGGCGATTTGCTTGCGTGTTGTCGAATGATCGTCATTTGCTAGTGGACGGTCACGGCAACGCTCTTCAGCTCCTACGATAACCTTGCAACTACAAGTTCAAGCGCTTGCAGTGCTTGTTCTTTGGTCGCTTGCAGTGCTTGCTCTTCGGGCGCCTGCAGTGCTTGGACGTCGGTCGTCCTCGCCTCTACATTTGTCTCAATGAAAGCACCATTTGATACATATTTCATGACCGTATCGTGATAATCGGCGGCGTGGGGGTGAGGATGGAGGAGGGAAGGGGAGTTCTGGCAAAGGATAAGAAGGAAAACAGGGAGAAGAGAGCGCGTGAGAGTGAAAGAGAGAAAGATGAGTCTGGGAGATAGGACAGGGGAGAGAGAGAGGGAGATAAGCAAAGAAAAGTCAGAGAGTATAAGAGGGAAAGAGAAGACGTGAGAGTGCAGGCAAATCATCATTTCATTCCTTTTCATTAACCAATATATTTATAGAAAATAAAGTAATTGAAAAAAACTAAACAAACTATCTAATAAATTAAAAGTAAAGTTCTACACGTGCTAATAAATTGGGAAAAATGGAGTAACAACAGCACATGGGAGACAAACAATAGAAAAATAAAAGGCATGTAACAGTTATATTTTTATATAATTAACAAATTATTATTTAAAATTTTTATTAAAATATACATATACATATTTTATTCTAAATATTTTAATTTTAAGATATTGTATGTTTTGGGGTATTTTTTTTAATAAATAAATATTTTAAATAGACATATTAAAAGTTAAAGATATCAATACAATCGCCTAATTTAGATTAAATATGGATGAACACAATTAAGGCATTCATCCCGGGTGATTGATCATGTCTAACTTGATCTGATTTATTGATCATAAATTTTTTTTTAAAAAATAAATCCATATCCAATTTGAACCTGGTTTTTATCATGTATGAATCCCACCCTTGAGTTTTGTTATTATTTATTTACATTGCTCTTAGTATTGCTTGTGAGATTAATTTGAAAAATGATATAAACATTACTCCACTTCGAATATCTTTATAAGAGCTAATACTTAGAGTTTATACCCTTAGACCTTATAAAACTACAACATATGTTTATGACAGGACCATTCATTTTCATGAGACCGCCCAATTTAAATAAATGATACTTTCATATGTTTGTAAATATTATGTATAAAATTTATGAATCTTTTAAAAAAATTCACATTCACTATTGTTATATTTTTTTGATCTTTTAGGTTTAAAAATACTACTTCACAAAGCAATATAAGGTATGCCCCAAAAAGAAATATTCACGGCTTGAACTATTAAATTGTAAATCATTTAAAACCCAAATAGACCAAAATGGTTCATTAAAATCTGAAATTGAAATTATACTTATTTGTCAAGTAAGATATTTTTAGAGATAGTAAAATATAATATTTTGATGCACCTTCAATTCGATTACTATATAGATTAGGGAGTCAATAATTATTTTACACTGTTTGATTGGTTTGAAGTTGGTTTGGTTTTTAAATGCACCGAATTTGAATCTTATACAACACAATAAATATACAGACAAAGTATTTACAATACTTAATCTCTGATATATCATCTAATACTCAAATCAATAATTTTTCTTTATAGAAAGAAAGTAGATGAAATAAAATAAAAAAATTTATAAAAATAATTTTGTTAAGTGAGTTTAATAGAAAGAGTCGTAATAAGAGAGAGTGTGAACTTGAAATGTCTTAGGATTGTCATTTGCTAGCTTTTTAGATTTTTAGTTAAGCGGCCTCCTATTTCCTATTAGGAATGAGGGATTTATAAAAAAAAAAAAAGGGGGATGGTTGATATTTTCTATCAACTGCCTAATAAATCGTTCAAATGGATAAGAAGATACTGTTCGGACAATGATTATTGACTAACAATCAAGTCCGTTGAACCAGATAAGAGAAAGAAGTTATTTGTTTCGATCAGTTGGAATTTGTTCCGTCTTCATTTAGAAAGTCAATTATTCGGATAAGGCCGACAAGCTCATCTATAAACTTTGGGTTATATGGGCCAACCGGGTCTCTATTTTATTATAGGTCAAATCTTTTAACAAACTTTCTTATTGTATCGTTAACAACTATACCTATCACATTTGTACTAAAATGAAAATTTCTCACTTTTTTGTATCATCCAAGTTTTTTAATTATACAATGATCTATTTGGGTACTATTTAACTTAATTAAATGTAAAATTTTACACTAATAAATTTAAGTGGACCTATAATATTGAGAATAACAATAGAAAATGATAAAAAAAAGGGAAAAAGAAGCAGGTAAAGAAGAAGAAATCGCTTGAATCGGTGGAAGATGAATTCGTGACTTGTAAGCATGAAATACATTTGGCTAAGTTTAAAATTTTACAGTAATATTAGATGAATTCACAAGAATTGTGGTTGAAAATTGTAAAATGGCACAAAATAGAGGATTAGTGATGATGTAGCAAAATTAGGTTTAATTGGGTGGAATATGAACACGAAAATTATAACAAGTGGAGTATGGGATAAATTAGGATACATAGGTTATAAATATTAGTTGAATTGAATTTAAAATGATAAGAATTGGAGCTAAAATTAAGAAATAGTAGAAGAAAAAGGCGTGCAAAAATACAGAGGAAGAAGAAGATATTAAATAATAAATTTGAATAATTTTTTTATTTTCTTGTTATTCTAAGATTCTATATTTCTTTAATATTTTAAATGATTATTTTTTGTGTAAAATCATTTTCATCAGTTGAATTTAAAGGAAATTTGAAAATATTTCAAAAATAGGAGGTCTGGGTAATTTCATGAAGTTGAGGGTCAGTTTATAATAGTTTATAATATTTGATGTATAAATTTAGTTTTAATAGATATATAATGATCATACATAAAGATTTTGATAAGTATTTTGTATCAAATATTTATGTACAATTTAAATTTGAGCAAAAATCAAATTCAGTGTCGAAATGGCAAAATAGGGGGCATAAGCGATGCTAGGGTTTTTCGTGTGACTGTTCATAGTGTGGGGAAAGTCGATCTCAAATCTTAATTTAGATTATTTTAATTTTAATTATAATTTTGAGTAATTTTTACGTAATTAAAATTAATTAAATATTATAGAATTTTAAAAAATATTTAGATTAATTGGATTAATATTTGAGGTGTGTCCGTATTGTCACCTCAGTATAATTTGGATTATAAAATAAAAGAAAAATAAAAATAAAAAATATAAATATATAATAATAACAACAACAACAATAATAATAATAATACAGAAATAAAATGTGCATCAAACTTGCATAGGCTGTGTATTTTTACATGCATATTTCGGAGCTGATTGGATCTTTAATTTGGACTTGTATTTAGATTGGATTTTGGAATTGGTTAACGCTTATTAAAATCGATTTAGATCACTTCCATTATATATATATATATATATACACGTTCCGATGAGAATTGCATTTTAATTCAGACATTTGTTTTGGATTTGAATATTTAATTTGAATACGGGACTACTATTGGATTATGGATCTTAGATTTCTGTTAGATTTATTTTATCGACGATTTCGATTTATTTTATTATTTGATTAGATATTTATCTATTTGACATTCTTTTTAATTTACTAGACTCTTTTTATTTAAAATATGATATTTATTGGGTATTAGGTTCATATTTCCTGTTTTGTCCCTTCAGAGTAGTGGATTGAGCCATATTATAGAGTAGGATCGAGTTTTGACGTGGCATCGCAATTTCCTATGAGTTTTATATTTATTTAAATAAATGATATCGGTCGTATTTGATTTATAAATAAATTTTTTTAGATTGTTTTTGGCAATTGGAGTCTGTCGCATGTCTGACTTTGGATTGCGTATTGAGTTTTTTTGATGGATTTCTTTATGTGGATGTATTGTTTTTATTATTTAATTTTTTTTTACGACTGTTTGGTGCAGGTTATGATTATTTTGTCTAGACAGCTATCTAATGATGTCTTGTGCGGATTATTTTTGAGTCCCATTTATGTATTGATTTGTCACAACGAATTTTAAGATTTAGTATTATTTATTGAATTTATTTAATATTTTAAAATTTAAAAATTATAACTAATTAATTAATTGACCTGTCTGAGTCGGGTTCGTGACGTGACAGTTACAATGTGGGGAATTGCTCCTTTGCATTTCAGTGTGTGTTTAAACAAGAAAAACAAAAAAAATTTGGGATTTTAATATGTTATTTGAAAATTATAATTAATTATTTATTGATAAAAAAATAATTTAGTAATTATTTAGGATATCATTTATATAAATAAATTTTTTCATATATTTTGGTTAATTTACTCTAATAAATTGATTTTTACTTATTTAGTTGTGATTTTAGTAAACAATAATATGTGAAATATTGTGATAAATTTTAACTAATAAATTTAAAGGGTATAATTAATCTTAGTAGTAAAAAAAATTAAACAACACATTAGGCTTTATTAAGATATTTATTTAATATTTTATTGGATATTAATACATTAAATTAGTATTTCATTTTATTCATGTGCCCTTGATCTCAAATAACTACTTAAAGAATCGTCCAGATGGAGAAGAAAGATAATATTTGGTCAACGATTTCTAACTGGTAACTAAATAAGAGAAGAAAGTTATCTGTTTCGATCGATTAGAATTTATTCCGTTTTCATTTAGAAAGTAAACTGTTTGGATAAGATTGATAGGCTCATCTATCAATTTTGAGTTATATGGGTTGATTGGGCCTCTAGTCTAATATAGACCGAATTATTTGACGGATTTTTTTCTTAGGCCATTAGAAACCATACCCATCATATTTGTACTAAATTAAAATTTTCTCACTTTTTTGTATCATCCAATGATCTATTTGGATACTATTTAATTTAATTATATTTAAAATTTTCACTTTGATAAATTTAAGTGAACCTATAATAATGAGAATAATAATAATAAATGATAAAAAAAAAAGGAAAAAGAAGTAGATAAAGAAGAAGAAATCGCTAGAATCGGTGGAAGATGAATTCGTGGCTAGTAAAATGGCACATAATAGAGGATTAGTAATGATGTAGCAAAATTTGGTTTAATTGGGTGGAATGTGAATACGAAAATTACAACAAGTGGAATATGGGATAGATTAGAATACATAGGTTATAAATATTAGTTAAATTGAATATAAAATGGTAAGAATTGGAGCTAAAATTAAGAAATAGTAGAAGGAAAAGGCATTCAAAAATATAGAGGAAGAATAAGATATTAAATAATAAATTTGAATAAGTAATTCTTTTATTTTGTTGTTATTCTAAGATCCTATATTTGTCTAATATTTTAAAATATTATTTTTTGTTTAAAACCATTTTCATTGGTTGAATTTAAAGAAAATTTAAAAATACTGCAAAAACAGGAGGTTCAAGTAATTTCATGAAATTGAGGGTCAATTTATAATATTTGATGTATAAATTTAGTTTTAATAAATGTAGAATGACCATACATAAAGATTTTGGTAAGTCTTTTGTATCATATATTTATGTACAATTTAAATTTGAGCAAAAATCAAATTCGGTGTTAAAATGGCGAAAAGGGGGGCATCGGCTATTGTTAGGGTTCTTCGTGGGACCGTTCATAGTGCAAGGGAAGTCGTTGTAACGTGGGGGATTGCTCCTTCGTGTTGCAGTGTGTGTTTAAACGAGAAAAATTAAAAGAAAAATTGGTATTTTAATGTGTTATTTGAGAATTATAATTAATTATTTAGTGATAGAAAAATAATTTAACAATTATTTAGGATATCGGGTATATAAATAATTTTTTTGTATATATTTTTGGATAATTTAATATAATAAATTGATTTTTACTTATTTAATTATGATTTTAGTAAACAATAACATGTGAAATATTGTGATAAATTTTAACTAATAAATTTAAAAGGTATAATTAATCTTTATAATCAAACAAATTAAACAACACATTAGGCTTTATTAAGAGATTTATTTAATATTTTATAGGACATTAATACATTAAATTAATATTTAATTTTATTTATGTGTCCTTAATCCACATTCATATTTTTATTTTTAATAGTCAATTTCGGCAAGACGAGATAAATAATTATATGTTAAGATAGTATAAAACTTTTAATATATGAATTCTGAATACTCTGCATTATAATTTTATGTAGTAAAATATTTTATTCTATATTTTACAAATAATATAAAAAAAATATATACAAATATTTTATTTTATCCAGATAATATGATGCTAAAATATTTTAGTATAATCTGCACTATTTGATATTAAAATATTTACTTTAATATTGATAATATATTTTCTTGTAAAATCTAAAAATATTGTATAAATAATGGGAGATAGTGGGCGTTTAATCTGACTAATTGTATTGATATGGCACTCTTAGCATTGCACAATAATGTGATAAAGAGTAATATGAGTATAAAATAATTTATTCGACCAATATGGATGTAGATATATTAGCCTTAGGTACGTAACAATAGAAATATAATTACCGTATATTTTTCCTATGTCTCTCTCAATGGAATATATCACCATAATGCATAATATTATCGGTTATTATATCTTGAGTTTTACATATGATATTATTTTTTATAATTATTGTATTATTGATTAGATAATTATTTGTTGGGCATTTAGCTCACGCATTTAGCTTTTGACATTTCAATATAGCATTTAGGTGAATATATATTCTGAAGTAGTGATAAATTTCATACTACAAAAACAGAGATACAGATGTTTAGTATATCGTCGCGGAATATGGAGGGTTGAAGAGATAAATTTTGTATTAATGGTTTACATAACTTATAAAATTTCTACTGATGTTATACATAAATCAAAATTTAGTAAATATTTTTATTGAAAAAATATAATTAAAGTATATTATAATAATAAATATATATAATATGATCACAGATAAATTTTAGTATTATTAATTAAACTATTAAAAAATATAACCAGGTTGCTAAATTTCTTAACCTCTTGTATTTATAGTTTATATGATCGGTTTTGATGGCCGCTTAGATTAATTCTAGTAACCCGAAACACGTCCGAAATTCAAAGTTTATTTTAAGCCTAAAATTATTCTAAACGGTTTAATTATTATAATTTTTATTTTATTTTTAATAACTTTTATCGTGTTATCGGGTCAAATGTTTTTTTAGATGCCACTAGGCCCATGGGGAAAGCAAATATCCGTTACATGCTATTAAGCTGAAAAAATAGGGCAAAAGTAATACAAAATAATGAAAAAATGCTAAAATTATTATAAACTTTACAGCCTTTTTTCCCATTGTATTTTCAATGTGCTTTTTTTTTTTTTTGTAATTATTTTCTCAACATTTATACAGTATTTATTTCATATGATAAAAAAGAAGTCAAATTATTTATATCTTGTGTAGCATATCAATATGCAAGTGGTGTCAAATAACTCAGAGTATAAAAATAAATAAACATGTTACTTGTTATTTATGGTATATTATTTTCTTTTACTACCAATATTATATTTATAAAAAAATTAAATTAAAATGATCATATTACTCAAATATTTTCTTTTACCACCAAAAAGGATTTAGAATGATATTAACTTTAATTTTTTATTTATAATGACCTGAGCAAAAGGTTTGCATATAATATTATTAGAACTAAAACTAAAGTTGAGAATATAATTAAAAATAAAACTAAGAATATAAATAGGTGAAAATAAAAAATCAAAAATATTTTTTATTATTTATCCGTGGAGAGAACTTATTTAGCTGCTACAAGGGTTTTTCCTTTTTCTTTTTTTGGTTCGTGACTACTAAAAATTGGTATGGTATGTGTCATTATGGCGATACTAATGAGATTGATATTATGAAAATTGGTCTCTTGCGATATTGATTTCAACCAATATTGAATTTTGGTGCAGTTTGAACCGATTATATTGTTAATAAAAATATAATTTTTTTTCTAAAACTTATAAATATTTATATATTAAGTTACAAAAATAAATTACTAGAGGTATAAGGGATGCGTGATAAGCACAATAATAACACATAAGTATGCTTGCGGTAGAATTATTATATATTATGGATGCTCGTGTGTGATTTAGGTTGAGTGGGCCATGCTCGTGCATAGATTTAGCCATATGGGTTTTGCTTGTGCGGCTAAGGCATGGTCGTATACACATATGATTGACCTTATACTTAATATATGTCTAATTAATGTAGGTGTGTCAATATTTTTATATAAAGTATCTTGTGAATTTTCAGGCATTATGATTTAAAAGGCAAATAGCCCCCCATCTAGTCGTACAGAATGGGGTGTTTGTGGTAAGCTACCTTAGATAGGAAAATTTCCAAAAAAAATATAAAGTTTAGAATATGTTTAAGATTTCTTTTTATATCAATAAATAGGAATAAGTGTTCGATATAAGAATTATGATCTATCTGCCATTTTTCTTTTCATTTTTTTAGAGAGAGCAGATATAACGATATAAAAATAATATCTGAATCAGAGAAAAAATAAAATATAGACATTTATTTATATGCATGTTCTATTCGTTTTTAGATAAAAATATATATTTTATTTATTTATCTAATGTCTATATCTTTTTTATCAATAATTTTATTTATGATTCAAATTAAAAAGTCGATTTTTGGTTCTTTGAAGGGGGACAAGGAAAGAGGGAGTGAAGAGAGTTGACCTTGAAGCTATATTGCGTTAGATCAGGTAAATATTTAGTTTAATATAAATGTATTTAAATATATTTTTTTATTTATTGTTAAAATTTTAAATTTTTATTAAAATCACTACTTAGTTGCAGTTGCATGTCACTCTTTTTGCCACGTTTTGAGTATTTGTTGAATGCATTTTTATTTTTATCTAGATTTGGATATTTTTAAATTTTTATGCATATATTTAAGATATTATTAAGAAAATATGAAATCATTGATTATTTGATTTTTCATGTTTTTTATAAGTAAATATTTAAAGAGAACTTTACTTTGTGAATGAAAAAGATAAATTTTTTTTTTCTTAATTTGGAAAAAGTTTTGATGTTTATTATTGTTATACAATTTTTTATTTTAATTAAGTAAAAACTATTATAAAATAAATTAACTGATTACATTTAAATATATTCTAATATATTTTACATAAATTAAATATTAAGCGTATCATTCATGAGTGAAAAAATGGTTTCTAACATTATTCATAGGGCCTAAATATAAACAGTTCGGCAACAAATCTTAAATAATAGCATATCATTATTAGGCTATCGGAAATATGCATAGTCCGATCTTCAAATTAATCTTCAATATAGTCGATGTGTGGTTCACTGATTATTGATTATGAGGTTTTCGTGCGCTTTCGATACAATCATTCAATTTTCATATTATTCAATATGTTACCACATATTTTTTTGATCTTCCTATATATTTGTATCCTTCAAACACTTTTGTATATTCATATTTGTCAGATAATTTGTAAGCTATCGTATTTTAAATATATTTATTGATAAATTAGATATCTCATATATTTGCATATAGCCATAATTTGCTATTCTTTATAGCTATTTTACTTCCATATATTCATGTATTATATATATATAATTACTAAATGTTAAGCTTATGTGTAAAATATATTTAAAACACTTTCAAGTCAATAGATTTGGATAGCTTTGCAAGATTGAATGGAAGACTATACGAGAAAAAATAATTTAGAATATTTTATTTATTTTTTGGGGGCTTGCAATCAAATTTGGATATTGTATTTTAAGTATTGAATATAAATTTTTATTATTTGTATACTTGGATCATTAGTAAATACTTTTCCTTATAATATATTTTGAATTGAGTAGGTATATAGTATTTGGGATAAATGGATATAATTTAGCTATTCATACCACTATTGTGGATATATTTTTAATTATAGTATTTTTTATCAACAATTGTATGTATTTTTAGAGCAAATTACGATGCAGAAGTAAAATTATATAATGTTAGAAATATTTATAATTTTTAAAATTTTGATCCTCAGTTAATTTTTTTATAAAATTTATTTTTAATCATATGTAAAAAATACTATATTGGTCGTATTTAAAACAAAATAAAACTTTATATATTAAATTTAGATAATAAATTATTAAAAATCATTTATTTTATGATTTGTTTGGATCTAACCATTTTTTTAAAAAATAAAAATAGTTTAAAAAATTATTTTAAGTAAAAAATAAAATATAACTATACTTTTCTCAACATCCAAAAATATAATAACACCTTTTATATATATATTTTTATTTATTACATCTTTATTTAAAAATAAAATGGACCGTTAATATATATATATATTTATTTAAAATTATTGACCAAATAAATGTTAAAAAATTATGATACTCCTAATATTTTTGTATGTAATTTTAACCAAACGTCAGCCTTATTTTAAATCCCAAATTTGCCAGCGTTTCCTTGCTACGCAACGTTAAATAGCAGCCTCCGAAATATCGTCATTGCAGCTGCCGTTAATTCACGCCACGCTTTTATGATGCCGGCAGGTCGGCGTCTGAGTTTGGGGTCGATATATATGTCTTTCAAAGGCGGTGTATTTGATATATTTTTTAATATTTATAGCTGAATAAAAATTTTATGATAAAAATTAAAAAATTAAAAATTATAGTAGTATTTTTTTATTTTTATAATATTAATATTTGTTAAATATTTAATTTAATATTAAAAAATTAAAAATAATTTTTTAGATAATTTTTAAATATTGGATTTTATCAATTAGATTTTTATCATCCGATAAATAATACTATTAATATATTTTTCTAAAAGGAATTATACTAATTCAAATTGGGGAAGCTTTATCTCTCATAAAAATAGATGGACTTACTTTTTATACTTTACTTATTTATTTTAAAATAGATGATGATAATTTAATTATTTTTTTAAAAAATTTTAAAATATTTAAAATTAATTATTATAAAATAATAAGATCATAATTATTTATTTAAAAATAAATAATTAAAATCTTAAAAATAATTGATCATATTTTTTTTGAGAAAAGGAGCTCCCCTCAATACATATATTGAATCAAATTCATTTGGCAAGGAAAATATAAAATGTGCATTTGGTTAGCATATTTAAAAAATGAATTCTAAAAACGAAGTGGTATTACTTGAAAGTAGTCGCGCTTTAATCAAAATCTAATTATGAATAATATATGCCATAAATTATCATATCACATTATTTTATATTTTAAAATTTATAACTTTTTTTAATATGTATTCAGCTAAGTAATACCATATAAATAAAATGGGTAAAATATAATATTAAATAAATAATTTTATTATTATTCAAAAGTTGATAATGTTAAGTTATGGATTACTCACATATAGACCTATATTTATTTGACATATCGTTTGGTGGTTCGTCCGAAAAATACTCATGCACATATAACAGTGTTTGTGAGCTCTTCGCGTGCACAGTGAGTGTCCATAGTGTCAAAAGTAGTAAGTGCACGCTTGAAGTGCGTTTGAGATATTGTAAACAATAAAGACGCCTGAAGTCCCAATTCTAGTGGTTCTTGTACCAGAGGTACGCTTAAGTGTTAGCACGCAGTATAAAAATGTACTAACATGTTTTAGGGTTAATTACTTTATATTTTTTGATATTTAGAGCACCATCTTTGAGGAAAAAAAAGATAAAAAATAGAGAAGAAAAAAAATTTAAGTATTTAATTGAGTTTCGAATCACGTTTCAACCTCCACCGATATTTGGTGNCGCTATTCTTGGAGTTGAGAAGAACATTTTATCGATTATATTTTTACTCTTTTATACTTATAGTCGCTTAATTTATTTGATACAAGTTATTGAATCATTACATTTTATTGAAATTTGTACAACCGAACTATTATATAGTAAAAATATTTCAGACGTATTATCCCATAATTTTTTATTATTATTCTAAAAAAGATTTTTTACGTAAAATAATATATTTTTTATTATTTATAATTATTATTATTTACTCATTGTGTGTTATTGAATATTTTCTCGTGATTCAAATAAGTGAGTTTGGTCCCGATAGATACCTTTACTTTTAATTAGTTTTGAAATCATATAAAAAAATAAAAAATATTTAAAAAATTGAAATTCTAAAAAAAAATAAAATTGCAACCTTATGGTCCAAGGGCATTAAATTTAGTTGATATCAATCCAATTCAAGAATAAAAGAACATTAAGTTGTGAATATTAGTTTCGATTTGTTTTTTTTCAAATTTGAAAATATAATAATTTTCATATTGTTGCCATCGACCAGCTCACATTGACCACTACTACAACCTACAATAACCGATTCTTCCAATACGATCAATCAAGGAACATTAAAGGTAATTATTTATAATTTATTATGACTTTATTAAGGATACACAATTATTTATCAGGTAAAATAAAAAAAATCATAATTTAAATTATTATTATTAAATTTTAATAATCAAATATGGTAACATTTTCTCGTAGTGAAGTATAATAGGAACATATTTCTAGTATTCTTAAAATATCATTAAAAGGTATGATATTTAATTTATCATTGAATTTTAGTGTAAATTTATTAATATAAATAATATAATATAAAATAATTATTGTTTTTTACGTAAGTACGGTCTATTTGAAAATACGGTCAATGTTTAAACGAAATCCTTCGCAACATTAAAACAAAAAAAAGAATCTAATTAAATCACAGTTTCGGTCCGTAATAGAGCTCGTCTCGATTCATATTTCTCCCTCTCATCTCCAGTTTGGTAGGAAGAACTCCTGCGTGTTAGCCTCCCTCTCTATACTCCAATTGAGAAAGCTTGATTTCCTCATCGAGGTAAAAATTCTAGGGTCTTAATTTATTTGTTTTGCTCTCATCTCATCTTTCGATCAGTTCACTGTACAATCGAGTTGTAGAGCCTGTCGGTAGGTATGGTTGGGGGACTCCTGATTAATCCAATCATCCATCGTCAATTCGTTGTATGAGATTTTTTTTTTTTTTTTTGTTCTTTGAAAATTTATGTCAATTTATTTCTGTATAGGATCCGGCTTTTTCAGTATACTAAGCCGAACTGGTTGTTGCGCAAGTGTTGTACGGTGGTTCTATGATTTCGATGATTTGATTGGTTTGCTGATCGGTGCATCTTTATTTCTGATCTTATTCCGCTTAACAGACGGGAGAATACAACTTCGGATTTCCCCCCACTTCTCCTTGGTTTCTTGTCTGCTATTCAGTTCGTCACTTTCTTAAACATATAGCAGATATTATTTCTCTCTCTTTCCTTGCCCGAACATTAATTGGTATACCGATCATTGCCAAGGGGTTTATTCGTGTCTTGTTATGAATAACTCTGTAAATGCTCAATCGGTGATCACTAATTACTATTACGGTATTGGTTTGCATACTGTCTTTATGATGGGGGCTTTTTGATGCATGTCCTACGTCGGGGAGCCTAAGATAGAACCTCTAACTTATAAGTTTAGGGGGCTTTCTCCCCATAGGACGTCATTTGGGGGTGGGCTTTCCCTCCGGACTTGTGTACGCATCAATGATACTTTCATTGAGGCCGACCTCGGCCTAGAGAGGGTTACTTATGGAAGGTTCTGACTGGAAAGGGTTACCTGTAGAGGGGCTGACTTGTTGCCGGTGCGTTAGCCTCGAACTTAGAAGTTTGGAGAGCTCTCCTCCCATATGACGTCTTTTAAGCGCGGGATTTCCTTCCGAAATTGTGCACGCATCAATAGTGCTTTCATTGAGGCTGACCCCGAACCAGAAAGGGCTACTTGCGGAGGGTTTTGATCGGAAATGATTACCTATGGAGGGGCTGACCTGCTATTGGCGTGCCAGCCTCAAGCTTATAAGTTTAGGGGCTCTCTCCCCCATAGGATGTTCTTTTGGGATGGGCTCCCGTCTCGGATTTGTGCACGTATCAATGGTACTTTCATTGAGATCAGGTCCAACCCGGAGAGGGCTACCTGTGAAGGGTTCTGACTGGAAAGGACTACCTGCGTAGGGGCTGACCTGCTGGTGGTGCGCCGAGACGAAGTGAAAGCAGTCAAGTGAAGTGTCGCAGAGTACAGCTGCAGAGGTCTGCGGTTGTCGAAGGGGGGAGGAGTGATGCGTGTCCCACATCGAGGAGTTTGAGTCAGAATCTCCAACTTATAAGTTTGGGGGGCTCTCTCCCCATAGGACGTCCTTTTAGGGTGGGTTTTCCCCCCGGGCTTGTGTACGCATCAATGATGCTTTCATTGAGACCGGCTCCGGCCCAGAGAGGACTACCTGTGGAGGGTTCTGATCGGAAATAGTTACTGAAGATGGCTACTTGTAGAGGGGCTGACTTGCTGCCGGTCCATTTGGACGGAGTGAAGCGTCGTAGAGTGAGAATCGCCGAATGAAGTGCCGCAGAGGTCTGCGGCTGTCGAAGGGGGAAGGAATGATGTATGTCCCACATTGGGGAAATTAAAGCAAAACTTTCAACTTATAAGTTTGGGGGCTCTCCCACTTATAGGACGTCCTTTTGGGGTGGGTTCTTCCTGTAGACTTGTGCACGCATCACTTTCCTACTCGCATTAGTTGCCTGCTTTTTTTTCCCCCCTTCAAGTGTGGAGGGGTATAAAGTGTTCAAATGTTAAAAGTTATGCTGTGGATTCATCATGTATGAAACCCCAACATCTTTGTAATAGTTCATTATGCTTGGATTAGTTTATAAAATCAATTAAATCAATTGATGCAACATGAATTTCTCAGGACAGCAGCTGGGGATTTTGTTTTTTTACTTGAGCGAGCATTTCATGCCAAAGGTTGCATGAGTGCGAATTTCCCAACGTAACAAGGCAAATATGCGGTGTTTTTCTCCACTGCTTTATAGGATGCAGCATGATCGAAGCAAGTAGCCACAGGTATGTGTTAGTTCATTGGCAAACTGGTACATGCTGGCATCATACTTTCCATTGGCTTATATCTAGTATTTTTTGCTTGGTTTTTGTATTGGGTGATTAATTTCATGGTTGTTGTAGTTTCAAGATCGTTAAAGGTTTGTAAGGTTGAGAATGATGGTGTGTGTGTAGAACCTGTACCAAAGTTGCATTAGTCACATGGAAGAGGAAATTCAAGGATGCTTTTTTAGTAATTTATAGTTGTTTTTTGTACACCAGTTTCTAAAGTGGGACAAGGATTATGCATGGCCTGAAGCATCTAGTTGTATTGAGTTTGGGAAGTTGCTTTGCACAACCTTTAGTGTATAAGATATTGTACAAGTTAAGGCAATCACAATTCATTAATTCCAGTTGGCATGAGCAAAACAAGAGACATGTTCTCTGTTGTGTGGCTAATGGTGACACTGAGGAAATATTGATAATTAGAAATTATTTGAGCTGTAGTCAAATTAAGTTCAACTCAAAGATTTTTCACTAGGATGGTCAGGCAATGTGGTGGAAGCCTTCTATATGTTTAGTTATTGTAAGTAGTACCATTTCTTGTTTTCCTTTTTTTTTTGTGCAAGTGACAAGCACTTGCTGTGTTGTGTTGTATTTTGTGATCTTATTTTTTATTATGTTTTTAATTGGCATATTGATTTGTTCACTCAACTACTTGACAAAAGGAGGAAGCAACAGTAGTGGCTAATAGTTCTCATCGAGGAAGGTCTGTCTTGAAGCATGCCTTCTCTCCAGCTATTGCAGTTAACAGAGCATGGCCGCAGTTTTCTCCTTTCGAGAAGGTATACATTCACTATAACCTCTTTCTCTGTGACAGAAATAATTGTGAAGTGTACTTTACCAATGGTTTTCTTGCAGGAGGGGTAATGCCCTCGGAGTTTGCTCCAAAACCCTCATGTTGGATGATAGAGGGGTTAGTAGAGATTCTTTTCCATCCAAAAAAGGGAAATGCTGCAATGTGGTGTTTTTGGTGCTTGATACATTTTTTAATCCTGATATATAAGAAATCATGACTTCATGAACTTTTGAAGATCTCTGTGAATTTTTTGTAAGTTCTAGTTTGTGAGTGTGGTTTTTTACTTTTGAACTGCTATTGGAAAAGTTGTACCTTGGCACTATAATGGAAACTTATAGTGGAATAGTGGCTCTGATGAACCAGTGCAGTACACAAATGAATCAAATGATGAAAAAGTAAATGGATATCCACATGAATAAAAAAAGTGAAATTTTTAAGATGTTTTTTGGTGTCATAACTCATAAGTTGGGTCTAGCTGGGAAATTCCTTTAATTTGATAAATTTGCTTGGTTTGCTGCCCTTGTTTACTGCCTGTGTTTACTCAGCCAAATGGTCTTAAATGGCTGTTACTGTTAGTTATCCATTCCTCAAATAGCTTCTAAGCAATCAATCTTTGTTTTAGAACCATATTTCATTGCTGGGATGTGTTATTGTCCTTTTTGCAGGAAATATCTGCTGATTGCCAGCGGTATATTGGTAGCTGGCAGCACGGCTGCATACGTACAATCAAGATCCAGCTATAAGCTACCTGGTTCCTTCAATTATTGCAATGGCCCTGCTAAATTGAATGACAATTCAGAAAATGATGGTGCAAATCACAATGTTTCTAAGACAAAAAGACCAAAGAAGAATGGACTTCGTTCACTTCAGGTGTTAACTGCCATTATACTCTCTCAAATGGGACTAAAGGGTGCTCGAGACCTTTTAGGCTTAATTTTCATAGCGGTAAGCATTTTCTTACATATGACTTTGTTTATGCTTTGCCTGGGTTTTGTTAAAGGAAGACTCAGTGCACGAGGTTTCACAATGTAGGATTTGGGTAGGGTCAGATGGATGCAACCAACCCTTGTGTTGCACATTGGCTATTTGTCTTGTTTGAATTTGTAACCTCTAGGCGGCAATAGAGCTACCTTACCATTATATCAAGATTTACCCTTCTCTGCCCCAGTCTCATTATGAAAAAAAAAAGAAGATCTGTCTAAGTTGTGAGATATGTATGTCTAAAAGTCTTGTGCAGTGAAATCATGGGGTGTTGCCTCTTTAACTTTGAAAGTTTTGTATAGTGTTCCATTTCTTATTTACTTTCTCTTTCCTGCTTCCCTTATTTTCCTTCCCTTTACCCAGGTGTCCTTTTCATTGAATCACCTTTTCTTTATTCAAATGCTGAGGGTTTATCATTATTTTTTTGTTTGATGGGCCAATTCTATGTTTTTATAGGCACTACATTTGACTAATTTATTTTATAGAGTGTGATATAGCTTCATAAAGACACCAAGGGTTACTTCCCACATGAATTCCTATGATTCATGATGCTATGGCTTATGAATATAAGTACTATGGTAGTGATATATTATATGTCATTATAAGGTTATGTTATCACTTTCCATGAATTGAACACCTAAATTAAGCAGGTTTTTGCTTATCTGTCATTTCTGTATTCATTGATAGACTACAAGCCACACTTTTTTGAAGATTGGTTGAAAATAATGATGTGGAAGTACAAGTAAAAGAAAGGAGAAGAAAAGTTGTAAATAAAGAGTAGCCAAGCGTAATGTAATCAAAGGTTTTTTTGTGAATGTGTCATCCTGAGTTTTCTGAATCAATTTTCAACATTCCTTATGTGGGTGGAGAGAATGTTGCCATGAGCTGACTGGGAGGACAAGATGAAATATGGGATGAAGTGGTAGAAGGTTGGAGCACTACATAGTATTATTTGAATTGCATCTATTGTGATGCGAACATTTAAACTATACCAAATTAGAAGAGATCTATTTTGATTCCCTTTAATTTTATTTTATTTGAAAGATTATTATTTTATTTGCTTTTATTGTGTTGTGATTTTATTTGATTTACTTTTATTTGATTGAGATTTTCTTTTATTTTAGAAATTTAAGTCATATTTAATTAGTTAGTTAGTTATATTTCTTTCTAATTTAGTTCAAGATTCGTGTTTTTTATATAAGGATCATACTTCAATTGTTTAAGATATATATGAATGCTTGAGAAATTGAATGCAATTGAGTATTGTGATTTCCCTTCCCCCTCTCTTCCTCGGTTTCCTCTATTTTTTGTCTCTATCCCTCTAATATCTGTTCTTATCTCCACCCCTTTGCTTCTCTTCCCTATTTTCCCCCTCCCCTACCTACATCATATTGTCTCTGTTGTCTTGTTGTTTTTATACCAGCTATGCGAAAGAATAAAAAAAGAAGGTATCTTTTAGCAGTTGCATTTATATTTTGCAGTGCAGGCATGTTTTTGATATGTTTTGGCATGTACCCAATGAGAGAATGATGTTGATTCATGTTGTTGTTTGCGCTGTTATTGATGTGAGCTATATCAGTTGGCGGTTTATCATATTTAAGTTATCTAATTTACTTTAAAATGAAATTGAGTATCATTATTATGGGGTGTCTTTTAAGTGGTTATCTAGTTCTAAACTACTCATGGGTGAGCTCAGTTGGTTTCTACTAACCAGTTTAAAAGATTGTCTTCTGTGTATGTGAGATTTTGCATCAAGCATTATCCATATCTAGCAGGAGGCACTTTTTCTAATCTAATATTAATTTTGCAGGTATTTCGAACTGCTGTAAGCAATAGACTGGCAAAAGTGCAAGGATTCCTATTTCGAGCTGCTTTTCTTAGGCGCGTCCCATCTTTTTTGAGATTAATTGCTGAAAATGTTCTTTTGTGTTTCCTTTTGTCGACCTTGCAATCTACCTCAAAGTACATAACAGGGACATTGAGTATACATTTTAGGAAAATACTGACAAAGCTTGTTCATTCACATTATTTTCAGGTATATATTCTGCATCCCCTTTGTTTGCTTATTTACTGATTTCATTTCATGTTTCATTGCAATTTCATCTTTATAGACTGTGGGGTCTGGGAGTCATTAATTAAAGTTTCCTTAGACCCTTCCTTATCCCAACAACTGCTGATTGCATACATTTTGAGCGCATCAGTTGTTTGGTACCTCATCCATCATCCATGGGGGCAAGGAATGAAAAGTTCATTCTCTGGAATTTCAGATCAGGATAATTTGCACGGTGATGTTGCTGGGTCCAGTCTGGTTCTTATTCAGCTTGGGCAACTGTCCCAGATATCTCGTTGATGGTTTTCCAGTAGGAGTTCAAGATGGTACAGATGGATGATTCATTGAAAAGAATGAAAGGGAGAATAATTGAGGATAGTAGACTGACAAAGAATGCTATCAAATGCATATGGAAGCAGCTTATTTTAGTATAAGTTACAGTTGGGCATGGAGTGTGATTTGGGCATAGGTCTTAGGATCAATTTTACAGTTTTGCAATGTCTCAGTTGTAGCTCCTTGTGGGCGTATTGTAGTTGTCGTGGTGACTGCAACTGTAATTAGTTTGCAAAGACTGTAAAATTGATCTTAAGTTATAGAAATGCTGAGTAATAGACCATAATTTTAAGACATTTAAGGAACTTTTGTGATGCTTTTTTGACAATGTGAATTATATAGTACGATGAATAGTTTTTTCTAGTATTTTTTAATGAATTTTGAATTGTGTGACTTAGATAAATTTTTTAATTTAAATAAATTCAAGACAATGAAATTGAAAGAAAATTGGTTTGTATTGAATTTAGGTGGAAATTTTAATTGCACATTGCTGTATCTAACTAATTTAACTCTGTTTCATGTAAAATAATCACTATACTTCAAGAAATTATACCCAAGAATTTCACCTTAACAAGTCTTGAAGCAGAAAAAATTAGTGGGTGTTTGTGAGCCGTCCTCAATTTCCCAAGTTGGTGTGCTTGTGAGCTATCCTCCGTTTTCCACAATTTTCGATGTTTGTTAGTTGTCTTCCATTCTCACAGTAAAAAACTAATCACCTCTATTTCTTTTTACTGTTTTCCAACAAAAACGACATTCCCACTTTTCCTATTAATTTGTTATACTATTAATTTTTATCAAAGAAATCAATTGTATGTTTGGGACTCCCAATCCCAAAGTTTCTTTGGGGGGACTAACCAGAGTTACCATAAATTTCTGTAAATCATTTCCATCAATAATTCCCACCGTTTCCCATTAATTTGTTTTTGTAATAATTTTCCTTCCCAAACCCTTATATTCATGACAAATATAACTGTAGAGTCCCGAGACTCCCAATTCCCAAACTTTCTTAGGTGGGGAGAGAGTGAGAGAGAAGAACATATTGGAGCAACACCTTTGAAGAATGTGGTTTGGCAGCTGACGTCGTTAGACGGTAGTGCATCAATGACATAAGTGAGCATTGGAGATGGAGTCGGTGGTTGTAGATGATAGTTTCCCAAATTTGTGCCTTGACCTCATTGCCTTTGATCTGTGACAAATATGCTAAAATTCTTGTTCAAAGCTAGCCAATATCGGCTGGTACAGTAGGATGTTGACTGGTTACTATTCTCATCATGAAATATGTATAACA
Source organism: Nepenthes gracilis (assembly GCA_033239525.1). Classification (NCBI taxonomy): domain Eukaryota; kingdom Viridiplantae; phylum Streptophyta; class Magnoliopsida; order Caryophyllales; family Nepenthaceae; genus Nepenthes; species Nepenthes gracilis. The sequence goes on along the minus strand of BSYO01000008.1, from coordinate 2,244,726 downwards.
TCGACTAATTCTCGATATGTATTCGCCAATATGAATTATTCTGCCGGCTGTTCACTAGCATTGGTGTGATTCGCTTGAATATTGCATCAGTACCCTTTTTTTGATGTGTATTAGTCGATATGATAATGTCTTCGGGAGGTTCCCAAGTTTCAGAGAGACCAATTTGCTTAGCCAGGAGGACTACAAATTGTTCAGGAGGAGGAAGTACTGGGTTATGGAGGAAGGTTGGGTGTAATTTATAATTTTTCCATGACTATTTTATGGGAGAAGAGGGATGAAATCAACATGAGCATTTGGCCCCTATTTGGATTCTTGGGAATGAAGAGATTGTCGCAGAATATGGGAGTATCCTTACTAATTTGATATTTGTTTTTTCTTCTTCCCTCTTTGCAGAATATGGCTTACTACAAAATATCCCACGTAGATGGCCGGATAACTAATCCAGAGCAACGGATTGCTAGTGATGTACCAAGATTTTGCTATGAATTAAGTGACCTTGTACAAGACGATCTCACTGCTGTTACAGATGGCCTTCTTTATACCTGGCGCCTTTGTTCCTATGCAAGCCCAAAATATCTATTCTGGATATTGGTATCTCTCACTTCTCTCACTAGGCTAGTTTGTTGGCTTGTATGAAGATTTTTTCACTGCCTCACTTTGCTACTTCATGTCCCTAATTTTGATTGCAGGCGTATGTAGTGGGAGCAGGGACAATGATTAGAAACTTCTCTCCTGCATTTGGCAAGCTAATGTCCAAAGAACAACAACTTGAAGGGGAATATAGGCAACTTCATTCACGTTTAAGGACCCATGCAGAAAGTATAGCATTTTATGGAGGAGAAGCTAGAGAAGAATTTCACATTCAGATGAAATTTAAGAATCTAGTCAGGCATATGGACATTGTTCTTCATGATCATTGGTGGTTTGGCATGATCCAAGACTTCTTGGTGAAGTATCTGGGTGCTACTGTTGCAGTCATCCTTATAATTGAGCCCTTTTTCTCTGGAAACTTGAGGCCTGATGCTTCAACTTTAGGGCGTGCAGAGATGTTAAGCAATCTTCGTTATCATACTAGTGTTGTAATATCACTATTTCATTCCTTGGGTACTCTTGCTACGAGTTCAAGACGGCTTAATCGTCTCAGGTAGCTCTTCACTTTGTAATTGCTCCAGAACTTCACTGCTAGTTCACTTGTATCTATTTTGCTGTGTTTGGAGCATCCGCTATCATATCTCAGTGTTTTCGGTATTGATAGGTATATTATTTTCTGTTCGTTACAACTTAAGCTGGTCAAATGCATGAGGTTCATACGTTGTGGGGTCTGGAGAGGGGTAGATATACGTAGCATTACCCTTATATTATACAATGGCTATTTCCATGATTTGAACTTGTGACTTTCAGGTCATAATGGGGTAATTAACCATTGTTCCAAGGCTTATCCTCCTTACTACTCATTTCTCCTTAGTTCTAGAGAACCTTTGATCATTTCTTGAGGTTTATTGAAGTGCTGTCAGATTTTAGGATGAATGGAGTTGTTGATATCATATTTGTTGTCGAAGAATTTGTGACTTGCACAAAATGATCAATACTTGCACCTTCCTGAAGCATCTGTTGTTTGAACTCTATAATACAAGAATTCAGATCAAGTTGACACTATAGGTTTATTCTATATCTTGTAGAAATAAATTTTTCTATTGCTTGGTATCCATGTGGCATTAGGGATGACTTCTGAATTCTGGATGAGTTCAATGGCTCAAGGGTTACAGCTACCTCAGCCGCTTCCTAGTTCCTGCTCTGGTGCTTTCTTTTAGTTATTGTCATCCACCTTTACTGCTTACCCATGTAATCTGAGATGAGAATAAATAAAAAATGTATTTGATCATACTTGAAGAAAAATTGATAATTGTTTGAACTTAGAGTTTCTGTGAACAGATCCACATGAAAATGGGAAGCGAGAGGCCTGTTGAGAGTGGAGGGGGAAAGGACAGTAGTAGGGGAGGGAGGTGAGAGAAGAAGCATATATGTAGCCATTTTCCTTTTCATTTATTGTAGCATGGGAAATAGTCTCTGATAGATTGCTAGGACTGAACATTCTTGGTTGTTTGAAATTCTTATGATATGTCTTTCAGTTTTAAGCTTTTGCCTTGGCTGTGTTATTCTGAAGTGATTTTTTTTACTTTACTTCTTCCTGCTGTGTTGGAGGATTCTGAATATTCTTATCAATCAACGTTTTGCGCAAGAATGTTCATGACTTTTCCAGTTAACTCGTTTTTGGTTCAATTGCAGCGGGTATGCTGACCGCATTCATGAGCTGGTTACCATTTCCCGAGAATTCAGCATCCGTGATTACTCTTCTCTTCAAACAAATGGAAGTAGGAATTGTGTCAGTGAAGCCAACTACATTGAATTTTCAGGTGTAAAGGTGCTTAATAGTTAATGCATACAGTTATTCCTTATTTTTAAGGGGGCAATTTTACATATTTCTGCCAAATCCTTTTATGATTAAGTATGGATGGTACCCTTTCGATGTATTTTGATTTAGACTAATGATACTATTGTCCTGTTCAGGTGGTTACTCCAACTAATAATGTATTGGTGGAGGACCTGTCGCTCAAAATTGAACCAGGATCTAATCTTTTAATAACAGGTAAAAGTGTCTTGGATGTATCCTTCTTTGTAGAATTTGTTCTCTGTTCCTTTCAGTTCTTAGCTCTTGGTAGAATTTGTTCTCTGTTCCTTCCAGTTCTTAGCTCCTGTCTTTTTCAACATAATAATCCATTTTGAACAACTCTGTTTTAGTTTATCCTCTTTAGTCTAGGATGTCCTCCTCTAATCTTTCTGGTGTTAACTTTGTAAGTACCTCTAGTAAAACAATGGAGGAAGGCATTTTCTTCAAGTACTTCAGGTAAGGCAATGAAACTGTTTTCCTGCTTAATTATGAATGATGTGCCTTGAGGATGATTAGGTTGCTTCCCGGTGAGTCAGAAGTTATTGGTGAAATTTAAGAAATAGTCACTGTGTAATGTGTGAAAAATTTATATATATTTGTATCTAAGGACCCCACAATGCAGGAGCTTGGCAAATCGGGCACCTTTTGCTTTTTAATAATTTTTTATATTCATACTCATTGCACCGGGGTCAGAAGCACCTAAGCTTTCTATGCTGATATCATTTTAGATGTAGTTGTTTCAGTGATGCCTGTAGTTCATCTGCTGTGCTTTATTCTTGTATGTTTATTTTGATTCTTATTTTTTCTTTTGTGAATTGGTCACGAAGTGTAAGTTATATGCTCAGTGGGCCACTTACTCTGTGCAACACTGTATAGAAAAGATTCTAGGACCTTCATACTGTTCACTTGAATTATGGTGATGTTTAAATGATGTATATGGTTGCATTATGTGTTTTATGCCTGTAGGTCTATACGACTGTGTTTTCTCTTTCCTTGCATTAATTCTCTCTTTCTTGTTTATTCTATTTTACTCTGGTTCTTAAAGCACAGGTACCTATACAAGCAAATACAATAATGAAGAATATCCTCAGAATGTGGAAAACATGTTTATGATCTTACAAGCATATCTGGTTTAGCTAAATATCAAATCTTAAAAACAACAAAGTAGCCATATTTCACAAATTGGATTGGACAGGTGGCAAAAGTATGATTTACTGAGACAAGTCTTTTTATAAGTGAACTTCATTATCAGATATTTGTGCATAACCAAAAGCAGCAGCTATAAATTTAAATTGGTTCTTGGCTGATACCTCAGATTAACACATTTCCTGTAGTCTTTTGTTTTGCAACCTTTCTTTGATGTCCTGATTAGTTATTCGAGGTAGGGATTTAATTTTGGATATTTAGCAATGGTATTGAATACCTGTTTTTGCAACGTATCCATCAGAAGTGGTTCTCTTGCAAACATCACATCCACATTGAACAGACTCACTGGTCTCTATGTGGCTTTATTCTGTGGTTCATTTTTCAATGTCAACTCTCAACAGATACAAATAGGCTATTCAAATGAAAAGAATGAATGCATTGGTTTGTTTTCCTGGAACTATTCATTTTAATAATATTGGCTAAGGCTTTGTGAGGTTATAGTGCAATGGCAGTGTTGTTCTATTATGACTTAGAAATCAAAGTTCAAATGGTAGAAACGTCTCTGTTAGGCAGGGGCAAGACTCTTGTATATCAGATGATTCCTAAAGTCCACATGGTGGGGGAAGCCTCTTGTGCTAGGCCACCCCAATTTAATACCCATTATAGAGTGCCGTTCTTATTTTTGAATATGCTTATCATTAGAAGGTGTCTGATTTCTATAGAGAGTTGGTGTATAATGCATATAAATGGGTTAGGTATGAGGTTTTAGTTTTGGATTATCCATGTTTCCTGGCTTTGGAGCAAGGCTTACTAATTTAGAAAGCCTAGGAGTTTGCCTTTTGGTGAAGGTAGGAATTTCTGCTAAAGCTCTGTTGGACCGGTTTTAAACTTCTAAAGCAAGAAGAGAGAGATTCAATATTTTTTGGTAAATTTGCTCATCTTTGTGTCCTTTGTGGTATCCACTCTTATTGGTTCAACGAACTAAAAATACCCATCAAAGCAAGCGGTAAAAAAGGAGGAGATTTGAAATAAATAGAGGAAGAATTGTTTTGGGCATGTACAAAATGAAGATTTCATTCTCCACTCTACGAAAATTTTTTGGGAAGTTTTATTTTCCTAGAATATATTCTAATTTTTGGTCTAATTCTTTTTCTAATGATTGATTCAACCTCAGATCAAAAAGATTTACCTTGGTTGTATTTGATATCTTCAACAAGTTTAGTAATGCGCATAATTGTTTTGTTATTCCAATGGAGAGAAGAAGCTATGATTAGCATTTTGAGAAATTTTCAAACATAATTTCAATGACATTCAATTTCTTATTTTATTAAGTTTAACTCTATGTATTCCTTTATCCGTAGAGCATATTGAATGTATAGTTCCAAGGGTTGGGCTGTTTTCTTATTAAAGTGGTACTTGATCTGGGTTCAAGATGTAGCGTGACAGTTCGGTTATTCTCTTGAATTCTCAAAACTTTTGTCGCTCTATCTCCATTGGTGCTGAGAATCCATCACTATCGTGGTTGTACTATCAAAAGCTCTCAAAAAGTTGGAATAGGAGAGCACTCGCCTTAGGGTGGGCTTGTTACTTAGATGTTTTCGGTGGTTATCTGATCTGTGCTTGGCTACCCTACATTTACCATGGGCATGTTAACTTTAAACGTTTGAAACTAGAGGAGATAGAAAGAAGGGAAATATGATTTGCACCACACTAAGCCATGGTGTAGGGTTGTTCTCACTTCCACTGTGTCAGCCAACATAATATGCTTCAATTGGCGAAGCAGTTAACAGGAAGCAATAAAGCTCTGCTAAAGTTTTTCTTGGTGCATTGGTGAATCTTGTCCATACAGTTTTCATGTTCCTAGCATCCTTATGATTGATTTGGGGTTTAACTTATTGGAAAGGATGGAGAGGAAGAGCAAAAAGGAGGATAAACTCAAATACAAAGCCACATTTTGAGTGTTAATAGGTACATGTTGAATATGTCCTACCATAAAGTAGAAACATAGGTATATAATATATATCAAATATGTCCTACCATAAAGGAGAAACAGACTTAATAGTTTGGTAGAAAATCAAATCTGTTGAATGCGAATTCTTGCCATGTATGCCAGTAGTGTTTTGCAGTGGTCCGCCTCTCATGCAAGTGATCTAACATTTGGATGCTCTTTTTGAAAATTCTGAAGGTCCCAATGGTAGCGGCAAAAGCTCACTTTTCCGTGTTCTGGGAGGACTTTGGCCACTAGTCTCTGGTCATATTGTAAAGCCCGGGGTTGGATCTTATCTTAATAAAGAGATCTTTTATGTGCCACAAAGACCATATACAGCTGTAGGGACTCTCCGTGATCAGTTGATATATCCTCTTACTGCAGATCAAGAGGGTGAACCACTAACTCATAGTGGAATGCAAGAGCTGCTGAAAAATGTAAGTATTCTTATCCGTTGCGTCTTTTACTGACATTTGTTTAGCTATTATGTCAGAAATATCCAATGACGTTGTGGGTGTGCTTAGTTCTTGAGGTGCCTTCAACTATTTGGCTATTTGAAGTTTAGTTGTTCTTTTTGACTAGGTTGACCTTGAATATCTACTTGATCGCTATCCTCCTTATCAAGAGGTGAACTGGGGTGATGAACTCTCTTTGGGGGAACAGCAACGATTAGGAATGGCGAGATTGTTCTATCATAAACCTAAATTTGCTATTCTTGATGAGTGCACCAGTGCTGTGACAACTGATATGGAAGAACGTTTCTGTTCAAAAGTTCGGGCAATGGGAACGTCATGCATTACCATATCACATCGTCCTGCATTAGTTGCATTTCATGATGTGGTATTGTCCTTAGATGGAGAAGGAGGCTGGAGTGTTCATTACAAAAGGTTTGGTTTTTTGAGTGTACTAACGTGAACGCTGCAAGTTGGTAATGTGAAAGCTTTTGCTTCATCAGATATAATAATTGCTTAATGGACTCTCTTTGAAACACAGGGAGGATCATCCTGTACTTGATGAGACTGAAATTGATACCATGAAGCCTTTAGAGACCAAACGCCAAAGTGATGCAATGGCTGTGCAACTTGCATTTGCCTCCAACAAGAAGGTTGTTATGTTTTGCAGTCTTCTTCTGGCTATTGGGTTGTTTTGCTCGATAATTTCCTTCTCTTTTTGTGGATTATTAGAAAGCTTGAGGGCTTAATTTTTCCCCTCTAGGACTCTGCATTCTCAAAATCGAAGTCACAAATGTACATTTCCAAGTTAATGGCAGCATCTCCTACTGCAGACAATGCCACGTCTGTGCCTTTTGTTCCACAGCTGCCAGTTTCTTCCAGGATGTTACCCTTACGGATTGCTGCCATGTTCAAAATACTGGTTAGTATCTTCTAACTGGATATCCTTATCCCCCCCTTTTCATGGGTTTTTGGTAGTCAACCACGAATCAAAAAAGGTAATCTACTACCCCATCACAGCTTGTAGGACTTCATTTGCGTAGTTTCTTGATGAATGTACTATCAGTACATCCTTTCATCAAGATTAACAAGAAATGTACCCAAAATGCGTGGAGATAAAATTTAACAGAGTAGCTCTTAGCCTTTCTTTTGCATTTTTCTATATGACTCACAAAAGGATATGACAGGTATCTGATATGTGCTTGTTACTATTTCAATTGGCAACATTTGGGAATCTTAAGAAGCAATATTACACTTTTCAGTCCATTATAAGCTACCGAGTTATAGAAAGATGCTCATAGTCAGGTCCACTTCTGCTTGCTGTTAAAAAAAGGAAACAATGATCATGCCATCATGCTGATGCTGACTTGTTTTGCCTTGCAAACTTTATTCTGTGGGGATATTTTGATGTTGGATCATGTACTATGTCATTCTGCTGTGTTTTAAACATGTTGATTAGCTTAGTGTTAGTCATTTTAACCAAAATGAAATTGTCACCATGCTGGAGATAGCTCTTCTGATGTTTGCGGACAATCTCCAGCCTTTTCTGCCTTGTTTTCTCTCTAAATTCTCTGCAAAGTGAACCGGGAACTAGAATTTATTACTTCTAATTGCTTTCTAGAGGGATACTTTAGCAATTATTTCATTCTGTCCAAGTGGGCTGAGTACAATGTAAACATCATATGAAATTATTGGTGGTTGGTACATCATATGTTAGGTCAATACTTTTAATGAAAAGATCAGAGAAGTGGATTTATGTAAAATTACTTGTTGGTAGAACAAGTAATATGAATGGGGAAATAGATGCTCAGATGCAGAGTTTAAGGAAAGATCCTAGTGCAATGGTTTTTCTAATCTAACTTCATAGTAGAAATAATAAAAGAGCTCTGTAGCTTACTTGGATCCACTATTGACTTCCATTCGTTAACATTTCTGCCATCATAGCTTGAGGTCTTAATATTGTTAGTGTCATTGATCATAATTGTTTTTCCCTACCAATTGTCATCATCACCATCATTCCAAGCTTGAGGTCTTTATTTCAGCAGGCCACTGTCCCTATTTATGCACCTTTTCTTTCAGCATTGAAAGCTTAATGTTTGAATAATATCCCTCGAACTTTCTATGTTTTTTAGACTTAGTTTCGAGTGTTATTGACTTTAATGATGTGATTCCCAATCTGTGCTACTGAAGGTTGATCATTTGACATTCAGATTGTCTTTTTGCCTATTATTCTTTCTTATTGCATTCTTCTGCTGGGGAATGAATCTTAAAATCAACAAGAATATCCAGAACCTTCTTTATGAACTGGCCTTATTGTATGGTATTCTTGGATCTATTGGGCCTGGAATTTCTAATAATTGTAGTTTTTGTATTTAAGGAAATAAAAACTGTTTCTGGTATGAGTCCTGCCATTAAGTGGCAAAGGATGTCAGTGGTCATTGATGATTACACTTTGCAATACCATATATGCCATTGAGTAATTGAATTTCATGGGAAGGCATCAATGACAATGCTGATTTGATCTTGCAATTTTATCTAGTAGAGGCCTACTAACAGACATATCAGCATAATCGTTTAAAATCGATTAGTTTTCCTTAGAAAAAGTCGACAATTTGGGAAAAAAGGGATAGATCTCATGTTTTATGTCACATGACTAGGACTTCGTTTAAGGCTAACTTGGTGCTTATTTCCTTAGATACCGACAGTGCTTGATAAGCAGGGAGCACAACTGCTTGCAGTTGCTTTTCTGGTTGTCTCAAGAACATGGGTTTCTGATCGCATTGCTTCTTTAAATGGTATCTTCTTCTTATCTTTATTTGCTTCTTTGATGTCAAGTTCTTAAATTCATTGTTATTGCCTAACCCAAAGATAAGGGAGGAAAAAAAAAAGTAAAGATTCATTGTTATTGAAAGTGTAAGGCTTTTGACAGGAACTACTGTGAAGTATGTTCTACAACAGGACAAGACATCTTTCATTCGGTTAATTGGGACCAGTGTTCTCCAAAGTGCTGCATCGTCATTCATAGCACCTTCTTTAAGGTATGACATGGTGTATTAATAGTTTCACTTTTCTTTTATATCAATAACGACTAGTTACTGTTGAGGCATTTGGATAGGGAAAATATATTATTAGATAAAATTTTGTTAATTCCAAAGCTACTAATAAAGAGCAGGGCAGAATGTTTATGAAGGTAGGATGCTTTGGCATTGACAAAAACGTTCAGTGGAATTAACAATGCCCTAGGAATACAAGATATCATGTCTTTGTCACTGAAGTATAAACTGTAATGGAAGAAAGGAAAAATGTCCTACAAAAAAGTAGGTCAGGAATGGGCAAATCTAAGACTAAAATGTTATCATAGGCCCCCCAATCAAAACAGTGCAACATCTGCCCACTAATGATCAATGCGGCGTAGTCTTTCTACAATTTCATTATATCTTCCTGTATGTCCTTGACATTGACTATCTCAAGGGAGTGCAGGACCTATAGGTCCCAATAGTGGAACTGTTGTGAAGCTGAGAAAACTTTTATCTCTTATGTCCTCGATGTCTTTGCGGGATCTAAAATTGATGTATTTTGTATACTATGAAGAATCTCCTCTTCTCTTTGTCATCCAACATGAGAGTTTGGAGCAAAATGTGAATCCTGTATTTATCTTCTTTTGCTCTGCGGAGTTTGCTGTCATTTTTTTAACTTAGCATACATCAGCTTCTGTTAATTCTTGATTTTCTAAATTTGTTGATGAAATTCTTGTCATATTCATGACTGAAGCGTTGTTCTGAATTTGATTTGTGTTGTGGAACATCAAGGAAGTGCATCACAATCAATCTGACATCACCCGCTGCCATTTTATGAGTGCTGGCTTTCCGTTTCTCACTTTGACCATATGTTATTCTAATGGTTTCCACTGTGCAGAAACTCAGCATTTGCTTAACTTGATATCCCAGAAATGATTGAAAAGCTTAGTTATATTTTTCACATGTTGTTGGAGTCTGGACTTAAAGAGTTTTTCTTTACTGACATAAAGATTTCTTGTGTTACAGGCATCTGACTGGTAGGCTTGCCCTTGGGTGGAGGATCCGTTTGACTCAACATTTACTTAACTACTACTTGAAAAAGAATGCTTTCTACAAGGTATTAATTGTGGAGTTTATCATTCATTAATTTTTGTTTGTGTACACTGGGGCATCAGATTGCAAGTTTACCTGAATTAATTGGATTTTTTTTACAGGTCTTCCACTTGTCAAGCAAAAGTATCGATGCAGATCAGAGGATAACTCATGACCTTGAAAAGTTGACTACTGACTTGTCAGGGCTGGTTACTGGAATGGTAAAGCCAACTGTGGACATACTGTGGTAAGCGGTTGAGTTATGTCAACAGCTTGAATTGGGTAATTGCATGCTGCTTCTGTTTGTCCCTTTTGGGTCTTTTCTTATGGCTCGAGTTTTTGCTATGATTTTAAGGTTCACATGGAGAATGAAACTATTAACAGGCCAGAGAGGCGTTGCTTTCTTATATGCTTATATGCTGCTTGGGCTGGGATTTCTGAGGAGTGTTGCCCCTGATTTTGGTGACCTGACAAATCAAGAACAACAGCTAGATGGGACCTTTAGGTTGTTTATGCTTGGTTTGTTTTTTGTCCCCCTGATTCCGGGCATGTAAACTTAATGCTGATGTCTTCTCCATGTGTGAATCAGGTATATGCATGAAAGGTTGAGAACACATGCTGAATCTGTTGCATTCTTTGGAGGGGGTGCACGAGAAAAAGTGGTAGGCATCTTTGTCCTCAGTTTCTTGTCTGTGATTATCGATCACGTCTTCTTCTTTTGCTCAACTATGGAACATCAGTACCTGGATAGTGGCAAGGACATCAGGTCATATTTCATCATGATAGGAGAACCATCTTAATAACTGTGATTGACCTGTAAATTTACATCTTGCATGCATATAGATGTTCAATTTGACTTATTCCTAATGTTGTTTGTCAAAGGGCTTCTATTTGATAATCACTATTCCCTTTTCTGATAAAAAAAAAGTGTGCAACTCTCACGGCTTTGCTATGGGCATTGAGCATTGGCTTGCCCCTGGCTGCTTTACTTATAACTGACCAGGATTTGGATGCTGATATGGGAACAATTTATCTATGGGTGCATAATTATAATATTATTGATTTTATTGGGGGTTGGTGTTGAAGAATAGACTTATTTCTTTGGTTTTGCATTCTCTTTCTTTGTCTTTTTTGAGAAATGATGAGTTAGAGGGTAAAAGAAATCAAAGAAAGGAGAACAAAGAGCAAGTATTAGAAATTTTGGTGAGAGTAATGAGGTAAAAATTTAGAGGATAAATGATGATGCAGAAAATTTTATATTAGGGAGATCAAAGGTTGTCAACATATTAGAAAGTCTAATATGAAGTGAGAGGGAACACTAAGAATATACGTAGGCTTTTTGTGGACCTAGAGAATGACCATGATAGGGAAATTACTGCCTATTTCCTACTGCTGTTTTGTACTTTGTTGTATGCTCTAGAAAGAAAAAGAGCAAGTACTGGGTATACAATCTTAGCCAAGTAATTGTATCATGGACTGATGACTAGCTAAAACTATTGATAGGGGTCCAAGTTAAAAGGAACTTACATTAGCAGCCAGCATGGAGTGCTTGCCCTTTTGCTTTAGAATAAAATTGCTAAATTAATTAGTTCATTGTTTGTGGGTGATATTCCTTAATATTCAGAGGAGGAACATTTAAGTTAGGATTCTTGTGGAGAGTCATTGGAATAGAGCGGTTAATTTATGGAATTAAGGTATGCGAAATGCAACTTTTATGGTTTTGGATGGGATAAAGAGGGGAAGTTAAAGTTGATAAATGAAATTCTTAAAAGCAGATTTAATTATCATGGGTCACCTAGTGAACTAAGAACTTGAAAAATCGAAGACCCTGCCATGTAGGAATTAAAGGAGATTGGGTAAAATAGAAACCTGCAACGGGTGTTCAAGTTGAACAAGAAGTCTCATGAATATGATCTCATAGTCTACCACCTTAACTCAAGCACAACATCATTGTTATGTTAACAATCATTGAGGAGGTAGTGGATCATTTATCACAAGTTTATAGGTAACCACAAGATACGTTATGCTCTACGGATCAGTTGGGCAATTAAGAAATATATATTGCTAGAATGAGTCTATTGGTGGATGGATGTACGATTCTAAACTATTGGATGAATACGTGCATGTTAAGCTAGTAGTACCTGATATAGCAGATGAAATAAGAATGGATTTTAACATGATAATGCATATGTAATGTAGACAAAATAACGTGATGACTTCATATGTAACGTAGACAAAATAACATGATGACTAAGAGTTGTTTGATTGATATTTGATGCAGTTTTATTTGGTGACAGACTGAGTAATATTTTGTTTGAGATAGTGGATCATGATTTCATGGCATGTTAACTTTTGGGGGATGCTTCCCTTGATCAAGCATCGGCCATTGTAGGTTGTATGACAACTACGTATAACGAGGCCTCTGAATTTTTTGCTGTCCTTTCCCCCCTTTTTCCAAGAACATGTAATGCAGTTAGGTGAAAAACTGTAAAGCTGGTGGAGATGACCCAATGCAAATTTGAATGGACTCCTCTGAGTTCTCAATGAAATTCGTGTGGCCCTTCCACTGGACCCACCCTATCTTCGCCCAGTTCTTTCATGACCTAGCTCTCAGGGGCCTTTTTTATGTGCCTTCCTGTTCAGTTTTTTCTACCTCTTTTGATATGCATCTTTTGGAGTCTCTTTCACTATTTCCTCACCCTTGGTGTCTCTCCTTTCACCTCAACTTCTCCCCATCCCATCTAAGCAAGAAGATAAGATGAAATTCATTTTATTTGTCTAATGTGATTTCATAGAAGGAAGAAGTCGCTTTTTTGTCTTATTGGTAAAGGCTTTCTGATTAGTAATCAGAAGTAAAAAGTCAGTAATATCTTGATTGGGGGAGAGAAAGGGGAGTGTTTTTGTATTACGAGGTCTAGGAAGGGTTGGATGTCAGAAGAAAATTGGTAATAATTAAAAAAAAAAAAAGAAATAGAACACAATAGAGCAGGTATGCATCATGCTTTGTCATTTTTCTTTTCTTTGTAACTGATTTGTTAAAAGTTTCTTCTGGTCCTTCATGCAACTGTGTAGAGTTCCACTGCTATTGTAGTGTTTGTGGATATATGTAAATGCTTGCTTGTATTTTTCATTGTGTCTGCATGTGGATTGGACTTGAATTGCTGAGTCTGTTGGAGTAGCATTTCCCTTGGCCCAAAATGCATCATAATGTGATTACTTCTGCATCACATGCTTTGTTTCCTTCCAAATATGAGCAGAGTTGTGATAATCATGCATGCTGATCTAATTGAAAACTGGAGTTCTAAGAAGTATTCAGTGTCTGGTCTATTCTTCTGATTGGGAAAACATATAGTGACCTGGTTGTACCAGATAGAAAAGGATGGTGAACCTTGAAAGGTGAGTTTGCTTCATTGTGATCCAAAGTTCCTAGGTTCAAACCGCAGTTTCTTGCAACTCATTGATAAGATTGGCAATGTGTAAGCCTCGCCATTTCCCATGATATAGGAACCTTGTAACTAGAATACATTTTTTGTTGCTCTATGTAAAAAGAGCATCTCTAATCATTGTGATGCTTGCAGATGATTGAATCAAAATTTCAGAATCTTCTTAATCATTCTATGCTACTGATTAAGAAGAGATGGATATATGGCATACTGGATGATTTTGTCACAAAGCAACTCCCTCATAATGTCACTTGGGGTTTGAGCCTGCTATATGCTCTAGAACACAAGGGAGACCGATCCTTGACTTCAACACAAGGTGAAGATATTTGAGTCACCTTGCAACAAATTGATTTGCTTTGTTTTCTTTAAAAGATTTTCCTCTGAATCATTTTTGACTTTTTTTTTAGGTGATCTGGCACATGCATTGCGCTTCTTGGCATCGGTCGTTTCTCAAAGCTTTTTAGCTTTTGGTGACATTCTTGAGCTGCATAGGAAATTTCTTGAGCTCTCTGGTGGTATAAATCGAATCTTTGAGCTGGAAGAGCTATTAGAGGCTGCTCAATCGGGTACATGCTCTCATCTTGGTTTCTCTCAAGTGTCATTATTTTGAATCTTCAATTCTTCATTCTTGCACTGTACTGAATTTGAGTTCAAACAAGCCAAATGTCACGTGCAAAAATTATTGGGAACAAGGTGGCATCCTTGAAACAGATTAATACTAAAATCTCAAAGTTCCAAAAGAATGATGGCATTAGAGCACATGGGTGCAATCAGATGCACTCCCCAACCTTAAGGTAGAAATTTGATATAGGAGAGTATAGTGTCGCGGATGGCTAAAGAGTTTAGAGATTATGTGCTATGTGGATGTGACATGCAAATGGAATACATACACATGTACAGTTTAGTTATACAAAGATGTATGTGTAGGGTAGGGAAATTGTCTAGGTGATTTTAGAGAGTTTTATGATGGCCTAAATAATTTTAGAAAAAAAAAAAGAATCATGTACTTTAGAATATTCTTAAGTGAAGGGAATGTGGGTGGTTATATAGTGTTATTGAGGGAGGTATTTATAGAGAATGTTTTGGATTATGGATCCAAGCCTTCCACAGTAGAGGATGAAAGGATGATCCTAGCTATTGGTTGAAGAGATATCGTTATTATATAAATGAATAATTTTATCTCACTTGGGACAATTAAGCAAGGTTAAGCCAAGTAAGGTGATGCTAGGGAGTGGTTTAGCCAAGAGAATGCCTAGTCTTGAGAGCTTTATGGATAATTTTGCGTAGTGTTGAATAAGTACTCCATACTCTCTTATTCAACTTCTGTAGTGAAGAGTATTTTCTTTAAAAGTTCTATGTCTCAACACATTTGGAATGAGAACATTGGAAAAAGAACGACTTGTTTACATCACATGGGATATACTAGGTTAGTGACTTACAAATGATTTAGGAAAAGTTTTGTTCTATGACAATATGTTTCGGCCTTATTAATTAAATATATTATAAGAATTATATATTATATAATTAGTTAAATAATCCGTTAAATGTTTGTTATTAGTTAAATATATTATACAATTAGGTTGTTATTTAGTTCACGGTTTGTTACTCGGTTATGGGCCCTCTGGTTAGTTACTCTGTTTGATTGGTTTCAATTGAATTAGTTAGCTCATTACTATATGTAACCGGGTGCTACAGTGAATGGGTAAGAAGAGATATTTCCGTTTTCCCATCTTTACTATTTGCTCTCTCCCTCTCAGTTATTCTGCCCCTTTCCCTGTCACTCTCCCTCGAGAACCTTCCCTCTTCGCTTTGTTCCCCCTTTCTCACGTCTCTCTACTCCCTTTGCCTATTCTCCCCTTCCACCCCTTTTCTTCTCTGTTTTCGTCTTCTTCCTTCATTTGCAGGTGTCCTCACTGGTTGTGCATGTAACATTGGTGTTTTTATTAAGACAAAGGTAGAGGAGACAACGACCAAAGACCAAGCGTTTGAAGCGCTCGAAGCTTCCATTGCAAGGATATCTAAGGGAGTAAAGGGCATCGTGGCGACCGTCTGGCAAACTATAGCAAACCTTGCCGCAATTACTGTTATTGTTGCTTCCATCAATGCACAACTCCCGCACTCCCTTGTTGAAATCCGTCAATCGCTTAATAGAATCAAGCGAAAATCTATTTCGTCTACGAACCCCCCATGGCTGCCGACCCCTTCACCATTTGTAGCTTCTCCGTTTGTTGCTGTCCAACCTCCACCGTTGCTTCCAACCACCACTTCATTCATGGTGCCTTTGACCGTGATTCCTCAACCTCAAACTCCAACCCAAGCCTTACCCATAATGTTACCGTCACAACTGGACACCTAAATCGCTTTCGATCTTCATTCATCCCAACCTGCTCAAATCCCACCAGTTATGCTTCATACCTAATTAGACGCCCAAATCGCCTCCCATCTTCATTTTCCAAAGCCCGAAATGCCATTGTTCTCAGCCAAAACCCCTATTTTCGCTGGTGTAAAGTCGAGGACACTACATGATGAAGGATTTGTGGATTTGCGGGACTTGTCCAGCGATTTTGTATTTTCAGAGGATGACCTTAAGAAAACTTGCGCCCTTGTTTCTGTCCAATAGTTGCAAGAACTGGACAACTCTCCTTTAATAGCTTTCATAAAATCTGAAGTACATGACCTTTTTGGCAACGTCTTCAGTGATTTTGGTCCTGAGTTTACTATTGTTGACGTCGATGGTGAGGAGCCACACATGGACAAGCCTGCTCTTATTTCTATTGTGGATGATGAGAGGCTTAAGGAAGAAGCACTTAAGGATCCTAGCGGTAGAAGGCTGGGAGAGATTGTCCACAATTTGCTTCGACACTTGACCTTGGGTGGGGGGGCTGTTTTGAATCTCACGGCTGCTATGTTTGGTGGTAGTGTTGGACAAAAAGTTGTCAAGGCCAGTGTTGGGAAGTTTCATCCACTCTTTTAGTCCCACTATTTTGATTCCGTGGAGTCTATCCCCACTGAACTTGACTATCCATATGAACTTGTCCTCCTCAACACATTTCGGCTCCTGGAAAAGAAATCGGTTCCTTCATTGAGGGACAAAATTGGTTGGTGGACTTGGGATGCAAGACAAGCGAGTTTTCATCGCCCATCACGCACCAAGCCCTTTGGCGTCTATTCTCTATGTGAGGGTCCTGCTCTTTCACATGGGCCATATCTTGGAAGTGTGATACTATGCTCCATTTCCTTAATTCTACTACTTTCAAGTAAGGCATGTCTTTTCTCTGTGGACTTTCATTTCAATGCTGACGCTTCATATTCTCCCTCAAGGCGGAGACTCCATATTAAAAGTCCTGGGGGATGCCTGTCTTGTTTCTTTCATCTGCAGTATTTGCTGTTGGTCATCTGGTGATTGCTTATCGAACTAGCTGCAGGGCACAGCAGAAACTTCTATTTCATAGAGTGGACCCTAAAGCAGTTTTTTATTGTAAACGTTTGCTATCTTCTTACCAAAAAGCGCCACAGTCTCCAATCCCTTCCACAAAGATCCCCAAAAGTGTCAGCAAGGCAAGAAGAAAACCTTTTGGGTTGATCCGTGACGAAGATGCATTGCCAGTTAGATCGCTTGCCAACATTGACAGTTTATTCATCACTTGTTGGGGTTTCACTCTCTCTTACAAGCTTAGCTTGCCTAGTTCTTTTCCACGTTCCTTACCATTAACCACCTTTATTGGATGCAATAATAACTTTAGCTCACCGTTAGGGACTGAAAGGCTAGAAAGTATTCTGTTGAAGACCCCGTGTCATTTACACAGGGGCCTTAGTAATCAATTCCACAGTTCTTTGTATGATCTGTTGTTCGATAATATTGCAGATTTAGCAGTTCTGCCTACTGAAATTCCTTCCCTGAACCTTGCTGATGCTGCTAAAAATGATGAACTCAGAGATTTGAATCCTTTTAAACCAGATGCCAATAGTCAGTCTGGTGTTGTCTTGGTGCATGGAATTGGTGGAGGAGTAATCTCATGGAGGCATGTGTTGGGGCAATAGCAAGTGAAATTTGTTGCCCTGTTGCAGCTTTTGATCGGCCAGGATGGGGCTTACCTCCTAGGCCACAGAGGAAGGATTGGGAAGAAAAAGAACGGCCTAATCCATACAAATTTGAAACTCAGGCAGCCCAGAGGGATAGGCTGGAGGAATTAAATATAAAAGGACAGCGATCGAGGCGCTGGAATAGCTCAGATGCCCCACTCCTTCCACTTGTTCCATGGATTTTCCTGTCAAAGAATATCAGCAAGATTTTTCATTGGCTTCAGATTATAGCAGCAATTGTTTGTGTAGTTCTCTCATGCATGAAGATCATCAAACACAACTATGGGGTAGTAGACAGCAGTGAGAAGAGGAACCCCGAAGCTACATTGATTGGCCTTGATAGAAACTCTGCTGTTTCTGCTTGAAAAGGCTTATTGGGAGTTGAAGATAATCTATGGAAACCTATTGGAAGAGGTGACAAGGGAGTGTGACCTAGAGTCTTCAGGTCTGCTCCCAGCAGAAGGTTCTTTTATGATGCCTCTTTAAGATGTCTTGATGGAAGCATTTTTGATGGCTTACAGATGCATCTCTTGGCTTCTAATTCTCCTGACGAGCAGCTCATTGGAGCCAGAATTCTTCAAAAATCTGCAACTAGTGAACAGTTCTCGGATGACACCCTCCAAAAGATTGGAGTGACTTTCTTGGTTATGGAAAGACTAGTAAAGTTGTTGAACTGGAAAGACCCGGATGGAGCATTCTGGTTGCTCAACATTCTCAATGTGTTCTATGTTTCCCTGCTCACAAAATGTTTTGGAGCCCCTCCTTCTCACCTATTGATTTGCCCACCCCATCCTGGGGATCTTAGCCGCTCTAGTTTTCCTGTCAGCTGATTGGGTTTCGAAAGGCACTACTCAATGGAAGGATCACTCTCCAAATATTTGTTCTGTGGCAATCTCAATCTTCAGAGGAAGCTACGTGGGAGTCCATAGCTGAAATTCGCCAGGATTTTTCCTCCTTCAACCTTGAGGATAAGGTTTTTTTTGATGGGGAGGACAATATTATGGGCCTTATTAGTTAAATATATTGTAGGAATTATATACTATACAATTAGTTAAATAATCCGTTAAATGTTTGTCATTAGTTAAATATATTACATAATTGAGTTGTTATTTAGTTCACGGTTTGTTATTCGGTTATGGGCCATGTGGCTAGTTACTCTGATTGGTTTCAACTGAATTAGTTGGCTCATTACTATGTGTAACCGGGTGCTATAGTGAATGGTAAGAAGAGTTATTTCCGTTTTCCCATCTCTGCTATTTTCTCTCTCCCTCTCAGTTATTCTGCCCTTATCCCTGTGACTCTCCCTTGGGAACCTTCCCTTTTTCCTCTTCCCTCTGTTCCCTCTCCTTCACGTCTCTCTACTCCCTCTGCTTGTCCTCCCCTTCCCCCACCTTCTTCTCTGTTTTCGTCTTCTTTCTTCATTTGCAAGTGTCGTTGCCGGTTGTGCATGTAACACAATAGGCTTAGGCAAATTTGAATTTATGTGAGCATATTTAGATTTTAGAGTTCAGTTGTAAAGAAAAGGGTGATGGCTTTGGAGAGGTTAAAAAAAGAGAAAAGAAAGAAAGAGACATTTTGTAGTCATATTCAGAATTTTACAGCACCACATTTACACCATGTTTGGTAGGATGGAATCGAAATTCCATTCCTACCTTATTACTAGTGAAATTACTATTTAACTGTTTGGTTGCTGCAGTTACAGGAATAACAATTTTAAAAGAAATTATTATTCCTTTAAAATAAAGAATAAATAATACCAACACCCTCTAGCATTTTTTATTCCTAATTATTCAAAAATAACTATTTAAAAATATTTTTCATATTTACTATTACCCCAGAACTAGGCTTGATAAAAATTAGATTCAGGTTAAACTTGGACCGGATTTCGATAAAAAATTATGACCGTCAAGTTGGATTGGGTTGAGTTGGACATTGTGTCGTCACTCAAGCCAAAATTGTGCCCGTTCATAATCCAAACTAGGCCTGTTTGGGCTGAGACATAAATATTTTTTATTTTTAAGTAATTTCTTTAAAAATTTATAGCTATTTGAAAACTATCTAAAAATATAAAATATTTTAAAATTGTAATATGGAAATTAAAATATTAGCTAAATATATATTTAAATGAATAATTTTTATGTAAAAATTATTAATTATATGAAAATATAATTTATTGAAATGATTTTTAAAAATTTGTATTTATTTGAAATCAAAAATATATATTTACATTTAAAATTCATAATTTGGGTTCGGATGGTTGGAATTAATCATTTTCAGCCGTGACCATGCCCAACCTAAAGTATTGATCGGGTATAATTTTGACCATAATCGTTTATAATATTAATATATTTTGACCAAATCTTTTAAAATTTTGGGTTAGTGAGATCAGACCAATTGGGTGACCTAATTTTGATCACATCTACCTCAAACTATCTAGTATATGTTAGAATATTGTTTCTTAAGGTTATGGTAAAAAATCATTTAATATGAACTTATTGGTTATTCCCTCGCAGCAGACAGCATGGGGAAGCAGACAACAGCTATCCACCTTTACAGGTAAGTCAAATAACCGACTGTCTAGCACAACCCTCCCAGGCTTCCAAAGAAAATAAAACATAACCAGGAAGGATTATTGTTCCTCGTTTCCCCCTTTTTAGTATAAAAAAGCTAGAAAGGGTAGTCAACAAATGGTGCCATGAAAGGCTGGGAGGAACATAGTTACCTCATTTGCAATGTTGTATGTGCAACCTGAAAGATGGTATACAAAATTTCATTTGTCATGAAGAGTTGTCATGTTGAAATCATACGCAAGATGTGGTTGTTGAACCTGATAACTAGAGAGGAGCTAGCAAATCCCTGTCACAACATTATTCCTCCCCTCATTATAATCCAAACACAAGTACATATTGCTTGTGAATCAACTAATAAAACCATTTTGGATCATTTTGTTCTACTCAGGATGCCACCTCTCTGAAATGACATTCCCATGATTCTTCTTGATTTACTGATAAATGAACCATCTGCATCCACCAATTATCTGGGAACTGGAAAGAGTAGAAAGGTGAGAATCTTATGGGTGGCACTGGTTATGCTCGATATCACATGGATTGTTTGAATGAAGAGAAACAAAAAGTTGGAAAGGATAAAATACTTTGTTTCTGTAATGGGCAACTGGAGCATTTTGTCAGATGTGCAGCAGGATTGGTTTGGTCCCCATGTATTAATCAGCCTTTCCTCCTCATACCTTCATTACATCCACAGAGTATTGCCTGTCTGCCAGCATTATATTCTTAGTTATACAAGCGTATCACTGATTACACTACTTTTTTTTTTTCTATTAAGAACACAAGTGACTTCAGCAATATCAATACTCCCAGAGGATTATAGATGCTCAGTAAAAGCTAAATTCTCTTAATTTTTACAATAATTGATGTAGCGAAACTGTAGATGGATGGCAGGAAAGGGCTGCCGGTGGAAAATCTGCTATTAGCCATCTGAGGTAAATGAAATTGGCTTTGATGGGGTGATTACCCTGACAAATTAAAATGAGCTAGCGTCAATGACTTTCAAAGAATGTGTCTTACAGAAGCATAATACAGGAGAAGGCTTCATATGCATGAAGTACACCGGGATTGTTTGATAGATTAGCCCAATCCCTCCAACCCCCAGTCTTTGTGAATGTTGTATACACTTTCCAAGGCTCCAAACATTCTGTAGATAACCTGTTATGTCTTGTATATATTTTTGGAGTACCAATTCATGTAATCGTGGTCCTTCTACATTTTTATTCTAATAAGAGAGCAGTTTTCATGACATAGAACTAAAGTTAATGAGCAAGATGCATATTATCCACATAGGTCAATTATATTTATGCCAATTGAAATCCCAGCACTGCCGAAATAGCATAACTGTTCTCTTGGCAAGGG
Organism: Nepenthes gracilis; assembly: GCA_033239525.1. NCBI lineage: Eukaryota > Viridiplantae > Streptophyta > Magnoliopsida > Caryophyllales > Nepenthaceae > Nepenthes > Nepenthes gracilis. The sequence goes on along the minus strand of BSYO01000008.1, from coordinate 2,223,131 downwards.
AACCAATTATTAAATTCAATACCCACTAAAGGAGAAAATAAAGGGGGACATTTTTCCAATTAGCACTAAGGATTGGAAAGAGTGACCCAGAACAAAAAATAAAATTGAGAAGATGGAAATATTATAACTTGGTTGTTCTCTGGGAAATTAATCTAATCTTGTGTTCTAGTACTTCAATTGGATTTGTAGGAGACAGGAATTCAGGTTTTGTTATCTTATTAGATAATTGATTTTGCATTGCCAAACTAGTTGTTATACTCGATTTCATATCAGTATAATTAGGTGCAATGAATTATATGTTTCTATAAAGATTTATGTATTGGGAATTGGGATTGTTCATGATCTGGTAAAATTATAGATTTGACTTCTCATTTCTAACCCTAATTTCCTCACCTCAATAAATCCCATATTTCCTCTTCTCACCCTGAATTCCGCTGACTTTTCGTCTTGTCCCTAATACTTCTGATTCTTCATCTCAATTCCTCCTATGTCATCCCTCCCCTCTATCTCTCTTCTTTGCAGGCCTTTCACACCAGCTTGTCAACATATCATATCCTGTTAGATTTGTAAATGTAATGTATGAAACATTCTCCGTTGGAAATGAGTCAATAACCGTTGCTTATTTTGCCCCACCCCAGACTTAATTATAGATTTTATATTAAATTTAATTGGAGCCCTTTATTAAGTTACAACTCTCTTAAGAAACTTTGTGCCTGTTAAGTACAAAAATTAATACCAGATCACTGTAATTCACTGTAATATTTATCTATCAAGCATATCCACATATATAGGATTACTAATAGGTCCATATGGAAGCCTACAACTCTACCTTTGTTAATATGCTTTCCACATTTTTCTTGTTAATTTACCCTACCCAATTTGTAAACTAAAAGTAAGGTACAAAACACTCCGTTTTAGATGAGTCACATTTATTTTGCCTCGCCGTAGATTTAATTATAGATTTTAGATTAAATTGAATTGGACTCCTTTACTTTCATTCACAACTCCCCTAAGAAACTTTGTGTCTGTTAAGAATAAAAATTAATGCCAGATCATTGTAATTCACTGTAATATTTATCTATCAAGTATATCCATAAATAGAGGATTATTAATAGGTCCATATGGAAGTCTTCCACTCGACCTTTGTCGATATGCTTTCCACATATAAATTTACAGTTATCATGTATAAGTTCTTGTTGATTTACCTAAGTTATGAAGCTTACAATCATCTTAATGATATACTGCAGCTTGATTCTACTCTCTCTTACTACTACTGTTTACTAAGTAGTAATCAATTTGAGCTGATTGAGTTATTCATGCAGATGAGTCAGTGGCTACTTCATCGATGGTGCAGAGGAGCATTGACTGCTCGGATGATATCATTTCCTTTTCTAATGCCGATATTGTTACCCCAACTCAGAAAATGTTGGCTAGACGGTTGACTTGTGACATTGAACGAGGAAAAAGCCTCCTTGTTACTGGTTGGGATCTATTTAATATTCAACCTATTCTTAATATCCTTTAGAGGGTGAGCCTAAGCACAATGGCAAGATTGTTCCATTGTGATTTAGAAGTGTTACGTTCAAATCACGAAAATGACCTCTCTGCATTTTGGGGGTAATGTTATGGGCATTCGACCCTCTCCTATGCTAGCATTGTGAGAATCCTTGTGCGATGGGCCACATTTTGCTGGAAGTTTTTCTTTTCATTATGCAAGTTCATAGCTAACAAATTCCCAATTGCCTAGGTCCAAATGGGAGTGGCAAAAGTTCAGTATTCAGAGTACTTCGTGGTCTATGGCCTATTGAAAGAGGAAGACTTGTTGCACCATATCAACTTTATGACAAAGGGGTTGATTCAGGTTGTGGAGTATTTTATGTTCCTCAAGGACCATACACGTGCCTAGGGACCTTAAGAGATCAAATTATATACCCTCTCTCTCAAGTGGAAGCAGAATTAAGGGCACTCACTATGCATAAAGGTGATCAAGTTTCTTCAGCTCTTCTTTCCCTGGTACAACTAAGAATTAGCAATGTCAATCAAAATAGGTTGTCCTAGTGTAATTTCCAATGCATTTTTGAGTTTGTTATAACTTTGTGATATTAATGTAAGTATTTGACTGCATAATGCATGCCATCCTTTTTTGTCCAGTGGGTTAGAAGATTGACCATTAGGGAGATGTCATTTGTTGTTGTGTCCAAACCCTCAATTAAAATGATGCTTGGAATTTCCTAAAGGCCTGATGTGGTCCTTTTTTATTTTTGGGGGGTTGAAGGTGTAGGCCTGTTTGGTTCTAGGATCAGTTCAAGCCATTTCCACTGCTGATTTGCAAACAATTGAATTTTCATTTCGTTAAAGTTGAGCAGTATTTTGCTGCTTAGTTGTGAGGTTTTCCCTTGATACTGAAATTGGTGAGCTAGTTTTTAGTTGCTGTGCAACTGGTTTAGGACTGAGCTGGTTAATTTCATCATCCTATGATAAAATCTTTCCAGATGCGGCCTAAATTTTTATCCTTATGAAATGAAGGATGCACAATCCACAATCCTTTCCTAAATGGTTCTTGTGCAAGGTGTAGTTCATCTCAATCAAGATCAAGCCATATATGAAAGGAATTTCAAGGAAAGTACCATTTTCGAGGAAGCAGTCCTGATCTTGTACAATTTTTAAACCGTGTAGAAGTTGTACCTGCATAGAGTTCCTTCCAACATTCATATGCTGGGCCCAATGTGCAACTGGAGATCCAAAACCATAGAGCAGCTTCAGGCAACTCTAGGAATTGAATTATGCTGCATTCAATATGGTGACCTCGCAGAAATGCGCCTGAAAGATCCGAAATCACTTCAAAAATGATGTTAGGGGCTATTGCCTTTTGGAGACAGCAGCTGTTGGTTTTTATTAGCAACTGTAAGCTTGTCATCAGAAGCCAAATGATCTAAAACCAGGATGATGAACAGGGAACCATGGAATTACTTTCGCAGTTCATATCATTACTCATACTGAACAAAGGAACTTTTTGAGAAAATCTGGCTATCAGAAATGGATAATATTGAGCAATCACTTCCAGTGACAGCTTTGGTACGACAAACAGAGGAGGAACCATTGGGATCCAGTGGTCACATTTCATGGGTGATGGGTCCGAATGGGCAGCATTCCCAGAATTACTTAGGGATTATCAGCAAAGCAGAACGTTTGGAGAAAATAGCTTTATCCTAGTGTATAAGACAGATAGTCTGCTAACCGCTGCACTGTCCTTGGACCAAGTTAACCTTTTGAACTCTTTATGTTGTCTCTCGGTCTGAAAGCAGACCTGGCATTAGTAAGCCCAGAGCCCAGTAGTTAAGTTTGATAAAAATTTACCACTTTCCATATTATATTTTACGTTTTACCTATATTACCATTGTTGGTTGCTTGGTATGAAGACAGAAATATGATAGAAATTGCTGATATTCATTCCAATTTTTAGCAGCATTTGATCAGAAAAACGGGTGGGTGCCACTTTCTGCAATTGTCAACTATTCCAGTTTCTTGCCTTGTAATCTTGAAACTTGATAAGCCTATTTTCTCTGCTATTCCAAAAAAAAATCCCATATGATGAAAAGAAATTATGGAAAAAATGATTTTCAGGGATTTCCATACGTTGATTTCCAGGTCCAGAGACGGTTGATACCACCAGTGTGTTGGACACACAATTGAAGACCATTCTAGAAAATGTCCGGCTGATTTATCTTTTGGAACGAGAAGGTGGATTGGATGCCAATCAGAATTGGGAAAATGTCTTATCTCTCGGAGAGCAGCAGCGAATGGGCATGGTAAGCTCTACTTATTGCAGAAACTTCAGGAGACCATATGTGGATAATATTTGAACTCCATGGAAAGGTTTTTTGTTTCTTCTATCAATTTATCTGACAAAAAATTCTGTATTTTCCAAGGCACGTTTATTCTTCCACAAGCCTAAATTTGGGATTCTTGATGAATGCACCAAGTACGTAGCAAGCTCCTCTCTCTCTCTCTCTACCCCCTAACCCCCTTTATTTTTTTTCTTTTTCATTCCTATTAATTTTCTCTTATTTTTATTTTTGGTTTTGGGGAAGACTATATGATTGCTCATTGGCTTTATTCTCACGGAATGTTTTGATGATAGTGCTACTAGTATTGATGTAGAAGAACACCTGTATCAGCTAGCGTGTGATCTAGGCATAACCGTCGTTACTTCCTCGCAGGTATGTAACCTGTTTAGTTTCAAGAACCAAGATTGACATGTGAAATCTGAATTTCGTGTCTATTTAATACGGTGTAGCATCTCACTGACTTATAATAGCTCTGCATATCTACATCATGAGGGATGATTATGTGGTGATCTTATTTGCTTTGAGCTTATTTAAAACTTTATTTATAGTCGGTGAATTACAATTCATGAATTTTCCTCAGTTCTCATTGATATGGCATACTAATCCAATTTAGCCGATTCAGTTTATTTGTGCTTGTTCTTTTTATCATAATCGTGTTTTCTTTTTCTTTTTTTTTCCTCTTTTGGTGCTTCGTTGCTGCAGCGTCCTGCTTTAATACCATTCCATAGATTGGAATTGCGGCTGATCGATGGCGAGGGCAAATGGGAGCTTCGTTTAATTGACCAATAACTCAACAAATTCGCAAGGATCAATCACTCGTTCAAGTACACAATTTGTTACACCCTTACATAATAATCAAGCCCGGTTGAATTGATTACAATAGTATTTCATATTTATAAGATGTAGGTGTGTCTGATGAGCATATTAACGCCAGAAAAAACATTGCCAATTCAAAATACGTGTACAAACTGCTGCGGTGAAGATCTAATAAGATTGGGTATACAATGATGTAGAAATACCCTGTAGTGTAAGGAAATTTGCCCCATGTAAAATAAAGAAATTGCAATGTATGTATAGGCTATTATCTGTTGCGAATTAAGGTAGAAAGCTCCAATGTTCATCTATGTTGTAGAATATTGATGTTCATCCATTTGTTCTATACTTTTGACTATTATGTAGAGACAGGAAAAAGAAAATGCCGCCATTATCGTCTCTGCCGTGGTCTTGAAATGGAGGGCAATCGTCAAAACCAGTGTTTTAGTGCGTGAACTGGCTGGCATTGGAATTTCATCTGCATGGTCATTTAGTAAGTAACCCTTTTTTTTTAAAAAAAATTTAATTTCTTGATTTCAAGTCTTGTTTTTTGGGCTTTTTTAAAATTTCTTCAGGCGAAGGAGATGAAAGAAAATGCATAGGAAATGCTTATTGTTGGTACGATTGGACTTGATTTTTTTTGTAATTGGAATTTTAAGAGGGTGTCTTGATAATGATTTGTTTTTCTCTTTCGTGACTAATGGGAAATGGTTGGAAGTGGAAACACAGCAAAAAAGATGTTTCGTGGTCTGTTTGGGAGAAGTTAGAAATTCACTGCTTTGGGATGAGGGGATTTTATTTCTTAAAAAGATGAATGTAGTTTTCTCTAAATTTAAATCTGTTTATTTTTAAATAAATAGTTATAATTTAATAATTAAATTTAATTTATCTTTAAAATTTTTAAAATATAGTTAAATTATAACAATTTATATAAAATGAATGACCTAGATTTATATAATAATTTATTTTATTTTTTTAAGATATGAAAACCCCTTAAATCCTCATGGCTTCAAGCTTCACGTATTTGGAGATTTAATGCTTTTTAGAGAATAGAATGAAAATTCAGTAGTAAAAATTTGAAAATATAAAAATTACATGTAAGATTTTTTGACTTTTTATGATAGTAATGTTATTAAATACTTAACCTAATATTAAAAAAATATAAAAAATAATTATTTAGATATTCTCTAAGTTTTTAATCTTATACGCTGAACTTTTTTGATTAAATGAATGAAAATTATATGCATTTAGTGCACATCTTCTGAAGGATACAGGATTCTTATATTCATTTATCGTACTTTTAATTTTTTTCCCCTGAAGCGCTGATATTTTTTATCGTTTAGGGTTGGTATGTTCTAGAGGGACATCGAGCAACGTAGCCAGAATTTTCGCCTGCTTGGAATATAAGCTTTTGGAGCGACTATAATTACAAACCAACTCGACTATTATTATTATTATTATTATTATTATTGTACCATTAAGTCACGTTAATTGAATAACCAATAATATTTTATTCTTTTTAACTACAAAAATGTTGTTGATCTTAAGCATCTTGCCCGATAGAAAAGATATATCTGGCATTGAACTAATAATAATTGCAACAATATGTATCAGAAATATTCTAAAACTTAAGTAAATAGAAAATATGTTAGACAAAAAGAGAAGCAATTTAGATTAAAAAAAAGAAAAATAATAATTTAGATAAAAAGAAACCATATAGTTAATTCGAAATGTAATAAGTGTATTTAAATCAATTAAATTAATTCAGAAGCATGAAGCCAGCAAGGTTAGTTCTATCCACGTTGGTTAAAAAATAAAAAAATAAAAAAAGTGGCACCTTTAAGGAATCGCAAGTTCATGTTACCCCAGCCTTTAGTCCATACAAAAATGCAAAAAAAAAAAAAAAAAAACACAGTACATGGGGAAAAAAGGAGAGATGTACAACGCCCAGTCATGAAATCAAGATGACAATCATCAGGTAATTTATATGGAACTTTAAAGTTAAATTTCACAACAAAAACCAGCAACTACAATGTTTAAAAGAGGAACTAATTTTCAGCAGACCACACGGTACAGTTGCTGATCACGTCTGGCCTAATCAAGCTGACAGAACATGATGAGGTCGTTCTCTTACACACCAACGCGTTCGTTTAGTGATGGCTACGAAGGATTCCATGCAAATAGCCGCCAGCCATTCCGAGAGAAATGAGAGAAACAATGCCTGCAGGAAATATCTTTCCTGACTTCTGGAACCGGTAGCCCATCGATCCAAGAAGAGTCGCAGACACCCCAAGCCCCAGGGACGATGCAAAACCTGGTCTCTTAGGAAGCTCAGTGTAAACATAGTATAGTACTGAGGCTGATAGTCCGCCTGCAATAAGGGACATATGGCTGCCTCTCTTCAGATAGCCCATGACACCACCGACTCCAACGAGAGCAGCATAACCGAGAGTCAGTTTCTGGGACGTTGAAAGGTCCATTTTCTTCTTGGTTCACAGTGGTGGCTGCTTCACTAGTTCAATATCTTCGGCCTTCGTTTCTTCTTGCTATTGTGGCCAGCTACAACTCAGTTGACGCAGGCTTTACTTGAGAGACAATAAGCAAACAGAAGAAAAAAGTGTAAAATTTCATTCGTATCAACTTGTTTAATCAGTAGTCACTGCATGAATTCAGCCTTTCACTGGCATAAACTTGTCTAGTCAGTAGTCACTGCATGAATTCAGCCTACCAGCATGTCTAGCATTACTTACACAAAAAATTAAATAGGATAAGCAATTTTTTTTTTCTGGGGGGTGGGGGGGAAGGAGCAGGTTTTTTTATCTTAATATTACACTTTGCATTGAAACAAGCTAAGCCTATCAGTATCTTTTAAGATAGCTAGCTGTCCAAAAGGCAAATACCACAACTGTGTGCGTCATCGAATATAGCTTTACATTGTTTCATATTTGGTCCTTTAGACCAGCTTGAGAGCTTCAGAAACAATATCAAAATTGAAACAGGCCAATCCAGGCCAAAGACGTAAAATCTACTGAGCCTCGATCATGCAGTACTCATTTGCACCCAACCTTCAAGAGAACCGAAATTCAACACAAAGCTCAATTTGCTCCTCAAGTGATTTGTAATGGATATAATTCAACTCCACTAGATTCCATTAACCACAAAAATTAGCACTCAGACTATAACCTGCATGCTAGGGTGCGATGTCCTTCTCATCAAATAGGAGGCTCTCATAAATATCTAACAGTGTAGCATGGCCTTTTAAAAAACTAATGAGCAAAGGACAAATTCTGACTATATTTTGAATCTCTAAATCATAATAGTGTAGCATGGCCTTTCCTACTAAATCATAAAAGTCACCTTATTCAATAGTGCCAGAGGAGCGAGCATGCAGAATTGCAGACTTGGATGAAGTCTTATCCAAATGATTCAGACAAAAGCAAGAAAAAAGGCAACCAAGTACACAAAGCTGCTAATGTTGCAAGCTCCATGGACGGCTAGATGTATCCAATCATATTTCCTAATTTGAATCCGTCATCTCTAGGTCATAATGGAAAACTAAGTGTTGGGCCCAGACTCATCATCTTCGGAGTAACAGTAGCCAATTTAAAACCATAAACTCCGGATTCGGGGGGCGTCCAACGCCCCCCAGCACTGGACAGCGTCCAGCGCCTCGTTTGGGCCGTTGGATTGAAAAATCTGACGGCCCAAAATTTATAATAAAAAAAAAACATATATTTTGTTTTTTTTTTATTTTTTTAAATATTTTTTTCATATTTTGATTATAAAAATATAAATTTTAATATTTTTTATTTTTAAATTTTATAATGTTTTTTTTTAAAAAAAGGGGGCCGTTGGATTTCAAATCCAACGGCCCCGTGGGCGTTGGAGGGGGCTCCGCACTGGACGCCCCCTCGTTCCATAAACTCCCAGGTTAAAGATACTCAGCAAAAAAAAAAAAAATCCCCAATACATACTTTTGCAAAAGATTCTAGCATACTTTTCATAAGAACAACGTTAACTGTCTGCTAATCACTATATTGAAGACACTAAAACTATTCTAAAAGGGTAGTGGAGGGGAAATTTTCCACATATTTGGAAATAATTTTTAGGTTGTGAATGGAGGTTTCACCGCCAAAACTGGTGGAGAATGTAGGAGAGGTGAAAAGAAATTGTCATCTCAGGGATAGTCCAACTAGGAGCAAATAGGTACGCCCTACCCATTACTCAGGATTGCTTGTATGATGCCATATGTATTTCCAAGCTCATTAATGAGATTTAATTTTGTATGCTTGTATGCCTGTTTAAACTATCTCAGGTACAACATTTTTACCAAGATTAGCCCTTAGTAAGATAATTAGTTTCAACACCAAGTTTGTTAAAACATACTGACCTAAGTAAGCAGTCACTTAAGGTATAGCTCCAAGGAGACTTACAGCCATCGGGATAGTCAGCCCCAGGGGCACTGTGCCACGTCAGTGCGGCACAGTGCCTGTGCATCAGCAAACCCGATTTTTTAAATTTTCCAGATACAGACTGTGCGTGTGCAGCCTGTTCGCACACACACAGTTTTATATTTATTATTATTGTAATTTTAAAATGCGAAATCACGGTCACTGGATTTGTTTTAAATTCAACGGCTGTGATACCTCTCCCAAATCAAACTAAATACCCTAATCACAAGCAGCAGCTGCCCTCTCTCTCTCAGAGCATAGCGGTCGTCTTCTTCGTCTCCCTCCATCTCCCTCTACCTTCTTCATGCTTGTGTGGCCATTCATTTGTCATCGTCGATTACAACCGTAAGTATATTTATTTCTTCCATTCTTTCTCTTCCTATTTAGTCCAGCAATATTATTTTCGTCTCAAAATGTCAAATTTTTTAGGTTCTTTTGTGGTTTGATGTTTTAGGATATTAGGAAGAAATATTGTAGAAATATTGTAAAAAATATTACCCGGATTTTTTAGTAGTTGTAAGTAGATGTTCGTCATTTTTTTTGGCAAAAAATAACGTTGTTAGGTTGTGAAAAAACTAGTTGACTTTTTGTTAAATTTTCCACAGTTTTCATTCTTTTGAAGGAGCACAAGCAAGAGAAGAGGGAGAGTAGAAATCATGCAATTTTTCTGAGATAGAACATATTCTATATCAAAGAGAAAATAATCATCTGTCAGTGAGGGAGTTTCAACCATTAGATGTATGGTTCTCTAAATAAACTATTTAAAGATTGAGTGAGTTCCTTTCAAATAATTGGTGGTTCCCATAAAGTTACTGTCGCCCCTTCACTGATTTTCCAGCCCCTCAAGTTTATCATTACTTCCTCTATTTTACTGAATTTGACTAAGTAAAAAGCCTTTCTTTAGTTATTTTCCAACATCCTAAATTTGGCCTGCATCAGTTTGTGGCATTTGTAAGCGTTTGCATCACCAGAAATTGGGAATTCGGTATTGGGACTACTGTTGAAGTAGAGACAGTGAGAGCACTTGATGTGTCTAACCTAATGTCTTTACTTGTAAGTTTGTATTAGGAAAACCAAACTATGTGTCTAACCTAATTAAATATTTTCTCTTTTGAACCATAGATATGAGCTTGTATCCATACGGTTTTGTTTTTTCCTTAACTTTTCTAGGATAAGATATGTTATCATGGGTGTCTAACTTTTCTGTTTTCTCCCTCATATAAATATTCATTCACGTTGATCATTAATGATTAGCTATGGCAAAGTTTTAATTGAATTATTCATGATAGTCTTTGTTGACAATTTCATTGAAGTTATTTTTATAAAAAAATACTTCTGGACTGTTGAAAGAGAGATGAACCTCATGACCTTGTAGGGATATGTGTCAAGTTTGGCATTGTTAACAAGATGCCTAGCTTCAAATGGGATTAGGGGTGTTGTGCCACACTGACTAGGCACAGCACCTGTGCCAAGCATTTGCGGCCGTTGGATTCAATCCAACGGCTGCATGATCTTTTATTTTTATTTTGAAATGAATACTGTCTGCGTGCGATCCGTTCACACGCGCACAATACTTCGTTTTTCTTTCTTTTTTTTATCATCAAAATCACAACCATTGGATTCGTTTTTAATCTAATGGCTGTGAATAATCCACCAAAATAAAATGTATTAAAACCATATTCACAACCGCAGCAGCAAACAAATGAAGAGTGAGACAGAGAGCAGTGTCGTCTTTTTTATCTCCACCTTCCTTCTGCAAGCTTGTGCACCCGTTCGTCTACTATTTACAACTGCAATTGTGAGTATATTCATTTTCCTATTTCCTTTTCTTCCAATTCTATCGAGCATTGTTATATTTGTCTCAAATGTCGGATTTTTTAGTTTTTTTTGTGGTTTAATATTTTAGGTTATTAGGATGAAATATTATAATTATATTCCATTATTTTGTAAAAATGTAAAACTTATAAGTCCTTGTATTTGTGAGGAGATGTTCGTCATTTGTTGGTTGAAATATTTGCCTTGTTAGGCTATGAAAAAATAGTCAAAAATATGATTTCGTGCATGTCGATTTTATTTATTTTTATTTTTTGTTTAACAAATTCCTATGGTAATATTCTATGTTGGTTTTATTTTAATTTACGTTGGTTTCATTTTTTAGTAGTGGAAAATCCTTGGGCCCTCGCCTCGTGAGTAATATTCTATGTTGGATAGTGACGAGGGCTAGAAGGACAACTATGAAGCAATATTATATAAATGAAATTAAATAATAATATCCATTATCGTGATTTTGTTTAATTATTTTTTAGTTTTATGTTAATGTCTGTGTTTTATGTTTGAATTAAATAATAATATTTCAATATTTTTGTATTTGAACAGTGACTCAATCTTTACCATATTTATTCAATATGGATGATTGCACACTATCGATCGGAGTGACATTTGATGGTATGAATGATACATGATTGTTTTGGAATGCATATGGAAACAGAATGGGATTTTCGGTACAAGAGAGTCGAGTAAGAAAATCTAAATAAGATAATGTCGAGATATTTAGAATATTTTGTAATTCTAGAGAAAGAAAACGTCAAATTGACAAGGATAAGAAGATGGTGCACGACATAGATGGAAAACTCGATATGATTGTGCAGCTAGGACTGAATGTAGTCATGATAGAAAGACAAATATAATTATTATTAAGGAGTTTGTAGAGAAACACAACCATGAATTTGAACCTTCTCAAACAGGACACCTACTAAGATCTTAGAGAGAGATGTTTGGACTATATCGCCATCTTATTGTTATGGCACATGATACTGGGTTGAGACCCACTGATACCCATGAATTTATTGTGAGGGAGGTTAGAAGAAGGGATTGCATTGGGCATACAGTTGAAGACCAAAAATCTTATCTTCGTGTGAGGAGATAGTGGCAGATGCAATGCGAGGCTGGAGTGATATCGACTTACTTTTAAGAAAAAAAAACTGAAGAATTTCTTCTTTTTTCAGGATATGAAACTTGATTTCGATAACTTTATAACTAATATCTTTTGGGTCGACACGGAGATGATTGTTGACTATCAATCATTTGGGGACGTCATTTTCGACACCACATATGGCACGAATAAAGGATCAAAACCTTTTGGTGTGTTTATTGGTTTTAATCATAATAGGATGATGATTATATTCATAATTGCATTATTATGTGACGAGATAGCGGGTTTTTTTGTGTGGTTATTTGAAACATTCTTAAAATGTCATAGTAGAAGGGCTCTAATTACTATATTTACCGATCAAGATGCCACTATGGTGAAGGCATTGTGGTTAGTTATGCCCACTACTTGTCACAATCTGTTTACGTGGTATATATCATAGAATACTACGAAGCACCTAGCGGGATATGGCAACTTACTTTCAGAATTTGAGTTGCCTGTTTTACTATATAGACGCGTAAGAGTTTGAATCAGCATGGATAAAAATGGTGTCTAACGAAAATGAGACTTGTGCATGATATGGTTAGACAGTATTTACTGTCAAAAGTACAAATGGGCTGTATGTTATATGAAAAATATTTTATATTAGGCAATGAAGCACGCAACTCAGTAAAAGCCTAAACAGTGATCTTAAGAGACATCTCAGATGTGATCTTAATATGTGCGATTTTTTTAATCATTTTGATAGGTTGTTGGAGAAGAAGAGGTAAAGGAGTTAGTGGCGGAATATGAGTCTAGATAGAAGATGTTTTATTTAATTCTGCACTCTTGTCTGCTAATTATACAGGCCACAAAGATTTACAATCCAGCGATCTTTAAGAAGGTGCAATCGTAGTTGTTGGATATTTCCCAGGCTACTTATATAATCACGTGAGGGTCATATTTATTTTGTTGTATTGTCCATAGCCTCAAATATCCTATTTAAAGTATTTTGTGATCCAACAAATGAAATATGTGAATGTGGATGCCGTCTATTTGAGACTGTCGAAATAATGTGTTGCCATGCCTTAAAAGTGGTAACTACCATTTGCATAAATGTTTGTTGAGATGTTTGATGATAATGAAGAAAGCTATATTGGTCTGTGTCCATGTCTCCCAATGATGAAACTGCAACACCCGTATCCTACAAGTTATAGTAAAACATCATCGACAAACAATATTTATTTTTTCAATCATAACTAACAAATTGAATTAATAGATCAATAGATGAACATAATATTTTAAATACAATCACATAAATTGTTTATGCACCGTGAAAAATCATATTCATACCTAACTATTTAATATGGAATCTTCAAGATGATTAACTTTTGGATGTTTCTTTTTTTCTAAACAATTTTTAGCCGTTTTGTTCCCTTACGTGTTTCACGGCTCTTGACTCATTTTACAGTCCCATCGATAGTTTTCACCATACGCGGCAATTGACCTTTATCAAAATGGACGGCTGCAAAATTTTCGACCAAATCATTAATGGCCGAAAGACCTACTTCTAGCTTTGCTCTTCCTTCAAAAGTACCACCAATTCAAAGAGTATTGTACAAGAATGTTGACAATACTCATCCTAACCAAGTTTGCAAGTCCTCTCCAATTGGGCTTTCTTGAGTGTTTATGATAGGATTTATGCCTCTAGCCGTCCGAGTCAACCTTTGATGATATATTTTTCTAAAATTTTTGTCATCTCAATAGTAGTTACTACTATCAAGGTATGGCAATACATTTTTCCGATAGTCTCAAATAGACGGCATCCACATTCACATATTTCATTTGTTGGATTACAAAATACTTTAAATAGGATATTTGAGGCTATGGACAATACAACAAAATAAATATGACCCTCACGTGATTATATACGTAGCCTAGGAATATCCAACAACTCCGATTGCACCTTCTTAAAGATCGCTGGATTGTAAATCTTTGTGGCTTGTATAATTAGCAGACAAGAGTATAGAATTAAATCAGACATCTTCTATCTAGACTCATATTCCGCCACTAACTCCTTTACCTCTTTTTCTCCAACAACCTATCAAAATGATTAAAAAAATTGCACATATTAAGATCACATTTGAGATGTCTCTTAAGATCACTGTTTAGGCTTTTACTGAGTTGCGCGCTTCATTGCCTAATATAAAATATTTTTCATATAACACAACCCATTTGTACTTTAGACAGTAAATACTGTCTAACCATATCATGCACAAGTCTCATTTTCCTTAGACACCATCTTTATCCATGCCGATTCAAACTCTTACACGTCTATATAGTAAAATAGGTAACTCATAAATTCTGAAAGTAAGTTGCCATATCCCACTAGGTGCTTCATAGCATTCTATGATAGATGCCACGTATACAGATCGTGACAAATAGTGGGTATAATTAGCCACAATGCCTTCACCATAGCGACATCTTGATCGATAAATATAGTGATTGGAGCCCTCTTACCATGACATTTTAAGAATGTTTCAAATAACCACACAAAAGAATCCGCTATCTCATTACATAATAATATAGCTCTGAATATAATCATCATCCTATTGTGATTAGAACTAGTAAACACACCAAAAGGTTTCAATTATTTATTCGTACCATATGTGGTGCTAAAAATAACGTCCCCGAATGATTGATAGCCAACAATCATCTCCGCATGAATCAAAAGATGCTAGTTATAAAGTCATCGGAATCAAGTTTCATAACATGAAAAAAGAAAAAAATTCTTCCTTTTTTCTTTCTCAAAAGTAAGTTAACATTGCTCCAACCTCACCTTGTTACATCTGCCACTGTCTCCTAGTGCAAAGATAAGATTTTTGGTCTTCAACCGTATGCCCAACGCAATCTCTTCCTCCGGCCTCCCTCACAATAAATTCATAGGTATCAGTGGATCTTAACCCAACATCACATGCTATAACAATAAGATGGCAATGTACTCTAGACATCTCTCTCTGAGATCTTAGTAGGCATCTTGTTTCGGAAGGTTCAAGTTCATGGTTTTACTTCTCTACAAACTTCTCAATGATAATTTTATTTGTTTCTCTATCAAGACTACATTCAATCGTAACTACACAATCGCATTGAGTTTTCCATCTATGTCGTGCACCATCTCCTCGTCTTTTATCAATTTGACGTTTTCCTTCTCTAGAATAACAAAATATTCTAAATATCTCAACATTATTTTTTTATATTTTCTTACTCGACTTTTCCGAACTAAAAATCTCATTCTACCTCCATATACATTCCAAAACAACCATGTATCATTAATATTATCAAATGTCATTCCGATTGCAGTGTGGAATCATCCATATTGAATAAATATGGTAAAATTTAGTCACTGTTCAAACACAAAAATATTGAAATATTATTATTTAGTTCAAACATAAAATACAGACATTAATGTGAGACTAAAAAATGATTAAACAAAATCACGGTAATGGATATTATTATTTAATTTCATTTACATAATATTGTTTCATGGCTGTCCTTCCAGCCCTTGTTGCTGTCCAACACAAAATATTACTCACGAGACGAGAGCTCGGGGATTTTCAACTTTAAAAAATGAAACTAATGTAAATTAAAATAAAACCAACACAGAATATTACCACATATACAAGAATTTGTTAAACAAAAAAATAAAAATAAATAAAATTGACATGCATGAAACCATATTTTCGACTATTTTTTCATAGCCTAACAATACAAATGTTTCAACCAACAAATGACGAATATCTCCTCACAAATACAGGGACTTTATAATTTTTACATTTTTATAAAATAATGGAATATAATTACAATATTTCATTCTAATAACCTAAAACATTAAACCACAAAAAAACTAAAAAAATTCGATATTTTGAGACGAATATAACAATGCTTGACAAAATAGGAAGAGAAGGAAGTGAAAAAATGAATATACTCATGATTGCAATTGCAGAATAGAGACAAACAGGTGCACAAGCCTGCAGAAGGAAGACGGAGATGGAGAGAGACGAAGAAGATGACATTGCTATCTCTCTCTCTCTTTTCATTCGTTTGTTGCTGCAGCCGTGAATAGGGTTTTAATGCACTTTATTTTGGTGGATGATTCACAGCCATTGGATTAGAAACGAATTTAACGGCTATGATTTTGATAAGAAAGAAAGAAAAACAAAATATTGTGCGTGTGCAAATGGGCCGCACAAGCACAGTATTCATTTCAAAATAAAAAAATATTGTACATCCGTTTGATTCAATCTAATTTCCACAAATGCATTGCACAGGCATTGTGCCACGTCAATGCGGCACAGCGCCACGTCAATGCGGCACAGCGCCCTTAATCTCCAAGGTAGTCACCCGCCATATTAATTTAAAGCTCAAGGGCTTGAGGCTAATAAGTTTAGCGTCCCAATGAGAGGTCGAATTTCAAACAGGTAGAAATCCAACGAGACTCGACTATACGGATAGTCACCCAACTAATAAAACTTATGAATACTTTAGTCGCATAAGTATCGACAAAGACTCTGCCAGGCTAAGCAAATTCAAATCACATGATCAAGGAGTAGGATTTGCATAAACTAAAAAAGATGGTCTAATGGCTTGGTTGGATGCCCATTTGGCAATCAAATGACTAGTAAGCCGAAACAAATCTACGTCAAGGGGCTAAGAAGTCATCAAGCGTCCATATGAAAGGGCTAACGTATTACTAGATGAGTGTCTATAGGCATCTTTTGATTTACCAGGTTAGTCATCCAGGCGTGCTTATAGCATAAGGGCATTTTGGTCAGATCAAGAGTCAGATTAATAATTACATTTATAAAAAGTTATTATAATGTAGAAGAATCAATTTGCACAACAAAATTACAATTTGGGGGATGGGGGATCCGGAGGATTCCCCGCTGGTAGGGCTCCCACATTTGACTCTACAACAGATGCTCCAGAGATAGTGCGGTCTCCAAAATTCCAAACTCCCGAATTAGTGGCGCTCTAGTATTCCTAGAATCGAGGAAACCCAAAGGGAAAATTTAAGTCATTAAGAAGACCAAGGTCTTGCATAGATAAATCACGACATTGAAGTGGGCATCCAGGAGAGAACTAATTTCCTCAAGGCGAATACTCCTCCTAAGTCTCTCAGCCAGCTAGACATTATTTGTTAGATGGTCTTTGGCAATACGTTTGACCGCCAGAGCCCATTGATCCGCCTCGACTTCCTAATCCTTAGCGAGATGGCCAGAAGCTTCAAAATCAGAGGCCTTTGCCACAATAGCAGCCTCTCGATCCTTCGCGGCAGTAGCCCAATCCTCAGCACTTAAGGCTCTCCTCATCCATTCAGCTAATTCCTTCTCTAAATCCTTCACCTTTCGCTAAGCAACAGTGACTCCTGGCGTCAAGGCCTAGGCCAGCTCGGGTTTGATAAAGGATCAAGCCAGGCGGGCAACCTCCGCTTTGAGGACAAAATTCTATCCCTGATTCAGCCAAGCAAGGTTGAGCACAACACCAATACGAGAGTTAGCAACCATCATATTGCGACAATACTTGAATCTAAATCAAAGGAAGGAATAAACCTCTTGGATAAGATCAAGTCTCTCCTTTGCAAAAAATCTAGACAAAGGATCAACCATCTTGGGACCAGGAGACCAAGCCCACGACAGGCAATCAACATGATAAGCTAGCAGAGGAATAGGGCGAGGTGAGCCAGAAGCCCCATCAAAACAGAACAATCCATTGCTCCCAAAGCAAGGGACCCAAAAGGCACCTTGATGGTATGGACCGGAAAAGGAGCAGTGCCAACAACTCATAGGGAACACAACCCTGGTCAAGGGGACCAATATATACGGCCAAGGCCCATTCCCCTAGAACCAATGCATCAGGAGCATTGGACTATACAGGAGTGCTAGTCTGATCAAAAAAAGGTCGTCTCTAGTGGCCATAAGACCAGGTGATCCACCTGAATCAATATCCACATTCTCAACAATGACAACCGCATCAATATCCCATGATTCCTCACTCAGAGGTAGAGTAACCATGTATACAACTGGGCAGTCCTCAACAGATCCCACCACTCCAAACGACCTCAAAACTATCCATGTTCTCCTCTCCAAGGGGTGAGAGGGAATATAACCAACAGCGGGGCACCCAGAACAATGTACCACCTAACCCTAGCCAAAGCCTGGGTGGTCAAGAAGTCCCCAGTCTTGCACAATTCCCCCATATGCTTGGTGATCAGATTGGTATTGCAGAGATCCTCTCATTCTCACTCACAGTGCGAGAATAGACTGCATTTGCGGTATCACACTTTTGGGATAAGGGCTAGTCAGCTGGCACCTTTATAAAGAAGAACCGGTGTTTCCAGTTTTTCACAGAGTCAGGGTTCCCTCATTGATCTTAAAGTCCTGACAAGGAGTCAAAGAAATCCCATCGTTGTCTTGGTTAAATCTAAAAAACCTTTGACAAACCAGGCATCTAATACTTGTTCATGTTGCCTGATGAAATGCACAGGGCCACCAGATACCAGATGGCATTGGGATATAGCTGTGCAATAGGTATCTACAATGCATCTGTAACCTTCATCAATTCCCTCACAATAGGGAGGGTGAAGCCTACTTTTCAGATGGGCTTAATAAATAGCAATAAAATTGTCGCAAGGGGACAAAGCCCTTTCATTAGGGGCAGGGTTGACATGAGGAATAATATGAGGAATATCATACATAATCGTAAAGGGCTAAAATGTAAGGCAGTATCAAGACTGAAACAATATCAGCAACGCCAAGTGGGGCAAAACCCTCAAAATGGCACGGCACCGTGGAAGAATAAAGAAGACATCGTTTGGAGCTCTCTAAGTTTCTTAATCTGTAAGAAGGCAACTGAGGAATGTGATGCTTGGTTTCGAACAGTTTGGCTTAAATGAACCCAAGAGTGGGCACTAAACATGAGAAATAGAAAAGCCATGGGAGAAATTATGTGTCTCAGAAAAAAGGCATTCCTTGTCAAAACGATGCACTTCATCACATGGCCATCTTATCATCCAGACAATGTGTTTGGTCACAATGGCATCAATGCATCAAGCCTGAAAGGAATGAGCACCTTCCCAAGGGAAGAAAGCACATTAGATTCACTGCTAGCTAGTCACATCAAGACTCAAAAGAGCCATGATTATGCTGACGTCATCCAGTTTCCAGCCAACTAGCAATCTAATTGCAACAGGGATGATTGGGATCTAAGCAAAGTCTGGATGGCAACCAAATGGCTCCCTCAATACTTGAATTTGACTCAGGTGATGATCCTGAGCTCGGTAAAAATTTTCAACCAGCTCAGATTTATGAATATCAAGTTGAGATCAAGTGAGAGGCTCAGGTTGTCAGAGGACCGAATTGTTAGAGTTTTGAGGAGCTAGATGTCTTATAATCAAAGTTCATTCAGTGGTCAGGCAATCATATGGTCATTGCACCATGAACTAACAACTGGGCAACCAATTAATTAAGTCTTTAGCAACTGTGCATGTCCAAGGTAAAATATATAAGTTCAAAAAAAGGATAAATGAGCAGTCCAATCCATGTGCAAAGGAAAAATGAAATGAAATTTTATTAGCTTTTGCTCAAAACTTCGTACAATCTACAACATCTCCAAAAAGATACATCGACCTAGGCCCAAGACCCCGGGTAGAGAGAAAAGCAGAGGTGGCACCAGCAGAATCTTCAGTTTGTATCTCCTACCAAGTTACCATGTCCACCTTTGACAGCACCCCATGGAGGAAGCTAGTGACAAACTAAGGTATCGTCTCTCAAAGGACAGAGAACTCTAACAAAGGAGAGAGCAGACAATCCGAACCAACTAACGATGGCCTCCAATCAGTGCCCTGAGGAGCTAGCACCAAGGTCAGTCATTAGTCCTAGTTGGCATGGTCAGTCATCAATCCAAGCCATCCCAAGGCTATCAAGCTATGTTTCAAGCAACAAACCTGGTTAGTTACGACCTATTCCTGCAGCTGCTGTGCAATTCTAATGCAAAGAATCTCTTCAGTAAAGACCAATCAAAGCAAACTGATTGAATGACATAATGGTTGTGACTTAACAATGCCAAAAGCTCAGTGTTTTATTGGGAAGGAGCACTTATCTGAATCAAGGAAAATGCTGACGTGGAGGGCCCCATTTACATTCTTGAAGCTTAAATTCAGGCTTCAAGCCTGCCGAAAATGCTGTGTTTCAAGCAACAACCTGGCCAGTTGCAACCCATTCTCGTAACTATCGTGCAATTCTGATGTACAAAATCTCTACAACAAAGGCCAATCAAACCACACTGATTGAATGACATAACGACTGCGACTTAACAATGCCAATAGCTCACCGCTTTATTAGGCGGGAGCACTTATATGAATTAAGGAAAAGGC
Source organism: Nepenthes gracilis (assembly GCA_033239525.1). Classification (NCBI taxonomy): domain Eukaryota; kingdom Viridiplantae; phylum Streptophyta; class Magnoliopsida; order Caryophyllales; family Nepenthaceae; genus Nepenthes; species Nepenthes gracilis. Next base: position 2,202,680 of record BSYO01000008.1, on the reverse strand, counting down.
TAACATAGAGGGCCCTATTGACATCCTCGAGCCTAAATTCAGAGTTCAAGGCTGGGAGGATAGTGTTGGGTTCAAAGCTAATTTAAGCTAATCCGTACCTATTAACCTGACCAGTGGATGAAATAGAAAGTCCAACATATTGAGCATGGGGGCACCAAGGGCTAACCCAAGGGCAAGGTCTAGGAAGGATCCCAATAAACAAATTCCAACTATAGTCTGCATGACTTGAACCAGTCAGTTGGGTTACCAAGTGATTGAAAACTTTGGTGTTGAAACATGATTCTTGGGGTAGCTAAGGCTGACACAGATGAGTGAGTTGAAAGAGGCCAGGTAGCACCACTAAGCAGCCGACTATTCACACTTAGTTAAAATCCTATGTCCTCAACCGATAACACAAAAAATGCACGTCCATTCACAATCTGCACGTTCCAACTTGAGGAACTCTCATCATGATCTATGACCCAGAACCTGCAAGGTGTTAGTTGACCTAAGCGGTTGACAACCCCTCCTTCTAGATAGTGACCAATAACCTCACCACTAGAGGAGAACTGCTAATACAATGGCTTCACACCTCTATAAATATCAAGCTCCTTGGCACAATAAGGACATTTAAGGATAGAGTGATCAGAGAATCTTGCATCCCTAATATTGAATAAAATATTAGAGCATTCAGTCACCGAGAGATCACGACAATCTCTAAGATCCAATCCTGGAACGCTCAACCTGCACAAAAGATGTCCAAAGTTTGCCCTCCAAACGCGTCATCCTACCAACAAAGTAGTCCTTTGGAGCCTATCTCTTTCTCTCTAACTCTTTTGTTAGGATCCCTTCACTTAATTGAGTGTCGGAGATAAACCGATAAGTCAAATCCTCTAATTGAAGTATTATTTTAGTTTGTGGCGCTTAGAGTCGAATTGAAAGGTTTAAGAGCACACTTTGGAATCTCAGGAATCCAAATCTTAAGTACGCATTGTATACGACTAAGGACACGAAGAAGATGCTCAGGGCCGTTGAAAAGTTTTCGGTTGCAATGAACTTTCTAAAACCCTAAAAAGGAAACGAAGGAAAAAGGCACAAATCTCCAAATCTAAACAGTAAGTAATCGTTAATATAACAAAATGAAGCAATAACCACGACGGAGCAAGAGAGTGCTTACTGTTTTCAGCCGCTGTTCTTCGATGAGACGAAGATAGAAGTACGAAGTCGCCGACGCAATCCTGTCGCAGGAAGATTTACCACGACTACCGGTACGTAATTTTCCTTCGGCCAACAACGACGCCGCTCATTTCTGACTTTTAAGTTTTTGTTTTCTCGAAATTCCATTAATTATTATGGTTTACTTCTTGTTTTTAATTAGGCTTTCATTTACACACACACCCAAAAAAAAAAAAAAAAAATTACTAGAGACGTGAGAAAAAAATGGGCGGAGTCGGGGTGGCGGATGGGGCCTCTGCTACTGTTGGGGTTGGGGTGGCGGCCTTGGAAGGTGGGGATGGGCAGCGGAGAGAACTAGATTTTCTAGTTTATTATTATTATATTTATTATTATTATTATCTATTTTGCAAAATTATTTCATTTTTTTTGTTTGATGGATTAAATTAAAATATTTGGTTAAATGTAAAAGGATAAAACATTAGTAATACAAATAAAAAAATTTATATATTATATGCCATTAAATAAAGAATAAAGGTTTGGTTAAATTGAAATTTTGTCTAATAATTAACCCTTAGAAATGTTAACTTGTCATTTAAGACTTGAATTATAAGCACCCCAAGTTTAACTTTCAGAAGGCTTATAATATAATAAAATGAGATTTTGTGATCGGTGGGTTATGGTTGATGGACTTTACATGCATATTCATTTGGCAGGTTAGCCAATATAACTCTAAGATGCATTTTTGCATATAATTTTCTTAAATGGGGAGTTGATGGATTTTTTCAAAAGTGTAAGCAGGTTCGACAAGATGGCCTTCAGTTCCATATTTTTTTAATATTTTATTAGAGGTTCTTCGTACAATTATTTTTATTAAGATCGTTTAGATAGAACTATATATATTAATGAGACTTACATTTTTTAAATAATTTATTATTATTTTTAGGTGGTAAAATCTATTTGGTCTCTCGAATGAAATATTTGAATATCTTTCATATTTATTAGATTTCATATATATAACTGCAATTATATTATTAATTAGATGTTTCGTTGAGAAAAAAGATAGATTTTACCACGACAAGCCAACGTCCGCAATCCAATGACTTATCCAAAAGCCGGATTCTTCGCATCCGGGAATGCTACCACCACAAACGTCCAAAATCCAGAGATAAACCGCAACACGCCACCACCGCCTGTCGCAGGCGACATTCCGCAGATTTACGTAATAATCGATATACAGTAGCGTAATTTTGAACCAAAAGCACCTTCGGCCAACAACGACGGCTCATTTCTGATCAAACTTTTGAAAAGCCATGTTTTTTTTTTTTTCGAAATTCCATTAATTATTATGGTTTACTTCTTGTTTTTTATTAAACTTTCATTTACACACACACCCAAAAAAAAAAATATATTTACAAGAGACGTGAGAAAAGAATTGGCGGAGCCGGGGTGGCGGATGGGGCCTCTGCTACTGTTGGGGTTGGGGTGGCGGCCTTGGAAGGTGGGGATGGGCAGCGGAGAGAACTAGATTTTCTAGTTTTTTATTATTATTATCACCCGAGGCCGTGATCCCTAAGCGGGCGCGTCAATGCCTTCCCCGTCCGAGCCTCGTAGGGTTGGCTTTATTATTATTATTATTATTAATCCGTTCGTGACTGTGCATCACAAGCACCACAAGCCCGAGATGCCACGCCAGAGACGTTCCCAACCGCCTCACTCCCGAACGACACGCGGACCAACGTCTATTTTGCAAAATTATTTCATTTTTTTGTTTGATAAAAAAATTAAAATATTTTGCCATTAAAATAAAGAGGATAAATCATATTAGTAATACAAATAAAAAAAATTATATATTATATGCCATTAAATAAAGAATAAAGGTTTGGTTAAATTGAAATTTTGTCTAATAATTAACCCTTAGAAATGTTAACTTGTCATTTAAGACTTGAATTATAAGCACCCCAAGTTTAACTTTCAGAAGACCCGGGTTCATTATAATATAATAAAATGAGATTTTGTGATCGGTTATGGTTGATGGACTTTGGACGCCTACTCCTGGATATGCGATCAAGATATTCATTTGGCAGGTTGGCCAATATATCTCTAAGAGGCATTTTTGCATATAATTTTCTTAAATGGGGAGTTGATGGATTTTTTCAAAAGTGTAAGAAGGTTCGACAAGATGGCCTTCGGTTCCATATTTTTTTAATATTTTATTAATATAATTATTTTTTTATGGGGCTTTTGACATCGTAGCGGCTTTATGGTAATATAAATTTTTATTAATATCTGGAAGGATGGGTGCGGACGGGGCGAGGTGGAACACCCATGGATCCAAATCGTATATATTAACAAGGCTTACATTTTTTAAATGATTTACTATTATTTTTGGGCGGTGAAATCTATTTGGTTTCTCGAATAAAATATTTGAGTATCTTTCATATTTACTAGATTTCCGAGGAGGTAAGAGTACGCACTGCAAGAGGTGCGCATCTAGGAATTGTGGATATAATATAAAAGTATAGGGATATTATCAAGTGTGAAAATTGCTGTGTCCACTTTAATTAGATATTTATCTCCATGGCAAGCTGATGGGGCTTCACATCCCTGGGACCCGTTTATCAGGCAAATTTATCAAAAGTTTAATTCTTTTTTACTATTCCTGTCTACCAATCCTCCATCTCTGTTATTTCTAGGAGTGAGATTAAACATATGGTGTGCATATCTGTGAACACTTCACCCATAATTTCTAGATTTGCTTCGCAAACAAAAAACAGAAGCAAGAGAGTAAAAGCGCTGCCAGTTAATTCTCATGCTAAGGCGGTTTAAGATGACATGTGCAAACCTAAAGTGGAAGATGGTTTGGGCATTAGGAACTTAACGGCATAGAAGAAGGTTATGTTGTACGTCAAAGCTACCCAAGAGGTCGTATTCAAAAATTGCCCAAGCTGGCCTTCAATGTATGATTATTTAATAATTTTAAAAATTTTATTTGGGAGTAGATTTGTTCATTATAGGCTTAATGATAAGTGTATTTAGGTAACTAAAATTCATTATAATGCTTTGTGGTCCTTACAACATCCTTAAAAATCATAAAGCTCCTCCACCGGGAGAGAGTTTGTACTTTTATTATTTGTTTATCTCTTATATTATTAATAACGACACATTAACCTTTCTTAGATCGGCATCCCATGGGAGACTAAATGAGCAATGTCATGATTTTTTTCGATATGTGGAGCATGTTCCTTCTCTAGATTTGTATGTTAAAGAGATCATTGATGGATTGTCACGCGCATAATTACAAGTAGTGTTTAATAATGATGGATATTATGACTAATGTAACAGTCTATAGTTCTAATCAGAGTAGGGAAATCGAAGCCCACTTTTGAAATAAGGCTGATTTAAATCCGAATAAAAAAGCTCCTGGCAAGGCAATATCCCTTACATTATTTAATTGTAAGAGTGCGAAAAGAAAATTGGAAGACGAAGAGGATTTAAGAGTGCGAGAGAGGTTTCAAGAAGGAAGACAGAAAAGTTTTTTTTACTAAAGAGAGTGTAAGTGGGGATGGTGGTGCCTTATATGAATATCATTTAAAATCTCTTTAATTTTTTTATTTTGTAATTAGCCAAGGACTTAAAGTTCCAAGCAACTTCTAAAGGTTAAAAATTAGCATTCACAAGAAAAAGGACATCTCGGAAGCTTGTTGCCCAGGCCGAAGATTCTAATTACCCGGTCCCCAATCCATAGGGTAAAGGGTCAATACAGGAAGATAAGTGTATCTCGAGAATGATGAAAAGGAGATAGGCCCGGAACCTTGTCAAGCCAACGTCCTTGGATCCATAGGACTTATCAGCCAAAGTTATTCTTCTTATACCCTTTCTTGCAGCTTGTTTAAAGGACCTAGAAAATTCCTCTAGCAAGAAAGAGAGAAAAAGCATAGCAATTTGTTACAAGAATATCAAACTTAGTGTGGTTGTAATATATCATCACTTGTTGCCAACAAAACCTATCACAAATTTATTAAAAGTCTAATTCATTTTTTTACTATTCCTGTCTACCAATCCTCCATCTTTGTTATTCCTAGGAGTGAGATTAAACATATGGTGCTATCTTGCATAAATTCATGTGGCATAGCTTAACAGAAGCTAATTCTCATGCTAAGGCGGCTTAAGATGACATGTGCAAACCCAAAGAGGAAGATGGTTTGGGCATTAGGAACTTAACGGCCTAGAAGAAGGTTTTGTTGTCAATGTACTTATTATAGTTATTTAATATTTTTACAAATTTTATTTCGGAGTAGATTTGCTCATTATAGGCTTAATGATAAGTGTATTTAGGTAACTAAAATTCATTATAATGCTTCGTGGTCCTTAATAAAAATCATAAATCTTTTTACTTTCATTATTTGTTTATCTCTTAAATTATTAATAACGACACATTAACCTTTCTTAAATCAGTATCCCATGAGAGACTAAACGAGTAATGTCATGATTTTTTTTGACACGTGGAGCATTTTTCTTCTCTAGATTTGTGTGTTAAAGAGATCATTAATGGGTTGTCATGCACATAATTACAAATAGTATTCAATAATAATGAATATTATGACTAATATAACAATCTATAATTCTAATCAGAGTTTTAGAAATAAGGCGGTTTAGATCTTTAAAGTGACATGATTATTTAATTGTAGGAGTGTCTAAAAAATTTTTTTTTACTAAAGAGAGTGTAAGTGGGGATGGTGGCGCCTTATATGGATATTATTTAAAATCTCTTTAACTTTTTTAATTATTTAATTGGCCATTAAGAAGCTTCTCAAGGTTAAAAATTGTGTTAACTGTTATTCTAATTATAGCCCTCAATACTCTCTATATGGGAGATACTTGGATTCATATGCTCACTTATTCTTCTATACCCTTTCTTGCAGCTTGTTTAGTCTCGGTTTTGTTACAAGAGTGGTTGTAATATAGTTGTACTTCGATTGGACCATGGAGATCTAGTGGGTTGGCCTCAAATGGAGAGAAGAAAACTTTGGATCCGTCAAGTTTAAGCTTTTTTGAATGCTATAGTTTATTTTATATGGATGATAAAAAATGACAATATATCTAGAGGCATTTCAATCTCAAATTCATTATTCTTTACATATATAATCATCAGTTATATTTGTGATAAAACTAATAATTTATCATTAATAACTTTCTTTTATCCAATCTGAAGAAGATGAGATATTTCTTTGACACTTTTTTTTATCAGCTTGTCAGTTGAATGAGAGACCGTTTATATGAAGGTTATAATAATATTTTTTTGATTTGCTAATCTCTCTTATATTTTTAGATTTTCAAGACTTAATATTTAGTCTTTTTTTTATTTAAATTTTTTATTTCACTGATATTTGGAGCTTTTGTATTTTGTTCGATTTTGTATTTTGTACATATTTATTATTTTTATTTATACATAAAATTACTTATAAAATAAGAATTAGAAATAATAATATGTTTTAAGAAGTAAACAAAATATAATTAGCATTTAAAACTTATTAATTTACATTTAGTAATTATATTAATTATTCGCTTTATAATTTAAACAATAAAAATAATACGGAGTGCGTTATTCCTTCCCTTTGACACTGTCTCCCTCTGTAGTGCTGCTGCGGACCGCAATTGTCTGCAAGGAGGGATGCCGAGGGCGACAACTGTGTTGCGAAAGTGTAGCGAAGCAATAAAAGATTCCGCTTTGCTTAAGGTCTTACGGTCCGAGATCAATCACGAGCTTTCCTCCAACCAATTTGAAGTATCCGTTGTCTCTGTAGTTAAACAACTTAGTTTTCAAAATACAACCTTCGATGAAGAATTGCGTGTTCTTTTTTTTTCAACGTTCTCATATCAAGTAATTTGTAGGCATGATATGCTATAGAATATTCGAACCGTTAGATTATTTCTGATGAATTTGTTTTTTTGATGTTTGTTTTCTGCGATTCCTTGTATGCAAATATATTTAAAAAAGGGGTAATTAATCTGTATTGATTTGGTAGCGAGTCTTTAACATTAGTTCGGTTCATTTGATTATTATTTTTTTATTCTTTTCTTATTCAGATGTGGATTTGCCAATACACAGGCCAATTAGGGTTGTAGCATTCAACAAGCTAGCTAGTGGAAAAAAAATTACATTTATCTAATTTGGAAGGGTTAAAGCATTTTTGGATTCATTGCTTGGGCGGTTTGCTCGCTTTCTGTCTAGAGTTCATATTTTTCATATTGAATCTTTTCCAAATTTGTGGAAAGAATCTAGGGTTTAGTCTGTTGAACCACCCTTCATAGCCTAGGGATCACATGGATCCTGTTCTTATCATCTCGACCCTTTACACCTTTTTTTTGTTTTTCATCTCAAATTCCCTTCTTCAATTTGGCCATTCAGGGATACATGGATCAGAGTACAATCTGAATGATATCATGGAGTATCTGACACCCTCCACTACCTCCCCGAGAAAGAAGTAAAAGGAAGAACAAAGATAAAGAAGGAAGAGGATCGAATGGCATTAATTGATTCTATTAATAACTGAGTTGGATTTGGTATCATAATGGATATGGGTTCATTCTGTAGCAATCAAATGATGCTTGGTTCATCCAACTGTTTGCTATTCTAGTTAGTCAGGCCAATGAAATCCTCTTTCTCTTTTTACCCGCTGTTTCTTCTTCAAGAACAATAAAGGGAGACAAAAACAAAATTGGATTCAACCTTAGGGAAACATATTCTGGCTAGTATAATGCATTAGGAATTCATAATCACTTGCATAAATAATCTGGCCTAATATTTCTGATGTTTCAACCAATGGGCATGTGAAATATATCCCACAATTGACAAGATCTCTGGCAATTTATACTATGTCTTAACATGGAGACAGAATCATCAACGTGGTTCTTTGGGAGATTTCACATTGGATTGGGACGCACCACATTCTCAAGATGTAGTGCTAAGAAAGAAATGTGAATCCGGTGAGGAAGTTGCTGTTTCAGCCTTACTGGGTCCCAAATCCTTAGAGGGGAGTGGATTTCCAAGGGATGTTGTGATGAAGGTCTGCATCAAGAAGCCTGGCTTATGCTCTGTTTTGTTGTTTGACTGTGGAGTTTGGAGTAGAAGTTATAGAAGCTCAGACTTCAAAATCAGCACTGCATATTATCTCCCATCATCAGTTTCCTTTGACCATTCAGATTACAGAGGCCCTTTGTTCAGGTGAGAATATTCAGGCTTTACCCATCTGAAAATTCAGATCTGCCATTGTCTGCGTTCAATCTGCATCCCTCCCACCTTCCTTTTTCCTGGAGGGGAAATATATGCTTCTCGGTTGGTTATATTCCTCTCTCATTCTATTTAACAAGCCTTTTTTGAGGAGAAATTTAACATGATGTACTATTTACCTGCTGATCATGTTTCATACATCATGACCGATTATGCAATCAGATGTTTGTTTGGCTCTACTTTCATCTATCTATAATTTTCCAGTGTTCGTTGTCATTATATCCATTATATAATAAATAATGTTGACCTTACTGGTGCACTAAATCTCATTTTCACATTTCTCATTGCCAAAGGTATTACTCATCACACCAGAGGTTTTATGCATTGTTTATCCATCTGAAAGGTAGTGATGTTTTCTTGAGTATTGAGGCCATACACTCGTACTTCTGATATTCAAGTTTGTGTAAGTTGGCTTTCAGTATGGTTAGTAACAAAGTCTGGTATCAAGAAAGTTGATTTACTGACATTGACTTTTCTGACCATCAAAATGGTACACCTTACTGGGGTACATCTTTCTAATGTTTGTTTGGACTGCATCACTATGGAGATTCCCCTAGTGAATGCCCCTTTCCTGTGGGAATACGTTGAAAATTTTCATGGAAATTCATGGCATCTGCCATTAATTTTGAAATGATTAAGTGGGCCGCAAGAGGCCTTACGAAGTACGAATTCAAATTCGGGGGAAGGATCATTTTATTTTTTGATATCGGACAAATAGGTTCAATAGATGAGATGTTATATTTAGCCGTTGGAGTATGGGCATTGGCAACTTCTGTTGCCATGAAGGTTCAATAGATTCTTTCACATTGACTGCTATATTTGTAAGATTTACCAGTGTCATTTTTGTATCAATCACTGCTCAACAATTTAAGCATTTCCATTGAGATGGCTATTGATTTTTCCTCAAAATGGAAACAAAAGGGAATATTGATGCCCAAGGGTTTGTTTTACGGGAAAATCATGCTAAATGAAGTATTTGTGGTCAGCCTCAATGTAGAATGAACCAGCTGACTGGTTTTTACTTTTGCTCTATTTGGATCCTAAATTTTGAAGGAAGGAATGTAAAGAAGTTGTCAAAATTTAGTTGTAATTTGATCACATTCATCTTCCTCTTCCTATTCCCTCAAAGTTTTAAGAGTCAAAACCATGCTTTCTTAATTATTCATATTATTTACAACGTTCAGATATTCTTGGGTGTCTTACTTTATAAGGTACCCTTCTTTGTGTAAGCAGATGTGTGACTTCATTCGGGCTCCCCATTGTTTAGGAGTGGACTTTCTGTTTTCCTTTTGGTTTTGAGGAATGTGGTAGGACTATGGATGGAAATTCCGATACTAGTACCGATCTTGGGCATATTGGTATAACTCTATTGTGGAATACATATCGATTTTAGGCACAAAGCTTTTTGCATATCAGACCTTTGGAAACATATATCGGCTAATACATTGAATATGGTAGGACTATGGAAGAAAATACTGATATTAGTGTTGATCTTGGGCATATTGGTATAGCTGTATCATGCAATGCATATCGATTTTAGGCACAAAGCTTTTTGCATATCAGACCTTTGGAAATGTACATCGGCTAATACTTTGAAAGTCTGATGGTATTTCGCGATTTTGGTTAGGAGTCACTTTTCTCAAACATAATGTTGCTTGAACCGCAAAACTTTTACTTGATGAAAAGAGTCTATGAGCTTTTCGAGGCATATTTTCCATATTTTTGTAACATCCAGTTATCTACATGCAGTACACTGGACCCGGATTTACAAGTTGCATTGAAGGTATATTTAGAAGCCAGGGGAATTGGAGAAGACCTGATGAACTTCCTTCTTCTACACTTGCATAGAAAGGAGTTACAACAGTATGTGAACTGGCTGCATAAAATTGAAAAAATGGTCTCCGGAGGTGAGTGACTCTGACTGCGGCATATATACCATGCAGCATTATTTTTTATTCCGTTTGAATTTCCTTTTGTTGTTTTTCTAAATCCTAGAAATTGTTTTTATAATTGAATTAATTATATCTCACCTGATGGATGATTTCCAACTAAATTTGGATAAAGATGTCTCAATTATCATCACTCAATCATTTAAGTTCTCTCCTTGTGACATTTTAAATTTGAATTCAAAAGATACAGTCCTCTACTCATCATGCAGAACCTGGCAGCTTCAATTGATTAAGTTTTCATTTGCACCTTTTTTTCAAGAGTAGTATTAGGAGATATACTTTTGCCACTCTTAATAATGTATCATCTCATTCATTCATCTATAGTAATGAACTCATATAATATTATATAGATTGATGAATGTCATTCCCCCTGAGGGTGTTACTCAACCATTTCTCTTAATTAGTTGATTACATCTGATAAGTTTATTTATTAGCTCTAGCGCAAATGCTTACTTTCTGAGAATAGGATGGGTGGAGGATGCCTGTGTAGAGAAATAGGCTATAATTATCGAGTAAATTAAAGCAATATTATGAAAGAAGCTAATGGAAGGGCACCCAAGTGACTATCATGCGAAAATCTATGAAGCGAGGGGGGGTAATTGTGACATCGCCTCGCCCCATTTTCCCTCGGACTCACTAATCTGACATTTGACAGTAATAATAGAATAAGATAAAAAAGAATGATAATTCTTATAAAATACAATAAGGCAATAATAGAGTTAAAAATTAATATTATCATATTTGGTTAGTTTCTTCAAATAATTGTGAATTGTGTTAGTAACTCTTTAGTGTTTGGTACAAAAAAAAATGATAACAATTTACACTTCTTATAAATAATATATTCCAATACACCAACTCAGCCATCCGTTGTCACTTGTTATTATGGTGTTAAAATAGTCCTAAAAATGAATTAGGAGAAAGAAGAAAACAAGATGGAATATTAGATAATTTTCACTCTCAACCCTAGTGAGGTGGCAATCAATTAGATTAAATTCCTTAAACATAATTCGATTAGATTCCTTTTCGTCAGATTCATTTCTAAACTTATTTTGTTGTCACAAGATGATCAGTCGGGGAGTGCTAGAAGGAAAAAAAAATCAATAAAAATCTCTTTGATTCAGTCACCGAGTAGCTAGCCGGACTACTCTTCAAGATGATTTTGAAAACATTCAAAAGATGTTTTACTATGTCAATATAACATTTTATTTATTTATATATTTTTATGAAGACATATTATTATAAAAAAAAATAGGTAAATTATTATATTATTTGATAATATTTCAAAATTATTCTAAAGATATATCCTTGGCAACACCCAAATTAATCTCAATGTTGAATAAATGAGTAAATTATTGTGGCATTTCTGTCAGATGGTGGCTAATAGAGGCTTAGTTTGGTTAAGAAATAAATATTAGCTATTACTTAGTGGACTTTAGAATTTATCGGATCAGGTCTATTGAATGACATATCTATAATAAAATTAAATATATGTAGTTTTATTTTTGTGTTATAAATTGGGGCAGATCCACCTATTGGTTATGAAGTCAGTTATTTCCACCTAAAAATATATAAATAAATAAATAAATAAATAAATAAATAATAATTAAATAGAATTTTTTTTATAAATCTCACTAAATGTTTTAATTGATTATATATATATATATATAGCTGTTAGAAAATGTAAGCGGGCCTTCTAACGTCAACCGCTTAATTATGCAAAGCCTGAATAATAATCAAGTTGGATCACCCCACTGAAAAAGTATTGATTGAAACCTAATCCAATATGTTGTGTCACCGGGTTTGGGTTCTTTGGTGGATTAGGAAGTCATTGTATTCCACGCCTGAGTTGAATATCTAATGGGTCCGATCTTCGCTTTTCTCAACTTGGATCCTGCACAATACAAACTACAAATAAAGTTAGAGGAAACGATAGAAAAGTTTATCTCACTGTAAATATTTCGACATTTAAGCTAGATATTTTTCGCAATAAATGGAAGAGGGCACGCTTAAAGGCAAACGTGACGGGGTGTAAAGATGCAATGGTCAGGTGAGTAAGAGTGGGATATATTTGGAGGGCTAGATTTCATTGGGAGTCTGACTGAGGGGTGACTCATTGGATAAAGGATTGAACTCCAAACATGCGTCCAATTGAGGGCAATTTACTAGATGGAGGGCTGAATTTCGAAGGTGCGTCCGGTTGAGGGGCTGCTTACTAGATGGATGGCTAAGCTCCGAAGGTACACCCGGTTGAGGGGTGGCTCATTAGATGGTTCCGCGGAAGCTTTGGGATCAATAGTGCTTTAGGTGTTAGGTCATTGGGCCTTAAGGTTCAAAACTCAAGAGAGGATCTTCTTCCCTTAGCAAGAAAATGTATTTATAGGCTCCCCTTAGAAGGCTTTGACAACCGGGACTTTCGATAGGCACTTTGATGGGATTCGTTGGTCGCTATCAGTTGTCGTATTACGAGCATAAGAAGACTGTTGTTGGGTACGAACCACGCCTCTCTGCTGTCTGTACAAGGATTGGCCCAGTGGCTTGAAAGAACGGTGTGCACTGTTGCTTGCAACACTGACCCATCTACCCATTGGCTAGCGTATTCTGCATTGATTTTCACCATTTGTAGTTCTCTTAGCAGACTGCGTAGGCACGTTGATTGGTTGTGGGCCTAGGACGTCATGTAGGCTGCACGCTTGGACCTATTGGGCTTCACAGAGGAGGTTGGACCTTACCTCTCGATTAGGCCGACATCCCTCCGATTGAGCCTTGTTATTCTTGACCCACCTCCAAGTTGGACCCAACACAATCCAATTAACAATTTAAAAAAACTTAATTTTATTTTTTAACTATTTATTTTTAATAAATAATTATAATTTAATTATTAAAAAATTAATTAAAATTAATTATTTTAAAATAATCAAATTATTATTATTAATTTAAAAATAAATAATTATGATGAATACAACAAGCCTCTGTATCTATTTGAAAAATAAAACTTCCCTCAATACGTTTAACTTCTACTACGAGTTAGTAATTTACAATGCCAAAATATTTAGAAAAAATCCTTAATTCCATGCTAGATAGATTCAAATACAAGGAAAAAAAAAATACAGAATATATTCTTTTTATTTCAAAATTTTTTTCAGCATTTGATAAAAAATACTCCAAAATAAATTTTCACTTCAATTCTTATTACTTAAAAGGTTTTTAAATATCAGGCTTTCTCTATCCTATGGACTCAACATGCTCTCCATTTAGCTTAGATTTTACTTAATATAAAAACACTAATAATAAAACAGAATTTTGAAATAAAATTTAAAAACGTAATTTGTCGAACATGTACGTACGGCCTCATTTTGAGATTGTCCTTTATTCATAAACAAATCTATTTTTCAGCTTAAATGGACTCATTCTCAACAGAAATGGAGGATTTAATTCAACCCAAAAAAAAAAAAAAAAAAAATTAAAGCTACACAGCCATGGCGAAACCCCCCCCTCCTTTTCTCTCTCTCTACCCACCATGAATGCCATCCTCAAGAACACAACATCCAGCTAACAATAATCAAGGGGAAAAAGTAAAAATAAAATAAAATTAGGGACAAGAGAGACATTGATTATGACCTTCCTACACTTTCTACTATCCTCTGAATTAATCAGAAAAAAAAAAGAAAAAGAAAAAATGAATAACTGGAGAAGAAATGCAGAATGCAGTTGATGAAAAGCAGAATTTCTTTTCACTTGTGTCTTCGTTTTGCCTCACCATAAGCAACAACCCCAAGAACAGTAATCGTGTAGCCGCAAATGCCCATAACGGTGACGGGATTCCGGAACAGAAGAATTGAGATCACGACAGCAACCGCGCCCTTCGCGTTGCCCAGCACCTGTTGTCAGTACAAGCCATGAGGAAAATTTCTCATACTAATGGGAAAGCGGCCGACAAACAAGATCGATATAATCCTTTCAATAAATCATAATTGAAATTGCAGTTTGAATTCGAAACTTTGTAGATATCAAGCATGTGCCCTAGCAGAAAACCACCAATCAAAACGACTCAAGTCAAATCTGTGTGGCTGAACTGGGTTCTGTTACGGTACTCTTCAGTGTTATCATTCCTATGATTGAGATCATTTGAAAAGTGATCGATGATAGAAACTAAGATAATATTTAATGAGTTATTTTAATTTTAGTCTTTTCTAATGTAAGGATAGATCTCATTTATTACGATGATAAGAGAGCCTTGGAATAATCATTGCAAAATTTGGCCATCCTGAAAGCCTTATCTTGGCTCAGATAACACAAGACCATCATTCAACATTCAATCATGCAGGTGCCGACAATAAAAGGGAAGCTCGGCACATAAAGCTCTTACTATGCATAGAGTCCAAAGAAAGCTTATAACAGTTTTGGGGGTCATTATAATTATTGGGATACGATCTGCTTATTTGAACTGTGAAAAAATATTTGACAAAACATACGAGCAATAATAGTCACTAATAATAAAATAAGACGCAATTTTTATATAAAAAATCCTCTTTAGAATAAGAAAAAAAAATCACGGGACGATACATCCAAGAATATCTACTATGCAATGAGTCCAGTGACACAAACTACCAAATATAAGGTCACAAACCTTATCACAAATAAGCCTGAACAATATAAAATATAAGATAAAATAGTAAAAATATGACTAATAAAATATTTTCCTCAACTCTAAGAATAACGTACTCAAGGTCAGTAGAGATTGAAACACAATTTGAAACTCAACTGGACACTCGAATCTTCCTCTTCTCTATTTTCTCTCTCCTCTTCTTTTTCTCTCGAAATGGTGCTCTAGGTGTCTGAGAATGTAAGTGATTAATCCTAAAAACACGCTGGCACGTTTTTATACTATGAGCTGCGCTTGAGCGCCAGTCGAGTGTGCCTCGAGCATAAGTGCCACTAGAAACGGTACCTTGGGTGCCCCTCAGGCATGCCTCGAGCACGTTACTATTGGATCCGCACTTTAGGCCACCAATTGTACCACCGATAAATGGGTATGAGCTTATACAGAAGTGACCCATAATCTAACAATAATGTTGGTCTTATCTTACGTTATAGAAAAAGTCATTTAGACGACTTGAAATTGTGATTGCCATATTACAGAACAATAATTTTGGTGTAAAGAAACCTAAAAGACACTGCAGTTGTGGCACCTATAGTTACCTACTGACTTCTCACATTTGGTTTTACTTTTTGCAACACAAGTTCTCACGTTGAGTGCCTACTTGAGATCCGAGAGCTCGAACATAACCAGATGTGCTTAGACTCTCAGCCTAAGGAAGAGGTTGGGGTCGGTGACTACGATAACATATAATACTTAACTAGCCTAAGCCAACAGTTTAGGCTCAATAAGAACCAACTTTTCGCCTTTCTAATCTTAGAGGATACAACTCGGGACATATCAACTATAGAATCTCGGCAAAACATCAGAGTTCCCAATTTTGAAATGGTTCTGATTTCTAAGATCAGACTCGGTGCCACATCGGTTGGGGATCAAGCCACATGCATGCTGACACATGGCAAACCAACGTGGCTGTGTAACAGCAAAATTGCAACCAACAGTCTGGGTACATTACCTGTGTAAGTTTCTATTTATCATTCTCCCTTGCTTTTTTCTTATTTTATTTTTTGAATTGGTAGTTATCGTTGGCAGAAAAGAAGCGGGCCGTCTGCATAATGAAACATGCCATACATTCCGATTGATTATGGACAGAACCTTGAAAAACAGTCTGGTTTAAAGACAGAAATAGATCGACAATATGGTTTCCATTTCCAGATCCCATTAATTCTTGTTGAACAGTTCAGCTACTGACACATAAGAAGGGTTTGAGAAAGAAGAATTGGATGTCAAACCTGAAGTGTTAGCGCACTCGTATGCTTAGTAACCAAGAAGTTGGACAAGTTAGCCGAGTATGCCATAGCCGAATTTATCAGCAGCAGCAGCCACATGAACTTGTATTGAATTCCCAGTGAAGTAAATACATCTAACACATTTGGCTCCATGATAAGTGTAGCTGGGATTAAAGCAATGACGGCAACTGGGGACATATATAGAAGCAAGTTCATTGAGTTCAACTTTTCCCTGAAATAAGTTAATAGGCCATGCCAGGTTTTAGGAAGGCCATGAAAAAGATATACAGTGCTTGCAAGAGTTTAAGCAAATGGGAAAAGCAGCAAATATAACAGAATGACATTCCATCCGAGTATTCTTCTTTTCTTTTCTAGTTTCTTTTCCCGTTGCAGTAGAAAGATGATCAAGAACGGCAGGGAAAATTGAAGGATATTTGAAGCCAAAGTTTGTAGTGGAGATGCATTTGTGAAACATTAGCCAAAATCAAGTGATATGAGAAAATGAGAGTTAATTGTGATAGAAAGAAATAATGGAAGAAATAAACCAAGAAAAATATTGACTGATGTAATAAAAATCAATTCATAATTATTTGTATTATTGGAAGATATTGCACTAAATCAAGTGACATGACAAAAATGAATATGTATAGCTGACCCTTCTTGGTGGAATACAAGGCTTTGCTGTGGTTATTGTAGCCAAATTCCCAGCAAAAGCACAAAATCAACAGGGGAAAGAAAGAACAGCCAACTGTGTAAAAAAGGATCAGGTGCACAGGGATTTATTCTAGTCAGGAAGGCTTAAGGAAATGGAAGAAAATAAGAAAACAGGAAGTCGCTGACTTTAAAAAGTACAAATAACCACGCAGGGGAAACCATAGAAGTTTAAAAAAAATGAAATTTATCATCGCTATCAACCATGAAAATCAATCAAAAGAGAGGGCAAAAACCGTTGAGATGCAGGACAATATATCTATTTTCCATAAACCAGCAACGATTCATAGGGCAAAGAAGATGAAAATGTTAAAACAATGAGAGATATCAGTGACCAAAAGGAATGAATACTAAGTACTAACCCTTCAGAAGATAGTAAAATACCCTGGAGAACAGACTTGAATGCCCTCGCAGCAGTGGCACCCATGCACATAATGAACCCATACAGGTGAAAACTGGGCTCCCCCTGCCAAAATCCAGAAAATTTCACTTGAAAAAGCTCTAAGTGCAGTTTTTTTTTAAAAGAACTAAGACAATATATAATTTCTATGGAATGAAAATAACAAGTTCTCCAATGAAATATACTAGAATATCAAAAAAGGACATGAATGCTCTTCCTTAAAACCTAAGTTACTAATTTTCAAAATCTGTCTACTTCAGACGGGCTGGTTTGCTAGGCCAGTATTTAAGATCACTCTAAGTTGAATAGTTGAAGTGAGGTCCCAATACAAAATACACTCTGGTATACTCTGAAATTATCTCTAAAGGGCCACAATTGGATAATAATGTCTTTCTGAGAGTTCGATTTTGTGTGTGTGAAAACAAAGTAGTCTTCTAATTTTGCATTGGGGAAAAAATTCTTTCCACTGTTCCTAAGGTTTCATCATCATTACTACGTTTTGGCATCCTTTTGCGATACATAGGCCACCTCGGTGGCAATCGATCGCCAAAAAATAGAAAAGAAACCAATCTTCATAGAATTTGTTCCAAAAGACACATCTTTTTATCAACAATGCCAAGTTACTTATCACAGTTCCCTGATTTTCTTGAATTGCTATAGAACTTTATATGCCCCTTTGAGAATTGTTGTGTTTCAGGTTACTATCTTGTAAGTTTCACACTCATTACACATGATATTTCTTAGTTATGGTGCCAACAGGGCTCTCCACTCAAATTTGCATGACGTTTCACATGCATGGCAGTTATCTGAGATGGCTGCGAGGTTGGGGCTTGAGCAATGTTTTCAAAAGGATTCAAGTGGCTGTCCACAGGTAAGCCGCATGATGTCCTGCAGAAATAAAATGCTATGTTTTTTGAGTTGATTGGGGAATATCATTTCAAATCCTATGAGTGCCTGCAGAAAGAGGAAGGGCGAGAGTGAAAAAGAGGTACGATTTGCCATCTGATTGAGGCCTAATTTGTGTTTCATCATTCGTCAATTTAGAGTACATTGTTCTAATTTTTGTGTAAAACGCATTATTGATTGTTTTTCATTTCAATTGCATTCTCGTGTTTGGTAGCTAGGGTGTCTACACCTAATAGTATCAATAACCAATGTGTGTTTAGGTTAGTGGTAACCTGTTTTTGGCACGTTTTGGTATTATGAAGGAGTTGGCTCGCGGGCAACTATTTGTAGCCGGATCTCAAGCATTGTAGATATACTTTCAAACGAAAAGCCCAGTGGCATTTTTTTTTTAGTTGAAAAGGGTGTTTCTAAGTAAAATTGATTATGCAATTTGTACTTGATTGCCCGTGATTGTTGTCCCTTTTGGTTAAATCAGAAGAAAAAGGTGGCTAATGATATCAGGTTTCCTGGATCCCAAGAGACAGTTCCAAAATCAAACCAAGCTAATGGGTCAACTACATAAATTTTGCACCTCTATTCAGCTCTGTCTAAGACCATTTCCAAGGAAATTATTTGTTGTTTTCCACCAGAAAGCCCTTTAGAGAGGAAAAGGACGGGATATTCACCACTTCTACACCAGTATAGACACCCGATAAACTTAATTACAGCATGTGTGATTCAGATATAAAGATCCATTAACAAACGTATATGGATGCGAATTAACAAAAACTAATTAATAAGGAGGACTTCTAGATCTGGTATTTCATCTCTTGGAGGAGTATCGCAAAAGTTACTTCCAGATCTAGAAGATGAAATATACCCAAATATAGTAACAAACAGATCCAGCAAAGAGATTATGGAGAAACTGGAATAATATCAATACCCACATAGGAAATTCCATCGAAACTAAGGAACCGTAATCAAAATTGCTAGTTAAACAGAGAGGAAAAAAAAAATTGTTAATGCAGTAAGAAAAATGGAAATTAAGCATACCCCGCTTGCAATCACAACCCCGCCGACAACAGGCACGAGGCAAGCATATGTAGACCAAGCTTCCCTCTTGAAGGTCATCAAATAAGCAAACAAAGCGGTGAAAAACGGCGTTGTAGCACCTACAGCCTGATTGAACGACACCGGAAGATACCTCAACGAAATGTTGCCACCCACAACAGACCCACAAAAAACAAGGCTCAAAGTCGCAATTTTGAGAAACTGGAACCTAGATTGAACCCTCTGGAGAGGCACAATTTTGAAGAAGACAATGGAAATGTAGCTAAGAACAGCACAAGCTGACATGTGGCACATTGTGAGGAAAATTGGGAAGCCAAATCCATAGTTTGACAGCAGAAGTTTGTTCAATAACAGAACGCCGATGTTGGATGAATACCACAAGATTATGAGTGAAGCTATAAAAACGGCTTCCTTCTTTAAAGCCGATGACATCCTTCCTTTTTTAATACCAATCTGTTTTACCTCGGTTTGTGGGGAATGACAAGATTTTGTTGGATTTTGAAGGGGGAAGCTGTTGTGAGAGCTTGAACCCTGATTGGAAAACCGGTCCTTTTCTTTCTAATTTTTTAATGAATTTTTCTCTTCTTTTTTGCCTCTTAAAAATAGGATTAATTAATTTGAGTGCTTACAGAGAGGTGGGTAGGCGTTTTCTTGTGTTTGCGGGCAGAGTTTGTGGAACGTTTCTTGGGATGTGGACAGGGCATCGATGAAAGGATGAGAGAGAATGTGACGTTTCAGATGGAGAGTCTGAGTCTCTTCTGGCTATCAGTTGAAGGTTTCAATCCAATTTATGAACACGCTCTCTCCTCAAAAGGCAAATGGTATTGCCCAAGAGGAGAGGTTGCCTTTGGGTCAGTCAATACATGTTATGTATGTTTCGTAAGTCTAAAAATAAAAAAAAATGAAATATGAATTTGTTTACGAAGAAAATAAAAATAATTGATACAATATTCAAATACTGAAGATAATTATTTTAGCAATTAATAATTAATACAATTATTACAATGGGCAACGTCGGTGTCTGCCCACCCACCACCATAGATGGCTTATTTATTCATATAACAGAATTAATATAGTGCATCCATTCTTACTTTAAGTAATAAATATCCTAATGATAATAATTACTTTGATATTCAAACTCTCATAAAATATAAACACAAAAAAAATTAAACGGCGCTACAATTACCCATCTTTAATTGAATTACTTTCTTGTTTAGTTTTGTAATAAATATTCTCTCAACCCAATACTTTTCACCTTGCCTCTCTCTTATCCTCATCAAAATACTCATCTTTTCTTTTGTATAATATGCAACATCATAGTTTGATATGCAATTTAAGGCAAGAGAAGCTATAACATTTGTGAATGTATATACATTTAACCATATGCAAATATGATCAATTCCTTCCAAAAGCAACCCTATCACATTACAAGATCTCATAATTAAATTTTCTAAGTTTTACTATGGTGTCATGTAGCCTTTTAGTGCAATGTCACGAGACACCTTAAGACAATTTCTTTTTTAATACACATTTAATATGTCTTGAAATTCAGATTTACGACGAATTAGGGAGCTACTCGAATCTTTCTCAATAAGTCAAATAAAGTGGGTCTGATTTTCATTTCAAATTGTCTGAATCATGTTCACCACAACTAAAAATGAGAGGTTAGAGGATTGACGAAATTCACTTCCCGATATATCATTCGACGTTTGAGGAAGCGAAGTACTCCAAAGAGAGCATCTTCGAATGGTTGCCAATTGGGCATTAAAGTGCCGCTGGAAGTCTTATTGTTGTGATGGCCAGTTGAAATTTGGGTTTGACAGCATCATTATATTTGACCGTCTGTTTAGGTGTCTCTCTTCCTCCCATGGGCCTCTCCTATTCTAAAATATATAATGTCAACCGGTGGTTTTAACCTCTCTAACTACCTATAGAACTGTCCTGGATAAGAAAAATTGATTGTTAGTCAATTTTCTTCCTCTGTTTAGGCCGATTACAGTTGGTTATAATGAAAGTGGGCCATAGGTTATTATCCGAAGGATTCCCATTTCAGTTAATTTTTTTCAACTTATATGTAGACTTTTTTTCTAGAACGACCTATTTATAATCGTACCCATTAACATTAAATTAAAGTAGCATTCACTTACCTTTAAAGTTTTTTTAATAAAAAAAAATTAGAATACAAGTGACGCATCCAAGTCAAAAAGAGTAAAACAATGGAAGTAAAATAACATGTACGGAAGACTTTGATGTGGACGGACGTCAATTTTCATATTTGGAGAAGACTTGGAAGTAAAAGGGCAATAATATTCTAACTTATGAAATAGAATAATCCTGACCATACATTTGAAATTCAATTCCACAGTAGCTTTTTTGCATGCTATGAAAATTTGGATACCTTCCCCCACCCCAACCGGCATTTCAAAAGCAAAACAGCATAACCCTCTGTAACTAAATGACATAATTAATTATTAAAATAAAATAAGATAAAATTAAAAAATATATTCTTCAAAAATAATGTCAGATTAATTATTATATCATTTAATTTTTGTGGACAATGACAATTCCATGCTTAAATTATCATTATCATCAATATCACCGTGGCCCATTTGCGGCGGAATAACATCAAAACCTTGACTCTTATTAAATGAGATTGATTATTTTAATCTGCTTTAATAATTCTATTCAATTAAATATAATATGTTTTTGGAGGTAAAACCAACTTGAAACTATTTTTATCATTTCACTTTTATTTTCTAAAATTTATATTTTATTTTCTTTTCTCTAATTATAATTAACTTATACTTTATTCGGCTTATATTTTAAGTATCCAAACCACCTTAAATATCATTCTATCATCTTATCTTTTACATATGCAATCTCTAAATACTTTATCATTTATTATCTTATCTTTTAATATATATCAACTCATCTATTTTAACAACCTCATCTCTATAATTATAGTGTTTGCTTTTTGTACATGTTTTCGTTTTAGCATCCGACCTTGATCTCTTAATGGTGGCAGGACAACGGTGGAGTTATTGCCGTTGCTTTGGAGTCATTGATCTGCAAAAAATTGAAACAGTGCATTAACTCGAACTTTCACATGCATACAGTCAGACCAGTTAAATCAATAGTGCGATTCATCCCAACAGCCCCGAACTATAATTTAGAGTGTGAAACAGAGTAGCAGTGAAATGGCCATAAAGTCAAATTTGTGACAATATGCTATTGAAGATTGCATTCGACAAGCTTCTGGACCAAACCTAAAGATACAAAGGTACAGTAAACAAAGAACGATTGGGGCAGACATACATGATGTGATATCTCTATTTATTTTCCCTCCCTGAACTTTCTGCATCTTCATTTCTCTATGCATTGGCAAGATTTCCAACATAATATTGACTCAAAAAGATATCTCCATATGATACCCACACACCATTAGCTCTAGGACGTGGATGCGAGGCGCTCAAACAAAAACAATAGAGGAAGTGTAACTTTGTGCATGTAACAACTGTGACAAACTTTATGTATGACTTTTTGACAAACTTTATGTAACAACAGAAGCAAGGCCAAACCGGCAAAACCGGCCCCCTGTGTTTGGTAACCGATGCATGTGATCCAGTAGTAACAGAAGCATATACCCAACAGCCAGCACATAATTTACAGTATGAAAATAAAATAATAAAATATGAAAATAAAGTAATGAAATGTAACTAAATATAATCCAGAAGTTTGCGATGTGGTTAAATCTGTCGAGCACTACGGCAGGTAATCGGAGGAACCAGAGCCATGTCCCCCTTTGTATTAATCAGGCTCGTGACATTTCCATCCTCATCGAAATGAACCTTGTCCTCAAGGTTGAAGGAGGGAAAGTCCTGAAGAATTTCAGCCACCTGCTCCTAGGTGGCATCTTCGGGTCCCTGGGATTGCCATTGCACCAGTATTTGAGGGACTATGCGTCCCTTGACTAGGAGCTTTCTGAACCCCAGCAATGTATGTGGAACAAGAAGAGGTTGAGATTCCCAAGTTTCGGCAGGCAGGTCCCAGTATGGAGAAGGAGGAACACCAGAGCACTGTTTTAACACAAAAACATGGAATACATTATGAATTCTGGAATGCTTCGACAATTTCAAGCGATAAGCTACCGAGCCAATGTGCTCTAGGATCCGAAAAGGTCCATACTAACGCTTGGCTAACTTGTTGGATTGTCGATGCACCAACGAAGCTTGCCAATACGGTTGGAGTTTGACATACACTAAATCCACGACTTGAATTCCTTATCGGTGTGGTGAGCATCGGATTGATTTTTCATGCGAAATTGGGCTTGCTGGAGGTGAGCCTTCAGGTCCTAGAGTAGTCCCGTGCGGTCAGTTAGTAACTCGTCCACTGCTGCCACCGGTGATGAGCCCCGTATATAGTTTAGCAATGATGGCGGGGATCTGCCATATACTGCTTCGAAAGGGCTCATTTTGATTGAGTGCCACGTTGTATTGTAACTCCATTCAGCCCAGGGTAAATATTGAACCCAAGTGGATGGCCGTCCAACAGTATAACAGCGCAAATAATCTTCAAGACAACGATTAACGACTTCTATTTATCCATCCGATTGCGGATGATACGAGTTGCTTGTGGATAACTTTGTACCCTGAGATCGGAACAGTTCCTTCCAAAATTGACTCATAAAAATAGGGTCTCGATCAGTAACAATGTCGACAGAAGACCATGTAATCTGCATATGTCTTTGATGAATACTTCGGCCACCGTAGCTGCTGTGAAGTGAGTGTTCAGGGGAGAAAAGTGAGCTTACTTCGACAGTCGATCAACCACCGCCAGAATAGTTGTCTTGGCCAGTGAAGGAGGTAAGTGTGTAATGAAATCCATGGAAAGACACTCCCAAATTTGTCCAGGAATTGGAAGTGGTTGGAGTAAGCCTTGGGGTGGTGTGTTGATGGGTTTGGCTTGCTGACCGGTGATGCAAGTTGAAACAAAGTCACGGACGTCCTTTCTCATGTGCGGCCAGAAAAAAACAGCAGATATGCGCGCGTGAGTGCGTTGAGACCCTGCGTGCCCCCTAACTGGAGAATTGTGGAATTCTTGTAGTATCAAGTCTTGCAGTGCTGATTCTGGAAGAACCAGGATGCGATTCTTATAGAATATGAGTCCATCCCGGCAAGAATAATCTGCATGTTCACCTGGCCGATCCAGAATGGACTGGACAAATTCTGCCGATGGGGTATGCCGCACATAAAATTTTTGTAATGTTGAGAGTAATGCCATGACTGGTTGCAATGTGGCTTGTAAAGCATGACATGTGGCGCTTGAAACTCGAAATAAGGCATCGGCTGGGCCATTTTATTTACCGGCTTGGTACACAATATCAAAATTGTACCCCATCAGTATGGTAATCCAGCGCTGCTGATCCGGGGTGTGTATAGTTTGGTTTAATAATGTTTTGAGGGGTGGGTGGTTAGTTTGGATGGTAAACTTGGCGTCCAAAAGGTACTGCCGCCATTTTTTTACCGCTTCCGTAACTGCACAAAGTTCCTTTTCCCTGTGAATTGCCATCTCCGCTGGGGTAAGTCTCCGTATAGGCAATTTTGGGAAAAAATGGGAAGGAGTGGGGTTCTTTGGAAAAACTGTCGAAGTGGTTGTCGAAAGTTTAGAGGGTAACGGACGGTGAGGATGTAGCCGCCTAGTTTCCAATTTCTCCTCTACTAATTTAGCTATGCCTATGGCTTCCGGTAAGGAGAAGGGTTTGAGCAATAACAACTCTCGTCTGATGTCGTCACGGAGACCAGAGATAAAGTAGTTCAGAAGATTTGTAGTGGAGAGTCCGGTGGTTCGGATGGAGAGGGATTCGAACTCTATCATATAGGTAGCTACAGTGCTGGTTTGACGAAGCTTGTAGAGAGCAGCTTCATAATTTAAATATGTTGAAGGTCCGAACCAAAGCTCCAAATCTCGGGTAAAAATTTTCCAAGTCGACAGTTGCCGGGTTACATGCATCCACTGGTATCATTGCAGGGCGGCGCCAGTCATGTAAAACGCTGCTATGGTTAACTTTTGTTCCGGCGGGGTGTCATGATACAGGAAGAATTGGTTGATCTGGAAGAGCCATCCGAGAATGTTCTCTCCAGAAAAAAAAGGAATCTCAAGTTTAGGTAAGTGTAAGTGGTTAGTGTTTGGGCTATCTGGTTGCATCTGTGGTACGGACGTTAGGGTGTGAGAGGGTGGAATCACCATCGGTGATTGTGAAGTATTAATTGAAGGGGGGTTTGGCAGTAGAGGAGGCAGTGAAGGTTGTTTCCCGAGGAGATTTACAGAATGGAGGAGTTCGGCTAGAGATTTTTGAATGTGGTCGGTGAGGGTGGAGTTGGAAGCTATACCTTTAGCATGTTGTTGGACGGTGGCCGCCACGTTCTTCAAATCCTACGCTAGTTCAGCAATGGACTCCTCCAGAGCTTTGTAGCGAGTTGTAGTTCCCTCTGTCATCTCTCTCAACGAGAACACCAAATGATACGCGCTTGCGTTGAGCTCTCGAATGCAGCTGAGCCTAAGCCAAAATCCTTAGAGAATCGAAGGATCCATGAGGTCGGCTTTCCTCTTCGCCTTCCTGCACACACAGCAGGAAACACGAAAACAGCAGGAAGAAAGACTTTCAGATAGAAAGAGAAGATGAGAACGAGAGAGAGAGAGAGTTAGAGGGAAATGAGTGGGCAGAGAAGAAAAGGTAATCCAGTTCTCATTACTGTAGCCCTTAGTTACATGTTATAGTAACAACTCAATGAAATTGTAAAGCCAACAGAAGCAAGGCCAAACCGGCCCCCTGTGTTTGGTAACCGATGCATGTGATCCGGCAGTAACAGAAGCATATACCCAACAGCCAGCATATAATTTGCAATATGAAAATAAAATAATGAAATGTAACTAAATATTATCCAGGAGTTTGCGAGATGGTTGAATCTGTTGAGCACTACGGCGGGTAATCGGAGGAACCCGAGCCATGTCCCCCTCTGTATTAATCAAGCCCGTGACAAAAATTGGCTAGTTTTGTCGTAGGTTGAACCTTAGCTGTCTGATGATTGGATGAGACATCTTACCTTCTTAGTCTTGCATTCTCTCAATGTCGAGGCTTTTTGCACGGTAGACCATACTCAGGAAGATGGAGGGCACAGTGATCATTACCAGAACTCGGGGAACATTATGCACAAGGACAATTCTCCGTGAAGGGGCTTTGGAATCCAAAATCCAATAACTAGGCCTCATAATGAGCATTAGTTCTCCCCAATGTGCGGGAAACAACCTAATTCCATTTCTACCACATCGTCCTATTTGGAGAAGGAAAAATAAAAAAAACTGAGAAAAAGTTAAATCAAAATATAGAGTTCTGTGGTTGAGTGCCCTGCCATTAACCAAATATGTTTCAAGACGTAGCTTTTGTCTTGATCTTTGTTCAATTATAAGTCTAGGAATTATTTTAATACTTACGAAGTTCATGTAAGGCACCCAAGGGGACTGATGTGGGTGAGAATTTCAATTAACAGCCCAATAAATTAACATTCATACCTCATGCGATTGCTGCTTTCTGGTTTGTAGTGTTCGTCTTGACTAGCTATGGAATGTGCCCGAAAAAGCACTAATTCCAACATTTTACCAGCCAAATAGCGAACTGCTCTGATAATACTAGTGTTGTGTGCCATAAGTTCAAAAAAAGGTTGAAAACATCAACAGGACTCGGGTGAAAAGATCTCTTTGTAGAACAATGGAGATATTGCAGTCAAATAGCATGTCTCACATGATAAATTTTGAGAAAACAGCGACCAATACCCTCATTGGGGTGAGAGTGAATAAGAAATCATCTCTTGACCATTTTCGACTTTTGGGATCAATCCTACCTCAATGGGCGATATAAGGTTTAGCGCATACTGTAGTACATTATGACCTCGTGAGAGGATATATGGGAAGCAATCCTACTTGGCCTTCAACTTCTTCAACTCATAATCCATCCCTTTTAGTGACTATACAAATATACCTTATTTTCAACAATCAGTTTGGCCACCTGCATATCACCATCAGGGAAAATGTCAGTCTCTTTTAGAGATTCAAATCAAGTATGGCCTTTGCTTATTCAAATGCTTACTCCCAAGTCACTTCTGCCAACTTTAGTTGAAGTTTGTCGAGTTTTGAGTCACTCTTTTATGAGCATTGCACCTGTTGCACAGATTGTTTTTTAGTGCTCGTGTTGAAAGGGTTCTTCCCTCAAGCTTTACTTGAGGTTTTAATCAAATGAAACCCCTCAAGATAGTTATGTGAGATAGCCGTGAGACAAAAGCTTAAGCAGCAATTTTATGAAGGATTTTAGTGGCATAATGTTGATGAGGTGCATGATGGCTGCATGAGTGGCACATGCGGGTATAAATATGATTATATTTTAAGGGTTGATTGAGGAGATCATTTCACACCCATGACGGCCAACAGAGTGAAAAGAGAGAGGAAAAGAAAAAAAGAAGATGATGAAAAATTTGCAAGCTAATTAGTGTTCAAATTGTAGTCTACTTTTTGCCAAATTTAAAAATATTGTTCTAACCTCTATTGTGAACGCATTACATGTTTCTGTTTCCCTTGCTATTGTTTTCACTCATTTCTTGGGTCGTTTATGAGAAGGTGTCGTACAATTAAAATGTTTGGAGTTATTGGTTACTGGATCTTTTATTTGGAGTTGTTGTATAACCGTAGTATATGAAATTATTAGTAACTAAATATCACACTTGTAATATATAAGTTTGCTGCGTTTTAAGAATTCGGCTTGTCCTATAGATTCAGGGGCCGCGAATCAGATCTTCACGCTGGGTCGATCCAATGCGAATACAGTCTCCATATCTTTGAACCTGAATCCTGCGCAACACAATTGAAAATAAGAGGTTAGAGGACGGCGGGAATTACTCCCACCGTAAATCCTCCGATGCTCAAGTCAGATATCTTTCTAATAGTATAGAAAGATGCATGGAGGATGCATGTGTGGTGGATTTGGCATTTGCGTGCGTTCAACTGATGGACGGCTTAGAGGTACACCCACGGAGGGACGAGTTAGAAATGCGCCCAGCAGAGGGATAGCTTAAAGATGCGCCTAGCAAGTGGGCCGCTTAGGAATGCGCCTGCAATGGGGTGTCTTAGATGAGCTGTTATAGATTGTACGGTTCTGGCCGATTACTTGAATGGAAAATCTCCTAGAGGTAGAGCCTCTACTAGGATGGACTCCGGAGAGGTTCTCTTGGCCTTGTTATATGGAGGGTTGGACTCCTTAGGTGTGGCATTTTGGACAGAGCACATGACTCCAAGAAAGAGCCTTCTTTTGGATCCTCTTCTCCAGCCTCTCTTCTGGAACCTCTCTCCTGGGTCTTCTCATTAGATGAACTTTTGGGATGAATGGCCTCCTGATTGGGGTCTATAACACCTTTTTCTCTCTTCTCCTCTTCAGCCATATTTTCAGGATTCTTCCTCTCTGGTAGTTTTCGGCTGTTTTTCCCCCTCTGGTCCTTTTAGTCGTTTCTCTCCCTTTTTCCATGAGAATAAAAGGGATATTTATAGAGGAGCAGGGCGGTTAGATTATCAGATAGTATAACCACCCGTTGAACTGTCTCCGTGGATAAGGACGAATGGGTAAGTTGCGCATGGCATATGGACTCGCTTTTTGGGCCGGAATCATTAAGCCGCTGAGCCCTCATTGGGCTGAATATCATTGGGCTTTTACTTTACTTTATCTGGACCTTCTTCTTGAACCGAGTTTACCGAACCCATCAAAGCTGACCTGGAAGGAATTATTGGTAGCCAGATCTCACATCAGTAGTATGTCATATAACCAAATTGCTTGGAATGTTATTTGTAACCAAACCTTATACATAGTAGAAATATTTTCGGACATAAGATCCCACATTTTTTCCTTAGTTGAATGGGATTTCTATGTAAAATCGCTCGTTATTGTGCTTATATATGTGGTCGTATGCTATTTTTGCTGCCAAGCAAATTCAAGCAACGGGAGCAGTAAATTCGATCTTGGTTATAAAATTTTTATTGGTTTCATGTCCGTAGAACTTGGTGTACCACCCAACAAAGTTCCCTCAACACCTTTGAGCACTCTTCAGCTCCTGCATCATCATGAATACCCATTTGTTTGACATAATGGCACAGAAGAATTTAGCATCTTGGTCCCGCTTTTATCATCATATGGGGGCAGCTACAATGCTATAGGCCCTACCTTTTCTTATTAGAGAGTGCACATTCAAGTCTTAACAGGGAGTTTTTCAGTGTAAAACATCCCATATAGAATCTATGACCTTAATTCTTGAGAATAACAAATGAAAGATGCAAAGCTGCCAAAAATTGCTAGCTAACAATGCTGTAGGGTATTAGTAGTTACAATAGGTACATTTCAGGAAAACCAAATTCTTCTTGGCTTGGACTTCAAAAGTCATAGCCACGTCATCCAAGGTTACATCACAGACTCTTATATTACAATACATTAGTCTAGGTTTTGATAAATTTGATAGGACATAGTTTTCACCTCATGAAGAATTCCGACAAATTATGAATTCTAGTAACAAGGGTACAGAAATAACTACATCAAATAATGGAAACATAAGAAAATACAAATCCTTTTCAAAACAAACAGAAACCACACCATCCCCCCAAGAAAAAACCTCATTTACAAAAATTAAAAAACAAAAGCTACATAGCATACTATGAATATATATAATCGGAGTTCCCTTGCATTAATGAATGTATTACATGAACTCGTTTTACAGAGAGTATTTGAAACCAGCCATCGATGTAAAGTAATTGAATTGCATTACATAAGCAAATGTGGGTTGGGTTTGTCAGGTGATGGACGAGAAACAGGAATGCCATGCATGTAACTTGAAACTGTACAGAATGTGTAGTTGAGTCCTCGTGCATTTATATCTATACACAAAGGCATTAGGGTGAAAATACCTCTATCACCTGGAAGGTTTAGACACACTCATAATGCAGATAAGTCACCCTGAAGTGTATTTGAATAATAAGTAGGCGTTGATGTGAATGATATATTGTCATTCATCCATATCTTTAACAATAGAATGATATCAGGTCCAACATAATTTAAAATCAATTCAATTTTGAAGGTCTTTACACTGTTTCAATAAGCAATTACATTTCTATTGTTTTGAATTTCTTGTGCTAAAATGTCATTCAATTACCTACTCAAAAAATCAACATATTCAACACAACTGAATTTGCATGGCATCCATTCATGCAATTACATCATATTGAAGATTTACACCAAAATTTCCACAAAACAGATGACATGTATCAGATCCATCAATTTCAAGATCATACAAAAAAAAAAAAAAAAAAGAAGCAAATATCAATTGCTTTCCGTAATTGATTCACTCAAAAGAACTGACGACAACATAAAAGCGAAATAAAAAAAAGGAAGTACACTCGAATATAAGGGAGGCAAGGTAAAGAGGAAATTCAGTAAAAAGAAACAAAGACGGTTATGGCGTTTTTGATGATACAAAGGAAAAAAATGGCCAACCTCTGTTTCAGATGCTCTATGGTAGAAGGGTTTGAGACGCTACTTTAAGATCAATTGTTTGGCTTGCGAATCCGCCATTTTGGTTTCAGATGCAACACCTAGAACGCTCATCTCTAATTAGCGCTTGAAAAGCTTTGCATCACGAGAGAGATAATGCTGATCCTTCTTTGATACCAGGGTTTTCTTCGGAAAGGAGCGACTGCGAAGGTAGGGACTGCGGATCATTCTTCATGCAGAATTAAATTTGTAATTATTCCTTTTATGTATAGAATTTGTTAAATTTTAATAAAATATAAAAAAATAATAGGAATTGTGATGTACATATGAAAATAATTGTTTTTGAATTAAATAATAAATAAATTATACCTTTAATATATATTTAATTCATATATATTAAATAAACTATTTATAAATTGATCATATCGATACTATCCAAGATTTTTAAATTTTGATTTAACATGACATGTGACTTATAATATATTAAGTTAGACATAGCTATCGGCTGTGTCTCATCACGAGCCATCATAACCCATATATTAGATATATATATATATATTAAAATAAAATTATTTTTGATTATATTTTCTCTTACTCCCTCTCCCTATCCTAAACGGGACGTCAAAGTGTGACCTGTTTGTGTCATGACATAACTTGCATATTGTTTACTGTATAGTTCGACACAATTTAAAATATTAGGCAATATTATACACAATCTAATATTATTTACTATTAATTATATTTGGCACAATCTGATTCATTTAACATCTTTATATCCATTGATGTCATGTTCATTTCAATATAGATGTTAATTTTATTGTTAGATCCGTATAAAAATAAAATTTATAGATTTTATTGAAAATGTCAATTACTTGTCATCAAATAAATTTTTGTTTTATAATTTTTTACGGATTATATATTTACTTAAGTGGCTTTTTTGATTGTCTCTACAATGGGCAAATTTACAAGTATTTTCATTTTATACTTATAAAATTAAACTTAATTTATAAATAACTTTTATTATTAAATTAACACATCTTAAATCCTGATTAAACACATAGAAACAATACTTCTGCATTTAATCTTAATAATACATTATGTCATTAAATTTCATATTAATTTAGATAAATTTGAGTTAAATTATATCCAAGTTACTGGATTATTTTAATTATTAAAATTATTTAATTTTAGGAATACATAATAAAATCAATCTAAAATAAAAATCAAAATAAATTAATTCAAATTAGATAAATGGAAATATTTTGGCCGATTTTACCCTTGTTTAAGTTCTTCTAAAGAGCATTATACTCTTTTTTTAGGCCATTCTTTTCTCAAATATATTATTGAGATAATATATTAACAAGTTAAAAATGTAGTATGATTTTTTTTATTTAAATTAATATATGATTTTTATAAATATGTGGAGATAATATTCAGAAAAATATCACAGTCCGCGACGCACAGAGCCAGGTTGTACTGCTCGGTCAACTAAGGAGTGAAGCTTTGAGGATTTTGGATGGCGACTCAAATTCTCAGGGGAAGCAAAGCAAAAAAGCAAGTAGCTTCACTTCTTAATCAACCGAGGCAATACAAGTCACAGATCATCATCGCGCGAGCACGTTACAAGTATTTCCTCTGCCGAATGAATGCTTCCGATGTTCAGAAAGCGATAAACAAAGTCAAGGTTTCGAAGACTGCCCGAGGAGAGAAGGCCTGTAGAAAGCATGGCTCTGTGCAATCTCGATTCGATCCCGGGGATCGTTCAAGTTCTCATTTCTGAGTGCTTGGGGAATTGCTTCAGGTGATTGTTCTCTGAATTTCAAAAACAATACCAATAAAATCAATTAGGGTTCCTTTTTTCCCAATTGGGCTTTGCAGTGTACTGTAACATAAATCTTGTTAATTGCGCTAAAGAATCCTAAAATCTTATTCTTATAAGTTTGTTAGGCATTTATTATGTATTGGCATATTACCAATCTGGTTGATTATTAGCATATTATTTAATGCCATAAAAATTATTGCTGGCATGTTATTCAGTGTCATAAAAATTAATGTCAAATTCACGTTTGATATTTGTAAATGTTCAACTCCCACTATCCATGTCTACCCTGCGCCTTATTCACACTCAAGTGCCATTTCTAGAATGCCCGTGCTCGTGGTGCGCCCGAGACATGCATGAGCTCCTTTTCCAAAATACTCGTATTTGATGTGTGCCGAGGTGCACATGAGCGCACTTTCTAGATTATGCGCGCCTAATGAGTATTTGATCGGCGCTTGAGCACAGAGGAATGGACCCAACAGGGGCCTGACGGGCACCTGTGCGGTGCTCAAGCTGTGGGGCTCGTATTTTTTGTCTATTGTATTTATATGACATAATTTCGAATCCTCTATGTATACTTGTCTTCCACAACTTATATAGTAATTCTTGAGAATATATTGTATAAGGCGGCTCATCTAAAGATCCATTCTTTAAAACTTGTTATAGTTTTTTTTTCTGAGAAAACTGTTCCTCGATTGTTGATTATAAATCTTAAAGTTTTCTCATTACATTCTTATAAAATAAATATACTTACTTATACACACATATTCCGACCTGTTGACCTTCGTACGAGACATGAGTGGCATAAAAATTGGAATCTAGTGGTGTGTAAAAATTTTACTGCTCGTAAAGTAAGATTAATAAGAAGACCGAAAGGTATCCGGTACCAAAGACAAATCTAAGGATTTCTTTAATAGAGGTTATAAGTCGGGAATAAGTCTGCTCAATTTAGTGCGTTTATACCACTTGGTTTATAAGTTGACTTTCTTAGTATATTTTTTTTATTGACTGTAGAAATTCGGAGGGTTTTACTTGATAACTATAATTATTGAGATTTTTCTTTGTTATCAAAAATCCTGTTTTGGCTATAATTATTTATTGTACTTACTGTTTATATCATTTTGATAGTTAATTATATCTATATTTGAATATTTTACAATTTAAAAAAGGGTCGAAACAAGTTAGAGATTAGGAATTTCCTAATCTTTTTCATAGTTGAGTAAATTTCTCTGATCAAGAATTTGAACATAATTTGACATCAAATTGGAGGTCAAATACTATTGGTACATTATATTTTAGAGTTTGAGTATGCCAAATCATCATTTTCAACGTCAATCAGGACTGATACGTGGTAATTTGAAGAGAAAGATATTGATTTATGAAATCAATTCAAATTTGTAAGTAGAAAACAAGATGCACTCGTATTTAAGAGAAGAACACAATTGACTTAGCTTGAAAATGTGATAATAAATTGAACGAAAGAAAACTTGAAACCACTCGATTTCTGTGTCTTCACATGATTACCTCGCATTATGAATGAGCATAGCATCATATTGATACTCAAATTTATGTCTCTTTTACTAACCCTACCTTACTTTCGTGTGTAGGAAGAATGGGCCCTTTTCAATGAGCTAGGTGGAAATTTGATTTGTAACAGCCCAACTAGAGGAAGGACTAACACCATGTGACAGAAGGGCTTTCCCATAGTCAATGAATCATACCATTAATATCTATATCACGCATGCATATAGCCGAGACAGAAGTTACCTAGTTGTAAGTATCTTATACAATGTCTTCAAGATGGGACACAGTTCCACGGGAGCTACTGGCTTACTCTTTCCCGGACACGACACGCTCAAGGAAGACTGACTCAAGAGTTGATAGAATGCTCCAACTGCTGAGACCCCCTGTGAAAGACAGGTAATAAGTAGCCAATCTAGAACTATTCATCACCAAGAACAACTTATAGCATAGCATAACATTTCATTTCACATAATCTTGCTTTTGCCCTTCATCTAAATTCTAAAATTTGCATGTGTATCTCTCCGTTCTCCGCAGATTCACACGATGACTAATTACTAAGTTGTGGATAGGTGTTGTTGCTCATTACCTTCGATATTACAATTCAACAAAACAAAAAGATTGATGATGATAAGAGACATAATTAATATAGGTTGATTAAAATATATAAAATACATTGGGGTATCTTTTTATTATAATATCCCTCTAAAATTAAGAAAAAAAACTTATAACTGTAAGGTTCATCATATTTTACTAAGTAAAATATTGAACAATTAAATAACATATATAAAAAAGTAAGTATTGCATAAATAATAATATTTTTTCATTAATTATAGATAATTATATTAGATGAATAAAGTCATATTAAAATATAAAAAATAAATAATAATATCCGTAACTATTTGGAAATTATGCTTGTAAAAGAAAAGATGAAAGAATGTCGTGTAGTGAGGTTTTGATACTTACAATGTAGGCCAAAATAAAGCACTTATGAAAAAAAGTGAGCTAATTATGGTTAAAAAAATAAAAGTAATTAAAATCAAATTTTATTCTTAAAAGATGTACTAAATCAAGTGAAATAATAAAAACGAATTCATATAATAGTAACTTAGTGGGATTTAAAACTTTATGTTTGCTCGTTTGTTCATTTTTGTTTCAGTAACTCATAGTTTGAGTTTGCTCGTTTGTTCAATTTTGTTTTAGTAACTCATAGTCCGATTAGTAGTCATCTTGCATGCTGTTTTTTTTTTTTTTTTGGATTTCTAAGTGATCGATCCTCTTAATATGCTAATGATAGCATAAGTGACAGGCATAGAGCCTCTCTTTGAAAATTATTAAGTTCCCCAAATTTCAAATTCTACAACCCAGTGTACAAAATTCGAGCTATGTACAAGGTTACAAAAGAGTGAGACCAATTTAGGTCTATTGCATGTGCTTCAATCTTGTATTATAAAAGATACTATTTTTAGGATCAAAACATGTGATAAATGGGTCACAAGGTGACATCTACCATTGAGCCACTCATTCTATATAAAGGCCAAAACAGCTAGCAATTGAAATATTTTCATGGCAGAAAAGTGAAAAATGAAATAACCTGAATCATCCCTTTGCCACTGATGCTATCACCCATATCCAGGTTCAGTTCACCCTTGGCTAGCATTTGGCCATACCATGCATTCCGACCTTTCAACAGGGTCACATATGTGTCAGCCAACAAGGGCCCTGCAAGCTTCTCAGGATCTTCGGCCACCAAATGAGTAATGAATATCATCTCCGATGTACAGTGAGCGAAATAAACAGATTTGCTAGTAGCACTCTCGTTGGTGAGCGCTGCCACCATTCCTGAGAAAGTGAAATACAAATGTGCGTTATGATGTTTGATATTTAATTTATTCCATAATTCAGAAGTATGATAATTTCTTAAGATATAATGTTTAATAGAAAGTACGATAATTTGTTGGCCTGAGTTCACCGGACGCAATTAAATTTAAACAAAAGCCTACCAGCTCCAATGGCATAAACATTCTTCAAACCTCCCATGACTTCATGGGTGACGAGGTCACTATTGTCCCACACAATGAAATGTGGCTGCCTCAGAAAATTTGCAAGAGGTTTCCCCCATTTTTCAGCTCCGCAGATTCGAGCATTTGCCCATTCCTTGTTGTAGATTTCAGAGGCCATATTTGGTCCACCAAGATAAAGAATGTTTTCCATGGGCACCCCAGCTGCAAATCATACATGGAAATGCTTAGGGAACGGAAAGGAGAGATTTCATAAGTTGATAATTTCCCTCATCAAAGAATACTGTAGACTGATATATTGGCACATCCGATTCTGAAACGGTGTCGGTGTCAAGGCAAAATGTCAATAAGTATCAGTTGATATTTCATTTCATACTAACATGGTGATGGGGATAAGAAGGAAAGTTAATTAAACGAGGCTTCCAGTTTGCTTAATGCTGCAAGGAGGGGATGTTTGATTCTACCTCCAGACAGCACAAAGACTTCACACAGAGACAGCAAAGCAACCTCAGGTTAAAGTTAAGGCTAAGTAAAAGTAGGAAAAAACCTATCGATCGATCAAAACAAGTTGGCCAGCACTCGAACCAGAATAGTCAGTCACTCTTCATCTAATCATGCAGTATTGCAAAAGAAATTTCTTTTTAAAATTCAAAATAAATTTTTTTCCAAGAAATAAATATGCAGGATATCCTCTGTTCCCCAGTCTTATTCTATCTGTTTGAATCATGGTGATGGGTGCTAGTAAATTGTGTCAGACTCACAACAAACCAGACACCCAGATGCAGAGAAACTGAAGACAAAGATAAGTAAAAATTAGGGACCCAAATGGGTGAACAAATGCAAGAAAATGGATCCTAATATTCAGCACACCAAAGGCTCCAAGATTAGGCCCAAAAAGGCCCGGAAAAGGCAACTGGTTAGAGATTCCAGACCCTTAGCCCAGTGGGTGGGCCTGACTAGCCATATATGGGCCCTCAGGCAAGAGCACAGACCACGACACCAGGCCCACTTCATGCAACAAGTCCGCACCATTTATACACACTATATTACAGTAACAACATGTCACCAATCAACATAAGAGGTGTCGCAATCACATAGAAGGGATGCAGGTGTCAGGTAGCAACTCCACCATGGACTCCACATGTCCAGTCCAATAGGAGCCACCCGTCGTCATCACCTTGCCCAATGATGAATCTTCGCTCAAGATGACACAGATTGACCAATAGTAAGACCTGCAGCGTAACCCCTATCTAATCCCTGGCTCAGCCATCACCCGTCCAATGGCTCTAAATTGCCTCACCCTTAAGATCTACCAAGCTCCCCGCTATATACGGGAGGACCAGGGGAGCTGCGGGAAGGAGGGTTGGGATTTGGGAGAAAGGAGAAAGGGGGCTCCAGATGGAGATCCAAAGAGAGAGGTCGAGGAAGTATTTTCTTTATTCTTATGGTCCAACTGCATACCACCCTAGCCTCTATAGCCTACTGCTAGTTTCAACCTTATGAGAACTTCTTTTATGGCAAGCTGTCCAAGACATACCACTAATTGGTCCAGAGTACCAGTTAGCTAAAGGGTCAACTGGAAAAACATAGAATACGTGTTATCATACCAATTTCAGATCTAAAATCTGTATAGGTTCAAAGGGTCACATGATACAAAATTAAATATTTAGATAAGACTCTCCAAAATTTAACATAAGTCTTAATTTCTACACTCAATGTCTTGTGTTCAATAATTTTTTCATCCTTACAACTTATCTATATCAAAACATTGTCCTTATTTCATCTATCATTTGGAGTATTTTACTGATTTGAGGGTCGGAAAAATTTTTCAGAAAAAATCTTACCGGGCTCCTTTTAGTTATTGTTTCTATCGTGATGATCCAATCGATGGTCATTAACGAAACCAGTTCAAAACTTAAGATCTCGCTTGGATTCCAGATACCCACCACATGGCTCCTTATAATCCAACAAATGCTTGTTTAAGATAGATATCACTAACAGTCTTACAACCCCCCTCCCCAAAAAACAGAAGACTAAACTCTATAAGCAGAAACTATGTAGATTTAAAGTGACAAACTAAAGGAAGGTAACTTACTTGCTCGATTAATAATTAGTGTTGGGGTAATTATGCGAGGAAAAGGATCCAATTCTGCTTCTATACCCTTTGCCAAAGATAGAATGATAGGCATAGTAATTCTCTCCTTCCAATACTTACTAATCTCTTCAAATACCTCTCCTGTTTCTGTCGATGGCAACCCATTTAAAACTATATCTGCCTCCCAAACAGCCTCCTGCAAGTTTGTGACAACCTTCAACGGGCAAATTGGGGTGTCAATCATGTTTAAGAAAAATGCGTCTCTCAAAATTTCATCTGCATAAAGCATCCGATCACCCAACCTTCCCTCCACATACTTCAAATAAGCACAGTGCTGGATCAGCCGCCTCAATACATCCTCCATTGAGTTGATTGTTGGAAATCTCTCCCATGAAGAAGTTTTGGTCAACGAACGGTCAACGGACGGTCAACATAGTTGACCGGCTGAAGAATCAAGTTGACTGGTTTTGCTGAGGACTCTCAGGACAATTAAGAGGACGGTCAACGAGACGTTGACCAGTCTAAATAAGAAGGCGGTCAAGAAAGTTGACCGTCTCATTATGACAACACAGAACACTTGCTGTGTCTGAAAGGGAGTAGGTTGACCTGCCTGTTTAGGTAACCTTGGAAACTCAAGACAACAGATCTGCCTTCTGATGTTGCAGCCATATGCAACCTACTATTGAGCTGAAGCATAATTCTTGAGAATCGTGCACCAACCATGAATGACGACGTGGTGGTTCAGCTGCTGTCAAGTCCTTTTGTATATTCTTGTATACATATATGAGTGAGCAAGCTGGGGTGTAGGGTGTAGATAAGTTCTTATAAGCGGAGAGAACTTAGCAGAGTGTGAGTGCGTGAGGGTAAGAAACAAAAACAGAGGAGAAGAAGAAGGCCCAACTGTGTGTGTGTATTTCCGCCTCCTATTTTGTAATCTTTATCTCATATATAGTGCAGTTTTATGGACTTAACGTCACGTAATTTTTCCCTTGATTGAGAAAGGTTTTCCACGTAAATATTGGTTGTCAATATTCTCGCTTTCATTCCTTCTCTTCGTTTCCTTTGTGCCTGTGTTGGTAGGCCACCCCATTTCCGGCCAACATTGATTACTTCAAAAAGATGCTCGGCGGTGGCTCTGTCGACTGCTCTTCCCGGCCATCGCCATATCCTAATTTGAACCTTTTCACGGCAATGGCCGTAGCTATCCTGCAACAAAGCTGCAAAAACACTACCCCAAGCACCGGCGCCGACACTGACAATCCGCAGTTGATCACCATCAACCTTTCCTAGAAGGCGACGAAGCTCGTCCAGCTTCTCCTCATTGCCGTTGTAGTGATAAACAGATCCGTTCAGGTAGGAATTACTGTTCATCACTAAACAAACACAGCCAAAACCTTCTGCAGGATCTTGCCGCGGCCAGTAAATCCTTATACTAAATTAGGTGCTAAAATTCTGTCAAATTTTACAATATTTCAAAATCGACCGACTTCAAATTCTGTGTGGGTTCTCTGATTCTAATCCTAAAACCATGAATCCAAAAAGTTGGCGCTCAACACACGAAAATCTCTATTGACAGACCTTTTTTTTCACCTAAAAGGAAGTAATCTCCAACATTTCTTCGTTTCCACTAAACTTGCATGCAATATATGAATTGAGCATGAAGAAATTCATGGAACAGTTAAATATATAAGCCTCCCCATCTTCCAACAATGACTTCGAAAACATAAGGATATAAGCACAACTATGCAACTACCGCATTGTTTTCTCCGCCTGGGTTTGTTCGTCTACCCAGAGATATCTTTTCGGAATCATAATAACCAAAAAACGCAAAATATAATCACTTCCACGCTTTTTCTTGCCGGCTTCTACAAAGGGCTTAATAATTAGTGAAAATCAACTATACCCACCTGAGAGTTTCTCGAGCTCTTCCAGCTCCGAGAGCACGAGAACTGTTGGCTGGAAGGAGGTCGTCAAACAGAATGATAAATAGAGAAAAGAAGAGAAGGAAGAAAAACCGAAAGTAAAAGAGTGGAGAGTGTTTCCGTTTACTCCGGGTGAGATTTTTTTTTGTTGTTTTCGAGTGTGTAGCGGATACTCTATCTTGGAGGTTTGTAACTTATTTTTACATAGTGGATTTGCTGTCAGCTCTACTCCCGTGGTTTTCCCTTGGTTCATAAGGATTTTCACGTAAAACAGCGTGTGCTTCTTCTTCCTCTTTCTTTTCTCTATTTATCATTCTGTTTGACGACCTCCTTCCGGCCAACAAGAACAGCAAGCTTTTAAAGGTCAGCGAAATTGAATGGAATTGGTATGAGCCAAAAGTGCAGAAAACGGTTCAGATTCCGGAGAAAGGGAGAGGAGAACGGATTGAAGAACATTCTCGATGGAGAAATTATACATTACATTAGAACAGTATTGTTGTCATGTGATTTTCATTAACATTAATGATAGAAAAATAAATTTCATTTTTAAAGAATGCTGAACTAAAATAATTATTAAAATATACGAGAATTATTAATCTTAAGAATATATAAACAATGATTTTCAAATAATATAATATATATAATTTTTAAACAATCATTCAATGCTATAATTGCTGGGGTCACTCTCGACTGACACTAATGTCCGCAGACTCCATTGGAGAAATGGACGATGACTTTGATGATTGGTCCGAGAAGCCTGTCAAAGCGGACGATGACTTATTGGGAGCATCATGTCCGAGAGGTTGCTGAGGACATGGACGAGGACCTTGAGAATGTAAGCGTTGACTCTATCTTTGTAGGCCTACTGCAGCTGCGTTTTGCAGGTGGGTTGGTCACCTGCTCTGATTTGATGTTGAGGTGGCTGCAACTTCCCAGGTGTCTGCAACTTTTCAGGCGTCAGGCTTGCCATTCTAGCACGTCGGGCGTGCGCCTGTCATGGCAGGTCTAGGCAGTGTGGTCTTGCTACCCTAGCGCCAGTAAGGTGGCCGGCCGTCCACTAGGTCATGTGTATATATATACAAGGCTTGTGTGCCCTTACTTTGTGTGACATGGTGTGAGCGTGTGCTGCCAAGAGGATTTGGTGTGCTTGTGTGGTGTCTTTGTGAGCAGCCTTGGAGTGAGCCTTGAGAGAGTTGTGTGCAAGCTTTGTTATAAAGATAGAGTGAGAAACACTTTTAGAGAGAGATTGTACACTTGAGATTGTTTTCTTTTCGTTTGAATTTGTGTAGCTAACACTTGTAAACAATCAGTTTATAGTGTATTCTTTCGTGGTTTTTTCCTTGATTGAAGAATGGTTTTTCACGTTAAAATTTCATGTGTTCTCTCTCGTTTTTCTATCATTACTTTTCTTGTCCGTCCGAGAGCTCTGTTCTGTGTTGCTGTCCGAGAACTTTGTCCACTCGGTCATCGTGCCTTCTGTATTTTGTGCCAATAATAATATTATATCACTAATATTAATTACAATTTTTATATGATCCGAGAAATTATACATGGGTTATAGAGTGTAATCAAACATTGAAGATTTAGGTATCGTGTCATTCAATTTTGGGTATCCAAAAAGGGAGACTAAAAAAAGAAGAAAGAAAAAAAAAAAAGCCCAATTAGTTGATGGAACATTTATTATTTTCATACTTGAGAAAGATACTCCAGCCTTTTGAATAAGCGTCTAGATTTCCATCTTTTATTCAAATAAATAAATTTAAATTATTTATTAAAATTCTGAATCATTGCAAATACTTAAAAATGTTTGCAACAAAATTTATTTTTTGAATTTTGAAATAAAAACATAAGAATATATTAAATAACACATATTTATTCTATTTTAAATAATATATATTTTATTACCAATTGTATCAATTCAATTTAAATATAAAGAATGATATTTATGTAATTTATATAAAATATTTTTATAATTTACTTTATTTTCTTAGATATCTAGATGTAATAAACAAAATTATTAGAGGAATCCATAAAATATAATATGAAACAATTATAATTAGCATTCTATATATTTTGACTGAGAAGGAATTTTTTTAAAAAAATGTGAAGTGATGAGATTTGAATACTTAGGTGTAGTTGTTGGGGGGGGGGAGGCATGTTGATTCCAAGTAATTTGTGTGCTACAAATGGGGAAAAAAATAAATAAATTATTAAGTTTAAGTCTGAGTTAAAAAATCAAATATTTTGCTCGGCACTTTGATAAATTTTATGAAATATATAATAACAATATTTGTCAACAAAACTAGCATCAATATATATATATAATATGCCTCTAAATTCGGATAATCGAATGACTTATAAACCGTTTTATTTAGGTGTCCGATTAAAAAATGGGTCCGATCTTCATTATTTTGAATCTGAATCCTACGTATCATAATAAATAAATAAAATATAAGAAGAATATAGAACTCGCTCATGGGTATATTATTTGACACACAAATTAATAATCTTTTTACTTTGAAGAGAAAGATAAGAGAAAATGAATGTGTAAATGCAAGTGGATGAGCTTCAATTTTTACTAGAGAACTATATTTTGTAGGCTGCACTCAGAAAGGTGAGCGACCTTTAAAATATTGCACTCGTGAGATAAAAGTGGCTTTGGAGGTGTATACTTGTAGGTAATAGTGGCTTTGGAAGTGTTTTGCCTTGTGTGATTGTATGAATTGTTATTTTTTTGAATCTCTTTTCTTTTTGTTGGGGTGATGTTATATTTATACTGAAGGTTGTTATTTGGTTGGCAGACCTCTAAATTATTGTATAGTCATAATTGTTGGGGTCACTCCCGAGTGGCAGT
The DNA here is from genome assembly GCA_033239525.1 of Nepenthes gracilis. Taxonomy (NCBI): domain Eukaryota; kingdom Viridiplantae; phylum Streptophyta; class Magnoliopsida; order Caryophyllales; family Nepenthaceae; genus Nepenthes; species Nepenthes gracilis. Next base: position 2,159,525 of record BSYO01000008.1, on the reverse strand, counting down.
AGTTTGCGGACTCCGTTGGAAGAATGGACGAGAACTTTGTTTGAAGCGTCATGTCCGAGAGGACGTGGACGAGGACTCCTAAAAGTGTAGGCGTTGACTCTATCCTTGTAGGCCTGCTGCGGCCGTTTCTGCAGGTGGGTTGGTCACCTACCCTGCTTGAAAGTTGTGGCGCAACAACCTCCCAGTGCGGGCACTGTCCTGCGGCATGCCGGGCGTGCGCTGCCCATAACGAGGCCTAGGGGCGTAGGTTACGTATCCTACGGCCGATGAGGGTGGTGTTTGTCCATCCCCGCCTCCGCTGTGTATATATAGAGCTCGTGCCCTTACTTGTAAGTGTGTGAGAGTTGAGACATTTTGTAGGAAGAGCTTTGAGAGAGAGTTGTGGGCAAGCTTTGTAAAGATAGAGTGAGAAACACTTTAGTGAGAGAAGTTGCACACTTGAGTTATGAGAAGAGTTGTATGTATAACTGTCACATGTATTTGATAGTTAAATCGTACGATTTTAGACCGTTGGATTAGAGCGATAACTGTCTTTGACAGTTTATTGGTTATTAACTAATATCTATTTATTGTTGAACGGTTTGGGTCGTACATCTTGGATCAATAGTCACGTCTTTTATTTTTTTTTTATATTCAGAGGGTTTTCTAATGAGCCATTGTTACTTAAATTTTTTTTTCTTTTACGCATTGCTATACCCATTAATATATTATCAAATATAAACACTATGAAAAAATGCCTTCATTGTATCTCAAATAACTTAGGTAAATTATTATCAAATGATCTTGCTTTAGGACCCTACACTTATAAAAGAAGTTAATTTAATATCTCTCAATAGGAATAGTTTAATATTAATTAAACAATTATATATTATACTTTTTAAAAAATAAGGTTATTTAATTTTATTTTTTAAAATCTTAGCCATCTAGAAGTATTAAAAAGGCCGTGTCGCCTATAACATGACATGGTCCACGGTGAATTATATTTGATAGTACATAAAATGGTCTAACATTTTAAATTATATTGAATTGCTAATAAACGGCCGCAAACCATGCCAGCTCGTGGCACAATTAAGCCATGCTGCGAGACTATGGCATGCCCGAATTGTTTTTATACTTTACAGTCATTTAATGAAAAATTTTTTAAAAAAATAAATAATTTTTTATTAAATATATATTTTTAAATTTTTTAAATAATAATAATAAAAATAATTGATCAAATAAATATAATATAATATTTTCTCAATATAAAAAAATAGGATATTTTATAATTAATCCTGCGATCATAATCAGAAGAATTAAATTTTGTGCGACGAAATTCAGTTTTTTTCAAGTGTAGAAGTTCAAAGAAAAGCAAAAGATAATTCACAGCGCCCAAACTAACGATAATAAAAAAGCACGTATTTCAATGGAAATACCTCGTGTAGCGCCGTAGAGAGGATATTTTTCTCTTTATGAGCTTTCCAATATAAATTTAATGGTCAAAAACTTATACATTTTAAAAAATAAAAAATAATTATGTTTTTTGTATTATTTTTTTTTATAATTTGAGTATTTTAATATTTAAATATTATAAGAAAAAAACATAAAAATTTATTATTGACATATATTTTTAATTTTATTCTAAATATAAAATGTGGACTATTGGATTTGAAGGGCATTTTATCATGTTTAAATTTTTATTTTGAAAACTTAAAACGCATTTTTTTAAAAAAAAAATAAAGAAGGCCTTCGTTTAAGAGATGAAGAATATTTGCTGTTTCAGAGCTCAAGCAATGATTATTTTATTTTATTTTATTTTTTAAAGATTAAATTCTTTTAAAAGTTGCAATTTTCACGACTAAAAATTCTTAAGTTTTGGATAAAAGAGAGCTTAAAATTCCAGAAAAATAGTACCACGGGAGAGTTCCTTTATTTGGGATCCGACAGAAGGAAGGCATTTTCTTTGGATAAAGTTTTGAAGGAGGAAGGTCAAATGAAGATGCGACCCAACAATTTGCTTCACTTTCTGTGTGGACATTCATGTTAGTAATATTTAAAATTAATATTTATTTTAATTATTTTTTATTTATAATTTAACTATAATGGCTTAAAATACTGAAAAAATATGCAAAATTTTTTGATAAAAGAAAATAAAAGTGCACGACCATTCATAATGATATGCATACAACTCTTCATAAAATAATATATGTTTTACCAAAAAGAGACAACCGTTGTTACTTGGGAAAATGCTATGTAAATAGAGTATGAAAAACCTTATCTTTTTTACTTTGGTATAATTTTTTTTTTCTTTTAAGAAGAATGATATTATATTATTATTACTATTTTTGTGTAAATGAATATTGCACGAAGCTCCAGTAAATTTTATCACCCGAGTGACCCACGCTGAAAAATATTTTTCGTTTGAACAAATCTCGCGTATACCTCTAGTGAATTTCGTAGCCCAAGTGACCCTCGTTGAAAATGGTTTTTGCTTGACCAAATATCGTACGGACCTTTAATAAATTTTATCGTCCAAGCAACCCCTGCACAAATATCATGCGAACCTCTCCTGACATATTCGCTTGGGCTTGCATCGTGTGAATTTTGCATGTCTTGCTAATAATCTATCTATTATGTGCGAGACTTATAAAAGAGTAGCCTAAAATCTAATAAACCATCATCTTGTTTGGGCAGTGAAACACGCAGTGAAAAACTGAAGTCCTCTACTGCAGCAACGATAATTGAGTCAATCTCACGGCAGGACGAAACCCTAGTTCCTCCTCGTAAAAGAATCAGTAATTCAACAAAGAAAACATCATAAAGTGCATAATTTATGAAAATTCATGCAACCATATGAAAAGGCAATAAATAAATTATAGCACAAATCTCAAGATTGAAGTGTGACAACTGTGGATTGTTGTCCATGGCTTCTGCCGATAGGACACTGTGGTGAGAGCCCCGAGAGCACAGACTGTTGGGTTATACCATCACCGACGTGGATGAATCAAGAAAAAAATAAAATGATGATAATAATAATATATAACAGATAAATGATAATTATAAAATACAAAGATAAGATATAAGTAATTTTATATGAAAAATTTTCTTCTGAATAAGAAAAAAAATTACGGAATTATGTATTCATAAATTTTTATTATGAAAAATCGGTTACACAAACTCTAAATATAAGAACTCAACTTCTTGAATCAAATGGACTTGAGTAGCAGTGAGTGTAGAAAAAATCTCCAGAGTAAGAAAACTCTCATTCTATCTTTTCTTTACTCTCTCACACTAATGGCGCTCACTGGTTTCTCCATTTTACAAGTGATATCTCTCTCTTAATTGCACTTCCTTTTATAAACCCTAAAGAAAGTTTCGTGTGCTTTTTCAGTGTGGATAATTGGGACCAACAGTCGGTTCTCATTCAATATAAGTAGTACGGTTCTCATTCGAACTCAGCAGTTTGATCGCCCTTCGGCATCGATACCGAGTCGTCCTTCGCATCAGTAATCCGGTATCAGCAATCCGGTTGGTCGCCCTTCGCTTAGGCAATCCAACTGGTCGCCCTTCGGTTAGGCAGTCCAACTGGTCATTCTTTGACCTCGGCACCTGGTTACCCTCTGGCTGCTCGCCACGCGCACGCGAACACAATAATATTTTACATCAGTATTATACCAATGTGAGTATTCGGTTGAACCTCTGAATAACCAATTAGCCGAATATATACGGGAGTAACCCATATCCCGATAAAGATTATTTATGAATAAACTTCCATCTGATGAAACTGCGACGAGAAACATGAAGATGATAGACGGTGCGAAAATAGAAACTGTAGACGAGAACCACCCGTACACCTAGGAGAATAGCGAGGGGTGGGGCTGTCAGTGCCGGATCAAGAAGGTTTTATCTTTTAAAAAGGTAGACAAGGTTATTTACTAAACTTAAACAATTTATTTTAATTAAATAATTAAAATTTAACTATTTAAAAAAATAAAAAATTAATTATTAAATTATAATAATTTATTTAAAAATATATAATTTAGATCTGATAAATAACACAACCCCTCCATCTGGTGCACATAATCTAAAAGGTGCTGGAGATAGAAGACGGGGAAAAAGGATGCAGTGGTGGAATATCGTTGGAAAAGCTACAAATTTTTTTTTTTTTTGGATTTTCAATGTCACAGTATAAAATTAGTAAATTACCACAAAATACATAATTCGTATTTAATATGATTATCCATATAAATATTTAATTTATACTATATTTTATGAAACAAAAAAAAATAAATATAACTTTTTAGTTATACGTGATAGTACTTATTTAAATAATTATTATGACAACTAGAATATATAAATACTTCATTGTCAAATTACCATTTTTCAACACTCATAAATAAAAAAATGCAAGCTAAAAGCGTATATTATTATTCTTCATTTCCATAATTTCCACATCAAAATCTAAACTAATCGTCGTACAAGTTTCGCGGCGCTATGTAAAGCAGGGCGTCGTGTTCGTATAAAACCCCAAGTTTGTCACTTAAGGGCTGCCACGCGAGGGCGTTGTAGTCTTTATCTTAAAATTGGTTAATTTTAATTTTTTAAAATTAATAAAAAAAATAAAAATAGTATATTATTATTTTTTATAATATAAATATTTTGATATTTATTATATAATTATTTTGAAATAAATAGTTTTTATTGATTTTTATTTAAAAAGATAAAATAATTATAATTTATTTATTTAAAAATAAACTATTAAGATTGGAATAACTAGTCACTCCTCTCTATACTTCAGGGATTGTGACACGCAACATCGTGATACAACCTCCCAACAATAGGAATATTTAATATATTAAAATAACATAGTATATAAATATCTGTATCATAATGTTTTATAAAATGTTTAAAATATTAATTAGAAATACTGATTGAATAAGCCTGTATTAAATCATAATTTTTGGTTTCCATTGAACCATTTGCATATTTCTTCTGCAATTGTGCTTTGAGTCAATGTAGAATTAGTTGTACCATCCCTTCTTAATGTGTTGTATTTGATCCCAAACCCAAAGCTAGACAATCTTTTTGAAAATGAGGGAGCTGAGCACCACACAGGTATATACTATTAGAGCGCAAGATGATTACATAAAGTTAAGCCACACAGGCTGAAGCAAAGCATGGAGAAAAGAGCATATGTATTCTATGATAATCTATGCGATGACGAAGGGCAGAACGCTCAGCAGGTAGTCGTCGTAAGTGAAAACGGCGGTGCCGTTATATGAGTTCTCTTTTGCCCTGTATTTCTCTGTTAAACCCTGCAAATGGACAAGACAAACAAGCACAAAGTGCAAGCAGTCAACTTGAAGACGATTATGCAAGAGAAGTCTTTTGAGGGGAGGAGTTGCAATCTGTGGGGGTCACCCCTCAAAATGCCTAGTCAAATGTGCCCATTGAAAGAGAACCAGGGGATCTTTTGCCTTTGTGTCGAGATACAGTCTGTGTATTTTATTTTATCTTTTTAAAATTAGAAGCAGAATTCAAAAGAAAAAGGAAAAAAAAAAACATTCAGACAGTTGGATATAAATTCAATGGCCTTAGATTGAGGCGAAAGGGCTCCTCTTTGGATGCGAGGTGCAACCTCCGAGCTCCTTTGAAAAGGTTACTTGTGAGAAGGTAATTAAGTTTTTATGTGTTTGTGTGTGTGTGTGTGTTTTTTTTTTAATTTTAAAAAGTATTTATAATTTATAATTTTTATTGAAAAATCTCTTAGGAGTTCTATAGAAACAATAAAATAAAAAATCTCCAATAACTTATTAAAAAGAGTGATTTAGTTAGTTATTGTTGTATTTTTTAAAAAAATTTAAATTGTTTCCAAAAATTGAACAAAATAGTAAAGTATTAGTAAACTTTATTACCTTAACAGTAATACAGCACCTGCATTAAGAAGACATGAAGAGCACATCAGACACTTGGTTGTAAGGCACATTTAATTAGAAAGATTATGATAAATTTGATCAAGTTATCAGGCTGCTATTGAAATACTTCCTAAGTACAAATAGGATGGAGAACTAAACCCATCATAACAATAGCTCACTAAACATTGCTCGAAAAGATCAAAGATCAACCAAATACGAACCATCTTTGGCATCTAACTTGGCTAATCAAATATAATTAAGACATATATAGATTACAGTAGTTGGTACCATTAGATTTGTAGCCATATTAAATATCTGTACTTATTTGATATACAGTCTTTATATATATATAAAGTGAAAGTTTATGGTTAAATAAACAACATAAAAGCAAGAGATGGGGAGCAGAACATACTCGATGAAGTTGTCAAAACCAAGGGAACAGTTTCCCCTGGACTTATCAAACTTGGAGATGAGCAGATTGAGGACTGTAGGGGACACAGTGTATCCAAGGTTAGTTAAGGCCCCTCGCAACTCTGAAACATCAATTCTGCCATTCTTATCGACATCGGCCCTCTGAAAGATTAACTACAACCACAACAATAGTAATAATATTAAATAAAAAGCACTCATCTGCTGATGGAATATGAAATTATTATGTATTTTCAGAAATTTCGCAAGGCTTACCCTCCAATTTTGCAGGCTTTTGTAAAGGGGGACAAATTCCGCAGGTCCTGTTATTAGAATTACACGAATATGGAAGTCAGAAAAGAAGTAAGAGTGATTCATAATTGGCTCTTTCTTCATCGAATTTCATGGTTAGGTCAGCCAGAGAAGAGAGAGATCGGAGAGAGAGAGAGAGAGAGAGCAACAGACCAATCATCCTGGTATTTGAATTTGTGAAGAGATACATTAAAAGATGAACAGTCCTCAAATCGAAGCTCTGGTTGACGGAGGTCAGAACTGACTGCAGCTCTCTGTCATCGAGCACTCCGTCTCCGTTCTTGTCTATCTTCTTATAGCATTCGACCAGCTTCGGGTCCGTCCCCGGGGGAAACGATGACGGAACAATCGCCGCAAACGGGCTGCTGTCGTATGGCAAGTAGTTTGGTTTATTGTTCGCCGGACTTCCTTGGTTTTCGAGTCGGTAAATTTGGCTATCACCAGCAGGTTTTTGGTAGCTTTCCGGCGGGTATTGGCCGTACGGTTGGTTGCCGTAGCCACCGGGCTTTGTGTAAGCATCCGGTCCCGGCGGTCCGTATGACTGGTTATAGTAGCCACCGGGTTTCTGGTAAGATTCCGGCCCCGGTGGTCCGAATAGTTGATTACCGTAGCCAACGGGACCTGGAGGTCCGTACATTGGAGCAGAATCATAGGTATCGGAGTAGAAGTACGCCATTGAAAGGGAATTTAGGTGGGTCGAAGAAATGCAGACGGGATCAAGTGACCAATTTAGCGGTTTGCTCCTTACAGAAAAGCGTGGGAGTTTTATTTATAACGGGCGACTTATACGTTGGCCCTTCAATTTGAAACTTATTACGTGACTGCCATCTGGCAGGACGTAAGAAAGAACACAAATTGTGATGTCATGTGCAAATACGTTGCTGTCTTTTAACGAAATCGGAGGCTTGAAGGGTGATAGGGAATCCCTCCTTTCTTGGATACTAGTAGTTATCTAACTGTTGAAATAAATTATTATTTAGAAAAATATATTAATAGATTTTTTATTTTTTAAATATAAAAATATATATCATTAAAAAACAAAAAAAAATAATTTTTTTAAATATAATTATTCAAACCCGTATAATCCTTTTTATAACTTTTATATTATTTTTTATATGAAAAAGAAAAGATTTTTTTAAAAAAAATTTAGAATGGGTTATCCACTTTATAAAATTCTCTTAATAAATATTTTATTTTTGTATATAATATTTAATCTTTGTTATTTAATATTTGAAAAAGCTCGTTTTGTGTTAACGTGAACAATCAAGTTTCGATCCCGAGAAATATAGTGGAAGCAAAAATAAATAAATATCGAATACACGTAAAGGATATTTAATACTAGATACTAACGAGATAACAAGCATGCACAATATATATAACGAAGAGTAATAATGATAAAGACACCATTTTTGGTGACGAAGTGAAAACTCAATACCCACAATAATCGAGAAAAAACTTCCCGGCAGCGGGGAAGAAGTGCATTTATGAAAATCAAAACATAGATCGGGTGGTAACGACGCGCTAACCTAGCCGACTTACTCCCGTCTTGTGATTCCTACCAAGGAACTCCTTGGATTTGCCCGCGGCAACGGAACCGGACACCTTCCGGTCTTCACGCCAATATTTCCTCTCGTGCCACTTGAATTGTCAACCACGATCGGATCTTCTTCTTCAATGTACCGATGTCTCTACGAAGGTAGAAAGATAGAAGAGTTTAAACAATAAAAAGAAACGAAAAGAAAAACCGTTAGAACATGAGGCACAACGATATAGATCGTAGTAGGTTCGGTTTTCTCAAATGGAGCAAGATGAAAAGGAAGAAGAATGCTCTTCTCTCAAGTAGAATGGCTCCAACACTTTCAAAAGAGACTCTAAACGTCTTAGGGTTTCAAAAACATAAGGTATGTATTTATAGAGGATGCAAAAAATCATTCAAAAATTTTGCCCATTGCACCGGCGCTCGAGCGCATCTCGAGCATGCGGCGAGCAGATGGAGGGTTTCGTGCGAAACCCTGAATGCGCTCGAGCGGTTAGAAGGCGAACAGCGAGCGGGCACCATTTTGGATTTTTGGCTCAAGCGACTAGAGTGCGGAATGGATACAACGGACTTTAACCCGACAACCCACAACTCGACATTGATACACTAATATATATGGTCACGAAATATGCCAATTAGACAAATATCTCTAACAATATTTAACTGAATAGTTATAAGGTACAAAAAAGGTGTTCTCTTGGAACAGGGGAGCCCTCAATTCTTCCTTCTGCATACTTATTTCAATTGCTAATATGATATTGTCCATTAAAACTTTAAATATATTGCTATAAATATTTCATAAGTTTTAATGATTTTTCATAATAAATACTCTAAAACTACGATTAAAAGAAGTCATAAAGTACTTTATAAAATAGGAAATAAACACGTCATAATTATTTTAAAGTGAATTTTTCAAATATATATCAACATATATATGGAATTAATAAAAACAGAAGCGGAAGGGAGTAGGCATTTTTCGTGGATAAAAATTATTCGACGCTATCTGCAGAACTTTAGGAGGTTATTCTTCCACTCTTATCGATTTGGATTTGATCAAGGCGTGTCCGGAAAGCCCAGCTCACAAGACAGGAATATTGAGAAATTTGGATTATGAAGCAAGGATATTCCTAAATAAATTGAAGAACGAAATTTAATTATTATTATTTTTTTTTTTGACAGAGCTAAGAAGAAGAAAACAGAGAAGAAAGAAGGGTGGGGGATCAGCTAGGGGAGGAAAAAGAAGGAAATTAGACGATTTTCAACCTTATCTGTTCTTAAAGTGTATGAAGAATCTCGTTTCAGTTGGACTAGCTTATGAAGATCATTAGGGAATTCATTTCATTACTGAAGGCCTAATTTCATTCTCAAAAATTTTTTAGCTAAAACATCTGCCATGTAATTGATTTTCTTCATAGTGTACTGTACCTTGCAATTTTAATATTTTATGGACTAACTTTTATATTTTTAGTAAAATTTTCATTTGGGTCTTGGCTATTGATTGGAAGGTTGACTTAATGATAATATGTTTAATATTTATGTTTTTGACTATTTTGAATCCCCAAAAAATAAATCAAAATTCAGCTTAGAGAATATCCTTTTAGCTAATGAGTCAGTGAATCTGAATTGCTATTTATCTTTGTCATTTTCATATAATTTTCAATATTGTTGAGCTTGTTATGATTTCAACAAGTGTCGATGTTAAATTTGCTCCAACCTTTGGGTGGTTTGAGCCACTTGCTCGTGTGTGATGGTCTTGGTTGGGATTTGAGCGGGGGTATATTTTATGAGATCACTTTTTGAGAGTTGGGTGGCTAATAGAAAGTGTTTCTAATAGGAAGCCTTTCTTTTCTGAAGTCTTCCTCAACGATTGACTTAGTTTGCCAAGTTCATAAGTGCTGTATGCTAACTATGTAGATATTAGAAAGGAAATATTTGCTTCTATTCAAAAGAGAGAGAAAAAAATGCTTAAAATCTTCACAAAAAGCACATTTAGTCATATTGTGAATGTCAAATTTTTTAAAGTTTTTCAAGTATTTTGCAAAAAGATGGCTTGAAAGCCATTAGGACGAGAAGCCTTGAGAGGCTTCATGGAGAAGAGAGCATCCTTTAAGTTCTTCAAGGTTGTTTAAATCTTCAATGTGGGTGCTCGGCTAAGAGTTGGAGAGAGGATCATGGAATTTTGGATCTTGAACTTGGAAGAGCTACTCAAAGTGATTGATTATTATACCATTAAGGGTTTCCTTATTGCACCACTAGGTGCCATTATCATATTTAAGAATAGTAATCCTATTCTGGCATTTCTTTTTGGTAGTGGTTGAACATAAATATTCCATATATATTTTTTTCACAAGCAAGCCAATTAATTATAAATTTCTAAAACTGAAAATATTTTAAATTTTTTCATATAACCCAAATAACCGAAAAAAATTTATCAATATGTCTCATTTTGTTTAACTTGAACATATCTAATTGATTTATAGTTTTCAATCTCAAAATTATAATCTTTATATTATTTTTTTTAATTTTAATGAATTAAAATATGAAATTAGAATTTTTATTTTGTCTAGTGCCAAATAATAGAATTGAAATTAAACTTAAAATTTAAATATTGATTTAGAATTACATGTGTAACCAAATAGGGCCTTATAGTTTTTATAAGATGCAAATTGACACCTTTTGCCCTTCTTATAATTACTTTTGAGCTTTGACTAATTTTTATATGAACAAAATGAAAATAGAAGCGGGGAGAGAAAGAATACATAATTGATGGATACTGATACTCAATGTTCAGTTGGAAGATTTGTTTTATGTGTTGAGCTCTTATACAATTGAGGCCCAGTAGACCTAGATGGTCTACTCAGCTTAAAGGGCATAATGGTCACGGAGTCCATTAAAGTCCAAAAACTTACGGTAACGGTCGAGGACTTTATTAAGTTTGTAAAGTTGGCGTGTTAGAAGTTGGTGGTTGACTCTGTCAGACTACAAGAAGGGATGAAGGCGACCTTTCAGGGAAAATAGTAGCTTTTACAAGGCACGTGCGCGCTAAGAGAAGCAGTTAACTTTCAGAATTGGTAGACTTTGTAAGACGACACTGTGGATTTTACAGAGTTGGTAACAGGCATTCCTACACACGCAAGCTCCTTATTGGGTAGGTGGAAACCATCAAATATAAATACACAGGCCAAATTCCAAGAGAAGAGAGGCAACAATGCATGTAAGAAGAAAAGCAAAAACAAGACGCTATTCAGCTCTTTATTCCCACTCTTTGTAAACTTGAGCTACTTGTAACTAAAATCATCATAGTAAAATTATTCATGGACCAAGAATCTTATAACTTTTCTCTCTCATTCAAGAGAGGATTTTTCACGTAAAAATACTGTACGCTACTACTTTCTTTCTCTCTCTAAACTTTACATTTGCGTCCTTGAAATCACTTCCTCTAACCAAAGAGGACCATCCAAATACTTTATATTGCACGGGTTTAGATTCGTTTATATGGTGAAAAGGTTTGAAGACTTATTTAAATCTCCGTCCGTACAACGAACAGAATTCGAAAACGTAATAATTATGATATCAATTAGATAGAAAAACTTGCTTTCTATCCTTTGTTGTCTTTGTATTTATTTATGAGTTTCTCATCTTATTTTTAATTATATTGTTTGAAGCATTTTCGACCAAACTGATAGGCATGGAACCTTGAAGAATTAATGTATATCAATATGTATATAAATTTTTTTAATTTAGCAATCGTGTATAGTACAAGCCAAATAAGTTATCCTTTCTCAATCTGATTGACATGTATTTTTTTATACTTTACGGTTTAAAATAATTGTTAAATATAATATTTTTATTATGTATAGAATCTAAAAAAATGTCAAATTATTTTGAGTTCTATTATAAGTGAATTTTGCTTTATATTATGTGATAGATTATTTTTATGATTAAAACTTGTAGTTTTCACAACATATTACGATATTTTTAACAATCAGGTCAAAGCTCTCATTTGAAAACTATCCGATATCCAACTATATTTTTCAACTTTTGGTAAAGTCGAACCTCTTTTAAGTTGAGTAAAAGATGGGTCTTAAAACCATATCTAAAATCTTTGTGAGAAAGTAGCCACATCATTTTAGAAAAATAAAAGCTACCATCTCCCTTATTTGTAATTCACATATAACTCACCTTTTACACATGAAATCATCAAAATAAAGACAAAGAAGCTAAAAAAAACCCCCCTCAAATGAGCTTTATATATAAGAGGTGGGTTATAAAAAAATTATAAATAAATCGATAAATAATATTTTTCTTTAAAAAACTTCTCCGGTTATCGGTTTGCCAAACGCAGCCTTAGATTCCTCAATTAGGGTACCCTGTTTTGAAAGTGATTTCAGAATTTTGAGGTAGATAAGGATGGTCTTAGGGCACTTGCTGTGGGGCCTTAATATTCTGTTTGGCATAGATTCAGATAAAAGCATTACAGCATCTAATTTTGGTACTGTTAAAGCATCTGGGGCCCTGAATTTGAATTAAAAACTTTATCATATGCCTAAGAAATAAAGTGTTTGATAAAGCAATTCAAAGGAAAGACAATTTAAATTGACCAGGACTCCTATTAATTTTTTTAAAAAGGAAATAAATAATATGTTTTTTTTTTTTTAAATAAAATATCAAAATATTTATATAATAAAAAACAAGAGATTATTATCATATATTTTTTTAATTTTTTAGATATAGATAAATAAAATATCATATAAAATAGGTAATTAAGATTGGTTAAAAGACATGTCTAAACAAAATGCTTGCAAAAATATACCCAATTTAAAATAATCAAAACCATGCTAAGGTTTACATATTGATATTCCCTTGTCAATCACTTAAATCAAGATAACGCTACTGGAAACATAATAAGAACAATAATTGACAAAAATTCTCAATAATTCAAAAGGCCCTAAATTCCAACAAGGGTTACGATCACTTGAGGCTTTCTACAAGAATAAGAATGTCTGCAGAATAAATTGTGGAATTTAGCCCTCTTTTTCTTTTTCCTTTGAGAGAGAGAGAGGGGGGGACCTTGTTCTTCTGAAGAATTTTTTTTTTTTGCTTTTTTTGTAATAGTTTAGTAGAACGAGATCGCCAAACAAGCCATTGGAAGAGCATAATGTTCAAATCTGTGAAGAAGCACAACCAGGAGAGACGATGAATTCACACTGATTTGCCTGATGAGCCTAAGCAGAGCTCCGAAACCGCCATCGATCAACGTCGAGGAGTATAAAAGAGAACAGTTCTCCCATCTCGGTTCTGAGTCAGCCTTGAATTTTCTTCAAATCCCTAAAAATGTTTACAGAAGCAGCAAATTAATCCAAAGACGAACCGAAATCGAAATTTTCTCAACGGAAGGAAAACTGATATTAAAGCTCGAACTAGATGGATTGCCCGCACAATCAAGACAGTTGGCCAATGCCAGGCCGGATTAGGGTGATCTGGGTCTTAAAGCCCATTTTCAGTTATGGGCTTATCCTGGCCCATTAGCAAGGAGGCTGGCCCAAGAGAGGATCGATATTGCAATGAATATCTATTTATTTCCTATCTTAGCCCACCATTTCCTAACTTGATGCAATCTCCCCCCATTATTTTATAACTTTTAATCTTTATCATTAGATTAACAAAGGAGCCAAAATAATAATAGGATCATAATAACTTACGACATACACATAAAGACCGACTTACCTCTTGGGCAGCTTCCTTTAATACTCTCACTTGATCCCTTGAAACAGTCTTCACCTAAATAAGAGTCAATAATAAGAAGAGCACTCAAGTCAGTTTGTCAGTCACTAACGGAAGAAAAGCTTCTGGTGACAGCAAGTGAACCTTGGCCAGAACTGTCCAAACCACACCCTCGGTGCACGGGGGAACTGTGAGTGAGCCGAGGTATCTGTAATATTTCCTGCTCGATAATTTAATGTCCCTTGGATTCACAATGCCCACATCCTTCTCTTCTTTTCCGAGCGAAGCAATGTAAGGGACCATCTGCCAGATCATAAAACAAAGGAATTATTAGAGTTGAGCTTATCACTGAATTACGTTTCACGGTAGACCAGTTTAAAATTTAGCTCAAGCTGGGTTATTGGGTACGTGTTAAAATTGTTGGGATATGGATCACTCATGTGTGGACTCATATCCGATTGACACGCCGATCGGAGGTGTGGCCGAATACTCACATCAGTACAATACTTAGATGAAGTATTGTCGTATTTGCGCACGCGGCGAAGTGGCTGATGGCAACCAGGGCCAAAGGGCGTCTTGTTAGGTCTGGTCACTCCCTTATGGGTAACCCAACAAACTGATTTGTCATCGAATGATCGGTGGAGAACTGATTCCGGTCAACGTCCCGTTGACCAGAGTAGAACAGTGGACGGTCAATGGAGATTGACCGACAGATGGCTAACTGTGAATTCCAGTCAACAGGAGGTTGACCGTCTTAGAGTTGTAGGAGTACTGCTGGATCGCGGACGGACAATAGAAGATGGTCAACGGGGAGGTTGACCGGATGAAAGTAGAGGACGGTCAACGGGGAGGTTGACCGGATAAGGCTAGAGAGGAAATACGGAGAGCATTTTCGGAGTAGAAAATGCTGGAGCGCCTTTCAGGAGAGATTACTGGTCAATCTGTTGACTGGTTGAGAAGGAAGAATTTATTAGTTGGTGACACTGGTATGAAATTGCCTGCGAACATGGCTGAGTGCACAGTAGCGTTCGGAGACATGGGCTGTGTACAGTGACGACCGAAGACATGGGATGTCCGAGGTCGTTGTCACTACCCGAAGACCAAGGAACGCCGGAGGACTCTTGTGATAGCCAAAGGGCACAAATGGTCTGGAACTTAGCTGCAGCAACGACTGAGGATGTCGTGGAAAGCTGGCAGCAAGTTATGGACAGTTGGCTCTGCAGAGCAGGTGGCAGACCGGCAGTCTGTGTAGGCCGTCTATGCAGGTGGCAGGATTGTAGAGCCTGGTGGGCAAAGTTGTTGGCAGGTTGCAGAGTAGGTGGCATGCGTTTGTCCACACGCAATCTGCCTATTGGTTGAAAGTCTCCGAGCAGATCATTATATATATGCATGTTGGGCATGTTGTGTAGTGGGCGCGCAAGGCGCCATGAGAGTGATCATGGGTGATAGAGAAATCACCATGGGCGAGCATTCGCGGGGGCTTGTGTAGCCGGCCGCATGAGTGCGGGGATAAAACGACGGTCACCGTTTCACCAACACTTTTAAAATGAGAGAGCAGAGAGCACCACAGTGAGAAGAGAAAGAATGGAAGAAAGAGAAGGCGATGAGGAAAACACAAAGTGTGAGGCCTTTGTATTTTAGTGCTATATTCTTCGTTTTCACCTCTTGGGTTTATGTAGTCAGGGTGGTTGCTTATATTCTGTCTTTGGGTTTGTATAACCATTTTATATAGTGGATCTATTGGTGGACTTTGTGTCCCGTAATTTTTTCTTTAGTTGAGAAGGAATTTCTACGTAAAAATATTGTGCATCTCTTGTGTTCCTTATTCCTACTATATGGTGGCTAACGGTGACGGGGGGTTCGAGTATTCCGCTGCTACCGCATCTAGTGGATCAGGGTCGTTTGAACCCCAACACGTCTAGCCGGATTACTAGACCGAATGGCAACCATGACGGAGCCAATAATGAAGGACGACTAGTCAGTGCCGAGTACGAAGGCCGACCGGCTAGACTGGTGAGATGAAGGTGATTGACCGAACTATCTAGTCCAAGAAGTGACTGGAGTTCTAAAATCCGAAAAAAGACTAGACTGCTTGAAGGATGACCGGTTGCCGGGCATCTTTAGGGATTAATAAAAGCGCGCCAAGACTCCTTTTAGGGTTTATAAAAGGGGAGTGCATCTAAGAGAGGCTTTAGAAAAATTACGATGAAAAATCAGAGAGACCAGTAGGTGCCGCTAATGAGAAAAAGTGAAGAAAAGAAAAAGAAAATAGAGGATAAGGTTTTCTTGCTCTTATTCTGAAGATTTCTACTACTGTTCGAGCCTATTGATACGAGACGTCAGGTTCTTGTATTGGGGTTTGTGTAACGAAATTTTACATAGTAAAGGTTTGTGAATTCACAATCCCGTGATTTTTTCCTTTTGTTTAGAAAAGAGTTTTTTATGTAAAATTTTATGTATTGTTTTATTTTATGATTGTCTTCCTGTGTGTTTTGTTTCGTTATTGTCGTCATTCATCTTTCCTTATTGATTCATCCAAGCCGGCGGTGGTTACTCCCAACAAAAATATCGGTAATTATTGTTGGTACCGGTCATAGCTACATTTACGTCGAATGCCAAGAGTGTAAATATCTTTTTTTCTTGTAATTAGGTGAAAGCTGAGTTAAATATTATAATTTAACACTATTACATATGAATCCAACTGTATTTTGGGACCCAAAAATTTGCATTAGGAACAATAGATTCAAGGAAAATCAAGCGAAGAAAGAAGCAAATGATCTAAAGTGAAAATCTTACAAGTTTGTCCTTTGCAAAAACCTCACTCTCACCCTGATGTTTACAGCAAAATCTCAAATTTTGGAAGATGAATTTGTTTGGCGTTGTTTGAGTAAGCATTGGGTGTGTTTGATTTTAGCGGTTTTGGAGGAAGAAGAAATTTTCAAAGGAGAACCCTAGAGAAAATTCCCTAGTCCCAACTGTTGGCAATGAGGGAGGACAAATTGTGTTTGGTTTCATACTATTGACCAATATATCAAAATACAACTCTGATAGTTCAACATATTCTGTTCACTTTTGAATACTCAGATCTTTCATATCCGACAAAATTTAACTATATTTTAAATGTCAACTAATATTTTGATATGTAATAGATCTAGAATGAAGCTAAACTCATAAAAGCGAGAGTTGTTATGGTCCTTCCAATGAGTAGATTCTCAAAATCACCCAACAAAAATTATTAAAAATTAGAAAATAAATATCTCTACTATTTATTTTTTAATTTCTAAAACTAGTGGTTATCGCACTAGCCCACTAAGAGCACCATAATAATACTCCGCCAAAGCATTCCAGCGTAACATTTTGCAGTAGACAAAATATGCATGCTCAAGATATTTCTTGTGCGAAATTCTAGGCAAGCAATGCTATGGAAATTGGGCAACATGCATGCCGAAACAGAAGGTAAATGGCGCAGCAGGTGTCCTTACCTTTGCAAGGAAAGGATCAGGTCGACCGTATTTGTAGGTGACACTGATCACAGCTTTCTTTCCATCAGAGCTTGAGTGAACAGCATGCAACTCCAAGTTATATCTACAAAGATTGTTAAAAAAATAATTCAAAGAAAAACTCCCAATTGTTTGAGTTGAGAAGGAGAACAAACTGCTCGAATCGAACTGCTTCCACATAAGCAGGATGATCCAATGCACGAGACTTCCACATTGTAGGCCGTTTTCATTTGACCATTGAAAGGAATGAATATCTCACATGCGTTTACCTTGAGCCATTGAATGTGTGCTCAGAAGGTGAATGCCAATGGCATTGCATTAGTTTGTAGACTGTCCCATTTATGATAATAATTCCTGCATCTCCTTTCCATGTCACCTGACAAAACAGTACAAATGTAGATAATCAATAAGGGACTTATGCCACTGGTGGAGAACTTAGTAGTGGCCTTGCTTCAATCTTCAAACAACAATGCTCTAAAGAAAGAAAAGGATTAAGAGTCCTGTGAAAAGGAAATGTACACATGCCATTACTTAAATTTGTATCTTAAAGTAGATAATAGTTCACCTTCTAGCTACATTTTTGTAAGAGCTAAAAATGAGCAAAATTAATTACTTTATTCCCATATTTCCAATTGAGTGAATTTTATTGCCATCTTTAATCTAAACCAATTTTATGATTCGTATTTTTGTCAATTTTACAAATCGAGATTTTTTCCTCAAAAGCTAATCAACACTGGAAAACAATAATTGGCATATCTAGTTCCTATTGAGGTGCCATATCAACAAAACTAAACATCACATGTAAATTACCTAACGCTTTATTATATCCATCAACCAGAGAGATCTCAATTAGTAAAAATAAACTCTATTTTGCAAGTATTAAATAAAATTGACTCAATTCGAAATTGACAGAATAATTTTGACAATTTTGCCATCAAGAATGCATCCCGTGGCCTGACCATTGGGACACAACGCAGAGTCAGGAGGGGCATTGGCAAGCAAGCGTGCCCAAGAGCCCACCGACTAGTTGGATTGCATTGTTGTCGGATGCAATTCCGAGAGGGGGATTGTAACTTACAGCTATGTCGTGCCCCCTGGGGTTGACTGCTGCAGGAGCTGGCTTGTAATACTTCTTAAGTTTCCCAAGAGCTGGATAAACCCTAACCCCACCATCAAGAAGGTCTATGGGTGACTGCAACCTTCCATTATTGCACAATTGCCACTGTGGATTAATCTTCCCCCAGTTCTCTGGTCCACCTTTTGTTCCCTTTTCATAAGTAAATGGAGTTTCATCACCTGCGTTACATTTTAATTGAGCAGATTCAATACAACAATTCATTTGTATTAAAAATTTTTAGAATGTAAAAGATGCACTAATTCCTTCAGGGAAAAAAATGAATATGATTCCATAACGAATATTCTAAATGCGGAATTTAGAACCATAGGTGACACAGTCATAACATGACTTAAAACTTTTCAAGGATAAAAATACAATTAAATAAAAGCAAAGTCTTGAGTCCCATTAAGCGATCAACTCTATGACCTCCATTTCACATTCACTCAGGTTAATAAAATATATATATATATATATATATATATTTGAATATGGAAGCAATTTTTATCAAACTTTATTACCTTTTCTACACATAATTTTTTTCCTGATTTTTAACCTTATCTGTCCTCAATCTTTTGGGGATTGAAGCAAAATGTTATGAGAAATATAATGGTATTATCAATCCGCACCTAGAGCCCAATATAAATAACTTTCTGTTGTAATGCATTATTGTCAATGGGCGTGCAGAACCAATATGAATATGAACTAGACATTGAATATCCCAGAGATGTGTGCATCCAAACTCGGAAATGCCAATGGAAGAAACAAGAATGAATACAAAAGAAATTAAAAAATTTTCACCGGATTCTAGCTGATGTCTAATGAGTCTATCAATCATCACAAGGATATTGGTTGGGATTACATTTCAAGAAAGATTTTTCTCAGCATGGTCTAGCGATTTAAGGCAAATAGAACGACAAATAGCAAATGGGTATCAGAAAATATGACATAATAGGCATCTAACACAACCTGAAATAGCAATAAGATATTAACAAAAGGCATGCCCAGAGAGAGACAGAGAGAGCATACCGGCTTCCTCCTCAAGAGCAATGCAGAAGGCAACTAAATGGAATGACAAAATGATAAGAACAGAGCAAATGAGAGAGCTGGGAAACGTGGTGCCCTTCATGCTAATGCGCCCAAATCGTCAGGCAGAGAGACAGAAATGGAGAGACACAAGAAAGCTATGGACACGGGATGGGTAATTTATAGGTGCGAGAGATGGAGGATTAAAAAAAAAACATTTTTAATTTATTATTTAATTTTAAATATGCTATTCTAAATTTTTAATATAATCTAATTTCATTTATTATGTAACTTGTTTTCCCAAATCATTATGCAAAACATCTAAAATTAAACTTTATTTTTTATCTCCTTTAATTTCTTTGGCATTACATATTTTCGCATATGACTCGACTGTGATTCATGAAGCTTATTTTTTATAAAGTAAAATTAATGAAATAATAATAGTAAAAAATAAAAAAAATGTAAATTTAAAATATACATATCATTAAACAGTACTTGTAATAATTTTTTTCCAGTTCTTGCCAGCGAAGAAGACGCTTGAAACCTCTATTGACACGCTAAAAGTTGTTAAGGGGCACAAAATTGTTGGGGCCAGGTAATCAAAATATAATAATGCATAGGCCAGCCAGCACATCTGGGTCTTGCACCATCAAATTGGGATTCGATAGTGACATCCTTTTTGTTAGGCTTTTTGATCATCTATTTATAGGTGCATCACAATAAATAAATAGTTATTAAAAGGTCAGACGATATTTATGCAATAGCCAATTAAAAATTTTTCAAGGGTCATCAAAGTGGTAAAAGATACAGAGGGATTGCGCAATATTTGTATGAGTGTTAGTTGATAATTGGTCAAAAATCAGTATAGTAGCACACGACAAATGCCTGATTCACACATATGCGCTAATTTCAAATTGGGGGCACTTGAGGGCCTTTTGAGAGGTGCATATACATGCATTAGCAAAATGGGGCCGCTTATTAAATATCATTGCTAATATAAAATTGTGCTTGACGTGATTTTAAACTATCCGGAATCATTTCTCATATAAGGAGGCCACATAGAGCGAGAGAAGAGAAAAAAAGAGAAAATGATGATGTTTAACATTCAATTGAGGTTCGATTTAAATTTCATTTTTCGTTAAAATTAGATATGTTATTTTAAAATGAATTTATAAGATATATTTTATTTAATTGCTCTTATTTCCTGTTATATTCTCTATTATGAATTATTAGGTATTTTGAGGGATTTCTAATTAACTATTCTTCACTTGAGATTATAGTGAAGAAATTTTGGAAAATATTATTTGTAACCAGCACTATTTTATAGTAGATTTTTTTAAAAGTTTGACCTGTAATTTTTTCTTAATTGAAAATTTTTTCAAGTTAAAAATTTATATCTTATTGTATTTTTCGTACTCACGAGTTTGATAATTAATATTTGATTAAAAGTTCAGATTTATTTCACTATGTCGGATTATATGCATCCAAGTTAAATCCCAACGCTTCCATCCTTACTTTGTTCTTTAATTCCATTATTATTATATTTTGTATAGCGTGGCCTTAACAATTTTAAGATCATGTTTGGTTATTGAAATAATGTGGGAATAAGATAAAAATAAAATTTTTATTTTTAAAAAATAAATATTTTTTCGTTTAGTTAAAGAGAAAACGGACAGCAAATGGGGGACAAGTCCAAAACAGGGAAGGAAAACAAAATCCCTGAACAGGGGAGCGAAATCCCTCAAAAAGGCAACGCCCTCATACTGCCACTGCGGTCTTCTGGCCCTATTTGCCCTTCTCAACTTCGGTGAAAACAGAGTGTGGCGCCTTCGTCAACAGCGCGGCTGTGCTGTCGCCAAATCAAGAGCAAGGCTCACGGCTGGTAGAGACCGACTCTTCCGCGTTGTCCTGGGGCCAAACTGAGTACGGAGCTCCCCGTTAATGGCGTCTAGCTCATCTCCTCTGTTCTCGACTGAAACAGAGCGCCAGGCACTCCCGCTGACCATATCCAGTGACTCCTCCTCAAATCAGGGAGTACAGAGCCCCCAACAGGGGCCGTTCGAGCTCCCAGCTTTCTCAGCCCTAAGAACAGAGCCTAGAGCTTCCTTTAATGGCGGTCAGAGAGCTCGGTGAGGTGCCCCCCTAAAATGAAGCCCAGAGCCTCACAGCAAGATGGAATAGGGGGCCGTATCCCGTCTTAGCTCAGCCCTCGTGATCATCAGATCAGAACGGAGCTTCTAACTCCTTATCAATGCCGTCCGTGATCCCTTGCAGTTATCGGCGGAACAGAGAATAGAAGAGCCCCTGATAGCGTTGCCGAGCTCTCACGTCTTCAAATTAGGAACTGTGGAGTCGACGCTAGGAGTTCCCTGGAGCTCTCTGTCAGACCCGGCGTCATAGAAGCCTCTGAGAGCGCTGCACAGCCGCGCCATTGACGAAGTTAGACGGAGCCCATAAATGGTGCTCAACCCCTTTGAGCAAGACGGGAACGGAGTGCCTTGAGAAGCCGCCTAGCACTAGAGCCTCCAGCAAAAGGTAGAGTAGGCGTACGGCGCCTTCCTCTCTCACACCTAAAGGTCTCGGGGTAACAGAGATCCCTCCGCTGGCGGACCACGTCCAGCATCCAGCATCTCATCCAGAATCTCGGACATAACCAAGCCGTCCTCCGCGAGCGAACCCCCAAGTAAGGACCCTTCTAAGCCGCTCTCCGCGGGCGCACATCTAAGCCGTCCTCCACGAGCATATTCCTGGAGCCCAAACCTCCAAATACATCCCTCTCACACACTCACCTCATTTCCACATCTCAAGCATGCATTTCTCCATTTATTGTGAAAATTTTCTAATTTAGCGTCGGAGTATCAACGGTAGATAACCACCGTTGTCTCTCTCGACATCTGTTTTTGTGACTTGTGTCCTGCAGACAGGTTAAGTTCATGTAGACGAGACCTGGGCCGTTCGAAATTCGGTCGATCGGGGAATCCGAGCGCTCCTAATTCATCTGATAATCTAAAATTCAGGACACAACAATAATAATCCTTAGTAAAAAGGGGGGGGGGGGGTACTAGCCTCTACAAATAAGAACTACTTGTTGAGTAGCAGGTAATAACTTTACAAAAGGAAAATTTTGGCTAGT
This sequence comes from Nepenthes gracilis, assembly GCA_033239525.1. Classification (NCBI taxonomy): domain Eukaryota; kingdom Viridiplantae; phylum Streptophyta; class Magnoliopsida; order Caryophyllales; family Nepenthaceae; genus Nepenthes; species Nepenthes gracilis. Next base: position 2,136,877 of record BSYO01000008.1, on the reverse strand, counting down.
TACTACAAAATATCCAATAGCTCACCTGAGAAACTCCTAGATTAAATTATTGATTTTCAACATGTATCATTTTGATACTGCATTATATTTAGTTCGACACGAAAAACTTTAATTTAGCAAAATAATTTAAATTTTATGAAACACATATATATAATAAAAAATAAAATGAATCCAATAGTACGTTGAGTTGAGTAAAAATAACAAAAACAAATTTATATGTGAGATTTCAATCAATATATCATTATTATTATGATTATATACAAAATAAATTCACTCATTCTAAATACTTACAATATCATATTGACAATTTGCAAATTATTAACACTATTGGGTGACAATTATCAATAATTATTGACTTATAATCATATAATTCCTAATAATATTCGATCATACCATAGATTTATATTTTCGTATAAAGTCTTCACAGTGGGCTCTTAAACTTTTTTTGTTTGGACCCTTTATACTACAAATCAAAATAAAAATTTTAAAGGATTTTAAAGATGGCTTCTTAGATTATATTCTAATATTCAAATTAATAATAATACCTCACAAATAAGTTGGAAGAAAAAAGAAAGATTTGAGGATCAAAAGATGAGTTTCAAAGAAAATTTTAAAGAAAAGATGATATGTTCTAGATAACAAGATCTAAACTTCTATTGTGTAGACTAATAGCTATAATACAAGATATCAAAGATCATAATGATCAGCTAGTGATTAAATACTATAAAGGTTTGGAGTTTTTAAAGATACCAAATGATAATATTATTAGTTTATTGAATTAGATTTTGGTCTGTTTATCATGTCAAATACTCTGGTATTTATAGAAGTTTAGTTGCCAATATGCCGCTGACCTCCCTGCTATAGGGTTACCATCCATGACCCAAAATTGGGGTTGGTTGCTAATTGTTTGAGTGGGTCATGGTGGGAGTTGCTCGCATGAAAATGTACAAGTTGCGTATTTCTAAGAAAAATTAGCCAAAATGTAAAGTAAAAACTAATTATATGGAGTCGGATGCTTGATGAAACAATATGATATCCTTCTATTTATTTTCCTGGTTCAACACTGCCCGCCTCAAACAACATGGCCCAGCTCTAAAATTTTAATCACCTGACAATTAGGCTGGCTAGCCTAAATTACCCAAATTATAACTAAGACTTGTTTTTCGAACTCTTTTTTGGAACTGCATGCCATTGAGCATACTCTTACTGGCCTAAATTGATTAATTTTTTGGCTCTCCAATTCAAATTATAGGGCAAGTTGATGTGTTCAAATCAGTTTAAAATTTTTCTAGGTCAATAATATCTAATCATATATTGTTTTGCTGTGATTATGACTAAATGAATTTATATATTGCCACTCCCCTACAAATAAAGTTATTTTGGTGGCAATATGAGAATCATGTGGAGTCGTCCCCTCAATTGGTTGTATTTATGAGTTCATATATTATTATTGTTTAATATTTTACTAAAAAACAGTTACTCGCCTTAATCTTATATATATAAGAGTTTAGATATATTCACACCTAATTATGATATAAGATATTTTATAATTGATGTGTTCCTAGTATTTGAGTTGTGGTATGTATTAGAGAGCTACTTGATCTTTTGTTGTTGGTCGAATTAAAGTGAATCTGGTTTTTGTCTCATTAACCTAGAACCTATACACCACAAACTACATACAAGAGGTCAGAGGATTGACTGGACTCACTATCTAATTTATTATCCGACGCTCAAATCAAAAACCTTTCTAAATAAATAGAAATACGCAATGAGGATGTGAGAGAATGTAAAGTTGTATTTATATAGGAAATATGAAAGGAGAACAAAGCTCCCATTGTGCGCCCAACAGGGGACAGTTTAAAGAGATGGAGGATTTGGCTCTGATGAGTTGCACGCAGTCGGTGACTCACTAGAATTGCACTCAATAAATGGCTCATTAGAAGTGTACTTAAAAAATGACTCAATAAAGTTATACTTGATAAATGGCTCACTAGAATTGGACTTAAAAAGTAACTTACTAGAGATGAAGAGACATAAAGAGGGCTGTATTTGGAGAAAATGGCTTAATTCTCTCCTAGTGCTCCAAGCTGTCAAGGAGTCTCACCCTAGTCTGAAGAAGCTTCCGAAGAGTCGAAAAGGGGTTCCCTTGGAGATGCCAAAAAAGTCCCCAAATGTTTCAAGAAAAGCCTCTTCTGTTTTCTCAATGTCTCCGGTTAAAGTTTCTCAAAAGATGTCTCTCTTTTTAGGAGTTTCCCGAAAAGTTTTCCTTTTGCTTCGTGAGGGCGAAGAGTCTTTGTAATGCCTTGCGGATATTGCTTTTGGCGCCAAGGCTCATGCCAGGTATTGCATCTGGGTTCGCTGGCCACTAGGGCATTGACGGGAGCTGCCCCCATCAAACGTCGTCTTGCGACAATGAGACGGTCAGTGGTGGTCCCCCCGACTTAGTTGTCAGATGGCTAGAGTGAAAGCTTCAGGTGACGCCTACATACGTGTGTTCTAAGCGCCACAAATGCATGTACTAATTGATTTGCTAGTTGCATAGTCAAGAGCCTTTAGGATTGATATGTTTGTCTGTACTGTCAGTTAGGCCACTGACACTTGTTGTCACGAACCCGAACCAAGCAGGTCAATTTAAATAATTAATTATAATTTTTAAAATCTAAAATCGCAATTAATTTTTAAAGTCAATCATACCAAGTCCCAAAATTCGGGTGTGACAAACCAAATATACACTCAACAAATTTAAAATCCTCAAAGGCTTCATCGAACAATGGTCAAGAAGCAAAATAAATACAACTGTTCTACAATCATCGTAAGGAGGTAATAATCCACCCAAAATCAAAATCAAACATAAACAAATATTCAATTATTCCCAACATATAACAATAAGTTCTATATCCGCCGATTCCATAATCCAATTACATCAAATATCAATAGGAATCATAACAAAATCAACTCACCAAATCGGACGAATATCCGACCGATCATGCCTACTCGTCTTTGCGCATCCGAACCTTCTACTCACGAAGGACAAAAGCGAGAAAAATGGCTAACGCCCACAAAGTATCATATTTAGTCAAAAAAGTCAATAAATCAAAGGGAATGTCAAATGGGTGAAAAATCCAATCCTATTCCAAGATAAATCCAAATCGCCGATAAAACGAATCCAACTGAAATCCAAGATCAAATTTCAAAATTCAATGGTAGTCTCGTACTCAAATCAAATATCCAAGTCCAAACAAATATCCAAATTTCCAAAATAGTCCTCGTCGGGACGCATATATATATAAATATATATATAATCAAAACCGAGGTGATCCGAACCAAATTCGAGTCCGATTCCAAATCCAAATCCAAATTCAATACCCGATCACATGATCTAAGGCGAATCCGATGGCCAGGATGCCGAGTCCAAATCCAATTCCGAGTCCAAGTCCAATCCAATGCCCGATCACTTGTGATGCAGGCAAAATCCGATAAATGGATAATCCGATAGTGTGCGCAGATCAAGCAAAGCTGACGGATATTCCAAGGTTCGGATCAAAACATATAATCAAAATCTTTCAGACGAGACATATCTGCCCAATTATAAGCAAAATCTACGAAACTCAAAACCAAGTCCAAAATCCATATCCAAATCAAAGTCAATACCAATTAATGCAAAAATACAAATTATGCACCAAATTTGGGTTCTCATTATTTAAAAGACTAAAGGAAGATTCTGGCACATAATCCCGTGAACCCAGCCAAAATCCATGTATTGTATACCCATAGATAAGGTTCTTTCATTTATGTTTTCACACCATGGCTTTGGTTCAGATTCTCAAGTTTATCGGATATATTAGACGTCCGAATATATTCTAGGTCAAGTCAAAGGTGTCTAAATGGGAAGGTCACTACTTCAAAGCCTTTCCTGCCGTGGAAGGATTTCCAAACAATAAATAATCGGGGCTTGTACTTTACTTTAATCAAATAATCCAAATCCAAATATAAGACCACAACCCAAGACGCGTATGAAAGAAAAACACACGCTAACAACAAATTTCATGTATATTTTAGATATGAATCTTTGATATAAATATACATCGAACAATAAATTATTCGAACTTTCAGAAAATATCAAATTCTCCAAAATCATAAAACCCAGTCCAACAATCTCCAAAACATCCAATAATTTACACACGCACGCCCGGAATAAATAATTCGGGATATAAAATACATGAATGTTAGTAAAAATCCAAACATTATCCAAAATACATCGATGCAAAATTAGATAAAAGGGTTTTACAGAATCTTGCGCGGGCGCCATCTTTGCAGATCTGAAGAAATGATGTCCCGAAACACCCGAACGGCACCATTTCTCTCTCTGCCGTCCCGCGGCCCGCACGCTGCCCATCTCTCCTCTCTTTCTCTCTCTTTGTGCGCGTCTCACCGCCGCTGCCACACGCCGTCGCCGCTGTCTGCCGCCTCGAACGGCCGTCGTCTGGCCGCCACCGGCCTCTCCGGCACCACCCGGCCAGCACCGGCGCCGTTACACGGCCGCCGCTGCTCTTCGCACAACCCCGACGTCGCTCGGTTCTCTCTCTTGCGCAACCCACGATTTCGCTGCCGCCGTTTCTCCCACAGCCACCGTCGCTCCACCCACGGCCACCAGCAACTGCCGTCAACCACCGTCGCTGCCGCCGTCGCCGTCTTCCTCTTCTCCCTTCTCCTCCTGCGGCCTCGCCGCCGATCTCTCTCTCTCGCAGCTTCTGCTGCAAGCCACCACCACCACGGTCGCCGCCGACCACCACCGGCACTGGGCCGCCCTCGCCGCACGCCGCCGTCGCCGGCAGCCTCCCTCCTCCTCTCTTCTTCCTCCTCCGCTGCGAACCAGAAACCCCAACCCAATTCTTTCTCTCTCCCCGATTTCCTTCTCCCTTTTTCTCTTTTATTTTCTTTTTCTTTATTTCCCTATCTCCTTCTTTTATAAATATATATATATATATATATATATATAATATTATATTATTATTATATATATATATATTATATATATTCATTTAATTTTCTTTTATTCCAAAATCCAAATCGGTATTCGGACGACAACACGGGCGCATCCCGGGCGCCAGCCCAACCAATCCAAATATCCTCCCGAAATTTCTCACTATTTAATTTATTTTGTCGTGTCCAATTTACCCAAAATTATAATCAATATTAAATTAATCCGAACAAAATCCGGTATATTACACTTGTCTTCTTAGCCCATTGCTCCCTGGGCCTCATATTGGCCACCGTAGTGGTGATTAGGTTAAGTCAGACCAATCTCCTTTCTGAGGCTTTATTCGTCACTTGCTGAGCCCATCCCTACATGCTGGTGGTTAGGCCTGGCTTAGATCGACCCATGATATTGTTGGATCGATCAATAATATTGGTATTAAATGAAATTGTAATTCTAATTCTGACAAAATTAAAATTGGATTAAAATCATAATTTTGGTATTTGAATTGCACATAAAACTACACATTGAAATTACAAATTTAATCTTAGTGTTTTAGAAATCAGTTGTGAAATTACATATTAATATGATTTTTATGATCATAATCAGAATCTCATTTTCACTTCTACGGTTGCTTATTTTCCGTATAAATTATAAACAAACTCGTTCAAATTATTCACCAAGCTAAATTGCTTAAATTGCAGATAACATTGCTTTCAATATCAAATTAGGACTAGTGAAATTATTAATTGCCTTGTTCTCAATAATATATCATCATAAATTAAAATTGTCAAAAATTAATGTCCATATAAGTCAAGCCTGTACGAAAGTCTCAAATCGAATTCAATGGAAGAGACTCATCAATAGAAAGAACAGTGCATTTATGTAAATTAAAATTTTAAATAATATTATTCAAAATAATCATATACGGTCATTATTTTAAATTGTCAATTAATATTTTTACCATAATATTACGTTCGTTTCTTCAATTTTTTAACATATAATCTTGGTGAACGGGAGAATCGACCTCCTTGAAAGAGGGGTAAAGTTGACATATTCTTTTTATTAGTCATCTAATTTTAATTAAACGACTGATAAAAAGAAGTATATATTTATCTCTTTTTTTCATAAGTCAGTCCCCAAACCCTTGGAAAATGGGTTTATAATTTTTGAAAGCAAAGAAATCTCAAAAAAAAATATACAATTGGTTTTTTAAAGACATTATTTGCTTGCCAAAATAAGCTGCTATCATAAAAAAAAAAAAATCCTCAAAACTAGAATTTATTTTAAATAATGCCAATTGTTTTATAGACTTATAATTTATTTATATTCAGATATATGTATAATCTATTAAAAAATTTAAAAATAATAAAAAATATATACACATAGCAAATTATAAATAAATAATAGACACATGAGACATTTAATATTATTCATTTATTTTAAAAATTCACAAGATAGTTCAGGAAAGAAGAGAAGGCGTCCACATGCATAGCACTGACGCCATGCCTGTCTGCGCGCAGGCATATGCGGATTGAGGAGGTGTCCTTCTCTTAATCTGAATCGTCGGCTCTAAAATTTGATGTTTATGTATTTTGGAGGATTAAATTTAAAATCGAACGGTCCATGTTATATTATCCATTCAAAATGTGTGAGCCGTCGAATTTTACATCTGACGGTTTAGATAAGGAGAAGGACGCCCCCGGATCCGGCATACGCGTCGAGAGAAGGCATTGGACACGACCGCCCACTGAAACATCGAAAACCTGCACAGAAAGAAAGGCGAAAACCGGAGGCCGATAGAACACTTTCTCTACGATGCGGTACTTAATCCCTCTATCTCGTGATCCCTGAACTATTTCTCCTCCTACTCCACCCCTTCTACCATTATTAGCATTTCTCGTGTCAGTATGAAAAAGCACGCTATTCGGTACTGCCTGCAATAATAACTGTAGGTAATACTACAATCGCTTAATTCTTTCTACTGCAAACAAGTTAGGTTTTGCGTTAACTTTGGATGAACTTCTGACGTCGGTTCCGCTAATCATGACATCGATAGAATTTAGCGTGGTTAAACAGCTTAGCAGGATTGATAAGTTTTGATGATTATTGTTTGGTCTTTATCTTGAATCGCATGGTCTCTTTCTATTCGGATTGAGTTATGGTTTGGCGGTATTTTCCTCAATTAGAATCCGTTGGTTAAGATGATTGATGAATTTTGTGTGTGGAAACACCAAACCGATTGCAAGGCGGATATTATTTGTACTGATAAAACACTTTAACGGGTTGCAATACGTATATACTGGATACTGCGAGAACACTTAACGGATAGAAATACCCATATAATTTACTCAGATAAATCACTCAACAGAAAGCAATGTGTATAATTTAATAATCTCCAAGTCTCTCTGGTGTAATAAATGCAATGATACTGTGGTCATGGAAATGTGAAACAAGCATCAATGCGCACCTTTCATCTGGATTCCGGTCCGAGAGATTTCTAATCGGACTGTTGAACGTCTCAATCTAAATTTTGCACTACTCAAACCAAAACAAAAGCTCTAGAGGAGTTGAGACTTGCTCATAGAGTTATTCGCCTATGGTAAAGTTAGCTTTTTTGGACTTAACAATTTAGTTTGAGAGAGAGAGAGAGAGAGAGTCGAAGAATGGAGGACTGGACTTTATATTTTATGAGGAGGATAGGTGTTTTGGAAGGCAGGTTTTGAACCACTTTTCTGTGTGGGCTAAGTGCTGCAGGAATGCCGTAGAGGTTGAGTTGATCTTTCGGAGATCAAAATAAGGCCAAATATGATAACAATTCCTTCCTCTTAGGTATCAATCGTTCAATCCCCTTCTTGGGATGAGAGAGTTAGTGTTTATAGCGACTGGAATACCAATGATAGTTTTCTCGTGATGGGGTTACAAGCCATGACTCAATAGTGGGATTGGCTATTGAACATTCAGTTTAGTATCCACCATGCACGTTCTGAGTCATGCGTTATGGTGAGCATTGCTCTTGTGCTAATCATACATAGTTGAGGGGCGATTAGTTGTAGAGCAGACTACCGGCTAAGTATAGGGAGTCGATCGGCCACTTGGCAAATCAATCACGCATTCTTCAACTCATCTCTTTAGTTTAACGTTGGCCACCTGTTAAGGCATCTTCTTGACCTAAAATCTTAACCGTTTGATTGTTTGACCAATTGACTTGAGTTTCGAGTTTCAACTAGGCTTTGATTGTAAAGCTCCTTCATGAGCAAGGATCCATTGGGCCACTTTTGGACATGCACTTGCAAGCCCGTGCTGATAAGTTTTGGACATTTGCTTATATCAATGGGTCTATTTTGATGGGACTGAGTCAGCTCAAGATAGCCCCGGTTCCAACAAGCACATTAATGTTATCTCAGCACAACACATTGGTTAAATCCCAAAATATAGGATCCAAAATGGATTTCCAAACCTCAACACACTTTTTCTATTGGTTTTGCAAGTATATTGGAACTGAACGTTTTGGATATGGCGGAGTTGTGTGGATTTTTGAAGTACTTATCCATAAAGTATAGTACTCGTAAGCAGGATATAGCATGGTAACTTAAACCCGGTTCATATTTGGGGTTGAGGCATCCAGTTCAGGATTGCCTGTGACAAATTGTTCATGTATATCGATGTTCGTGAGACACAATCACATTTGGAAAGGTTTGCATGTTCAAATGATTGATAAGGGTGGGGGGATGCAAGGGACCTGGATTCACACTCCACATCTTTAGTCTTGTATAACCAAATTACTTACATGAGTTTGACAACTAGTTTTCAAATTTGCAGTTCCAAGACTTGCGGTCTCAAAATTAGAGCCAACTCACAATTGTTCATTGAGAAAAGGGACTTGTGTCCCTATTTGCTGTTGTGCTGCTGGTTATCTACGATGCAGCAAGTTTCAGGTTGTTTCAAGGTGTGCTGATGGGCTATGGCTGTATGCTGCTTAGCTTGGCATGTTGTATGATCAGTATTTATCATGGTTGCCATTTGTCAATGGTGGATCATGATTATGCTTTATTTATTTATTTGGTTTGGGGGGAGGGGTCCTTGACCCATTCTGATTAGAAGAAAACATTAAATATGGATGTAATGCTGGTTGATTTCTTCACCCATGGTTGGGGTTCGAACGACCTGGATACCCCCGATCCGGTAGCAGCGAAATACCCAAACCTCCCGGCAGCGTCAGCCACCATTTAGTAGAAGTAAGGAACACAAGAGATGCACAATATTTTTTTACGTGAAAACACCTTCTCAACTAAGGGGAAAAACCACGGAACACAAAGTCCACCAATAATTTACTATGTAAAATGGTTACACAAACCCAAAGGCAGAGTACAGCAACCACCTTGGTTACACAAGCTCTAGAGGCAAAATGAAGAATAGAGTACGAGAATATAAAATCTCACTCTTTGTGTTTCACTCACCGCTCTCTCTTTCTTCTCTATCTTTCTCTCCTCACTGTGGTGTTCTCTACTCTCACATTTACAAGTGTTGGTAAAACGGCGATCACCGTTTCACCCCCGCACTCATGCAGCAGACTACACAAGCCCCTGGCTACATAAACCCCAACGAATGCTCGCTCATGGTGATTTCTCTATCACTAATGATCACTCCCATGGCGCATTGCGCTCACCGAGCATAGCATTCTTAGCATACGTATATATATATAATGATCTGCCCGGAGACCTTCAACCAATAGGCAAGTTACGTATGGACAAACGCCTGCCACCTGCTCTGCAACCTGCCAACAACTTTGCCCACCAACTCTACAATCTTGCCACCTGCATAGACAGCGTACACAGACTTCAGGTCTGCCACCTGCTTTGCAGAGCTAACTGTCCACAATTTGCTGCCAGCTGTCCACGACGTCCTCAGTCATTGCTGCAGTCAAGTCCCCAGACCATCTGTGTCATTTGGCCATCATAAGAGTCCTCTAGTATTCCTTGGTCTCTAGGCAGTGATAACAACCTCGGACATCCCATGTCCTCGGTCGTCACTGTAAACAGCCCATATCTCTAGACGCTACTGAGCACTTAGCTATGTCTGCGAGCGAGATTCCATACCAATGTCACCAATTGGTAAATTCTTCATTCTCAATCGGTCAACAGGTTGACTGGTAATCTCTCTGGAAAGGCGCTCCAGCATTTTCTACTCCGAAAATCCTCCCTGTATTTCCTCTCTAGCTTTATCCGGTTAACCTTCCGTTGACCGTCCTCTACTTTCATCCAGTTAACCTCCCCGTTGATTGTCTTCTGCTGCTCGTCCGCCATCCAGCAGTACTCCTACAGCCCTCAGATGGTCAACCTCCTGTTGACTGGAATCTACAGTTGGCCATCCGCAAGTCAATCTCCACTTACCGTCTATTATTCTCATCCGGTCAACGTCCCGTTGACCGAAATCAGTTCTCCGGATTTGTTCTCCACAAATCCTCCGATGACAAACCAATTTGTTGGGTTATCCATAAAGGAGTGACCAAACCCAACACAAATTACTTACATGAGTTTGGCAACTATTTTTCAAATTTGCAATTCCAAGACTTGCGGTCTCAAAATTAGAGCCAACTCCCAATTGTTCATTGAGAAAAGAGACTTGTGTCCCTATTTGTTGTTGTGCTGCTGGTTAACTACGATGTAGCGAGTTTCAGGTTGTTTCAAGGTGTGCTGATAGGCTATGGCTGTATGCTGCTTAGCTTGGCATGTTGCATGTTGCCATTTGTCAATGGTGGATCATGATTAGGCTTTATTTATTTATTTGGTTTGGGGGGAGGGGTCCTTGACCCATTCTGATTAGAAGAAAACATTAAATATGGATGTAATGCTGGTTGATTTCTTCACCCATTTAGTTTCTTTAGTGTCCCCATGGAAAGCCGTTGAAGTATAAAAAGCAGTACGAACTATGAACGAGAGGCTTGCTGTTTTATCATGTAGTAATTGTTTATGTTTGCTCATTATCTACACAATGCAAATTGCGTGCATACACATTGATTACTTACATGTAATCTGCACCATTTCAACTGCAAAATCTAAGCTATTGGGTTATGGTCATCGTAAAGTTATAAGCTATTTGCTTATTTCTGCTTTTAGTTATTTGATGTGGGGCTTCTTGGTCCATACATGCTTTAACAAGCATAATTAGGGTTTAATTTGTTCAAGACAAAATTTTGTAGTCGAGAACTGAATAAGAGAGCTTAAATTACCGATGACTCATAAAAATTAAAATTAGATTCAGATAAATGATAGTTACGTAGTATTTAAAATTCTTTTTATAGTTAATTTTGATGGGTACACCGAAATATGGGCTGATCCATGGTCAACGGAGACCCAAAAAGAATGCCAAACGGTCAACGTAAAAACGGCCCAACAGGGCCCAAAGGTCCAAGACGGTCAACGCCATCGTTGACTGTCTGGACTCCGGAAGACGGCTAACATGCACGCAGACGGTCAACGCTCGCGTTGACCGGAATCACTGTAGCAACAAGCCAAAAATAAAAATGCTTTTACGGGCCAGGCCCACTTAAGCCCACGGTCCATCAAACGGCTAGCAACAGCTCTCCAGGCAATCTTCACGATCTTTGTTGGTTCCCAAAACGGATATTGACAAAAACGGCACCTTTCTTTTAAGGAAAGCGCCAGATTTTCCTAGTCTCCTGCCAAATGGGATGCTCCAACGGTAAAAAACGCAGGAGTGTGAGCGATTTGGAAAGCCGTTAACCGCCATGAAAGAAAACTAATTCAATCCCTTTGGCAACTGGCATCAATTCTGAAAGGCAGGCCAGCAAATGAATCAAACAGTGATCACTCCTTCCAAAGAAGGAAGATCGCCGGCTTAACCATAAGTAAACGCTGGAACTCTCGTTCCAGGCAGGCTTTTTGTTACAAACATCTTCTGCTACCAACGCTTTCAGTTACCTACGCTTTTAGTGATTTACGCTCTCAATCATTGACGCTTTCTGCTGCGCCAATACTTACTCAGGCAACACAAAAAACCTAAGACACACAAGCGGGCCTCTCACGGCCGTTTACTGCCTCCCCATCTTCTAGATTCAAAAAAACGTTCTCGTCTCTTTTTCATCTAGAAATACACACACTCTCTCTTTCTTTCTCAATTTTCAGTTTCAGAAACCTTCTTACCTTTCGAAGGCTGTTTACTGACTTGAACGTCGGAGTATTTTCGGTGGGACAATTTTTCGCCGACACGCTAACCTCCTGTTCTTTTTAGTGGTATGTAGGATCCAACGCAGGGAACGGTACTGGGACCAGGACAAGCGGATCAGCACGAATCTGTTCAAAATTCGGATCCAATGACGCATCATTGGCGCGGTCTGTGAGAAGCACTTACAAAAGCCAACCACAAATTCGCACAACGCTCTCTTTCACTGTCTGATCCTGCATTCGCAATGGTGAACACGAGAGCTCAAGCTAGCGATCCCGCTAGAGACGCCATCAATCCTGACCAGGACCACGCTGCTGGTGCCGCGGTCAATGGGACAATGGGCGGAGCGCGAGCGCCCTACTTCCAGCAGCTAATGGACTAGATGCAAGCCAACAATCGTCTGCTCCAAATACTCTGCACCCAGAACGAGCAGCGACTGCAAGCGACTCCACTAGCAGCCGTCCCCGCACCGGCCACCAAAAAGGGTGACAAGAGGAAAAAGAAGCCGGCCAAGAGGCCTGAGAGATCCAGGAGCAATCCAGTTCCAGCCTCCTCCCGCGTTCCTGGCCAGAACAGGCCTGAAGAACTCTCCGGGAGCACATCTCCGTGAGAAAGTCCGGAGAGAAGAAATCCCCAATACTCTTGGGCCGAAGACTGGAACGCAGTCAGGAGCGAGCCTCCAGGACTGCCAGATCCGCTTGAGGCAGTAGCCAACCGGCTGTTGAACCCTCCAGGGACAAAACGGAGTTGAAGGTCTACCTCAACTTCAAAAGATCAGCAAACGCCGCTCGCGCCGATCCGCGAGTGGACAAATTCTGGAACCGTGTGTTCAAAGATGAGGAGCGCGCCATTGACTTGGACCGATCTCCTTTCACAGCAGAGATTCTGAGCCGTCCACTGCCTACGAAGTTCAAAATGCCTTCCCTTGACTCATACGATGGGAGCAGTGATCCGGTTGACCACCTTGATCACTTCCGCACCCATCTGAGTCTACAAGGGTTGGAAGACTCAGCGATGTGCCACTGTTTTCCACTCACGCTGAAGGGAGATGCCCGAATCTGGTTCCATCACCTCCCTTCAGGCACCATCAGCAGCTTTCGTGAGCCCATAAATCTCTTCCTGGCTCAATATGCTTTGAGCCGACGGGGGAAGAAAAGCAGCCGTGACATCTCTCCCACATCAAGCAGAAACCGGGAGAGAACCCACGGCGATTCCTGGATCGATTTGTGGCAGAGGCCAGATGGATTTTTCGGATTACAGAAGAGATGAAGTTGGGCAGTTTCATCTCTGCACTGACTTACGATGATTTTTTTAAGCACCTGGCCTACAAAAACCCCCTGACCTTTCGAGAGGCGGAATCCATCACCCGGGCCTACGCTGCAGCAGAGGAGGCCAACGAGGCAAAACGTCCAGAACGGGCAGATCAGCCTCGATCGTTCCCTGGTGAAGGGAAGAGGAAGTACAGCGGCAGAGATCACTCCCGCCAGAAGCAGCGCCGGACTGGGCCCCCAGAACGCAGAGAGACTACGGGCCCACCAATTTCACACCTCTGACAGACACGCGCTCAAACGTCCTCATGTTGATCCGTGGAGAAAAATTTCTGAAGTGGCCAAAACCACTAAAGAAGGACTCTGGAAATCAGTCGAAGTACTACGACTTCCATCGCTTTGCTGGCCATTCAACTGAGGACTACAAGACACTGCAGAGGGAGATCGAGGAACTGATTCGCAGAGGTCGTCTCACCAAAATTGTCAGGGGTCCTGGACAGAGCTCTAGAGCAGCTGGCGAAGAGGGGCAGGAGCAGACTCCACCCCGAAACCGGGTTGCAGTAGGGGTGGTTAACATGGTTACCACCCGACCTGCTAAAAACCCATCTGGCAACGAGAAATAGCAGGCTGGGAGGAAGAAGCAGCGCACGGCGGATAACACCATCAGCTTTAGTGATGATGACTTAGCCCATGTAGTGTCCCCCCATGCTGATCCCCTCGTTGTATCCACGTTCGTTTCGGACGGTAGTGTAGACTACCAACTGAAGCGAGTATTTATTGATAATGAAAGTTCTCGTGATTTGCTTTACTTGGATGCTTTCTTCAGATTAGGCTTAAAAAAGAACCAACTAAAACCTGCTGAAGGCCCATTATACGGCATCGACAACGAGCCAGTGCCCGTTCAAGGAACTATCCAGTTGGAAGTCACCTTGGGTACGTATCTAAAAATAGCAAGTCGAACGCTCACCTTCCCGGTGGTCGACCTACCCTCAATATACAACGTCGTACTGGGCAGACCGTGCTTGACAGCGTTCGGGGCGGTCACTTCAATTGCACACCTCAAAATGAAGTTTCCAACGCCCTACGGTGTCGTTGAGGTGATCGGTGACCAAGTTACCGGACGAACCAGTTACATGTCACAGATTGCCCCAAGCGGCAGCGCTAGAACAGTTGGGAAACTCGACCACCGGGATGAGACAACTCTTCAGCAAGCGCAGTCCGGTGAAGCCACGGATCTAATCCTATTGGACCCGGAAGAGCCGGACAAGTGTGTACAGATCGGTGGCTCACTTACCGGACCGCTGCGCGATGAATTGATTGCGTCCCTGCGAAGGAACGTTGATCTCTTCGCATGGACTTCAACAGACATGCCTGGAATCCCAGCGGAGATTAGAGTCCACAAATTGGGACTTGACTCCAGCCGAAAGCCCGTCAGGCAGGAGCGGAAGAACCACTCCGTTGAGAAACTAGTCACCATCCGCGAAGAAGTCAAAAAACTGCTGGACGCAGGCTTCATTAGGGAAGTCAAATACCCGGACTGGCTCTCTAATGTCGTCTTAGTGAAGAAGAGCAACAGGAAATGGCAGATGTGCGTTGATTTTACCAACGTTAACAAGGCCTGTCCAAAGGACAGCTTTCCCTTGCCCAGGTTTGACCTGCTGGTTGACTCCACAGCCGGACATGAGCTGCTAAGCTTCATGGACGCCTATTCGGGCTACAACCAGATCCGGATGAGTTCGGAGGACGAGGAGCACACCTCGTTCATGATTGATCAGGGCACCTACTGCTACAAAGTAATGCCTTTCGGACTCAAAAATGCTGGAATAACTTACCAGCGCTTGGTTAACAAAATATTCGAAAAACAAATTGGTTGCAACATGGAGGTCTACGTCGATGACATGCTTGTTAAGAGCAAGGTCACCGGCGACCACATCCGCGACCTGGAAGAGTCATTCGAGGTGCTCCGTAAGAATCACATGAAGTTGAATCCAGCTAAGTGTATCTTCGGAGTGGCCTCCGGCAAATTCCTGGGTTTCATCGTCTCCCAACCGGGGATCGAGGAAAACCCAAAGAAGATCAAGGCACTCGTCGACATGGCTCCGCCCAGGAGCGTAAAGGACATCCAGCGACTAACTGGACGGCTGGCAGCACTGTCCCGCTTCCTTGCGAAGTCCGGTGACAAGTACCAGGCCTTCTTCAAAGCCCTTAGAGGAACAAAATCGAACGGGTTCCAATGGACTGCGGAATGCCAAACCGCTTTCGATGAACTGAAACGGTACTTGGCCAGCCCACCGTTGTTGGTGTCACCTAAGGGCGGAGAAGAATTATATCTTTACTTGGCGGTGTCGGAGGCGTCCCTGAGTTCTGTCCTTGTGCGCCAGGACTCTGACGCTCAGCGGCCGGTCAACTACGTGAGCAAAACGTTGACCAGCCCAGAGACCCGTTACTTGCGTGCAGAAAAATTAGCCTTAGCACTAATATTCTCTGCGCGGAAATTGAGGCCCTACTTTTAGGCCCATCGGATAGTGGTCCTTACGGACCAGCCGCTGAAAAGCATCCTCCAGAAACCCAATGTTTCTGGACGATTGGTAAAATAGGCTATCGAGTTGGGCGAGTTCGACATCGAATTCCAGCGCAGGCCTGCTGTGAAAGCACAGGCGCTAGCTGATTTTATTGTCGAGACTACAACCCCAATCCTCGAGGAACAGCCCGAAGAAAGCACGAAACTGCTTATTGGAGTTCCTGAATGGATACTTCACGTGGACGGATCATCTACGGACGCAGGCAGTGGCGCTGGAGTAGTCCTTGCGACCCCCGACGGGTTTGAGGTGAAATACTCCCTCAGGCTCAATTTCCCAGCAACCAATAACGTTGCCGAGTACGAAGCCCTGCTAGCCGAATTGCGGTTAGCTAAGGAGTGCTCTGCCAAGAGGCTGGCAGTTTACAGCGACTCCGAGTTGATCATTAACTAGGTTAATGGAGGCTTTGAGGTAAACAACCCCCTCTTAACCAAGTATCTGGCTAAGGTAAGGGAGGCCGCCCAGGGTTTCGACAAGTTAACCTTGGTTCATATTCCCAAAACCGAAAACTGGAAGGCGGACCAGCTGGCCAAAGCCACTACGGCCGAAAACCCAAAGCAGTATACGAGGGACATGCGGGAGGTCCTAGTCGCTCCCAGCATTGAGAAGCGAGAGGCCATGTAGATTTTCGAAGCGGAAAACTGGACGACGCCTTTCCTAAACTATCTGGCGGATGGATCATTGCCAGAGGACGTGGAGAAGGCCAAACGGGTCAAGAAGACAGCCGGCTGGTATGCTGTGGTTGACGGACGATTGTACCGACGTGGCTACTCGACTCCATACCTCCGCTGTCTAACTCCCGAGGAGACTGACTACGCTTTAAGCGAAGTCCACCTCGGGATTTGCTGGTCGCACATTGGCGGAAAAAACTTGGCCTTCAAGGTCATGTGCCAGGGCTATTATTGGCCCTCGATAAAGAAAGGCGCGCTAGAGTTCGTGAAGAAATGTGAAAGCTGCCAGTTTCATAACAACCTTCACCGTCAGCCATCCGCAGATCTGAAGGCCCCTTGGCCCTTCGCACAATGGGGGCTCGATTCCTCGGCCCGTTTTCCATTGCCACGGGGGAAAGGAAATTTATTATTGTGGGTATCGACTACTTCACCAAATGGGTCAAAGCTGTCCCACTGGCTAAGATAACGGAACACAACGCCCTGGAATTCCTCCGCCAGAACATCGTCTGTAGATTCGGCGTCCCCGAGATCATTGTGACCAACAATGGGACCCAGTTCTCGGAAAAACGCTTCACCAAGTATTGCACCAACCTTGGCATCAAGCTGGTCCACACTTCAGTGGTATACCCCCAAGCAAACTGACAGGTAGAGGTGACAAACCGAACGCTGCTCCACGGGTTAAAGACTAAGCTGGAGGACGCAGGGGGCTTCTGGGCGGATGAGCTCCCTTTAATTCTTTGGTCTTATCGAACAACCCTGAAGGAACCAACGCGCGAGACACCCTTTAGCCTCTGTTACGGGACTGAGGCGGTAATCCCGGTTGAAATCGGGCTTCCAAGTCTCATGGTAGAGTCCTTTGACCCATAGACTAACTTCTAAAAAATCAGAGAGCACTTAGACTTGTTAGAAGAAGCCCGCGACGCTGCTAGAGTACGAACAGTGGCCTACTAACATTAGATCGCCCGATACTACAACAAAAAAGTTAAGGCGCGACGATTCGATGTGGGGGACCTGGTCCTAGAGGCGTCGAGGCTACAGGCAAGCTGGCCTGCCGCAACAAGCTCTCCCCTAATTAGGAAGGGCCTTTCCTTGTCTCCGCCGTACTGCGAAACGGAGCTTACAAACTCCGAGCCCGGACGGAAAAACTGGTTCCGCAAACGTGGAATGCCGTCCACCTCAAACGATACTTCCAATAGCGGACACCGGTACACATTTGCATTACTGTTTGCACTCGCCTGCTTGTTTTGATTTTGTAAAAAATAAGTGTTTACTTAGTATCCCTCCTATATGCATGTGCATGTGTTTTCTTTGCAGGTTACCCGACCTAGATTGCTCCTAAGTCGGGAGGGTCTTCACCCTCTCGTTAAACCTTGGTCATCCAGGCGGCCCATTAGTGGTCGAACTTGAACCTCGATCATCCGAGTGGCCCATTAGCGGTCGTATCTAAACCCCTGGTCATCCAGGTGCCAATGAGCGGTCTATTTTAAACCCTGGTCATCCAGGTGGCCCACAAACGGCCTAATATAAACCTCGATCATCTGAGCGGCCCGTTAGCAGTCGTACTAAACCTTAGTCATCCGAGTGGCCCGATAGCGGTAAAAACCTTAGGGGGCTTACGCAGCATACGCAGCGACCTCTACGATGAGATAGCGGGATCAGTCAGCGACAGTCAAAGGGAGAAGCATCATTCTCCAACGTTGGCCATCCAAGTCATCACTTGGACAGCGCCGCCAAGTTGGTTAACACAACCGCCTGCCAAGCCTAAGGACATAGCTCCCTAGGCATCCCAACCATATCAACCGGCCAACTCAGTTGGCCGCCCCATGTAACAAGGTATACGAACACAAGCAGTGAAAATAAATGGACACAAAATTGAAAGAAACCCCATTTCATTGCTTTAAATATATTACAAAGTTACAAAATTACAAGCAGGAAAAGGTACAAAAGGCTAATGGGGCGGCGGCCGCCTCTAGCTGTCCCGGGGCTCCTCCACGAGGTCGTCTTTATGCTGCGCCCCACGGTTTTCTAAATGAAGGTACTGAACAGGGAAGTTAGGGTCGATCAGCCTCACAAGACGCCGACAGACCTGGACCCCCTCAAACATCCGAGCGTGCAGCATGCCCTCGACCTCGTGGGGGCGAATCCGGAGACCTAACTCATTCTCCATGGTGGATATCCGATCTGCAAGCCGCTTCTTGCTTGCCTTGCTCCGGTTTTCCTTCTCTTTCAAACGAGCATTCTCAACTCTCAAGCTGACGATCTTCGTCTCCATTCCCGCGAGGATAGCCTCCAGGGCAGCAGTCTCCTCGTGATGCTCCCTTGATGATGCAGCCAGTTTGGCGTCCATCCATGCGATCTTCGCCTCCCTATTTGCCAGCGCCTTGTCGCGCTGCTCCACCACTTTAAAAAAGACAGAGGCCACCTTCAACGGCTGCACAAAAAAAAAAAGGCAAAGGGCAAGTCAGAAACTTGGAAAGGGGAAAATACGGGAAACCAATCACCAAGAGTCATACCTCCCAAAATTTCCTCACGGGCCTGGCCTCCAGACCTGGCCCAGGTGGCGGTGGACCAGGAGCATCCTTTCGAGCCGAGCTCGTAGCTCCCTCCTCCAGAATGAGTTCCAGGATATCATCAGACTCATCCCCGGTAGCTGCAGGATCATCAAATGCAGCCTCTGGAGCAGCAGCCGGAGGATCGAGCTCCACTATTGGCTCCATAGCAGAAGTCTGCACAACTGAGAAGCTAACAGACGGCTCCCGCGTGCCCACCACCGGCTCACAAGCTGGCTCCCCAAAAGATTCCATCGATACAGCACTAGGAACCACTTGCGGTGCAGGCTACGCCAAGATGACTCCTGAATCCGCCGGCCAATCCTCATGGGTCTTCTCCAGGCCCGCAGTGCTTCTGGGCCCGCTGCAAATCCCGGCTGCCACGTAGTTGATAAGGGACGACGACGACAAGGGCGTCTCCAGCACCTTCTCTGGCAGCGGGCCAATGAACCCTTTGTCCGTATGCCACATACGGATGATGATGCCTTTGGAATCCTCCGGATTCATCATCCTCACGTGCGGCGTAGGTTTGTGAACTGGGGATGGCGGAACCCAATTCACCTTCCTAGTTTCCTCTCGAAAAACCAAAAAATCCCGAATAAAATTGTCGGGGTTCTCCTTTATTGCCTTTATTAGCCACTCCTGGGCCGCTGTCTCTGACATAGACGGCGTCCCCGCATATGCCTCCGGGACCTGGCCCCAGTCCTTTTGAAGGGGCCAGGCCGTTCCCACGCTCACGAAAAAGAACCGCTTCTTCCAGTTCTTCAACGAGTCGTATATGACTTTATTAATCTTTATTCCAATACGGGGGACAAGCGATATCCACTCTCCCCCCTGATTTATTTTAAACAAAACCCTAAACATTGACATCCTAAGCTTCTTGCCACGCTTACGAAGAAAAATACACATAGTGCAAAGATACCGGATAGTGCTGGCGTGAAGCTGGGCAATGGGCACTCATAGAGCCTTCAGAAGAGACTCCAAGTCTTCCGGCAGAGGGATACGGAGGCCGCTCATCAGGTGGGCGTCCAAGACTGTGATGTGCCCCTCCGGAGGAGCAAAAGTCCTGTCATTCCTTCCTGAAACTCTCCACGCAACTTCCTTAGGAATGTTAAACTCCGCACATAGTGCTTTGATGTCGCTCTCTCTCAGGACGGAAGAAATGTCTCCAACGGATGTCATGGCTCACTCGAAAGTTTAGGGTTTCTGAAAGTTGGGAACGGAGAAGACGAAGGCTGGAAAGCGTAAAGGATTTTCGAAGTGTGGAGGGAAAACTTAGACATCAAGCACACGTTTAAACCCCTCATTAAGGACGCTGTCAATCCTGCCACGTGTCAACTCCCTACTTGGCCCTTCAAAAGGTGGATCTCTGGAGCATTAATGGCCCGGATCTCCGCCCAACCAAAGGGAGACGCGTGTCTCCTTCTGGCCTGCAAACCGACTAATGGCCACGCATCAATCAAGCCTAGCAGGAAGTTCTCCGGAGTTGACCAAAACGGTCAACAATTCCGGTCAACATCCTTCTCCGAAATTGACCAAGACGGTCAACAGTTCTGGTCAACGCCCTTCTCCGGAATTGATCAAGACGGTCAACAATTCTGGTCAACGTCCTTCTCCGAAATTAACTAGGAGGTCAACAATTCTGGCCAAACTTTCCTCTCTGCCTTTCATAGAGTCCTCCGGGATCCTCAAACGATAAATGACAGTAAGGGGCATCTCATCATGAATATACCGGAGCCCAGAATTCTAGCCACCGGCATGGGGGGTTAGTGATGGGTACACCGGAATATGGGCTGGTCCACGGTCAACGTAGGCCCAAAAGGAATACCAAACGGTCAACGTAAAAACGGCCCAACAGGGCCCAAAGGCCCAAAGCTTGAAAGGCCCAAGATGGTCAACGCTATCGTTAACCGTCTGGACTCCGGAAGACGGCTAACATGCAAGTAGACGGTCAATGCGAGCGTTGACCGGAATCACTGTAGCAACAAGCCAAAAATAAAACGGCTTTTACGGGCCAGGCCCACTTAAGCCCACGGTCCATCAGACGGCCAGCAACGGCTCTCCAGGTAATCTCCACGATCTTTGTTGGTTCCCAAAACGGATATTGACAAAAACGGTGCCTTTCTTGTAAGGAAGGCGCCAAATTTTTCCAATCTCCTGCCAAATGGGATGCTCCAAAGGTAAAAAACGCAGAAGGAAGGTGAGCGATTTGGAAAGCCGCTGACCGCCATGAAAGGAAACTAATTTAATCCCTTTGGCAACTGGCATCAATTCTAAAAGACAAGCCAGCCAACGAATTAAACAGGGATCACTCCTTCCAAAGAAGGAAGATCGCTGGCTCAACCATAAGTAAACCCTGGAACTCTCGTTCCAAGCAGGCTTTCTGTTACAAAGATCTTCTGCTACTAACACTTTCAGTTACCTACGCTTTCAGTGATTTACGCTCTCAATCATTGACGCTTTCTGCCTCGCCAACACTTACACAGGCAACTCAAAAAACCTAAAGCACACAAGCGCGCCTCTCATGGCCGTTTACTGCCTCCCTACCTTCCAGATTCAAGAAGACATTCTCGTCTCTCTTTCATCTGAAAATACACACTCTCTCTCTTTCTCTCTTTCTCAATTTTCAGTTTCAGAAACATTCTTACCTTTCGAAGGCTGTTTACTGACTTGAACGTCGAAGTGCTTTCGGTAGGACAACTTTCCACTGACACGCTAACCTCCTGTTCTTTTTAGTGGTGCGCAGGATCCAACTCAGGGAACGGTGCTGGAACCAAGACAAGTGGATCAGCCCGAATCTGTTCGAAGTTTGGATCCAAGGACGCATCAATAGAATTAACTGATAGATAAACATTGGGAGAGGATTAATCCAAGGAAAATCACTTGCCAATTTTTGGCTTCTTTTTTGACTTCAGACATTATTGTTAACTGTAAGCAAGATTAAGAAAAATATATATCTAAAGTGCTTATCTCCAGGTTTATTTCTTTCAGGAATCTGAAATATCTTCAACAGCCATTGTATTGAGATGTTAAATATAAGATTTTTACCTACACGGACCTAATTGAAGTTCACGAAGGATAAATTCCTGTTATTTCATTTTTTTCTTTTGTTTTTTCCTGTGGCGGTTTTTTTCTGGATGGCCGTGTGGAGTTAACAATTCTCATTATCTGTCAATGATAGAAACAGGTTTCCTAGACTATATTAGGGGGCGGTTTTTCATTATAGATTAAATATAAATAGCATCAGTTCCAATAAGAAAGATGCTTCCTTCAAGTTACAAATTGAGACAGAATATAAAGTAAAAGAATTCTTTGATCTTCAAAGTTTGTGCCATTCATTTTATTAGTTGGGTATTTCTTTTACGGTTCGTGGATTGGATTGGATCAATTGTTTTATGCGTTTGAACTAAAATAATGTCAATCAAATAGGGATGATCTTGATTCATTGAACTGATATTTATAAACATCAATAAACCATTTGACCCTGGACTCAATTGGTAAATCCATTATATATTTCTTTTACAGTTTGTGGATCACAATCCAGAGATGCTGATCTCAATAACATCATATATCTCTTCTGAATTTTGTTTGCAGTTTCTTTGCCCGCTTTATATAGTTTGATTGAGTTGAATAAGGATACAACATTGCGAGGATATTATCCGTTCTGATTCGTCATGGAGAACAAGGATTCTGAGATAATGCATGGTACTGGCCGTCTCTTTTCTCATTGCCTCAGCATGGTCCAGTTTTTAACTGTGTTCATGATGATTCTGCTATAGTCTTATTAGTAATTTGTTTTCAGTTAATCTTTGGGTACTTGGGGTTTGTAGCACTGTGTATAATCATGCACTTTTTGGACCAGATGAACTTATTATTAACTCTAGTTTAACCGCTCAAATGGGAGATTCTCTAGGTGGCCTGGTAGGTTGCCATTCACTGGACTGGTATGCTATCTTTATTGTAATGCAAAATAGAACTTGCTACACTCTTAGAAATTCTGAGTATAACATGATCAATATGTTAAATTGCATGTGTGTAACATCTGCATTATCTTACCACTAGTTCATAATTGGTCACGTGAGAATAGTGTTTCTCCATGCTAGAATAGTGTTGATTCCATGCTAATGTTATGGAGTGTGCCTTCATATATTTAAGCCCAACTGTTTAGGGTCCTTCATCCAATATTTTCCAGATTCGAATTGATTATGCTTCACCTCTTCCTCAGGTAAAGACGAAATCATAGTCCTTGCAGACTAAATCATACATATAACATCTAAAGAAAGCTCTAGATATTTGATCTCTTTCTCTTTGAATGAGATCTCAATTTCAACTAGAATATCTCTTTTTTTATGGGTAATATGAAATATGCAAGAGTATCAGCTAGCATTGAAAGATACTAGTTCTATGAAATGATCAATCTCAGTCAAAGTGGTTTTTTTTTGTTCTTGCTAGAACTGGGTGATGAAGATTTCTCATTTCCGATTTCTTTGAGGAATGAATCTATAAGAATTCAATGAAATTGTTTTTAAAATCATCTTTCTTCCTTATGTTCTTGCTTATGCATATGATTGAGTTCATTATGCAAACTTTCACTCTAATCTATCATCTGGTCTTCAGTTATTTGAACATATTTTTCCTCAATGCCAACTGTTATTATCTCATTTTCCCTAATTAGTGACTTCTCATGTCGAAGTTGCTGAATATGATCATGCTTAA
Organism: Nepenthes gracilis; assembly: GCA_033239525.1. Taxonomy (NCBI): domain Eukaryota; kingdom Viridiplantae; phylum Streptophyta; class Magnoliopsida; order Caryophyllales; family Nepenthaceae; genus Nepenthes; species Nepenthes gracilis. Next base: position 2,112,928 of record BSYO01000008.1, on the reverse strand, counting down.
ACAGATGTTAAAGACATTCCTGAGCAGGCTGCTGGTTCTGCAGAAAACAATGTACAGATTTACTTGGTTGAGCCCAAGGACGGGATATATGCACAAGAGAAAGTTCATCCTTTAGGAGAGGTTAACATGGAGGCTGCTATAACATCTGACGATGTCATCCGGGCTGGAGGCTTTGGTGCAAGAGATGATATAAATAGTTTCCTTCCTGTTGCAAGTGATTCAACTGATTTTGAAGCTTCTCTTATGGATGCACGGAATTATGAAGAATCCCAGGAGGAGCCACACAGACCAGGACTTGGCTGGACTGAAGCAACAGCATCAGATTGATATATTGTTTTATTATGAACTTGCAATCTACTCTTCTTTAATTACTGCTGTCAGGCCACCACGGTATATTCAACACATTTTTGTATGATTAGTTCTTTCAGATATCATTGCACCTTTGATATTTAAAATAAGGAATCAGTATTATTTACTATTGCTATATCTAGCACCATCCAATAACATGCTGTTCTGCACTATGCCTTTCAGTAGAGATCCAGGTTTTTGGGGTTGCACATCACATAAACCTATGCTCATCAACTTTCACTATTTTTATAGGAATCCATTCATTCCAGGAAACATTATTCTGGTTATATGGAATCAAGAAAATATTATCCTGGTTATGTGAGAAAGTATAGAACTTTCTCCACAAAAATTGTGGAACAAGTGGACTTCTTTTATTTTGGTACCTATGAATCTTTTTTATGAACATTCTAGTGACCATCTATTTCCACACGTCTTGAGAATGCTGTATCATGTGATGGGCAGTATCATGAAAAGGTACTGCCTTTTGGAATATCCTTTGGCCAGGAGCCAGGATTGCCAAGGGGTCATAGGTTGACTTTCTTCGTGCAAAATCTTCCCATTTTGTGCCAAAATGAGCTCGCCATCCTTCCCGTGTGCCATAATGGGGCAGATATTGCTTCACCCCGAGATGGGTCCTGCCACAGAAATCTAGAATCTGTCTGTTTTGGGTTAGCATATGTTCTAACCCATTTGATCCTGTTGAAAATGGTAAAGCAGAGGATAGGAATGCTACCAGGTAGAAAACATCTTCCTTTGGGGTTATTAAAGATGTTTTGTTATTCCATCTGCAATTGAAAAGGAATTAAGAAATCTATTAAGATTTGTATATAAACTAGATAAAGTTTATATCCGTAGTGAATAGATTTGATCAAAGAAATTAGCACCTCAACTGATTGACTGGGTAGATAAGTATTGGACCGTTGTTATTGTCAGTAAGGATTTTTCCAAATACTTCTTCTGCAAAGTCATTGATGCTTCTTCTGGGAACAAGAAGATTGAGCCATGGGTGAGGAACATCCCATAAACCTTTCTCTCGAAGCTTTTTTTCCGACAAGTGCACTCTATCTAGGAAATCCACATAAGATACTTCAGACAGGAAGTAAGTCTGTTGGATACAATCTAATTTGGACAATAAGTTATCCATCTGCATTTAGAAACACATTAGAGGTCAGAGGTTTAAATATTGTTGCTCTTTTGAAAGATATCTGGTCTGTTGTTGTAGTTAATTGTCATCTGGTTTCATGATCTCTAATCTTGGATTGCTGGAGACACAGACCTTGTTCATAGCATCAGTGTCTTCTAGATCAAAGTACTTGGCCATTTCCAGGCAGTAGAGAGTTCTTCCGTCTGAAATAAACTGGCTGGCCTGATGTGGATCTCTAGGGTTGAAGGAGGATCTCCAGTTATTAATGAAACCAGTTTTATTTATTATGACAAATCCTTCAATATAGTCAACTGTGTCCTCCAATGCTATCAAGTGTTCCTGGTCCTTGGTAAATGAATAAAAATCTGAGTACAGCACTCTAATCCATTTTGCCTGTCGAGAAACTACACAGTTAAGGGATGACTACTCGGGGGCATGGCAATTCAGATAGTGGATGAACTTGATGCTCAGAGGAGTATGTGATACTTGCTTTTCTGGGAGCTGGTTCAAGAGAGATTTTGGCCCTGGTGATGATGCCAAACTGCCCTAGTCCTCCAAGAACACCATAAAAGAGGTCAGCATTCTGCTTCTCTGAACAGACAAACACTTCTCCCTTTCCTGTACCAGTGGATATTCAACATTTTGGTTATTATATTCGTTTGAGTCATGATTGAATTGCTTTGGCATTAGATGGTTCTTCCCGTATGTCCATTGATTCTCTGGCTCCACAATGGTTCATATCCAAACTTGACAATTAAACTGAATGTTGCTTGCCGAAATAAAAGGGCAACCCAATATATAAGGCTCAGATATTATCAGGTCTGAGAAGGATCAGATGTAAACAACAACCTTCTCTAATTTCAAAAACTATTTTCGTAATTTAAATCATGACTTATAGTTCATGATTATGGATGAAAATATTAGCATCTAAAATATTGGATAATACGTATAGGTATTAAATATATTAGACAATATATATCGGTGTCGAACATATCAAAAGTAAAAAATTTTTTACAAGCCATAACCTAACCGGGGGATATCAATTGAATATCGAATATATCGATCGTATATCGTGATATATCATCAATGTAATGGCATATCTCAATTTTTCCGTATTATTGGAAAATATCGGTATCAGGGCTCTACTAATTCATTTTATGTTTACAATGAACAATATTACTGTTGTGCTAAGCCTTACCCTCAATTTTACCTCCCAAAATATCGTGGTATGTTATATTGATCTATCAGCGTACCCTTGCAAATTTTATGAGTTGTTTTTTGCACATACTAGATATTAAGGTTGTATGTCTATTTATTTATGTATGCTAGAATATACCTGTAATAATGGTTCTTTTAAGTACGTTATGGCATACCTGTAACAACTTCAAGCTCATAGACATTATCGATTTGTGGTCCATGCCGGAATGCTTGGCCACTAATTCCAGCATGTGATAAAGTGCCCCCAACAGTCAAATGAAGATAATCTGTCCAGGATTTAGGGGCAAAACCATATTTCAGTGTTTCATGCAGAATATTTATCCACAACTCACCCCCAGAAACATCAATATAAGGTAGCTCTCCGGTGTGGACATGCATTTTTTTCCCCCGAAGTGATTCCATGTTGATAACGATGCCTCGATGAGCTTGTGCTTGGCCTTGGAGTGAATGTCCATGGCCTCTTGCAGCTATCGTGAGCTCTGAGGCAGGACCCATATTGAAAACATGTTTAATTGTGCTAGAGATGTCGGAAACTGTTTTTGGATAGAGGATTGCCACAGGAAGGAAATGGTATCTGTTTCCGAAATCTCCTGCTGCATGGTGAATGTCCTTGAAATTGAATTGACCATCTAGATTTAGGGACTTCAATGAAGATTCCATGATGAATGTTCTTGAGTTTGAGAAAGTCGGCGTGGCATGATGAAAGTAAGAGCAGCGATTGATTTCATGGCTGATAGAGTTTAAGATTAGAACCATGAAAACTTGCAGGACCGCCATAGTATTTTGTCTTAGGAAGCTGCCCGTATTCATTTCTCTTGATGAGGAAAATATTTGGGCACAGGGATACATGCACACTTGCAGCGTTAAGATACACTGAGAGGAAGGAAGGGTGCTCGAGAGAAGTTCTTTGTTACTCCTTTTCTGAAGCAAAGTAGGAGAGATGTGGAAAAGCCCAAGGAAATAAGGGTGAGGAATAGAATTTAAAGGGAGACTCCTGGCGTCACTTTGAAAAGAATGTTATCGTTAAGTAGTGCCCACAAAAATAATTATGATGAGTGATAGGGTATTGACGTTTGAAGTTTGTCCACTGTGATACGTTATGCTTATTTATTAGTTAGGCATTGCTTTAGTTCCATGAGCACAGGGAGAGGGGGAGAGAGAATAAAAATGAGTTTTAGAGATTGTTTAGAACCTTTCCACCATGTAAACCTGAAGGACATATCTACTTGCATCCTCACTATTTAATTACCCTTTTAAGCATGGGTCAGTCCACTAATTTAATTATAAAGTTGTCCAAGGGTAATAGTATTCTCATTTTATGTGTATTTCTGTAATGACGGTGGAGTTTGACAGTGTCATCAAAACTGTAAACTCAGTGATTGATGGGGCTGGCCGGCCCCTACATGGTGCGTGGAGGATGAGGGGGGTCAGGTTGGTGGTCCTTCGGGCCTGTTGACTTTGGAGAGGCTAGTAGTATTGTAGTTTAGGCATCATGTAGGATAGTTGCTTTCTCGAGAAAAGTTCTTTTCCAAGTCGGTGGAAGGAGATAATGATGCCTGAACAACTAGTATTAGAAACCAAAGAAACTGACTGGGGGAAGATTGACCTGCAGGTTGAGCATTGGGTGTTCATTTAAGCTACCATCACATTATCCTATGTTAGGATTCACACGGCATCCCTCGGCACTGTCAACCATTATTATTTCTTAAGTCCAATTGAACACAAGAAATAATAAATAAAAATATAACCAAACATTTAAATTGTCCAACTAATTTTATATATAAACTCTTCTTAATTAAAGAAAAAATAAAAGAGTTTGCATCTGAATAATATTTCCATTATAATGAGATTCGATTGTAACACTCCTTCATGTAATTTCATTTATAACCATAATACCTATGAAGAACCTATTAATACTAACCCCAATATCCCCTAGGTGAGATCAACCAAAAAGTCAAAATTACCTAACCCCTTCTTCTCAGGGTGAGGTCTATATAGTAGCTTTGAGTTTGGAAATTAATTCTCTGTCTCAGCAAACAAAGGTATGCCAATGCGTGGTAATATTACTGGTAGACATTAGACTTTTCAATGTGTCAATCAAATAGCAGTAGTATTTGACATAAAGTTGATTGTATTGAATTGAGTTTCAATATGCAAGTACAAGACAATTTTATAGGCTACAGTATTTTATAAAATTTAGTAGGACTAGGTAAACTTTTGCCTTATAGAAGTTTTCAATGATTTATAGTTTAACTATACGGATAAACTTTATTTTAAATCATTAAACAATACGATTATATGTTATAATATTATTGTAGTATTATAGAATATTTCTATTGATGGCTAATAGTGACACATTTTGGATGATGTTTTCATCCATTATCATTCTGAAAGTACATGTTGAAAGATTATCTTAAACAACCCTGTTATACATTCTCCATTCAAGCCGTACTCAGAATCACCATAGACAACATGATGTTTTCTGATCAATTTTGAAAACGGAATTGAATGGAATCTTGAAGGAAAGCTGGGTTTATTTGTTAAGGAATGGGTGCCAATCTCACAGTGAAATCGATGGGAGAAACTATAATAACAAACACTTATAATAAGGAGAGGGAATAATAACACATATAATTTTACGTGAAAATCCTCTTTTAAATAAGAGGGAGAAAACCATAAAATATTAATTCACAAAAATTTTACTATGTCAATTTAGTTACAAAAACCCTTTAATTACAAAAAACTCTTAAAAATAGAGTACAATAGCAAAAATGGCAACTCATTGTTTTTCTCTACTTCTTCACACTTAAAACACAGCAATACACACACACATATATACAAATGCACCGGTGGCATTTGTTCTACAAGACGGTTGCATGCACTGTAAAGCCTACCACCTACTCTACAAAGTTACATTCCTACCCTGAACTTTACAGTTAATCTACTCTGCAAACTGTAAAGTCAGTTACTAACTCTAGAAAGTCAACTACCTATTCTACAAAGTTAACTGCGTGCACTGAATTTTGCAGGTGATTTTTGACGCATGCCAAATTTGTCCACGTACCCAACTTTATCACCAAAATCACTTCGGTAGATTTCACCACTCCGACCTTGTGAACCACTCCGGCAAATTTCATTGCTCCGGAGATTTCTACTCCGAAAATTTCTTTCACTTTAGAATTTTGTTCACTTTGTCATCAGGCCATACAATACTTTCCATCAGTATTACACCCATATATATTTGGTCAAATTTATTAGCCTATAAATCAGATATGAGTTCACATGGAAGTAACCTATATCCCAATATTATTGACATTGTAGATATCCCAATGGGGGAAAGCTAATATTTCAAAGACCTCATTCTATTGATAATGATAGACTGTTGAATTTAATCCACTTGTTAATTTTGTGATGGTGGCCTACCGAAAAATCAATCGTGTTGGGCCCCAGTATGAAGGCCCATAAAAGCACGGCCCAATTAAAGAAGCTCAGAGATACTCTCACAAGTAGAAGAGATCAGGTGGCCCGAGTGAGAAGCCCAAGGGCCGAGAGCCCAAAAGGTTTCGTAATTGCCCGAGCGGTCAGGAAGAATCTCTCGAACTTTTTCCCAGAGGGCCCCACATGAGCTGTTCCTCCTCACCAGCCCGCGAGCTTACAAGGAGTCTCATAACCAGACGAGAACCGCCCGTTCATGGCCGGGTTCTGCGTAAAGCGGAACAACACCTTGACCGTAAGAGCATTCAAAAGCCTCTCATGGCACCGGAAGAAGACACACAAGGACACCAGATACCTCATCGCGTTCGGCTAAAGCCTGGCAAGAGGCACGCCAAGCGCCCTCATAATATCATAGAGCTCCATCGGAATGGAAAGCCGTAGCCCGCCTTTGAGGTGGGCCTCATAGACGGTGATAAAGCCATCCGGAGGGTACAGCGCCCTATCATGTGGCTCCGGGATCATCATGGCCATAGACTCAGGAATCTGATACTGAGCTCGGATCTCCATAAGCCTATCAAGCGCCAGTGGAAGTAATGTCTCTTACTCCGTGCGGAATGAAAACCAAAAGAACAAAGGGAAAGGCAAAGCTCGAGGCAGGAAGAAGATGAAAAGGGCGCGAAGATAAAAATCAGGGCAATGGGACGGTTTAAATAAACCCTAGAGTACGTAAAGACGTACTCATTACCCTTGCCACGCGTCGACAGGCCATTTGCCTCAGAAGTCCAGCGATCTCTCCTTCCCAAGGCGCCTGATAGCGCGTCACATCAGCAGGAAAGTGAAACGGCGGCCTAGAAGAGGTCCGAGGACAACCACCTGTCAAGGTCAACGCGGAGCCCGCCACCAGGACGCACGCTCTTGGACGACCAACATCTCCAGCAGGCCGACGACTTCATGCCAAACGATCGAAAACTTCGGGTCCTTTGGCATGGGGGGCTATGTTGGGCCCTAGTATGAAGGCCCATAAAAGCACGGCCCAATTAAAGAAGCCCAGAGACACTCTCACAAGTAGAAAAGATCAGGTGGCCCGAGTGAGAAGCCCAAGGGCCGAGAGCCCAAGAGGTTTCGTAACTGCCCGAGCGGCCAGGAAGAATCTCTCAGACTTTTCCCCAGAGGGCCCCACATGAGCTGTTCCTCCTCACCAGCCCGCGAGCTTACAAGGAGTCTCATAACCAGACGAGAACCGCCCGTTTATGGCCGGAATGCTGACTAGCCTATCTCAGGTTCCAAGAAAGCTCGCAACCATCACATCGCCGTATCAACAGAGCACACTTAGTCAAATCAAGGCTGATATCCAGATCCTATACACCTGACACGCTCAAATGCTGCCGGCGGCGTCGTCGCATGCCACTTTCCACACGTCACTGCATTAAAGGAAGCAGTGGACCCAGCTCCTCAACCGGATGGACGCCACGTGTCTACTCCCAACGGCTCAGTTTTCACTATAAATACACAAAGAAGACCTCCTTTCTAGGAGAGCTTTCCGAGACTCTACAACACCGAGCCTAAAGCTTCAATAGGGCACTCTCTCTCCACACTTAACTCCTCGAGAGAAGGGTAAAAATACTCTCGTGAGCATAGCTTCCTTTTTAGGAGAGAAACACAAAACGAGAGATAGGAAGGGGTCGGCCCTCACAACTATACTCTGTAAAATCTTCAACCCATATAGTGAAGCTCTTTACAGTGCCCCGAGCCTCGTGGTTTTTCCTCCCATTCAAGAGGAGGTTTTCCGTAAAATATCCGCTCTCAATCCTCATCTCGTGTCCAACACATCATTCACTTGTGTTGCCTGAATCTCTTGGCCGTGTTGGACCTCTCGGATCCAACACCCCTCATTAACGAGCATTCCTGAGAGATCCGGCTGGGACGTCCCCAACCTTTGCGTCTCTCGGGCCCGTGAAACCAGAACGCAACATTGGCGCCGTCTGTGGGAAGGAAGAATAAAAAACTCACGGCTTCCCCCCCAACAACAAACTACACCCCGATGATGTTCAGCAGACAAGGCAGCACGTCCACCCGGGGAGAAGAACGCCATGACGAATGCCTCCCGTCGGGCGGCAGAATAAGCGGCGGCCGGGCACCGGCGCAGAATGGCCCAGCGCGAAGGTGGGCCTGACCTCACACGGCAGGCGATCCATGACCTCAACCGAAGGCGGCGAACACTCTAGGAGCCCCCGCGCCATACGGCGCTCCGAAGACAGCAGTCGGCGCGGGCTCCAGGCGAGTTGAGGGATTACCTCAACAAAAAGAAGTCCATGAGTCCGGCCCCATCAAGGAGGGGGCTCAAAAGGCTCTGGAAGACTGTCTTTGGACCCAAGGCCGGCGGAGCAGCTCAGCCGGCAGGACCAGAAAACCCCTTGTCCCCGAGGACAGGGGAAGGAAGGAGAAGGGCGAGCACCCACCAGAAGACCCAACGACCGTCCGGGCACGATAAGCCCGAGCGGATGCTCCTTGGCGGAGAAAGACACTCAGGCCCAGTGGCCTTCACTGACTCTCTCACCAACATCCTGAGGCAAATCAGGGACGAAAAGTTCCTAAGATGGCCCAAGGCGTTGAAGAACCAAGAGGGAGGTGACCAATGAGAATACTACCATTACCATGGTTGCCGTGGCCACAACACCGAGGACTGCAAAAAGCTCCAGGCGGAACTTGAGCTGCTGGCAATGGAAGGATATCTCGACCACTTCCTGCCAAGACCCGGGCGCGGCCCCGGAGCAGCAGGAAGCAACCAGTCACGCCGCTCGAGGGGCAAGGCCGTCATGAACGAGGACTAAAAAAAAAAAGAGAGAGAAAAATGGCAAAAAGCCTTGGAGGCCACTCAATGTAAGAAAAATATGCATTAATAAAACGTGCATTTTTTACCCTTACAACAAAGCGTTTCCATACTCTCTCCTCGACCGCTTCCTGGGAAGACCAGCGCGGCCACCGAGCAAGGAAGAAGCAACAAGAACTCACGACATTCAACAAAAAACTCATTACATCGAAGGTCCTGCAGGCCGGCCCTTGAGGTCATAACAAAAACTCTTTGTGGACCGAGCGGTCCCAGGGCCGGGCCCTTGAGGTCATAACAAAACTCGGCCGTGACCGAAGCGGTCCCAGGCCGGGCCCTTGAGGTCATAACAAAACTTCGGCCGTGACCGAGCGGTCCAGCAGGCCGGCCCTTCGAGGTCATAACAAAACTCCTGGCTGCGACCGAGTGGTCCCAGCAGGCTGGCCCTCGAGGTCATAACTCGTAAATTTAAGTGATCGAGCGGTCCTAGAGACCAGGCGACAAAATAAACCTTGAAAGGCTAAGGGCTAGAAGTCCCCGAGGAGGTCAGACGCCCAAAGTCAAAAAAAGGGTCGACGCTCAAGGAGTCGCCTGCTTGGAACAAAAAGTTAGGCGCTGGGCAACGCGCCGCAAAAAAAAAAAGAAAGAAGAAGAAAACACACGTACAAACAAGACACAAAAGAAACGTCCGAAGCTCTGAAGCGAAAAGGACCAAGTCTTATTCACAAAAAAGAGATTTTTTGTACAAGTATGACAAAACAAAAAAATAGTAATAATAAAATGAAGAACAAGGAGGCGGCATGTCAAGGAAATGCCGCTCGGTCTCTTCCTCTTTGAGCCTCACGGGCTCCCGAAGATCCCGTCTGCTCCGCCGGAACTGCCTCCTCAGGCGTAGGAGATTCACTATCAGGCCCTGCCTGAGGAGGGCCAGGGAAAGGTCTACCATCGACGCCGTACAAGTCCTCCATGCTCAAGGCACCAGCATTTCTGGGATCAAGGACGGCCACAGGGAACCGCGGACGGATCAATCGCGCCACTCGGAGACATAACAACACCGTCCCGGAACTTGTCGCCCAAAGACAGAGCTAATCTCAAGAATTTGCACGGACGCCCTCAACCTCTCCCTCCCGGGAAGGATCCGTTCCTGAAGGAGGCTCTGCCTAAGCCGCAGATCCTTGACGGTAGCCTCGAGAGAAGCAATCTTCTCCTTCGCTCTCGCTAGCTCCGCCTCCGCCCGCTGAGCAGCTTCACGAGCAGCCCCTGAGGACCTCACTTCCAGACGGGACTGAGCGATCACTCCCACCAATCCATTAAGGCCGGCTATCAAGCTCTGGAGCTGCAATAGGAAAGTTAGTCAAGGCATGAACAATGAAAAGCAAGGGAAGAAAGGAAGCGACAGGCTACCTTAGAAACAAGAGGGTCATTCCCTATGCCACGCTCCGCGTGGGACTCGGACTCCTGCAGCTCGCTCCTGAGCCCCGTAGGCGCCGCCTTAGACACAGATTCGTCAGCTACGAGGGCCACTGGAATGCCTGCCTCGAAGTCAGCGCCTCTAAGGACCTCAGGCAACCACTCGGCCTCAACAACAACAGGGCGCTCAGAAGGATTAGAAGGCGCGAACTCGTCAACACTCAAATCCACGACCTCCACCATCTCTCAGATCATTTCAGCCGACACTCCCCTCTCAGAATCCCTCTCCGCGCTCCCGCCTCCTATGTCCTCGGGAGGGTGATCAACCCTGTCCGAGACTTCACCAGGCAAAGCAACGGGAGCGTCGGGAACAAAATCATCACTGGGGGGCTGGATGTCCAAGGACTTCGCACTCTGAGTAAGAGTTTCCGCGGGTGTAGAAGGGAGATTAGCAGTGGAAGTGAAGGCGAGACCGCCAGATCCCGAGGGCCCTGGAAGAGAGGCTTTAGTCCTCGCCCTCTTGATCAGAGGGATATCGTCATCATCATCATCATCACAAGAGGTCTGGGCCCCATGAAGCTCTCTATTCCGCGCAATAGCTCTTGAGGCCCTACGAGAGATTAGCGGTGGCGGTGGCGAGACCCCGGGCCCGAGGACCCAGAAAACGAGCCGGTCCCCGGCCTCGTGAGCGGAGAAGCAGCCACGTCATCGTCGCTCATGCCCTCAATGTCAAAGTCCTCATCATCACTCGAGGAGCGCTCAGCGGCGGGTCCCCCAATCCTCGGTCTCTCCTTGGCCGTTACGAGAGGAACTGGGCGAGGAGCCTCGTCCCGTGGTTCCCACTTGGCTTCCCTGAATTTATCAGCGGCCAACCAGATGTTGCGCTTGTTCAAGTGGAAGGTCCACGGGTTGGCCAGCACCAAGTCCGTGTGCGCCTTCACTTCCTTCCGGTCTTCCCTTGAAGGGTCAGAGCAGTACTGGCTAACCACTTTCCCCCACGTGGCGGATGGATGGCCCGGTAAACGCCAAGGAAGAAAAACTTGTCCTTCCACCGCCTCATGGAATTCGGGTTGCCACCACAAAGAAAGAGAATTTGGGCGGGGAGTCATCACAATCGGTCAAGGTTCTCGTAAAAGCGGAACAACACCTTGACCGTAAGAGCATTCAAAAGCCTCTCATGGCACCGGAAGAAGACACACAAGGACACCAGATACCTCATCGCGTTCGGCTAAAGCCTGGCAAGAGGCACGCCAAGCGCCCTCATAATATCATAGAGCTCCATCGGAATGGAAAGCCGTAGCCCGCCTTTGAGGTGGGCCTCATAGACGGTGATAAAGCCATCCGGAGGGTACAGCGCCCTATCATGTGGCTCCGGGATCATCATGGCCATAGACTCAGGAATCTGATACTGAGCTCGGATCTCCATAAGCCTATCAAGCGTCACCGTGGAAGTAATGTCTCTTACTCCAGGCGCCATGAAAACCAAAAGAACAAAGGGAAAGGCAAAGCTCGAGCGAGGAAGAAGATGAAAACAGGCGCGAAGATAAAAAATCAGGGCAATGGGACGGTTTAAATAAACCCTAGAGTACGGAAAGACGTACTCATTACCCTTGCCACGCGTCGACAGGCCATTTGCCTCAGAAGTCCAGCGATCTCTCCTTCCCAAGGCGCCTGATAGCGCGTCACATCAGCAGGATACGGCATTTAATGCTCCAGCAGGAAAGTGAAACGGCGGCCTAGAAGAGGTCCGAGGACAACCACCTGTCAAGGTCAACGCGGAGCCCGCCACCAGGACGCACGCTCTTGGACGACCAACATCTCAAGAAAGTCAAGCGACTTCATGCCAAACGGCCAAAACTCGGGTCCTTTGGCATGAGGGGCTATGTTGGGCCCAGTTATGAAGGCCCATAAAAGCACGGCCCAATTAAAGAAGCCAGAGACACTCTCACAAGTAGAAGAGATCAGTGGCCCGAGTGAGAAGCCCAAGGGCCGAGCCCAAGAGGTTTCGTAGAATCGCCCGAGCGGGAAGAATCTCTCGAGACTTTTCCCAGGGCCCCACATGAGCTGTTCCTCCTCACCCCCCGCGAGCTTACAAGGAGTCTCATAACCAGACGAGAACCGCCGTTCATGGCCGGAATGCGCCTAGCCTATCTCAGGTTTCAAGAAAGCCTCCGCAACTACCGCCGATCGCCGTATCAACAGAAAGCACGCTTAGTCAAATCAAGGCCGGATATCCAGATCTGTACACGACACGCTCAGATCTTGCTTGTTGGCGCCTGGCCCGCATGCCACTTTCCACACGTCAGCTGCATTAAAGGAAGCCAGTGGACCAGCTCCTCAACCGTCGGATGGACGCCACGTGTCTACTCCCCAACGGCTCGGTTTTCACTATAAATACACAACAAAACCTCCTTTCCAGGAGAGCTTTCCAGACTCTACAACACTGAGCCCTAAAGCTTCAACCGGGCACTCTCTCTCTCCACACTTAACTCCTCAGAGAAGGGTAAAAAATACTCTCAGCGAGCATAGCTTCCTTAGGAGAGAAACACAAAACGAGAGATAGGGAAGGGGTCAACCCTCATAACTGTACTCTGTAAAATCTCCAACCCATATAGTGAAGCTCTTTACAGGCTCTGAGCCTCGTGGTTTTTCCTCCCCATTCAAGAGGAGGTTTTCCACGTAAAACATCCGGTCTCAATCCTCATCTCGTGTCCAACACATCATTCACTTGTGTTGCCTGACTCCACGGACCGGACGGGGCCCGCCTCTGCATCTCTTGGCCGTGTTGGACCTCTCGGATCCAACACCCCTCGTTAACGAGCCTTCCTGAGAGATCCGGCTGGGACGTCCCCAACCTTTGCGTCTCTCGGGCCCGTGGAACCAGAACGCAACAAATCATATATCAATTTTCACTGTGTGATTATTTCATGCTATCATTTCAGTGTTTTTGCACTCATTCATTAACATGGTATTGGGTCGGATATATTCCTTGTTTAGTTGGATCTTAATTGTTCTATTCTATGGCTTTAATTATTCTCTTTCTTGGTTGGATTTTTAGGCACAAATAGTTATTACTATAGGCAGGCAATCCTTTGTACTTCCCTTCTGTGCCTTTACTCCTCGATTATTTCCGTTGTATCTGCTGTTTTCACAAAATGGTAGAGAATTGTGCTTTTAGCCAAAAGGCTACCCTATGCGGCTAATAGTGTGCTTTGGAAGCTTAGATTTATAGCCAAGGGACATCTTTTGATGTTATTAGACATGGGAAAATACTTTGGAGATATTTGTTAGTCACCCTTAGGGGAGACTCTTAATTGACATAGTTTAATCTATTAATTTATTATTATATGTACCTGCTAGTATAGATAGGTAAATGAATAGTCATGTCACTGAATGTGTTTCAATAGTGACTAAAAGGTGTTCCTTAATGACCTTATTGAACTATCTCTTTGTTTTCGGATGCTGTGAATTTGTTAAAAACTATTTATCTTTTTCTCGTAAAAAAATATGGATATGGATAATGAGTTTGTAGTGTGCCCGACCGCATCAGTTGTTCCATATGCATTGCAAACACAGTATCGAGAGAGATTTTTACGCGATGTTTGGGTGGTGGTACCATATTACTAGAAATAAGGTGAATAATTTCATATAATTTAATTCGTAAAAGAAATAAATATTATCGTTAGAAATAAGGTAAAAATATTATTACGGTAACTAGTGGAAGGCTTCGGGGTGACGTCAAAGGAGTGGTGGACGGGGTGACAGTGAGAATAGGTGGCCTCAGGTGGTGGGGCAGGTGGAATTGGTTATTCATATTTCCACTTGTGCAACATTTGTGTGATGAAGTTTTACCAACTCATTATTTTCTTAATTTTGTGATCATGCAGTGCTTGATTCTATGGTACCCTTTTTGCTGGGAAGATTAGAGTAATTTGGAGGTATAGTTATTTTATTATCAGAGATTTGCTAGACTTTATAAGATTTACTTGCTTGATCTTCTTAATCACACCGTAAGACGTTTTCTTGGGAGGAGATTATTTAAGCTTAGCGATGAGGAACTTTGCCTAGGCTGCATGGAATGGTGGTAATGAGCCCAAAATTGAAAGTGGACCTAGCCTTAAGAGCTTTGCTGCATGGAACAAAGCCCTCCTTGCTAAGTGCTTATGGTGTTTGTTAACGAGAGACAGCAATTTGATTGAGGCGAATTGGATCAGATGTTATTGTATTGAAGATAAATGCAACTGGTTTGTCTAAAATTTCAAATCTGCCCCTTGAAGTTCCGTAAAATTACAAAGTTGTGCAACTCCTTAGACCCTATGCACCATATTGTAGGAAATGGGAATGATACCTTTCTATAATTTGATTTTTGGCACCCATTAGGTGCTCTTACTATTGTCTTTTTTTTTACCAAATGACCCCATGTACGGGCATTTATCCCAACGCAAAAGTCAACACTTATCTCGGATGGCCATTGGAGATAATCACTTTTCACTCTTTTTTTCTATTAGATTTTTTATATGAATATGACTTTCCTATAACCCGTGCACCTCCTTAGCATATTCAATTTGTTGCGATCCTGAGCCAGTGATATCATTTCTATCTGTTCAATTGGGATGATTTTTTAATCGGTAGGTTTGGAGGTCCACTGGGCCTTCTTGATTAAGGGTCTTAACTATCATCTTCAACGTACTTTTATTATCTAGTTGGTCATTAAAGGCAGACTTGGGATCTTAAATAGACGTCATTTTGCCCATCTCCCCTCCTATTGAGTATTTTGAAGTTCTGTGGAGGAATTCATGCACCACATCTTCTTCGAATGCATGTGACAATGAAGATTTGGAGAATTATTCAATCTAGTATCAAATATGTTTAGTGTTCAATCGACTAGAGAGAGCCATCAAATGGACAGCTATTAAATGGTTCACTCACTCCCACTATAACCTTTGTTTCAGTTTGGCCATAGTAGCAACAATTTACTTCATCTAAAGGGATAACAATTCTTATATTTTTTAAGCATTCTTCCATTTTGACGAAAATAAGATAATTGGATCTATTATAAACTTTCTATCTAATAAGGATGTTCTCTATGACTACGCCACACCTCTTAATCTATAATGCGATGGCATTTTAGAATGGTAATGCTAATTGTTTACTTATTTAGTTTTGCATTTCTTTCTCTTAGATATGTTTTAATATTTATTTCACACTTAATTTTTTGATCCGTTTTGAAACTAGGCTATCGAGCATTAATGTATTGTGGGTTAGGTAATTTTGACTTTTTGAATATTTTAGAGTCTCATATACAACATTCTTATTGATACATATAAAAGTAATTACTTATAAAAAAGAGATCACTTGAATTTAAAGTGAAAAATAAGGACCAAAATTCATAAACATTGTGAGATTTTACACAAAAATACTACTTTCTAATACAATTAAGCTCAGCTTTTATTTCCTATTAAAACAAGATAAAAGAATGCCGATTAAGATATTCCAAAAAGATTTACTATTTTGAATTCAGGAATGTAAATCAAAATCTGACTATTTTTTTTTTTTTTGGTTAGGTAACGAGGTGAGCCTTTCATTCAATAATCTAAAAATTTTCACAAATAGGATAAGATGCTTCTCTCCCATTCTCTGCGCTTTCCATTTTGCTAATTTTCTCTTCTAACGCGATAGTTTACTATTATAATCACTAAAAAAAGAAAAACGAACCAAATGGTAAAAAATAGCTTTTTACTCTATTATAACACCTGCTAAAGTAATTGTAGTAGTTAAGATACCAACTAATTTAGCACATTCTAATAATTGGAACAATATTCTCAAAGAACAATTTTGATGACCCCTTTGCCCCCAAGTGTAATATCTAAAGAAGGGGACAAAAATGACTTTTTAGATTGGTTGAAATATAACATCACTAAAGTTCGCCTTCCTAAGTAAATTTTTTTTAGCTCCACATGCCATATATAATTTTAACTGGATATAGTCTTTTGTATAATTTTGACTGGATGTAGTCTTTTGGTCATGCCTTGTAATATTACTGAGACAATCAGTAAATTCTAAATACTATGCTCTCTTTATTAATTGTCCATGTGGTCATAATTGAATTTAGTTCATTGGCTAGGATGAAAATTTACTGCTTATATTGGAGAGATATAAAAAATTTCTAGGGAGTAATAAAGTTGGTTTAAAGGGACATTAAAATCCGATGAAATTAGAATCATAAATGAAATATTATATCGATAGATTATATTAACAAATTATATATAAAATTAAATAAATAAATATTATATTATTTAAAAATATTATAAAATTCTCAATAAATATCTCTAAAGTATTTATCTTACACCAAAGGTAAAGAGAGTGCCATCGTGGTCCTCGGGCTGTAACATTTGGTCTTACGAATGGGCCTTCTTCTGTAATGGGCCTGCTTTAAAAGTTGATCGTTCTGGTGGGCCTTCTGTTGGAACGGGCCTTCTTCTATAATAGCCTTGTAAGTCTGAAAAAGTATATATATATATTTAAATCTATTAAATTATATTTTAGAGTAAAATTCTTTGGCAATCACTTGTTCTCTCGTATGTTTGAAAGAAATTTCTACACAAAGGTCCTTTTTTTTAATAAAATTGTTCAAGGTATAAAATTTTGAAATAGAAATAAATTATAGGTTTTTATATAATCTGTTTGATTAATTATACATATAAAATAAAATTTGTTGGGCCCAGGTGATGAGGGCCCATAAAAGACTACCAAGTAAAGAGGCCCAGAGACATTCTCACGAGCGGATCGACGGCCCAAGTGAGGAGCCCCAATGGCCGAGAGCCCAAGAGGTTTCGCAACTACCCGAGCGGCGGGAGGAATCTCTCGGACTTTCCAAGGACCCCACGAGAATGTTCTCTCCTCCAAGTCCGCGAGCTTCCAAGAACTCATAGCAATCCGAGAACCGCCTAGTTCATAGCCGGAATGCCAGCTGGCTTATTTCGTCGGTTTCTAAGAAAGCTGCGATTCACGCGCTACGTCACCGTATCAACAGAAAGCACACCTAGTCAAATCGGGCAGATATCCGATTCTGACGCCTTTGACACCTAAAAAGGCTGCCAACGGGCGCCGTCGCATATCCCTTTCCACATCTGGTGCATTAAAGGAGACTAGTGGACCGGTTTCTCAACCGCGGATGGACGACACGTGTCCACTCTGCAACGGCCCGACTTCCACTATAAATACACAGCAAGACCTCCTTTCCAAGAGAGGTTGAGAAAGAGACACAAGGGAGAGCCTTCCCGGACTCACAAAAGCTTCCATTTGGCGCTCTCCTTCTCCACGCCCAACTCCTCAAAGACGTGTAAAAGGGCCCGGTGAGCATAGCTTCCTTAGGAGAAAAACAAAAACGAAATATAGAAGGGATTAACCCTCACAACCTGTACTGTGTAAAATCTCCAACCCATATAGTGAAGCTCTTTCACAGTGCCCAGAGCCTAGTGGTTTTTCCTCCCCATTCAAGAGGAGGTTTTCCACTTAAAACATCCGGTCTTAATTCTCACCTCGCATCCAACACATCACCCACTTGTGTTGCCTGGAAACCACGCATCCGATCAAACGCCTCCCGAGAGATCCGGCTGGGTGGTCAACATCCTTTGCATCTCTCGCCCATAGCAGGTCCCGTGGAACCAGAACACAACATTCTGGTGGGCCTTCTGTTGGAACGGGCCTTCTTCTATAATAGCCTTGGAAGTCTGAAAAAGTATATATATATATTTAAATCTATTAAATTATATTTTAGAGTAAAATTCTTTGGCAATCACTTGTTCTCTCGTATGTTTGAAAGAAATTTCTACACAAAGGTCCTTTTTTTTAATAAAATTGTTCAAGGTATAAAATTTTGAAATAGAAATAAATTATAGGTTTTTTATATAACTGTTTGATTAATTATACATATAAAAATAAAATTTGTTGGGCCCCAGTATGAGGGCCCATAAAAGCACGGCCCAAGTAAAGAGGCCCAGAGACATTCTCACGAGCGGATCGGACGGCCCAAGTGAGGAGCCCAAGGGCCGAGAGCCCAAGAGGTTTCGCAACTACCCGAGCGGCCAGGAGGAATCTCTCAGACTTTCCAAAGGACCCCACGAGAGCTGTTCTCTCCTCACAAGTCCGCGAGCTTCCAAGAAGACTCATAGCCGTCCGAGAACCGCCCGTTCATAGCCGGGAATGCCAGCTGGCTTATTTCGTCGATTTCAAGAAAGCACGCGATTCTTTTGCCCCACCGTATCAACAGAAAGCACACCTAGTCAAATCGGGCGGATATCCGATTTACAGACGCTTCGACACCTAAAAGGTGCAACGGCCAGGCGCATATCCCTTTCCACATCTCAACTGCATTAAAGGAGACTAGTGGACCAGTTTCTCAACCGCCAGGATGGACGACACGTGTCCACTCGCAACGCCCGACTTCCACTATAAATACACAACAGACCTCCTTTCCCGAGAGGTTCGAGAAAGAGACACACAAGGAGAGCCTTCCCGGACTCACAAAGCTTCCATTTGGCGCTCTCCTTCTCCACGCCCAACTCCTCAAAGACGTGTAAAAAGGGCCCCAGTGAGCATAGCTTCCTTAGGAGAAAAACACAAAACGAAATATAGGAAAGGGATTAACCCTCACAACTGTCTCTTGTAAAATCTCCAACCCATATAGTGAAGCTCTTTACAGGCCCCGAGCCTAGTGGTTTTTCCTCCCCATTCAAGAGGAGGTTTTCCACTTAAAACATCCGGTCTTAATTCTCACCTCGCATCCAACACATCACCCACTTGTGTTGCCTGGAAACCACGCATCCGATCAAACGCCTCCCGAGAGATCCGGCTGGGTGGTCAACATCCTTTGCATCTCTCGCCTTGCGAAGTCAAGTGAACCAGAACACAACATTCTGTGTGGGGGTCATTGGAACAGACCTTCTTCTATAATAGCCTCGAAGTTCAAAAAGTATATATATATATTTAAATCTATTAAATTATATTTTAGAGTAAAAAATTTTTGGCAATCACTTGTTCTCTCGTATGTTTGAAAGAAATTTCTACACAAAGGTCCTTTTTTAATAAAATTGTTGGTATAAAATTTTGAAATAGAAATAAATTATATTTTTATATAAGCAATTTTGATTAATTATACATATAAAAATAAAATTTGTTGGGCCCAGTAGATGAGGCCCATAAAAAGAATTGTGCCCAAGTAAAGAGGCCCAGACATTCTCACGAGCGGATCGGTGGCCCAGTGAGGAGCCCAAGGGCCGAGAGCCCAAGAGGTTTGCAACTTATGGCGGCCAGGAGGAATCTCTCGGACTTTCCAAGGAGATACATTCTCTCCTCACAAGTCATGAGCTTTAAGAAGACTAGTTTAATCCGAGAATTTATTAGTTCATAGCTGCAGGAATATAGATAGGTAATTGAATAGTTTCAAGAAAGCTGCGATTCACGCGATCACCGTGACTAAAAGAGCACACCTAATGAATCATTGAATGGATCGTTTTCGGATGCTGTGAATTTGTTAAAAAGGCCGCAACGGGCGCCGCGCGCATATCCCTTTCCACATCTGTAGTGCATTAAAGGAGACTAGTGGACTGTTTCCAACCGCCGGATGGGACGACAGATTTCCACGCAAGCTCCCGGCTTTGGTACCATATTAATATAAATAAGGTGAACCTCCTTTCCAAGGAGAGGGTTCGTAAAAGAAACACACAAGGAGAGCCTTCCGGACTCACAAAGCTTCCATTTGGCGCTCTCCTTCTCCCGCCCAACTCAAAGGAGTGTGTAAAGGGCCCCGGTGAGCATAGCTGGCCTCAGGAGAAAAACACAAAACGAAATATAGGGAAAGGGATTAACCCTGTCAACATTTGTCAGAAAATCTCCAACCCATATAGGAAGCTCTCTTTTGTGATCATGCAGTGTTTGATTCTAGTGGGTTTTTCCTCCCCCATTTAGAGGTTTTCCACTTAAAACATAGGTATTTAATTATCAGAGATCTAGACTTTATAAGATTTACTTTGTGATCTTCTTAATCACACCGTAAGGACAAAACGCCTTGGGAGGAGAGATTTAAGCTAGTGATGAGGAACATGCCTAGGCTGCATGGAATGGTGGTAATGAGCCCAAAATTGAAAGTGGACATTCTCAAAGGGCTTTGCATGGAACAAAGCCCTCCTTCTATAATAGTGTTTGGAAACGAAAAAGTATATATGATTATATTTAAATCAGATGTTAAATTATATTTTAGATAAAATGTAACTGTTTTCTCGTATGTTTTCAAAATTTCTGCACAAAGTCCTTTTTTAATAAAATTACAAAGGTATAAAACTCCTTAGAAATAAATTATAGGTTTTGTAGGAAATGATTAATTATACATATAAAAATAAAATTGATTTTTGGCACCATTGAGGTGCTCTTACTGTCTTTTTTAAAGAGGCCGCAGACATTCTCACGGGCATTTATCCCAACGCAAAGTCAACACTTATCTCGGAGAGGCCATTGGAGATAATCGGCGGGAGGAATCACTCTTTTTTTCTATTAGATTTTTATATGAATATGACTTTCCTACAAGTCCGCGACCTCCAAGCATATTCAATTTGTTGCGATCTGAGCCAGTGATATCATTTGGGAATGTTCAATTGGGCTTATTTTTAATCGTAGGTTTCAGGTCCACTGGGCCTTCTTGATTAAGGGTCTTAACTATCATCACCTAGCCAACTTTTATTATCTAGTTGGTCACTTTGACTTGGGATCTTAAAGGACGAACATGTTTTGCCCATCTCCCTTTCCAGTATTTTGAAGTAAAGGAGACTAGTGGACGCAGCACATCTTCGCCGAATGCATGCGACAATGAAGATTTGGACGGAATTATTCCATCTATAAATATCAGACCTCCTTTAGAGGTTGGGGAAAGAGACTACCTGAGAGAGCCTTCAAATGGACTCACAAAGCTTAAATTTAGCGCTCTCCTTCTCCTATAACCTTTGTTTCGTGTTTGGCCATAGTAGCAACAATTTACTTCATCTAAAGAAAAACAATTCTTATATTTTTAAGCATTCTTCCACCCTGAAAAATAAGATAATTGGATCTATTATAAAATTTCATCTAATAAGGATGTTCTGGTGCCGCCAGCCACCTCTTTTTCTATTCAAGCGAGGCATTTTAGAAACTGGTAAAACATTTACTTATTTAATTTTGCATTTCTTTCATCTTAGATATGTTTTAATATTTATTTCACACTTAATTTTTTGATCCGTTTTGAAACTAGGCTCCCGAGCATTAATGTATTGTGGGTTAGGTAATTTTGACTTTTTGAATATTTTAGAGTCTCATATACAACATTCTCGTGGGATACATATAAAAGTAATTACTTATAAAAAAGTATCATATGAATTTAAAGTTAAAATATAAGGACCAAAATTCTTTAAACATTGTTCTCTTTTACACAAAAAAGAAATTTCTACAATTAAGCTCCTTTTATTTCCTATTAAAACAAGATATAAAATTTTGAAATAAGAAATAAATTAAAGATTTTATATTTTGAATTGATTAATTATACATATGAAAATAAAATTTTTTTGGGGTAACGATGAGGGCCTTTCATTCAATAATCTAAAAATTTTCACAAATAGGATAAGATGCTTTCTCATTCTCGGATCGCTTTTCCATTTTGCTTTTTTCTCTTCTAGCGCGAGAGGTTTACTATTATAATCACTAAAAAAAAGAGAATCGAACCAAATGGTAAAAAATAGCTTTTTACTCTATTATAACACCTGCTAAAGTAATTGTAGTAGTTAACCGCCCAACTAATTTAGCACATTCTAATAATTGGAACAATCTTCTTAAAGAACAATTTTGATGACCCTTTGCCCCCAAGTAATATCTAAAGAGGGGACAAAATGACTTTTAGATTGGTTGAAATATAACATCACTAAAAAGTTCGCCTTCCCTAAGTAAATTTTTTTAGCTCCACATGCCATATATAATTTTAACTGGATATAGTCTTTTTATAATTTTGACTGGATGTAGTCTTTTGGTCGTGTCCTTGTAATATTACTGAGACAATCAGTAAATTCTAAATACTATCCTCTCTTTATTAATTGTCCATGAAAGGTCATAGGATTGAATTTAGTTCATTGGCTAGGATGAAAATTTACTGCTTAACTTGGAGAGATATAAAAATTTCTAGTGAGTAATAAAGTTGCCAGGAAAAGGGACATTAAGATATAGAAATTAGGATCATAAATGAAATGTCATATCAATAGATTATATTAACAGATTATATATAAAATTAAATAAATAAATATTATATTTTTTTAAAATATTATAAAATTCTCAATAAATATCTCTAAAGTATTTATCTTACACCAAAGGTAAAGGGAGTGCCATCAAACGGTCCTCGGGCTGTGGCCAACATCTACAGATGCTCTGTATAATGGGTGGAACTTTAAAAGTTGACATTACGGGTGGGCCTTTTTTTCGAGCAGCGCTTTTATATAATAGCCTTAAGTGAAAAAGTATATATATATATTTAAATCTATTAAATTATATTTTAGAGTAAAATTCTTTGGCAATCACTTGTTCTCTTGTTCTCTCGTATGTTTTTTTTAATAAAATTGTTCAAGGTATAAAATTTTGAAATAGAAATAAATTATAGGTTTTTTATATAACTGTTTGATTAATTATACATATAAAAATAAAATTGATATTAAAAATTGACATAATTTTGAAAATAAAATTACAAATTTTTTTTTATAATAAATGTTTTAGTATAAGTTTCAGGACACAAATTATAGAAATAAATTATTTTGAAATTAGTTACGAATGCAATTCTTTTTATTTGTTAGATAAAGAATTTTAATAAATGAAATTTAAAATTAAAAATTTTAAATTAATTATTTTTAAAAGTTGTTTAAGATATTAAGATCAAATATTTTGAAAAATTATATACAATCTATTTCATCCTAAATCTCTACAGTATGCTTTTTAATTAAAAGGTGGGAAGGGAACCCGTAAGAGCGCGTGGAGTTCAGTCCAAGGAGATGCCAAAAGATGCGCTGCGTTGTGATTAGAGAGGGAAATCTCTGCGCTGAAACCCTTTCAAATTTCAAAACCCTAATCAGATGAAAACGAAGATGGATTTCTATAAACGTCATTTGCTGCAATCTCTCAATTTCAGTTCATTCAGGCGCTATTTTCTACCCTCCTTCATACCCCGGGTCTCTCTCTTTCCTCATTATAATTACAAGCTAAAACTTTAAATGATGATCATACTGAAATTGTTTTATGAGAATAGAATTTCCACGCATTTGATGTGGTTTTCACTCGTTTTCAGTTGGAGAGTTTTCTCTCTTCAATATACATCGCTGAATGAACGGACTTGCCCTGTCATTAATTGGTGCCAATGTTTGAGTATCGCGTTTAAATTTTAGTCCATATCTATAACAGTCGTTCGAGCTTGCCGCTGCGAAGCAAAAATATAGGAACAAAAAGGGGACTTACGACTTAAATTCCGTTGAATTTTATTCTACTTGAACAATTTCAGCACCAACATTTGAAGTTCAAGCATTATATATATTGAACAGTTGGTGATAGTTTGACATTTATTTCTGTGGTAATACGGATTTTCTAGCATAGTTGAATGACAAAGGGGAATGATAATCATCTGAATTATGATTTTTGCAAACTGGAAAGGATGCATAGCAGTCATGTCATTGTGAAATGTGAAACATATTAGAGAAGCTTGACAACCATGGGTTTGTGGCAAAGCTTAAAATTTAGTTGCCGTATAGATTAATTTATGCCTCCCTGGTCACCCCTTTGCTTTCAACGTTAGGAAATTTGCCTTCATCACTCATAAGCATGCAGGGGTCACATAGATGGTTCCGTTTTAGTGATGTTCTGTGGAGGTTGATAATTGCTCTTAGGGCTTGGGGGCGCTGCCAATCTGCCTTCTTATATATTCATTCAAGTCTTAAGTCATGCTTGATTTTTGCTTTAATTAGTCCCCATTTGTTTTACTGTGTTTGGAAAAATAATGCACTTCTCCATACAGCTTATTGTCAATGGATTTCCAATAGATGATGTCTTTGTCTGCCTGCAGCTGTCTCTATTCATCTTTTGATTAAATATATGTTTACATATTATGTGTGTTTGACTTGATTCTTTGTAATTGTCCTTGTTTTATGAACATATTTTCCTCTAATTTTGTGTCATTCATTTACATTCCATTCTTCAGAATGGAAATGGAGCTTCAATAACTCATTGTGGGATGCAGACCAGCTGTTTGTCCAATACTGGTATGAAGTGGCTTACAGTCTCCCTTCATCTCTGCCACATCAAGGTCATAATGATTAAAGTGCATTTGTGGACTTTTGGGTTGCCTGATATGCTTAAAATTTTAGTATTTTTCTTGATAGGTATATTTTTTCAGCTGGCATTTTATAGGAATAAAAGGCTTCGATGTATTGGCTTGCAATATTCTTAATTTAAGTGCAGAGATATTATTGAATTTCAAACATAAGTTACAGTGAAAAGTTTTTGCAGAGTCACATCATATAAATTGTTATGGTATTTACTTTTTGTGTTCAACTGTTCATTTAATCATGAAGCAACTATTTGGTTACGTAGCATCACTTTTCTACTCCAATTTGGTTACATAGCCTTAATTTAATGCATCTATGGATGTTAGCAATGACAATAGGGCGGTGCATGGCCAAATTTTGGCTATTGTGTCCTGCCACTAACTTGTATATTCTGTCTCGCCCTTAGCGGGGATTTAAGCGGTGCTATCATGCCCATTTAGCTTATAGACGAGAGTCGTCACCATACCTCACTGGTTCACCTTCTTGCCACTCACTTTCCACACTCAACAATACGATCTAGGTCTTGAAAAATGCCATTTGATTCAATGAACTGGTAACGGGTAATCATGGGATCAGACTCAATCCTTCAGAATTGGGCCCATGCAAGGTATGGACCAGTCCATCTCAAATGCTGATCCTAAGGACAATCATGCTCTGCCTCAGAGTTCAAAGCCAGCTTGGTCAGGCCGGAGCACTCATCAGTCTCGTCTCAGATTGACACTTGTCATCTCACCAAGACCGAGCACTCATCAATTCAATCTTGGACCTATGCTCTTTAATTTGGCTGCTCACATGCCCCAACACTTGTTTCAGCCTTTGCAGGGCTTCGTAACAATCCAGAGAATGGATAAGATCCTGGCCCAGAATTAGGTGATAACTGATCACTAGTTATGAACTGGGAATTACAGTGGAATTCCAGTGCCATTAACCAGCTACTGGTTGGTAGTTATAGGATTAGAGGACTTCATTCTACTCACTTTCATCCTTTGCTTCATTTAGAATGGCATGTTCCCTCCTTTTAATCAAGGCAGAGGGATGTGTGTTTACTGCTTAAAGAATATCCCCAAAGTAAGGTGCTACTTTCGTTCTTGTCATAAATCAGGGCAGAAATTATGGTAACTGTCGGAGTCTCCCTTTACATAAATTCAGTTCTCAACCCGATCCAGGTACACTTGTATACACTAACAAGGACTAGCATACACTTTCTTGTGCTTTCATATCGCTCCAATACACAACTATTAGCTACTTCAAAAGTTTTTGTCCCTCTAAAAGGGCCCATTCCCACTTCCTTCAAGTTCCAGCAAGTTTTGACTTAAATATTAAAGTTGTTTTCAGAAGATACCTCTGACCACCCTTTGCTTTTCTTTGTGGCTGTGTCCACATGGTAAACTCTTAAAGGTGTTTAAATGTTTTTCCCTGTTGCAAGGTGATGAATAATCGATCAGAGTACACAACATGTTCTTGGGTGTTGGATGTGACAAGGCAGTAATCACATGGGCCTATTAATATTTTTGTTAAAGCAATTAGGGGTGAAGAAGGATAAAATGACATTATTGACTTGAAAGACAATGATATGAAATTAATTACTCACAAAAAAAATACATCATGAACTTGAAAGGAACAACTTGGTAGGGGAAAACAGGGTTCCCTGGTAGCTGGCTACTTGCCTAGGCCATGTCCTGGGGTTTAATTCCTTCAAATTCCATTCCAAATCATACCTCTTAGAAAAAATATTAACAAAAATGATTGAATTGCTTGTTTCATGTGCATTTTAGTCTCTTGACTCTTAAATAGGATGAGGTTGAGGCATGTGAGGATTGTTTCCCGATAGTGGTTTGAGAAGTGTTTACAAATTGCTAGCTGAGGTCCTTTTGGGAGATTAATGGGGCAGACAAGGTGAGGCAGCTCAAAATCAACCTTGGTACCCATATCAATCTCTTAGATTTTAAATTTATTCACTTGCAAACTTAATTTGACTCCCTCACATTTTGTGAGGAATAGTCTAGTATCTAGATTTGTGTGGCAATGTTGAAATTATCCATATCTAGGTTCTTTCCCTGTAAGAAATTGGCCATATCCTGTGCAAGTTGGTGGTAGTAGTTTAGGTCATGCTAACATAAGATTAGCTTGGGTGACTACATTCTGGTATAAGTGGAAATGGAATAAATGAAAGCGATGGCCATTTCGTGTATGTTAGTTTTGGGCTTTTAAAAGAAGGAAGGGAGTACCATTTCTTTTAAAGCATGCCATGTTTGCAGTGATTTGCTGTGTTTGAGCAGTGAAACTCAAGGATCGATTGCTTCCTTTATGGATGTTGGGAAGAGTTGCAGTAGATTGCTTCATTTGTTAAACACTCGATTGATTGGGTAGCATGTTAGAATTGTCTTTGGAGATATCACATGAGCCTCATTTTAAGGTCTTCCTTGTCCTGAAATTCTACTTATGTAACTTCCATATGAGCACTGCTGTTGTCGCAAGTGCTAGGAATCATGAAGGGGCTACGATTTTGTTGAAACTTTTGTGAGTGCTGGAAGTATAGAAAAGAACACTTGTGCCTCCATTTGACATTTTTCTGCTCTTGTTCTTTAAAACTGCAATGTGATGCTTTTTCCCCAAAGTTGTGTCCATTTTGATTTTTGTGGTTTGTTTTTAATGCCCCCTTAACAACTGCTTCTTGTTTGCAGCTGATGTTTTGGAGTTTGATTGTGATGAACTTCTTGATGATGGCAAAGCTGTGGAGAAACATACTGCATTGCATCTGGCTCTCTCACGGCTGACAGGTGATTTTGGCAAAGAGTCCATGTTATCCTTGTCACGCTTTTTAGCTCTCGTCGGGCTCCTGTGATACCTACTGGCTCATTGAAACTTGACCTAGCACTTGGGATTGGTGGTTTGCCAAAGGTATTTAGCTAATAAGGAAAGGAATTTCTCCTGGTGCTGTCTGCTGGTTGTACATTTAGATACTTGTATGCTCATGTTCTTCAAACGCATTGGAAAGTATTAGTATGATACAAGAAACATATCTCATGCATTATTTTGCTGGGTGACTATGATGCACTGATTTAAGCTCGATGGCATATCATCTTGTACTAGTTTTGCAAGTAAATAATCTTTGGACATAAGACGCCAACAACATTTTTGGTTGGGGCAATAAAGGGAAGTGATTTGGCAACTAGGATTTTAATCACCCGACCTAGCCCGATCCGCTCACGTGGAAATTGAATCCTAAATGCTCATCATAAATACCATCAAAAATATAATATACATAATAATATCGAACTCCTCAAAATATGGAATAGCATAAATGTCCATAAGAAAAATAAAAGTCAAGGGAATGTCGTCCCGACAAACTATCCAATATCTATCAAACAGAAAAGAAATCTCCTATCTTTCAATATAAAGCAACTAGGCTCTGGATTCACTTGTACTTGAAATCTCTTCAGCAATTGTTTGATCTCTACTAATATGCTATAAACCTGCTCACTTTGGAGTTAAGAAAATTTAAGAGTGAGTAAAAAATTCAACAAGTAATATAGTTAATAATATCATCAATTAATAAATAATCAACAATATTAACAATTAATAAACATCTCGAATAACAATATCAAATATGTAAGACTAATAATATGCAGTCAACCATCAAATATTCAATTCTCAATGCCACGTTGTAACCATTACTCAAAAGCTACAAAAACAACTATGAAGAATTTCCATCAAAATTGAATAACATTAATGCAACCGAATATCAACAATTAATAAACATCTCGAATAATAATATCAAATATGTAAGACTAGTAACATGCAATCAACCATCAAATATTCGATACTCAATGCCACGTTATAACCACAACTCAAGAGCTACAAAAACAACTATGAAGAGATTCCATTGAAATCGAATAACATTAATGCAAACGAAATTCCACAGAATCCAAATATTAATAATAATATATATTCCACCGAACCTATCTCAATAGATATCATAACTAAATGAGATATCACAACAATTTCCTTAGATATTATTTTATAACTAAGAATCAACAACTATTTGTTCGCCACTAGTGATTGGGTAAATACCATAAGGTGTCCAATGCTCTCAAGTTTGATAATTGACCGACTTGATGGTCTTATGATACTTTTCCACACTCGATGCACAAATATTGAACTCAATCTAGACAATCAATATTCTCTCTCCCCCTTTAGAGTATGCCTAGAATGTGCTATGCTTGTATTCTCATGGTTTAACCGGAATCCACGCCCATACAAATCCACATGTCAAACCAAATACCCTTCGATAAGATATTATTTGATATCTAATCGTGCACTGTTTATAGGACTAAGTATTCCTCAAAAAATATAGACTTCAAACCACTAGGATATGGAAATTAGTATTAAACAATCATATACCACACTAAGATTTCACAGATTCCATATTCTTTAAGACCGTAATATTTTTATATAATTTTCTTAACCTTAACCATAGATAACAAGAGGTCACGTATGCAATCTAAGATTAATACAAATGAACGATCACCGATAAGATAAGGAAAACCTAAGAATAAACTAAGTATCCAACTCTTATTATTTCACTAGGCCTACCATGGCTCACTAAGATATACGGTGCAAACAAAATGTCTCCGAGACACCAAGTCCAAAATGACTAGTAAGATTCCACCCAGTCATTACCGGATTTACCGATTTATTAAGCTTGTTTTATAGCCTACGAAAAGATCATGAGAACTGATGTTCGAGCAAATGAAAGAGGGTATAGCACCCGGTTTTTCAATTTATGTTTATGGTTAATATGCATTAGGTTAATATGCAAAATAATTGTATGATGAAATTTTTTAGAAAAGTTATATTTTGAGAAATTAGGTTAATATGCGGAAAATTTTAAAAGATTAGATTCAACATCTAATAGGTGCCTATTTCACATTAGTGCATGTTTTTGGCAAAAACTTTGTGCCTGAGGAGCGCATATGAGGCGCTTGTGCATAATTTAGGTAGAATATGTTGTGCCTGAGGTGCGATTGATGCAATGCTTGTGCGTGCTTGTGGCTTATCCTGGCGCCAATGCACGCCTTATCGGCACTTGTGCACTAATATGGGTATAAGTAGGATTTCTGTGGCGAGTCGGTCATCTGCAAAGGAAAAAAGGGAAGAAGAGGAAGGAGAAGAAAGAAAAGGAAAAGGATTTTGCAGGCATTTTGCTTTAGATTTGCTAAATCAAATGTCTAAGACAAATATATCTGAGTCCATTCATTAGTCTATTTTTAAATTCCTTCAATTTTACTTCTGAGACTTGTTTAAATTTACGTGCATATTACCTCTTTGCATTCATTTTTTAATATTGTTGCATACATATGTTTTTCACTGAACATTTTGAAATTTCACCTAACACTTGGATATTTTGAAGAATTATATTTTGATATTGAGATGTTGTAAAAAAAAATCATGAAATATTTGAGCATTTGACATTGCATGCTATTTTCATGCAAGCATTTGATAAGGACTATTTTGTAATATAATTCAAGATGGTAAAAAAGTTGTGTATATTTATTATAGAGTTTATCCATTTGGTAAATAAGAACCATTGTAAGTGATTGATAACTTATATTCAGATATATCTTAATATATTATGGGTACTTAAAAAACATATCTATTATTCACAAGTGGAAAAAAGTGGCTTTTAATCCTGTCTATAGGATAACGTAGATGGCCCATATATTGGTTTTAAATAGTAGTGTATCGGTCTAAAATTACCAAGAATATGAGTAACCTATTCTTCAAATTTTGGGATTTTTATTAATCAGTGCGCAAGTTACTGATCCTTGGTTCTTATATTTTTACATGATTTGATCTTCTCATGTTTTTAAATGATTTGATTATTGTATTTTGACATGCTTTGTATCTCATGTTTTAAGAGGTTTTGGTCTGTTGAAATTTTCGCAGATTTTTTATACAATTCTTTGGATTTTATGCTTTATGGATGTTGTTGCATCCCTAGATCTTACACACTTGTACGGACGAGTACTTGGCTGAGTCCGTGACAGTTTTCGTGCAAGACCCGTACAACACGAAGAGCGAAATGTATGTTTGCGGACGAGGACACGATTTGGTTGTGGGGAGTTAGAGAGTACAAGTACAAAGACACGCGGAGTTTTTACGTGAAAAACGTTCCCGTAAATGAGAAGGAAAAACCACGGGACTTTAGTCTGAGAACTAGCTTTACTATGCTGTTGGAGGTTACAAATAGATTACAGAGTATGCTTAAGCCCTTCTCTCTCTTCTTTTTTTCTCTCTATATTAGTTAAGCTAGAGTAAAAATGTTCAATCCTTTGTTAGGTGTACAGTTAATGTATTTATAGTGGTTGAACCATCCTTTGAGAATATCTACGTGGCGCTGGCGTATGCAGGAAGCCGGCCACCAACTCCACCAACCTAGTTCTCTGTGCTAGAAATGTGGCGTGCACGCTGGTTGATATCACATTTGCAATGACCGGGCATGTGTTGCAAGCCTTCATCCCTCTAGTGGCATGACAAGGTCAGCGACCTAATCTTTTGGCACGCCGTCTTTGCAAGTACGGTGACGTCCGCAGCCCATCTCAAGTTTGCTGGCCCAAGTGCGCTGTAAGCCCACTATGCCACATGGGTTGGCCCCCGGTACCTGGACCTTTTGGGCCTCTTGGGCTAGAGTCCAACTCCAGGAGAATGGGTCCTTCAAGTGGGCTTGGAGTATCAATACCCATCTCTAGCCCCCTATGTTAAAGGGTCTGAGGACCTCAGCCCTTTGGTATGTCCATTGGACACGGACAATTTTCGCATGAAGGGCCTTTCTATTGGAAGTCTGCTCGTGGCTTCACTGGATGTTGGCGTTTGCTTCCTTCTCTTGCTGGTGTCCGTGGACACGATGAGGAGTAGTAGTCCGGGCATGCTGATCGGAATGTTTGAGAGCATGCTGTGGCCTGCATCTGGCCTAAAATGCCTGAGGAACTTTGCCGGTCCATTCAGTGCTGCGCACTGTATGCTGATGTCCTCAGGCTCCTAGAAATATCTTTGGGCATTTTGAGGATCAAAAGCTCTGAAGAAGATATGCTCGAGAACTCTCTGCAGAGTCTGAGCACCTGGCCTGCGCTGCCGTTTGGGCCATTAAGGCGCATTAAATGCGCCTTAATTTGATTGACGTCGCCTCAGAAAGCCAAGTCCCACTAACGCCGGCAGCGTATGTGAAATTGACACGTGGCAGAGGCAATGATGGCACTGCGTCTTTTCAGCCGATTTCAAATACCTTCCCTGCTTTCATTTTCGTTTTCATTTACGCAACCTAGGAATTTCTCTCCCAAACCCTTGGCTGTTCCCCTTCCAAATTTTTCTTTCCTCCCTATGTCTTCTGCGTTTTCTCTTTGGGCTTCAATGGCTCCCGGGGTTAAGGACATCGCCTCCGTCTCTTTGGGGCGGACTGAAGCCATTCGCACCAAATACGAGATTCCTGAATCGACGGCCATGGTGGTTCCAGAACCCCATGAGGAGGCTTGCAGTCCACCAGACAGCTTCATCACCGTCTACAAAGTCCACCTCAAGGGTGGGCTTCGCTTTCCTATCCCTTTGGAGCTCTATCTCATCATGAAGGCACTCAAGGTTCCGTTTGTTAAGTTACAGCCTAACGCCATCAGGTACCTTGCTTCGCTCTGCGTTTTTGCTCGTTGTCACGATAAAATTCTTGAGGTTGCAATGATGAAGACGATATTTCGCTTCACCTATAATCTAGACTGGATTGTTGCCACTCCACGTCCCGATTTTACTGTTATGAGTGGCGGGAATTCAGATTCCACCAAAAGGTGGAAGGACAAGTTCTTTTTTCTGGGGGTCCAAGAGACTTGGGCTCTTTCCAATGCTTAGGAAAACGTGGATGTAAACCTTTCTGCAACGGAGAGGGAGGTTGCCCAGGCAGTCGTGGACTTGGTGCTGGCCAACCTAGGCACCTTTAACGAAAATAAGCAGAATATCTGACTGCGGCCGGAGAACTTAGAAAAGGCCAAGTGGGGGACTCGTGACGAGGACTCTGGAGACACCTCTGAGGATTGAGGAGCCGTCCGAGCAGCCAAGGAAGAGTCATCGGACAGAAGCTTCAAAGCATCCGGTGACCATTGTCAATTACTCCTTATCCGATGATGAGCATATAGATACGGCACCTCTCGCGAGGAGGCCGAGACTCCCGTCTGTGACACCAGTTTGAGGGGATGAAGACATCGAACCTTCTGTGGTTGTTGAGTCCTCGGGGCATACCTCTAATCCCACCGGGCAGCCCGCGGGCGTTCCTGTTGGCCAGCCTTCCATTGAATAGCCCATACCTAATCTTTCCTCCATCTTTACTGGTGAGGCCTCGGTGGACTGATAACCCATCTGAGGACATCACTGAGAGGGAGATAGCGAGGGAGGCTGAGGCGGCCCAGGCCGAGGATGCAGCGATGATGTTGATTACGACAATGACCACTAAAGCTGCTGAGGCCGAGGGAGGTCGTGCCGCAGAGTCATCAGCTGCAGGGACTTCTAAGCTTCCATGCTTTGCAATCTAAATTTTTAGTCCAATAACGACACCGTCCGCTGCTTCTGAGGAGCCCCCAACCAAGGACGGCGAAAGGTCTTCACATGCAGTTGAAATGGAGATTGGGGCCGAGGATCCATTTGAGCCATCCGAGCCTCCAATCTCGGTTGAAGCTGAGGAGCCAGAGGCTCCCAGGGGGGAGGGCACCTCAGGAAGTTCCACTGTGGCCAAGGTATTTACCTATCACTTTCTGACTTTGTCTTCTTTTATCTGTACTCGCTTGACTTGTTTTGCCTTTGTAGCTTCAGGACATGGTAGGTGGCCTTGGCTCAATTATCAGAGAGGTCGCCCAAGCTTACGCAGAGCTGGAAGATTCCAAGGTTCTGGGAGAACGTGTCCAAAGCTTAGAGCCCAAGCTTGCCGAAGCTGAGAGCCGCAACTCTATACTCGAACGCGAATTGAAGGAACAAGAGAGAATGCATATTGGGCTCTGTGGACAGAGTCTTTTGTTGAAACAAGAACTCAGGACCTCAATGAAGCCTAAGGACATTGGCCCAATTCTGGAGCGCAAGTATTGGGAGGCTATGAAGGTGTGCAGCAATGTCAAGAAGCTTTTGGTCCTGGGATTTTTCACTGCTCTCTTTGACCCGAGGAACTCGAGCACCCAACGTAGGAATGACTTGGTTGGTCTCCCCCTACGCTGGAGATCTTTTGAGACTTCCCAGTCGAGGTCGTCCAGCCAGCCAGAGTCCTCTGGTCGACCGGGATCATCAGAACGGCCGGGACCTCTTGCCCTACCAATGTGTTTTTTTTTTTTATCATTATGTACTCTGTTGTACACAAACCCTTTATGTGAATAAAATTCATATATTTTTAGTGCAAACAGGTTGTTTGCCTTACTCGGACTATTCGAGTGCTCGGTTCTTTTATGATGTGCCTTTTAAAGAGACTTAGTCTTTTATCAACTTAACGTTCGAACCTTTTGACTATCTTAGGTTGAAGATGCTACCTCTAGGGTCGCTGCATGTTTGCTGTTTTATGCCGTCTAAGTTTCAAGTTCAACCTATAAGGTTGTTTGGCACTATAGTCAAGTTTTAGTCCAACCTATTGGGTCGTTCAAACATGGTCGAGTTTTTGGGTACGACCTTTTGAGCCACTCGGACATTATCGAGTTTTAGGGTAAGTGAAAGAGTTGCTCTCACTTGACTTAGGGGCAGCTTAGGTCTTGTGAGTCAATGAGATGACATGCAACATTCAATGATATGCAAGACAAGAAATAAAAGATAGGGAATTTTATTACGTCAATGAAACGTGTTACAAGCACATTGAATGATGTGTTTCGCCTTACCTGGCCATTTGTACATTTATTGATAATACTTTTTGAGGTGCGTGGCGTTCCATATCCGAGGGACCAGCCTGCCTTCCTGGGTGCGCAACTTATAGGCCCCATTCCGAAGGATAGTAGAAACCAGGAATGGCCCTTCTCAATTTGGGGAAAGCTTATTTCGACCGGTGTTTTTGTTCACGCCTCTATGCTTCCTCAGTACTAGGTCTCCTACCGCGAACTGCCGCGCCTCCACCTTCTTATTGTAATATCGGGCAACCCTTTGTTAGTATGCCGCTGTCCTTAGCCTCGCTTGATCTTGGACTTCCTCGAGTATATCGAGACTCTCTCGAAGCCTTTGACTGTTGTCGTTCGGACTGAAACATTCTACCCGGAGACTTGAAAGCCCAACCTCCACTGGAATAACTGTCTCTACCCCATAACACAGGCTGAATGGCGTCTCTCTTGTGGGTTCCCTCGGAGTTATTCTGTACGACCAGAGGACGGATAGCAGCTCGTGCACCCATAAGCCCCCAAAGTGCTCTAGCTTTGTCTTGAGTCCATGCAAGATCGTGCGATTCGTGACCTCCACTTGCCCGTTGCTCTGCAAGTACGCGATTGATGTATGGACCAATTTAATCCTCAAGCTAGTGCAGTACTTAGTGAACTACTTCTTAGTGAATTGGGTCCCATTATCAGTCACAATGCACTCGAGAAACCTGAATCTTCACACAATGTTTTGCCGGACAAATTCAACTGCATTCTGCTCTGTAATCTGTGCTAGTGGCATCGTCTCAACCCATTTGGTAAAGTAATCAATCCCAATGATCAGGAATTTTCTTTGTCCGGTTGCTACTAAAAGTGGTCTGAGGATGTCAAGCCCCCATTGGGCAAAGGGCCATGGTGATTGCAGTGCTCGGAACTCGGTGTGGGGTTGGTGAGTCATGCTGCCGTGGACTTGAAAGCTTTTACATTTGCACAGAAAGTCCGTGGCGTCGTACTTCATGGTTGGCCAATAGTACCCCTACCTCATGAGCTTGAAGGCTAGGTTCTTTCCCCCAATGTTGAATCCACAGATCCTGAGGTGTACTTCTTGGAGGGCATATTCTGCCTCCTCGGGAGTGAGATACCTCAAGTAGGGGGTCGAGAACCCTCACCGGTACAATTGATCTCCCATAATAGTGTACCAACCTGCTGTCTTTTTTACCCTCTTGGTTGCGTCCGTGTCCTCAGGTAATGTCCTTTAGGACAAATACCTTAAGTACGGAGTCATCCAAGTGCTGTTGCTCAAGACTCGTATCACTTCTGGCTCGGGCTCCTCGATGCTTGGCCTGTTCAGAACTTCTCACATTTAGGCATATTGCTCTGGGTCTTCGGAAGCTGTTGCTCTCGCCGACATGTCGGTCTTCCCGTTCTCTTCCCTTGGGATATGAACAAATTCAACCTTCTCAAAGTCCGTGGTCACACTCTTAACCTTTGAGAGGTATTTGGAGAGCTGTGGACTGTTAACCTCAAAATGTCCGCGGACTTGGTTGACGACTAACTCAGAGTCGTTGTAGACAACTAGGTTTTTGACTAAGCATTCTTTGGCTAATCGGAGTCCTGCTAGCAACGCTTCATACTTTGCAGCGTTGTTGGTGGCCGAGAATCCCAAGCTCATTGAATACTTTATCTCTGATCCCTTGGGCGTTCGTAGCACAACGCCAGCTCCACAGCCGTCCTTCATTGAGGAGCCGTCCACGTGCAGCGTCCATGTTGTTACTTCACCTAGCTTGTCTACACCATGATGGTCTGGATCACCACAGGGCCGAGGTCGTCTCAACAACGAAGTCCGCTAGGGCCTGACCTTTTAAGGCTGGCCTTGGATGAAATTCGATATCGAACTCACCCAACTCAATGGCCCACTTGACCAGTTGTCATGACACCTCGGGCTTCTGTAAGATAGCTCTCAATGGCTGATCGGTCAGGACCACCACTTTATGCTCCTAGAAATACAGTCTAAGCTTCCGAGTGAAATATACC
This sequence comes from Nepenthes gracilis, assembly GCA_033239525.1. Classification (NCBI taxonomy): domain Eukaryota; kingdom Viridiplantae; phylum Streptophyta; class Magnoliopsida; order Caryophyllales; family Nepenthaceae; genus Nepenthes; species Nepenthes gracilis. The sequence continues at coordinate 2,076,280 of BSYO01000008.1, read as the reverse complement.
AACGCCAAATTAGTCTTCTTAGTGTGCGGGTACCAACGCCAAAGCAGTCTTGCTCACTTAATGTCTATCATGCTGTTGTCGTACTAATACCGAGCTCAAGGCCGTGTCGGACACCGCCAGGTACAGATACAGTTCCTCGCCTGGTTGGGGAGAAGCTAAGAATGGAAGGTTTGACAGATAGTCTTTGAGTCCTCGGAACGCCTCCTCACAGTCGTTATTCCACTGAAAGCCGTTGGTCTTCGTTCCTTTTAGGGCCTTGAAAAAAGGTAGATACCTTTTGGCCTATTTGGCTAAGAAACGAGAAAGAGCTACTACCTGTCCAGTGAGTTTCTGGACTTCCTTTACTGTCCGATGAGATTTCATATCAAGGATGGCCTTGATCTTTTCTGGATTAGTCTCGATCCCTCAGTGTCAAACAATATAGCCCAATAACTTCCCAGAAGCCACTCCGAATGTACACTTGTTTGGGTTGAGTTTCATCTGGTGAGTTTTGAGCACGCTAAAAGTTTCAGCCATGTCTTGGATGTGGTGTCCACTTATTTTGCTTTTAATAAGCATGTCATCTACATAGACTTTCTTATTCCGGCCGATCTGATCCTCAAACATTTTATTTCCGAGCCGCTAGTAAGTTGTATCCGCATTCTTGAGGACAAAGGACATTACTTTGTAACAGTATGTCTCTTGGTCCGTCATGAATGACATGTGTTCCTCATCTTTGGGGCTCATATTTCTTTGGTTGTAATCTGAATACGCGTCCATAAAGCTTAAAAGTTCATGATTGGACGTCGAATCTACAAATTGATCAATTCTGGGGAAAGGGAAACTGTCCTTGGGGCATTCTTTATTAAGGTCCGTGAAGTCCACGCATATCCTCCACTTCCCATTATTTTTCTTTACCATTGCCACATTTAATAGTCAATTCGAGTACTACACTTCCTAGATGAATCCAGTGTCTAGGAGTTTCTTCAGTTCTTCATGTATATCCATCAGCTTCTCTGCTGAATAGTTCCTGCGTTTTTACCTGACGGGTCTATAATGAGGATCTATGCCTAATCTGTGAACTCTTATTTCAGTGGAGATCCCTAGCATGTCACTTGGTACCCAGGCAAAAACGTCCAAGTTCTCCCGCAGGAAACTGATAAGTTGGGTCTCAAACAATCTCAGGCAGCGAGCTTCCTATCTGGACGTATTTCTCTGGATCTTTGGGATCTAGCAGGACTCAGACTGTTGGTTCCTCGGATTGTGCCTGTTGCAGCGTCACCTTGTCTCGTAGGTCAAGGTCTTCAATTGGCTATGGAAGGGGTGTCTGTGTGTCCGAGGACAAATAACATGCCCGCCTGGTAGTTTGGTCTCCAATGACCTTCCCAATCCCAAATGGGGTCGGAAACTTCATCTTTAAATGTGGGATAGAAGTGATAGCGCCGAAGGTGGCCAAGTAAGGACGTCCAAGTATTGCGTTATAAACTGACGGAAGGTCCACAACCAGAAAGGTGAGGACCTTAGACGCAGCTCTTGGATACGTCCCCAGCGTGACCTCCAACTTGATGACACTCTAGACGGGCACTGGCTCATTGTCCAATTCGTAGAGTAGTTCATCTGGCGCTCTCATTTGACTTCTCTTAAGTCCCAATTTAAAATAAGTTTCAAGATAAAGTAAATTCTAAGACTTTCATTGTCAACAAAAACTCGTTTCATCTAGTAGTCATTTGCTCCATCTGAAACGAGTGTAGTTACAATCAGGAGATCGGAGTGGGGGGAAGTTACATGGGCCATATCCTCGTTGCTAAACTTAATAACTTCGTCCCTAGCTCCTATCCTCGGCCTCTCTGCCGCGATGATCTCCCAAGCATCTTCTCAGGTCGGACGAGTTGATATCATATTCACAACTCCCGCTACCACTTAGTTCCTGGGCTGATTGGCCTCAACATCACCTGCTATTCCGGAAGTTTGTCCGGGTCTCCGTAGGAAGCAGTTTAGGTGACCCCTCCTTATTAGTTTCTTGATCTCTTTCCGTAGCGTCCGGTAGTCCTTGGAACTGTGGCCCCCACTAGGATGATAGTGACAGTACTTAGTTTGATCACCACCTCCTGGATTCTTCAATAGTTTGGGCCACTTCAAAAACTTCTTCTTTTGGATCTGCATCAGAACATTTGTACGGGTGTCTTTCAGAGGAGTAAGATTCACAGGTCTGGACTTCCTCCGAACAACCTGCTTGGACTTATGTTGCTTCTTCATCGTCTGGGGACCCAGATGGTCCCCACTTTTTCTCTTTCCTTCCACCGCCCTCGGGTGGAAGTTCTTATCCTTCTTTAGCCACTTCGCATCGTTGGCTTCTTTGGCCGCAATGTATGTTCTTGTCGCGACCTCGGCCTCCGCGAACGTCTGGGGACCCTTGTGGATGAGGCGCTTGAAGAAAACATCTCCCTCCAAGGCAGATAGAAACGCGTTCAGCTTTACCCCATCGGTCAATTTCGGGATTTGCCTGATCTCTGCTATGAATTGGGTCAGGAATTCCCTCAAACTCTCCCTGACACCCTACTTCACTCGAGTGAGATGCCAGGCCTGCTTCTCTATTCTTCTGCTGGAGGCGAATTGTGAGAGGAAAACTGCTGCCAGCTTGTTGAAAGAGCGAATAGAATTCGCTGGCAGCCCGTAGAACCACACTCTCACATCTCCCTTAAGTGTCAACGAGAAGCACTGTCATATGGCCATCTCATCTTGCCCCTGGAGGCTCAAGTGTTCACAGAAGTGGTTTAAATGATCCATTGGGTCAGCACTTCCGTCATAGATGTCGAAATTTGGCATTTTGAACTTTAGTGGGAGTGTCCTCGTCCTGATCTCCGATATGAATAGGAATCGGAGTAGATCAGCTCCCCCTCCGTTGTTTTCGCCAAAGACATGGTTCTAGACTTTCTCCAATCTCTCCTCCACGTGGGGCGGAGCCGCCACCTTCTTCTCATTGAGATAATTTCTCAACTCATAGGGCTCTTAAACTGCCTGCTGCTCGGGGACTCCCTTAACCTTGGGAGGTGCATCGTCTCGCAGAGCTGCCTCATGAACACCACGTTCTTGATTGCTACGAACAGAACGTGGGTTGCGCCTCTTAGGGCTCTCTTCCTTAACCCGGGGACCTAAGCGACCGTCAAGTCTCTAAGGGATTTTGCTGCTTGAGGCAACTTGAGTCCTCGGGACTTCATGCTGGCTAGCTTGTTTGCTCAGGTGTTTCTTCCCCTTGCTCCTATTTTGGGACGTCGCTGTCTGGGAGGCCTTGGAAGGCACTTCTTTCATCTGTTCTTCCAATTTAGAGCAGAGAGTTAGTTAGACTTTGGATATATCATCCATCCTAGCAGCAAATACCCGCACGACTAGATCAGGATGATCCTCTATCCTGGCACAGGGAGCGGGACCATTATCGTACGAGGCCGCGTCCCTGACAGGTGCACTTGCTTATGCCCTGGTATTCACTATGCTGGACTTTTGAAAAAGTGTTGAAAGGTTCCTGGATGTTTCGTAAAAACGTGAAAAGCTGACTTTTAATTACTTCCCACAAACAACACCAATGTTGCGTCCTCGGATCTTACACACTTATACGGACGAGAACTTGGCCGAGTCCGCGACCGTTTTCGGGCAAGACCCGTACAACAAGAAGAGTGAAATGTACGTTTGAGGACGAAAATACGATTTGGTTGTGAAGAGTTGGATAGTACAAGAACAAAGGCACGCGGAGTTTTTATGTGAAGAACCTTCCCGTAAATGAAAAGGGAAAACTATGAGACTTTAGTCTGAGAACTAGCTTTACTATGCTGTTGGAGATTACAAAGATATTGCAGAATGTGTTCAAGCCTTTCTCTCTCTTCTTTCATTCCCTTTATATTAGCTAAGCAAGAGTAAAAATGCTCGATCCTTTGTTAGGTGTACAGTTAATGTATTTATAGTTGTTGAACTATTTTTTGATAGATGTCCACGTGGTGCTGGTGTCTATAGGAAGCCGGCTACCAACTCTACCAACCCAATCCTCTGTGCCAGGGATATGGCATGCACGCTTGTTGATTTCCTGTGATGTTACATCTGCAGTGACCGGGCGTGTATTGCAAACCATCATCCCTCTGGTGGCCTGACAGGGTCAGCGACCTAATCTCCTGGCATGCTGTCTTTGCAGGTATGGTGACGTCCGCGGCCCATCTCGAGTTCGCCTGCCCAAGTGGGCTTTAAGCCCACTATGCCACATGGGTTAGCCCCTGGTATCTGGACCTTTCGGGCCTCTTGGGCCAGTGTCCAACTCTAGGGAAATGGGTCCTTCAAGTGAGCTTGGAGTATCAATACCTATCAAATGTATTACATGTTTTGGGTATTCTAATATTTTTGGTATGATTTGCATGTTCTAATTGTTTGCATATTCTGGGCAATTTGTGTAAAATCATAATTTGGAATGCATTTAACGGAAATTTAATTTTTTACATGTAATTTATGATTTTCTGTCATTCCATCTGTTTTACTTATGTGTATTTGTATATTATATATATATATGCTTTTCTAGTTATTAGGTTCACGTTTTGTAAATGTTTTTGAAACCCTTTCCAAATTAGCGGGCCATGAATTTTTACAAGATTTGGATTGAGGAGTGATAAAAGTTTTTGTTTAGTAGTAATTGTAATATTGATAATTGTTAGATTTTATGTATTATATTGAATATATACATTTTTTGCTTTTATTTACACTCAGAGAGAGAGAGAGAGAAGAGAGACAAAAATGAAAATGAAGCAAACAAAGGCGATAACACAAGTAATCTTTCAAGGAGCAAGGATTTGATTCATTGCGATTGTGTGAGTTTGAACCTCTATCACAACAGCTACCGCCCTATAATTTTAGTTTACGTGTTTCTTACGTGTCGTATTCTTAATTTTTGAAAAATAGCATGTTGATGCCCATGCTTTGTAGACATAGTAATGGATTACTAGCTTTCATCATAAGTTGGGGGAGGGAGTTGATTTTCCCTACTGAAGTGGAACAATTATTTCCCTAAACTTTTCCCTGTATGAAATATAGAAAACAAAGAACAGGGAAATAACCCATTCTAAAGTGAAACCAGTTGGATCTTGGTCATGCATTCCGTTCAAAATTTTTGATGTGATTTTTATATTGCATACACCTTTTTGAAGTACTGGAGGTTTGATCAATGTACTTAATAAATTTGTCTTAGAGAAAGCTCTGCCTAATTGGTAGCATGGACAATATAAGAGATCTGACCAATCACTGAATTCAAAATTTCTAAGCCATTGTACTAATTTATATAGACAAGGTGAACATTGTATCATAATTGATTTTGGTTTGTTTCTGAGGAAGGAATAATTTTGATTTATTTGAGTTGTAATATACTAGGTGGGTAACTTTGTCAACTATAAAAGTTGAACACTAGTAAAAAAGGATCTTATTACTATCAACCCGTTGATTGTGGGCTGCCATTAGCATATATTGCTTTTTAATATTAATTCTGCAGTCTTAAAATTAGCAATATGAAGACTTGATGAAAAAGGAGAGTGACATATTGAGCATAAAAATTCTGTTCTGTTTCTTTATTTTCAAATCATTTTTTTGCTTCTAGTGATAAGTTTTGAGACTTTTTTTTAAATGAATGATTGCCGATTTGGTTTTGTGATCTCCTTCTCTGTCAGGTGTACGGTGTAATGTGCACTACAAATAGATCAGTAGCCAGCACAAGATTTAGTGTTGCCTTCCTATCTTTTTCCTTTTCATTTGAGCGCAAATGACTGTAAATTATCACATTAAAGATTATCGTTTCGATCCTTTTCCTCTTGGTATTGAGCATGCATGGTCTCATGCGCTGTGATCTAGCTTGCAATTTGCTTGAATTTGTTTGTTCACCTGATTTTCTTTGTACAGATATGAGTCACTTGTCTACTGCCCTTTGTTTGCTGTGGGGCAAAACCAGAGTTATATCCTTTCTATTTGTGAAAGTTATGCACTATATGTATAGGTTGTTGCTTGCTAAAAGTGTACCCCAATGTACTATGCTTCTCAAATTGCAGGCTTTGGAAGGGCTGAATATACATAGCCTTACTCTTAAATGACAGAGAACCTGTTTCTGTTGTTTGAACCCGTGACATTCAAATTATACAAAGCAATCTTACCATGTGAAAAGGCTTTCCTTCTTCGGTTGATGCTTACTACTATCATAAAAATGTTGGTTGTCCCATTTGATAATTTTAGTTGATGTTAGCACTTTATTAATAAGCATTTGGAAAATATATTTATGTCATGAATGTGATAGTCCCTAACTAGAGATTGTCAAATAAGAGTTGCATTTTTCATCATTGGTTATAGTTACAGTTGCTTATGAATCAAGTGAAGCCAAGTGTCCCATTGCTCGAGCTTGACTGAAAGCTGTATATGCCAACTTGAACTTGCTCAAGGTCAATCAACAATTCCCATGTTCAACCTTAGCCTAATCAAGCATGAGCTTGGCATTATGTAAATTGATGCCTAGCGTACATGAACTCTAGTCCATGTTCAGAATTGCATTTTACTAGTACAAATCTGCAAGTTATCATCTCAATCAGCCTGCTCAACCACTGAACTGGTAACAAACGGTAAAAAAGATCATTTGGTTTGTGCGTAAATGAATTTTGATGCTGGATAGAGAAAAAGAAAGAGCCAATAGCCCTACTTGATCTCACTCAAGGGCAATCAAGCTCAGGTCAACACATTCCCGGGTCAAACCTGAGCCTAATCAGAAACATTTCATACTAGTTGTGTGAATCTGCAAGTTATCGTCTCAATAGGTGCCTGGCCAGTGAACTGGTATCAAATACTAAAAAAGATCACCTGGATTGACAGTAAATGAACTTTTATGCTAGTTAGAGTTAAAAAAGGGCCAATAGTCTTCCGAGTACCACATCATTGCATTACCAGAGGACAGTCGGTTGTTTTTTAATAAAGTAGGCAACTCCCCCTGGTCACATATTGATAAAAATTAAACACTATTCTAAATATATACATTATCCATGCTAATTCAATAATTTTGTGAAATACGTATAAAACAGTTTAGAGATAAATTTGTTCTAATAATAACATATAGCAAGATCATTAGGATTGTGAGCTCTTGAGCTGAACTTGAAAAGACCTCAAACTCAGACTGGAAACTCCATTCAGGTTTGAACTTGAATTGAATCAATTGAGTTTTTGACCAAATCTAGATATTCAAGACTATCATTTGTATTGTACAATTAACTATAGCTAAACCAGAAGATTATGCTGTAATGGGATAGGACTGCAACGTCTTGCTTATGTGTCAACAAGATGCTTCAAATGTGCAGGGAAGAATGGTTGAGATTTATGGAAAAGAAGCATCAGGAAAAACTACACTTGCCCTTCACATAATTAAGGAAGCTCAAAAGCTCGGAGGTAAGGAAGTTTTCCTTTTATTTCCATTTTAGCATAATGGTTTGTGATAAGGTTGGCACTTGGCAAACATATCGAATTGTGGAAATTAAATAGGTGGCGTAGTGCACTAGACTCTTGCACGTGTGGTCTCTGGAGTGTCAGATGCACTTAGATTTACCTCCTACTTCTGTTGAACCCCTGACCTCTAGATCACAATTAAGCAATCTTGCTATTGGACTAAGTTCATTCTTGCAGTAAAATTGCATAAACTAGTGTGGAAATTATGCAGTGCTTGTATTATATTCATGTTGACACCTTTGTCTTATGCTTGCCTGGTTGTAGAGTCATTTGTCCTAATATTTTATTACTTTCTGCATTTATTTGCTCTAAATGAAAATAGTTTAATATTTCCACCTTAATGTTTGAATTAAAATGTATGTACATTTAATGTGACTGGATGTCTTTGAAACGATCACTTAATCACCCCAGCCCCCCAAAAAAAAGGAAAATAAAAAGAAATATTCAAGTAATATTACAACTAATTAACTTGTTAATTTGTTTTGTCATTTGGGCCTAGATGATTTATTGTGGGCCTTCCCTTTTGTTAAATGTATCGAGTCTTTCTACTGTTTTTAAGGCAAACACGTATTGGGTTAAGTTCATGTGGGGTGGATGAGCTAAGCTGCTCTGTTAGAATTGCCCCTTACCTTAATCAGTCTCTGGTCATACCCTCTCCACGCTTTGATCTGGCAGTTTATGGAACAGAAACATTTGCATCTGCTTCTACATTTTCCATAAAAACAAGGGATAATTTCCTCTTTATTGGTTTCATCTTTGTGTGGTGGCACTGCATTAAAGACACTTCTGCTTTAAAAAAGTTAATTTGTCTTGCATTTGTGGATACTGCAATTTATTTCAGGCACTCTATAGAGGAGGTTTTCCTCTTCTTTGGTGGAGGGGGTGATGCCATGTTCCATTTTTATTTGAGCATGTCTCAAAACTGTTAACATGACATTAAAATGCAAAATAAAACTTTGGAACTTGTACATAGTAGTTCGCCTCTTCCGGTTGATTTGAAGGTAGCTTTCAAATTGTCCTTCATTTCTCTATTTTCAACAGGCTGTGGGATATATGTACACCCTTATAATTTTGGTTTCTCTATACTTGTGTTTTTTCCTACTAATAGTCAATTCTGCTCAATTTATGGAAAAATAACATATTTTCACCCAAATGAACCTGATCTCATTCATGATTCAGTCAGTTCAGAAACTGAACTGTATGCCCTTGTTCAGATGGATGCAACCTTAGTTGTTAAAATGATCTCTCAAATCTCCGAAATCTTTCCTGTTTATGTATTCCACTTGAGGGATTGTGGGCACTTATTAGATCTTGTGATGTTTACCAAAATAGAAGGAATGCAGTGACATCTAGCCTAGATATTCTCGGAAATTTTCTAATTTAAGTTCTACCTAACAAGCCTGAAGGTGCTTTATCTGTTTGCTCTAATTGGCAATGGCATAAAATTGTCTTACTTAAGGCCTTACTTGTCAAAGGACAGCCTCCTTTTCACTATTTCAAGGCAGCTAGAGGACCTCCATTTTCCATGTGACAGCCTCCTAGAAAGGAATCCTCTGTTCTTGGATGAAGTACTTGAGGGATATCCATTGTGAGAGGGTAGAATCTTTCTCTTTTAGGACCTTTGTTTTTGGACTAAAACCAACATCTCATTCTTGAGTTTTTATTTTGTTTGTCACTATGGATTTTTATAGTGTTATCTGTTTCACGTAGAGTTATGATTTGTGCTGCTTTCTATTGCGTCAGATTCCCAGTATTATTCTCTTATTTACTGTGGTCTCTGGCAGGATATTGTGCATATCTTGATGTTGAAAACGCAATGGACCCTTTGCTTGCTGAATCTGTGGGAGTAGATGCAGATGATCTTCTTATATCACGTCCGGATTCTGCAGAAAATATGCTTAATGTGGTTGATACCTTGACAAAAAGCGCATCTGTAGATGTAATTGTGGTTGATAGTGTAAGTGATCTTTCAACCCGTACTATATCCAGTGAAGCATCCGCACACACACTAGCACAAGCACACACATGGAAACACATTATCCAAGAGCATGCATGCTCTGTTATAGCTAACATTTTCGGAGCTTGGCCCCTCTGGAGCTTATAAGGAAGTGATGCTTGATTGGAGTTCTTGTGCTGTAAGCTAATTTCAGTTTATTGGGTAGCCAAAAGCTATTTATGACAATAATTGAGGTACCTGAGTGTTATTTCTTACACTGTGGAATGTTTGCTCCTTGCACGTTTGAAGGGGGATCTGTTATTTTCTAGAATGCCAATGTTTTTCCTTACTCATAATATTATTGACATTTTTTATCTCATTATTTCCACAATCATATTTTTATACAAGTACCTCATATGGTCTTCCAGGTAGCAGCCCTTGTTCCCCAGTGTGAACTTGAGGCTCCTATAGGAAGTATCAAAGGTTGCATGCAGTCACAAGTAATGACCAAGGCACTTCGTAAAATTCAGTACTCATTATGCCAGTCAAAGACACTCATCATATTTCTTAATCAGGTAGAAATTTCTTTTTCGAATATCAAATTTATTCTTGGTTTTCTGAGTGATGTGATTCCTTAAAGCTAGGTCAGATTCAATCCAAGATCAAATGAAGGCCTTGGGCATATGGATGAAGTGACTTGTGGGGGCAATGCCTTGAAATTCTATGCAGCTGTGCGATTGAGAATTTCAAGAATAGGTTTGCTCAAGACAGAGGAAAAGGTAGAACTTAGATAATATAGTGGATTTGCCTGTTCCTTGCTGCTTGAGATTTAAAATTGAATGAAAAAAAAATGGATGTGTTGTTAGTTGTCACCTTCAACTATTCTCTTCAGCTTGTTCTTGAAGTTTTGCATCTTTTATAATACTAATGCTAGTAGAATATGATTCGATGTGTTAGCTTAGTTGCTGAGCCCCCCTTCCCTTGTCTTTGGGCCACTTAAGATCCTCACCATGTCTGTCCTGCTTGCTCCCCCCGGGGCCAAAATCAAAAAAGAAAAGAGCAAATTCACTTTTAAAATGACAGATTTAATACGATTTTAAAGGTGGGGACAATCCCTTATATATATATATAGTTTTAGCTGTGAATGACTTGAATCTGTTCCAGAATGCCGCAGCCAAGTATTCTCCCTCAGTTCACACTATAGCAGAACAAAGCGTTAGTGATATTACATGGCTGTAGAAATTTCCCATGTCTGTAGTCTACTGTCTTTTATTTGCATGAAAATGTAGAATGCAGATACTGGGTGGCAAGAAGATGTTTACAGTTGAACCAAGTAAGCTATATGCATCTCTGATTCTATGTTGTGCTGTTGCTTGGAAACTAATGGTGCTGGACAAATAGTTAATAGAAGATACTTGATTGAACATCCCGTTCTTAGATTCCTGTCAACATTCTTGATGGCGTTAGAAAGCACAGCCTAGTGTAAAAAGCTTTCATTATGCGCAGGGTATAGAAAAGGGTCAAACCACCTTGGATCTATTGTGCAAGGTCATATCTTGCATTATATAAGAGGTTGTTTTCACATTTAAAACCTATTACCATTGGGCCATGTGGCAACTCTATTATTTCACCAAAGCTCTCCTTGAATTATTTCTATATATATTTATTTGTTTTTGTAAACCAATGTGAAAGGAGGTGTCGTGTTGAAATCTCACATCCCTCCCAACTTGTATTTTCTTTTTATTTGGGACTGAGAGAGGTCATAAATAAAAATATTAGTCGATATCCATTAGTATCAAATTCTCTCAATATCGATATTTTTCAATACCACGAAAATATTTTGATATATTGCCGTATTTGTGATATATGGTGATATCTTGGCCAATATATGGTCCAAAATTTTATTACCAACTTACGATCCTCGAATTTTTTTTTTTCCTGATATATATTGATATTCATATGTAATATTTAATATATTTGATGTCAATATGGTTGCAACTAATGACGATAGTGATACAACATTACTAATAATTTCATCCATGGGGGAGGTTGTTCTTCTTGGTGCATGTTTGAGGCGGGATGGATGTCCCCTCCCCTCCCCCCACCCCACCAAAAAAAAAGAAAGTGAAAAAAGGGAGAGATATTAAATGTGTGGGGGACAGCCATTTGTTCCTTGTTTGCTTATTTTCCTTTAACAGAGGTCATTAGTTCAGACCATGGTTAACCAATGATAACTACAAGACTATAGATCTAGGCAAACATTAACTTCTGGGTGTTCCCCTTCTGTTAATGTTTTGATTCTGTCCAGGGTATGCTCAAATAACAATAGTAGTACCTTCACTGTGTATAGAGTCATTGCAGTTTGTTACAATCATTGAGTGCAAATATCATTCGATATTTATCGATATCGGGCCTTCCCTCGATACTGATATTTCTCGATACCACAATAATATTATGATATATAGGCCGATACACTGATATATTGGATAATACGATTCTGTTAGCTTAAAATTCTCAGAAAATGTTTTTCTTTCGATATATTACATATTGTCTGACATATCTAATACAGATATCAATACAGATATTTTTATCCATGATAACAATGACTATGTTCGTGTGTAATCTCCTTGACATTACTATACTGATGATCCTTTTTTGTGAACCTGCAGATCCATGGACTTGGAATCTGTATACAAGTGGTGAAGAATAAACTGGCACCAGCAATGAAGAAAGCCGAACTGGAAATACAGTTTGGAAGAGGCATACGTTGTGAGTCTGAAGTTTTGGGACTGGCCCTTGAGCATGGTCTAGTTCTGAAAGAAGGAAATAGTTACTTCATTGAAGGTGAGGTTTTCAGCAACAAGCAGGCTGCTGAAAGATATTTATCTGAAAATGAAGGCATTCTTGATAAGATGGTCAGCAGTTTGAGAAGCCTATTGTTTGAAAGACTGTCGTGATTATCAGATATTGTTGACCCTGTGAGCTTTGCTTGTAAGATGATTTCCAGCATCGAGCTCCCCGAAGGTGTGGCTGGTCGAGGACCTTTCAAACGATACCGCACCATAATGTCTCATATGGTTGGGTCCACCAGTTTCTTAAGACGAGGACAGAGGCGGTTCATTTTAGCTGGAGGTAATATCCTGACTTTAAAGCTATTTTAGCGTAGAGTATTATTCTACAATCCTATTTTTATCTCCTTTATTTTTTATGGAAAAACTTGCATTTATCACAGGCATAAATTTGGAACGGTTTTGTAAAAAATAAACTAATATATGTATATATATATATATATTTTTTTATGTTGTGTCAAATTTACTATTTATATTGTGGTGACATATTTTTCTTACTTTCTTTAGAAAAATATTAACAAAGCCAATTGATTTCTCTTCAATGATGTCAAAACCCTAATTCTCCGATCAATTGAGAAACCATTTTAAGCAAAGATACATAGATACAACACGTAGGAGAAGACCGATTAGGCTAAGAGTTAAAACAAAAAAACACTTTGATTTGTCATTTCTTTCATGCACAACTTTCTTTTCCAGGAAAAGGCAGGCCTCTATCCAACTCTATTCTCCATCTCCATAGTCTTGTATTTGTAAGTAGGAAGCTTTTAGGTACTTGATCCTACAATGAAGCCCCTATAGCTAAGTCAACAAGGGCAGCCAACCTACTATACATTTGAAGTGCACCCAATTGATGGGGAATGAACCCCATTGCCATTGGCACTGAGTTGTCTGAGAAGTCCAAAAATTACATTTTTGCATGCTTTGCTTTCAAATATAAGTTGGCTATGCATGTGGTATAGGGTATAGCTTATGCCCCCTGATTTAAGGACATGAGGTCTCTTCCATAATCTTTTATGCTTCATTATCTTGGAAGGGCTATGCATTGGAGGTGCTTTTTAGATATTTTTTAGATCTCTTTGAATTGTGTGATGTTTTATCAATTTACTTGTACGAAATGGTTTATATAATAATTAATAAATAGATGAAATTTAATGTATTAATAAGTATCTAAATTGTGTATCTGTAACATTACTTGTCATTTAAATGCTTAATTCAATATTGGGTTTTACTAAATCAAAATGGAATTGTTTGGAGTTTATTATGAAATGCATTATAAGATCGATTTCAGGAATTAACTTATATTTGATATTTTGTTGTTTCTATGGATAATTTGGTAATCAAATGAACCAAGCTGGCTGGATCATTTATAGTGAGCAAATTTTTATTGTTTGCCTTCATTCATATACAATTAAAAGAACAAGCATAAGTAATATTATAAAAATGTTTCTATTTTTCTTTAAATTTTTAGGCACTATTCTTAAATTTAATTCTATTCATTATATTTTGTACTTGTATTTTTTTAATTATATTCTATAATTTACCTGAATTGTCATGTAAAAAGTTTCAAAAGTGATCGTCTTTTTAGACTTTTGCTGCGCTTAATTTTTTTATATTGGATTTGTCTTAACATAGGATTTAAATATGGGAAATTTAATTCAATGTTTATATAAAATAAAATAAAAATTGAAAAAAATGAGTGAGGAAAAACAGAAAAGGAGTTTTAAAGTAAGTAAAAAAAAAATTCAATCAATTAATCAACTAAATATCAAAAGCTTAAAAATGCATAAACTATACTGATATACCTAACAAAGAAGGCGAATTGCAAAGCCTTTCTCACCGTGGATGCTACATGTCAGATGTATATAATCTTACATCTACGTTACAAAAAGGGCTAAAACCAAGCACATAAATCTAATTCAAACATCTAGGAAAAAGCCAGAAATCATATATAATTGTTAAGAATAGTAACCAGCTGAGTTAATCTCTGGGCACCAAGTTAAAATGTCATTTGGATATTGAATTGGTTTAAGAAATCTGCACCAACGGTTCTCTGTCTGCGTAGCCCTGGTTTGACTTCCAAGCCAACTGCATAAATCTCTTACAGCACTATTTTATGTGAATAACTGGGGCTCGGAGGAGCTGCATAAGGCACAAAAATATGACATAATTGACCGTCAAATAAGTTAGGGCTCTGAGAATTGCAAGCAACAAGAGAAAATATGCCTCATCTGGGTTCGTTTTGATCTCCGGAAGCTCATTTGTACCAACCAGTGAGGACCCACCGTAGAAGGAAACAAAAGCAGCACGAAATCGCCTGTCAACAATATGATTGATCAATGTCAATTGCTACCATAGAATAAACGAGTGCATGTCATCTCGATAAAATGTGAGTTGGGGTGTTGTCATTTCCAGAAAATGAGAGTTTGCTGGGCAGGTCATGGGTTTAGAAGTAGAGCTGGGTAGCAGTAAAAAGGGGGAGTCCCATAGATGAAAATATCAGGCAAAATGTATCTGTCTTGTCCCCTAATACCGATAATTTTAAATATTGCAATAATATCATGATATGGTATATTGCTAATATATCTGCCAATATTTTCCTATTAATTTAAGATTCTTAGAATTTTTTTTTCTTTTTATATGTATAGCGTGATACATCTATTGTCGATTTATCGATTTAGGATTTAAGGTTAAAGGATATTACTGTGACCGATATTGGTATCAATATTTTCATTTATGGGTTATTGTTTAATTATGGAGACAGCCCAGTACATTCATCAAGCCAACATCCTCCTATCCGATGATAGAATTTGAATTTTAATGGTCCAGATACTAAACATTTGGTATCATGGGTCAGGGTCAGACAGACCGCCAGTGATGGCAAAGTTCATTAGAATTACCTGGAAAACAAGAAGAGAAATGCAAAGTGACTCTTCTGTCATCCTGCCGAATTGTCTTAAGAAGAAGTTGACAAGCGTCCCATCATTTGTTCCCGTGAGTAGTCCTGTTTGGGGGTCGAACCTGGAAATTTTTTCATGGATTCCATGAAAAATATTAAATAATGTGGACAGTTTTCATAATGCCAGGTGGTCAGTTTGGGCAATTGCTACCTTGGTAGACGATGTCTTGGGCAGGGAATTATGCCAGCAAGCTGAAAGAAATTTACCACACATCAGAGGGTGAGAGAGAGCAAAATTCAGATAGGAAAAGAGAGGAAGACACAAACCTGGGGAAGCGATAAGAGGAAGTTTAAAACTTGAGGAAGGAAAAATATGAGGAGTGTTTCACTGAAAACCAAAAACAGGACAGTAATCAGCTGCCAAATTTGCTTTTCCCATGCTTTTGAATGAAAACAAGAGAAACAGACATTCAAATTTGGCAAAAATTAAACCAAGTTCATCAGCCAAAAAGAGGAAAAAAACTAGTAGAGTAAATTGAAACATGAATTGCAAAAGAATAAACCGGCTTTTTCATATTGGCCTAGCAATTGAAGGTGAAAATCCTGTATTTTCTATATCCATACAATTAATATTCTTAGTAAAGATGAGGATTCTCAGTAAACATAGAAAGATAAAGATGCAAAAAGTAGAATGCCGAAGAAATCTGTTGCCTAATCTGTTGCCTTAAGTCTTCTTAAGTCTTTGTGCAGTTTCATAATAAATTATTTTGTATTTTTAGCCATTCTATTATTGTTATTTATTAGTGAACAGATGCATTTTAGATGGGAGAAGTAAAATGGGAGCAGTGGGTCGAGAGCAGTTGATGCTACTAGATGGATGCCGGCGTGAGTCACATTGAAGAGGTTTGAGTTTAGACAGTGACGACACGGAGAATCATAAC
The DNA here is from genome assembly GCA_033239525.1 of Nepenthes gracilis. Lineage (NCBI taxonomy): Eukaryota > Viridiplantae > Streptophyta > Magnoliopsida > Caryophyllales > Nepenthaceae > Nepenthes > Nepenthes gracilis. The sequence goes on along the minus strand of BSYO01000008.1, from coordinate 2,060,179 downwards.
CATAGTCTGTGGTGGATTGACTCGCTTGGATTCTGATGCAAACAGACAAGTCTGATGGGTTAATGGAGATGATTTGCATGAATGATGATAGTGAGGTGTCAGAAAGATGAGGGTGATTAAGTTGCAGTTGACTCATGGGTTTACACAGTGAAAAATAACAGTTAATCAATCCAGAATATGATGGATCATTCCTTTTCTTTATTATAAGAAATAGTGGATTTCACAAAATGAATTCCTAGGAAATCTCTAATAATACATTTGTTATCAGGCCTTTTCAACGGGAGAACTTCTTTTTCTCTTGGTCCCATAGGAAATATGCAGGACTATTTATATGGTCATGGAGGATGTGAAAGTTTGTGATCATTGAGGTCAATTATGACTTGTGAGATTGGATATGATTGCCGGAATGATGATCTCAGGGCTAAAAATTGTAGTGGATGGTGTCTGGTGGTGAAGTTGGATAATGCTGATGAGTTGTCGCAATGAAACATTGGGGTTGACAGGAACTTGGCATCAACACAAATCCAAAAGAAAGAATTTCCAGAAATAAATTTTAAATAGTTGTTTGCAGTTGCTATTTAGAGTTGTTATTCATTAGACACTCACGAGAACTTAAAATAAACAGTTGCTTTGGAAATTTTGCTAAAAATATATGAACAAATGAACAGCAAATACTGTGGACTGCCGTTGAAGTACATTTAAGAAACATTTTGCAAAATAAAAATCTTGGGAATGAACCTTGACAACGAGATGATGTTGGAAGAAGTTCAACAAACTTTACCTGAAGTGGCCAAGAATGCCAACTACAGCCATGGTCATACCCGCAAAATACGTGTATGTATCGCCAACAAAAACTGAAGAAGGATACCTAAAGTGAGGAAATACAGCAGAAACATTAAAATGAGGAAGATAAAAGTACATGTTTAACAGATAATCAAGGGCTGATCACATAGAAATACCAGTTGTAAGAGAGTAACGCCAGAGAGGTGGCCAGCAAAGGTTGTACAAGATAAATAGAGAATGCATGGGCCTGTTGATACTCAGGGTCTTTAGATGCCCCAATTTGCTTAATGTTATGTATTAGGATCTGCAAGATGACAAAAATTATCAGACGTTACAGAAGTGGATTGCAGCTTCTCTATATGGTTTTGTGCTCGCTTACAGCTGATGCAATGACAACTGTCTGCCCAACTTCTAGGCCGTTAAGACCAGCATGAATATTTATAGAGTTGGTACAAAATACAGCCAGAAGTCCCATATACAATTTATATACCCATCCTGAAGACAAAACAGTAGGGCAAAAATGTTAAAATCCAAAGGGTAATAGAATATTGCAAATAAGTCCAATAACAGGAAAAACCAACTCATTGAAGATAGCAATTCTTCAAAGTTACACGGCACCTAATTGGAATCCCATTATTTTTGTGGGTCACATCGTATGGTTTTAAAAAAAAAAGGTAGAGCATGTATCATAGCTTAACAAAAGAGACTCCTATTAGAAGACAGATGACCTTATCATCAATACAACGGGGAGTTTGCAGTTTTACTGGAATACATTACATTCTGAGAGCGGGCTTCTATTTCTCTTCTGAGAATAGTTGTGGACATTAGCGAGATGTATCTGCTTCACTTGCAAATATAAGAATGAAGCACAAATATCTGCTATACAGTCCTTACACTAGGTCATTTAATAATGTAACTATACCCTTAACATCTGTCATTCAGGAAATCAAAACTCCCAGCAAGCAAAGACTGCAGCAAATTACTCAGATCATTTCCAATCTAATGAGCTTAGTTATTTCCCATCAACTATGATGTAATATTACTCAAAATCTGATGGTCTTCAAGGAGATGAAAATTAGTTCTCAATTTGGTTTTCCACTAACTAATATTGGTGCAGGAAGCACAAGTATATGCCAGGAAGCACTTTCGAAATGGGCTTTTCTTACTTTCCTTTTCCACTTCTCTTTGTTACCTATTCTTTGTAAGTAATGTTTATAGCCAAAGAACATTAGCTCATTTTCAAAATCAACCATTATTGATTACAAAGAGCTGCTAGTCTCCTGGATCCTAGCAGTATACAAATTCCATCCAAGAAGTTACCTAGATCCAAAACTTCCAGGCCAACATAGGGAATGAGAGGCTTTGGTATAATAATGGTCGTATGTCCTGCATAGGCCATCAACAGCGGAAGAGCAGCAAACGACGGCAATACCAATTTCCTGTTCTTCACAGACACAACATATGAGGTTCTAATCTGACATTAGAATGAAACAATTTCAACTAAAATGAACAACGGTAAAAGACCTTCATAGTGGCAAAGTTACTCACACTCTCCATGGAACATCAAGAACGTCATCCACAAACCCCAGCAAGATCATGAAACAGATGGATGCTAATGCTGCATTATACTCAACCAGCCACTGAACAGATTAAAAAACCAATACTTGATTGTTAAATGGTCATCAACATAATGGCATGCAATTACCTCCAATCATAAGCAAGATTCAAGGTAAAAGGGACACATCCAGTAGACCCCACGGAAGTAATAGAGTTACTTTACAGGTCCATCAAGCCATTGAAGTCGTAAATGGAATATGAAAGTTCCAAATTCATATTATCTTCAAATAATCCAAGTTAAGACAACTTGGCAAATGAAAGTAATATGGAACATAAATTCTCTATAATCAGTTCAACCATAAAACACCTACAATTTAGATGAAATGAACTTTTCCCATAACATATTCTTAGACAAGGGAACTTAGTGACAAGTAGCAAAATTTTATGCTGCTTAAAAAAATGGACAAAGTAATAAATTTTCTCCTTTGGCCTTCCTGAATACCAACAAATTCTTTCAAACTGAACCATCTCACAGTTCAGTACTTTTTTGAGCTTGCAATGGAAGTGATTAGCTTGCTTCTAAATTTAGTACTCAAAGATTCTACAGTAACAAACAACACTGCAATGTCCATTCCCCTTTTTCTGTAGCCACATAGCCATCATCCATCCATTTCTGGCATTAATTTGACTTCTTCAACTCTAATTTAGTAACTCTTGATAGCGAAATTACAACCAGCCCAATCATTATTTTGGGCTTCTAATTTCAGGAGGAACTTCTGGGAGAATTCACATTTCCACGCCATGGTTAACAAATGATTTAGCGATATGTGTATCAATGATACATACACAGAGAAAAGCGGAGTAAGTATTTATCATAATATCAATTTCAACAGCGAAGTCAAAATAATTTTTAAAAATAACAGAAGAAATTCTTACATTGGAGTCCGCCGAGAAGTTAAAATACTGAAATAAGATGGTCAAAACCAAGAAGACAATCCCAACAGCTATGCCCAAAGACTCAGGTCTGCGAGTCACAACAAGGTACCTCAAGTAATTCATGCGAGAAAAGAAAGAAAATAAACAAATAATAGAAACGTCGTGCACTACAAATTAGAGAAAAACGTCATTCTTCATGAAATGTTAATTTAAAAAAATAATATTCTTGTTTGATCAGGGAACACGCCCTTTTGCAGAGTTTTTATTTTGTTGTGCTTTACGAATACATCAATCGAAAAACTCAATCAAGTTTGTAGTAAATCAAGTTTTACGACAAACAGCAACAATCTGCCACCTAACCATTTCGCTACTCTCCATCGAAATGCCCTTACAGAATCGAAATCAAATTCCGACATTTGAACTCAATATAATTCATAAGACAATTGTCCATCACAGATTCCGGAAAAAAAAATGAAAACTAAAAAGAAAAGAGAACTCACATCTTGATTGCGCCCTGGGAAGTGCCTTTCTTGTTAATATCATAACCAAACAAATTACGCCTCAGCACATATCGCGAAGTCACCGGTATAAGTTTCAGGGTTACAACGAACCCGGCAGCGCTGAAGGCGGCGCTGATGAGGATAGATCTCTTGAGCTCCTGATCGACTCTGTAGTGAAAGAAGAGGAGGTAGAAGTACGGGAGCAAGAAGATGAAAGAAAAAGAAAGAATCCTGGGCCATTTGGAGGGAAGAATCTCAGGTTCAGCTGAGTTAGGAGCTTCCGGAGCTTGCTTCGTCGGCGGAATGGCCGCATCGGCGGCGGATACTCGCCGGCGAACAGTCATCTCTCTCGCTGTCACTGGGCACGGTTTTTTCTTTTCAATTTTTTTTTTTTTTGAGGGTGTCTCACGCGCGCTCTCCTCTCTTTCTCTCTCCCAAGCGTCCGTGGAAACCTACTCTTCAAATTTTCTGACTTTTTCTTTCCCAAAAAGGAAAAAAAAAAAAAAAAAAGGCCACGTGGAATTCCGTCGATGAACCAATGAAAACTCAAAAAGGCAACCAATAGAAACGGCTCTTTCCTCCTCTTCAACAAAAATATTTCGAGAGTTATTTTATTTCTTAATTGGAGTAGAAATGCTTCCTAATGTCACGTTGGTGCGGCACATTTGAAAATGTTTGGTTGAGCAAAAATCAAGCAACCAATAGAAACGGCTCTTTCCTATATATATATTTTTTTTTGTTTTTATTATTATTATTATTATTATTATTATTTTATTATTATTTTGTATTATTATTATTATTATTATTACTATTATTATTTTGTATTACTATTATTATTTTGTATTATTATTATTATTATTATTATTTTGTATTATTATTATTATGTATTATTATTATTATTATTATTTTGTATTATTATTATTATTAGGTATTATTATTATTATTATTATTATTTTGTATTATTATTATTATTTTGTATTATTATTATTATTATTATTATTATTATTTTGTATTATTATTATTATTATGTATTATTATTATTATTTTGTATTATTATTATTATGTATTATTATTATTATTATTATTATTTTGTATTATTATTATTATTAGGTAATATTATTATTATTATTATTATTATTATTATTATTATTATTATTATTTTTTGTATTATTATTATTATTATTATTATTATTATTATTTTGTATTATTATTATTATTATTTTATATTATTATTATTATTATTATTATTTTGTATTATTATTATTATTTTATTATTATTATTAGGTAATAATAATATTATTATTATTATTATTTTATATTATTATTATTATTAGGTATTATTATTATTTTATATTATTATTATTATTATTATTATTATTACTATTTTTATTCTCATACTATTCTCCAAACCAAACAATTAAAATAATTTTATTAAAATCTATTAGAAAAATCTTGTAGCGTAATCATTCTTAGTGTTCAATTCTATCCATAATTTGTATTTTATTTAAGGGATTACTTTTTTAATCTTTAAATTTTATAACCAAAATTTTATAAATCATAAACTAAAAAAAAAATTAAAAAATTTAATACTAAATCCCTAATTTATTCTCTAACACTTTATCAATTAATCTTGGATCAAACTAGATAGCCAAAAAATTAGAAGAGAAGATATTCTTATAAAGGAGAATAATCTACTACAACTAAAGAAATTTTTGTAAAAAAAATATTATTTAGAGGATAGACTTGTAATTTTTAGAAATACAAATTTAAATACTGATAAAATTATGTTTTTAACAGTTTAACTTTATAAGCCTTTATTATTTTTAACTAAAAGGCGTTCATTATGTATTATGAGACTATATTTAATGAGTATTCAAAAAATTAGTTGATTAATCACTTCTTCCTTGTAACTCCTCAAGGTTCACCATGCATGCAGTTATCTTCTTACAACGGAGAAGTTTCCCTTCTGAACTGCTTCTCGATAAACCTTTGGTATTATTCCAAATTAGCACATTCTGATAAATTAGTAAAGATAAATGTAATGATTTGCTACGATCTTGCCATGCTACTACGCCACATTTCAATAACCTTGTGATTCAAATCGTGACGAAAAAAACAATAAAAAAAAAGGCAGATGTAGCAGATCTTCTTAAAATAGTTTCAAAAGGTATTTCATGTTTAAATCACAACAAATATAATTCTCCAAATGATGTGCTTCCCTTACATTAGCAGCTACGGTTTAACTAGTTTCTTGACAATAGCACCTCTAATTTTGCCTCTAAAGGCTGAAATTCAAACACCCAAATCCAACATCAAGCACATTCTATGTGGCATTATTTAAAAAATAATAATAAAGCTTCTAAAACTACTAGAAATTCTAATTAAGATTCTTCATAAAACACTCTAAATTTATTTAATAAATTTTGATTTGACATTCTTTTAAAAAACCCACTTTTAAAAAACTTACAATTAATCATATTTTCTATAAAAAGTACTCTTCGAAGTTAAAAAATACATATCACTTCACACAAAAATCAAATTTACCGCTAATCATGTCATATTTAATCAAATCTATGGTAATGATTTCTACTAAAAATGCCATATTACAACGGATTCTCATTTACAAAAACATATTACATAACATCACTTACGTTTATCCTTCTTAGAAAAAAAAAATCCAAATAAACCCAAAGCGCAAAACGATGAGCTACCAAAACCCATGCATAATCAAATTACACACCCATATATGATTTAATTATGTTACTTAAATTATATCTAAGATTAATTATCTCCATGGAAGAAGGTCTAACGAGTGGGGACAACAGATCCTTCCTACAATGTTCAGATGTAAATGAAAAACTACTTAGTGAAGAAAGCCCTTTACCTCCATTTCTCCTGATTCCACATTCAGCTTCCCCGCCCCGATTGTTACGTAACGTTAAGAGAGGCATTACTTCTTTGTTTCTTCTTCTCTGCAGGCTTTCATATACTGTATGAGGGACAAAACAATAGACGAGGCAAATAAGATGTTGATTAAAAGATGAGTGAGAACCGGGAATTGGAGCCTTTGCAGACATGGAGGAAAACCCAGATTTTTTTATCGCCAGGAGCAAGAACTGATAATTTCGGATAGATTAACACTGACAAAATGGGCTTTGGATCAAGTATCCATCTCGGCATCTTGAACAGAAGTCATCCCTTCTTTAGTTGCATGTGTTGCTTATGAGGCTAGAGCTTGAGAATGAGGCCAATAGGACAGTGATCACTACCATTGATGTCAGGGAGAATGTATGAGTCATAAACCTCGGCTGCTATTGATTCAGAGACTAGGAAGTAATCAAGCCGCCACCCTGTTTCACATTTCAAAGCTGAATAAGAGAAGGATACAGTCTACTGAGCGATCAAAGTAAAAGACAGCATGCATGCTGATGAAGAAAGCTGACTGTCCAAGTTTTCACATAGCCCTCTTTATTCAACCCATTTAGTTTTGTTTTGTTGTAACAAGGACATGATAGACTGTTGTTAGATGGGAATTCTTCTTTTTTGAGAATAATATAATAAAAAAGATTTTCAATATGATAAAAAAGATAAAGAAAAATCCAAATGGTGGGGTAGGGTAGACCTTCAGTGAGAGATCATACAGCCCAAAAGAAGGGGGCCAATTTTCTCAACTTCATCAAGTGTTGATTGTTTAACATTACCTTTGTTTGTTTTACGTGCACCATGCCTGTAACCCCAGTATGTATAACCAACAACACCAGGATGCTGCTTTCTGTAAGTATCCACGAAACCTTTGGACAAGAAGTTCATCTCGAATGATTGCCGTTCTTCAACAGTGAATCCAGCACTTCTCCTGTTCCCCTGTTGATTAGTGTGATAATACAAGGCAATCCAATGGCAAAGATCAGGAAGTTGAGAAAAATCCAGTACTAAAACACAATCTATGTCTATCATGTTCGATAAAGCTGATGTAATAGCATCACAACAAGAGGGCAGTGCAAACATAATAGTTTAAGTAGTGCATTTAGAGGCTTCAATAAATAGTAAAACTCCTCAATAAACAGATGATTAACCGTCTAGGTTGTTCTCTGGGATACGGCAATAAATGATATGAGAAATGTGTAGTCGGTGACACTAAACTAGATTGAAAAGTAGTAAGCTTCTTTCAGAAATAGACCTATATAATAATATGGACCAGCTCCAAAAACTGGGAAGAAAAAATGGGCATTTTTATGATTGCTATCTTTTCCCACATTCATAAGAAACAGCTAAAAAAGTCCGAATGCCAAGTAGTGAATGCATCCCATGAAAGTCGTATAATCTCACAATGCAATCTCCACAGTTACTGTATTTAAAAGGGGAAAAAGTGTGGCCGAGGAAACTAGGGTTTCTGTATTACAAACATTGGGAAAGATAAGATATTCATAATCTTACCATTGCATTTCAAAGGTTTGAACATGTGAATTCCAGATTACAATGGACTAACCTCACTATTGCACCAATGAAATCCTCTTATTTCAATGGGTGCATAAGAAAAGAAAAGATAATTGTTGTCAAATTGAAGTAGAAAATTGGCCGAAGAGGATTCCCAGCCAAATTCAGGCAATGGGACTTAAGATTTGGCCTCACTGTTGTTTATCCAATTTATCTTTAAGTAATTATCCAGTAACAAATCAGCAATTTGTCAACATATGGCACAAACAAATGATATGAGCTCACGAGGGGGGAAAAAAAGCAGTTGCCACATCATCAATCCTGCCGAAAATAAATTTAAATCTTGAAATTTCTGCTACTCACAGCAGGATCATAAATGTCAATCTCTTGATGTGCACAATTGAGATCACCAGCCAGAATCACAGGCTTTGACTTTTCTAGTTCCTGAATGATCAAAAGCAACACCCAGCTAATTTAGAAAACAACCATTGGTTAGTATTTGTAAAGTATCATAGATTACTTATATAAGTCAGACAACCAAAACACTTGCAGAAGTAAATTGTACAAATACACATAGGCAAACACTCATGTGCTGTAATCTTTTTTTAAAAAAAATGCATGTCCTGAAATGACCTCATCCAGCTCAAAACAGCATATCACCATCCCTCAATGCATCACTCCAGTAGTTAACCTTCCTATTACGAAGACCCATGAGATACTTTAAAACATCAATGAGACAGACAAGTAGCAGATGTAACATGAAAATCGCAAAGAAATCAAAATGCAGGACACTCCTCGGTTATTGCATCCATTTAACTCCACATAGTTTTGTAAACATGCATTATATTATGTTGGAATGCAAATGAAGCACCATCAAGTTGGGACAAACAAAGTCTGCATTGACCCTCGTGATCAGTGAATGACTACTATAATATCAGGGCTATAATCAACCAAAATTCAACTTGTACTTGCAAGACCTTATACCATGAATTATTCTCAATGTAGACATATAAGACATTAGATGTAGATATATAAGACATTCAGTATATTAAAAACGAGACAAAGCAATTCAAGCAGTACACAAACAAGAAATTTACACTGTAAAATGTATAAAGGAAAAATATGCAAGAAATCCAGTAAGTCATGTACTAATGATATTTACATGGAAGCATAAAAATTCACTCTTACTTTCATGTAATTGCAGAGAGATGGATCCCATTGTGCAACCCTGTAGGACTAATACCACAGAAATCATCAAATTTATGAGACTTTCTTGGACAAGATGAACTGTGCCAAAAAAACTACAGATTCTAGAAAATATAGTACCAGTCTCTTCAGACCATCTCCAGAATTAGGAATGTAACCACTTAACAAATAAAATGAATCAAATTCTGCTGTCACAAGACGCCCTTCACCATCATGATCTGATATGCCGAGGCCATAATTAACTGAAAGTGGCTTTATCTGTGAGACAAAAGATAACATCAATCAAGTATGCAAAAGCAGCTAGCATATAGAGCATTAACAGGAGTTTTTTTTTTTTTTACTAACAAATAGAAAAAATCCTTGGCCCATTTGGATCTTGACATCCAACTAGATGTGCTGCCCTGCCATGGCAGCCCAAGGGGGTTGATGAAAATAGTAATAGGAACCTAGTATTAGCCGTTTCAAAGGATGTACTAGAACGTACTTAATAAAAATATGTGATAATATAGGCATATGCAAACCATATCCATCCAATGCCAGTCCATCTGAACATTATGGCTATACATAAATAACTAGACCACCCTGCGGCACAGAAATGATAGTAACCAGAATCTAATCAGCATTACCGAACATGCAAAAAAGATCCCCAGTTTTGCAAACTACATGTAGCAGATATATCCCGCTGTTCTTGTTACATCTAGTCATGGATGAAAAAAAATTTGGTATCAGTACCGGCCGCGGTCCTATCAAACAATATGTATCAGTATCAAACATATCTTTTTCTAAGTAAAAAAAACGAACCAAGGGGATATAGATTGATATTCGAAATATCAGCTAATATACCATCGATTTAGTGATATATTGAAATTTCATTGCGATATCGGAATATATTGGGTATCAGGCCACCGTACTGATATATATTGCAGATATTAGCATATCATCCAATTTTTCATTCCATATATCCAATCGTTAAATGTTCATTTCCCAGCAAGGAGGTTGTGATAAGGAAAAGGGTTATATTGGGACCAAAAACTATCAGTTTTCTTCCTAGCAACTGAAATTTACATATCTATGGTATAACAGACAGACGAGATTTTTTTCAATCCATCATTGGATGAACTAAGGTAATTCTTCTAAATTTTTGTTTTATTTATGCATATATTTAGTACTTTGGCTTCAAAGCATCCTAACAACAATTTCCCTACTCAACCTATCAGTTGCAAAATTTATTCCATTAAACAGTTTTAGTATAATTAGAGAAGGAGAAGAACAGATACATGACTGCAATAGGAATACCATCTCACCCAGAAGGTGATTTTTTTTCTTTTCATATCTCATTCTTCAGTGTATGAAGAATGCATGCATGTATCCCTCTTTATCCTTTAGTTGAATAACCAATTATGACTTTAGAAGTTTTATTCCCACAAAACTATTCAAATTATCATAGAATCTTATGGTTCTGAATCAGACAACATTGAGTAAGAGATTCATCTTTCGTCATTTCTTTATTGAACTATTGGTTGGATAAACTTACACAACATATAGAAACATAAAACTATAAAATTCAGCAAAAGCAAAACCTCTTGTTTGTAAAGAGTTTTGTTTTTTGGGTTCCATAAGGGCTGACTGGGTCATCATTACACAATGGTGTTAGCCCTTTCCCATCCCACAAGCCCCCTTCACCCCATCCCATTTTGATTTGAACTTGATGCCTCTCAGTTGAATTCTTAAGCTTAAATTGTTCATCGTTCCATTTCAGTCAAACTTATTTTTGACTTTAAGAAAACTTCTAATTTTTGAAGTTAAGTCCGTTCACTTTGAAACCTCTGAAGTTAATGTAAAAAGGCACCACACAAGCACGAGTAAACAGCCCTATTTGCAAAAAGAGAAACCATAACTTAAGCTATACATGCTCTTTTATCTAGCATAACATTCACTAAGCATATACTTTGGTGTGAGTATGAACAAGGTCCAATAGCACATGAAAAGGCAAAAAGTAAGCAGAGTACACAAATTCAAAAAATGAATACGCCACCTAAGATGAATATGGGGTCCATATGAAAATAATTCTTGGTGTGTAAAAACACTGACTCTTGTGCAATTTATCTAGATCAAGATGTGAGCTATAATTGAGCTGCAATGTGGGAAACTTTAATTAATCCAACCTCTAATAGCGGGGAGTTCAAAATTTTGTGCTTAATATTGTCGTTTAAGCATAACATTGCATATGAATAATGGAATAACACAAACTGAAATTAACAACTTTTAAGGAGATTTTGTAGAGTAACAATATTTAAAGAAGCATACCCGTGATATAATTGCACTACCAGCATATCCAAGTTTGGAAATACTGCATGTCCAAAAGCTATTTTCATAGCCTTCAAGAAGATCTTTGACCGACTCAACATCTGTCTCCTATCCAAGGATACCAAATTAATTCTTTCATTAAAGAAGGAATGGCATGTCATGAGATATTATAGTCATATATAGCATTCAATGTCAAAAAAGGTGGCTATGTACAGTAGGTTTCCAACATGGCTCTGAGAAAGTTGTGTAAACAACCTTACTCGTGCAATCCAGAAAAACAGTTTTCTATGGTTTTGAATCAGTGTCTGGAGTTCAGTGTAATTGAAGAAAACATTTTGCTGCACATATGCTTTTAAGAAAAAAACTAGACAACTTTAAGGGAATGAGTTATTTTCAATTGAGAAAAGAATATTACAACGATAAAAAGCATCCTCTCAAATATGCTGAGTGATGAATTCTATAGAATGATCCCAACTACTACAGTGTGCTTTTTCCAGAAGTGTGTGTGTGTGTGTGTGCTCTATGCAAATATATATATATAAAATGGCATGCAAAGCCATTCCACCAAATGGTCAACTCAAGTTATAGAAATGCTGCAACCTCAGCAAATGTTAGGAGAGCACCATCTAATCTAAGTTATGCAAATCTTGCAAAATGAGCAGTCCAACAGAGCTATATGCATTATTTTAGTTTTAACTCCTTTCTGACTAAAATATAATAAAACCTGTTCATAAACTAGGGAGTTTGATTCATCATATTGTCACTTTAATTTAAAACCAAGCAGGTATGTTGATTTATTTTTACTCTTTTTTTTTTTTTTTGAACTGTTATTATGCCCTTACCCTTGCTCTAATGATTTCAAAGTTACTTTTTCAATTTGTTTCTTCAGCATTATTGATCCACATAAAATAACGAGATTGGGTCACCAATTTTAGCAATTCTAAGAGCTCCATAGTGATGTAAAACGTATGACGGGTGATCTTGAATGCATGTATTTTTTTTTTTTTTTTTTTTTGGGGGAGGTAATCAAAACTGGTCATTGTGGGCCTTCCCCTTGCACCTATGAAATTTTCCACCTAGTTCCAAGTTGACTCTATCTAGGCATAGGTTGGCTGATTCAATGGCCTCTTTTGTGCTGGTGTGGTGATCAACTACACTATCTAGCATGTTCAATGTAGATACCTTCTCACATGAAACATATACTTATTTTTTTAGTTTAAAAAAAAAAAAAAAACCAGTCTTATCAGTCTTCAAAAGAAAATTGGCTTTCTCATGTAACAGTGAAATATAACTTCACTGGAAAAAAGTCAATTATAATACCCAAACAAGGCAAAAGCAGCTTTACATGCATATTGACTTCTTCATTATTGAAAAGTAAAAGGAAACATTATAGGAGACACTGAAGGGGGCGTCACATAATCACACAATACGAAATAAAAACAGGCAATGTATTGGCAAAATTATTTAAAGATACACTGACAAGAGCAATCCAGAGAATAGTTCAAAAAGCCAGCTGTGATATGATGTTCACTAAAAAAGAGTAACGTGGATTATTCTCTGTCATGATACTATATCAAATAATCCAAAACCTGTTTAAGTTTCCAAAGCATGGGAATATAAGAAATTTCAGGTAATTCTTTCCTGGTTCATTCTACTTTTATTGAGAATATACCATAGTCAAACTTAATGCCAGAGTTAGGAACAGATATCAGTGAAAACACAATTTCTGGCAAAAATATTAGTGATACGCCATGCACTTGCCTTTAGCTTGGTCTCTTGCAAGCACAGGACATCGAAATCCTCTCTTTGTGCAAGTTCTAGGACAGAAAATCCCTCCGATTTCAGCAATGCTCTCAACCCATTGACATTCCAAGACATTAGCTTCATAAACTTTGCATCACGGGAAAGAGCAGGCGGCCTCATGGTCCTTGGATTATAAGCAATCCAATCTTTTTGTGGCTTCTTGTGGGCTAATTTTGTCCATGGTTCATTGTCATGAACAGACTCTCCAACTTCTTTTGAAACTTTGACGTATCCACTAGCAGTTTCTGAGACCAGCCTCCTCTTTGTGTGAGGCCCTTCACCTAAAAAAAATGGAAATCAGAGGCAACTTTGAATAAAGAATCATGAAGCATTGGTCATCTATGGAACTGGTACTGGCACAGTGCTACCACATCAACCCAATTAAGCACTCATTCATTCAACTGCAACATTGCAGAGAGAAGCTTGGTGGATGCAAGAAGAGACTAGTATATGGATTACTAATAACAAACACCAAAAGAATTACGACCTCACTAGATTCAATTGATATCTCTTCTCTCCTAGTAACAATACCAGCATTGACATTTATAGTTGGATCACCACCTGCAACTTTCTTCGTAATTCTCTTTCTCTGCTGCAGTCCAGAAGCTTCTGAAACTGCCTTTACTCCTTGTATCGACTCTTGAACACATACATTTCTGGACTTCAGGTCTGCATCTACAGATGCTTCATTTGCTGGCAGATAACTTTCACCTGCCCAAATAAGTCAGGGTTAAGCAATCAAATACAGTGTCAAGGCAATGGATAATGATAATGATGTGGCTTCTTGTCAACCAATCAAAGGATAATGATATGCCAGAACACAAGTGACTTGTGTCAATTGATCAAAGCATAATTGTTGGGTATAGCCTCAACATGAACCCGATAGACACAAGAAGCCTATGAATAGTAAGCCCAAAAAGGAGAAAATTTTAAGCTGCCTATAAGACCCAAGTTCAAAGAATAGACTCCTAACATGACCTAATAGATCGAGTGGACAAATGTCTAAATGGTCACTGAATGGATTAGGTCTAAGGCCCGAATGGCTGGATTTCCGACCAACGGTTAACCTGACCAGGCAATTAACCCATTTGAGCAGCTAACCAACCAAGTAATTAGCTAAGTAAGCAGTTTATACACTAAAATTAACCCAAGGATGATCTTCTAACATCAGCTACTTATCATTATCGACTAAATTGCCTACAGAAAATCCGACAGTTAGAATGTGCAAAATAACCGTTGAACTATTTAATTTCCAACTAATCTAAACATTCAAATCATGACTAGTAATTTCTATTAAGGAAATCGTCATCAACCGGTAAAGTGACTATAAATACGCCCACTTTCCATAAAAAAAGGGAAGAAGATGGAAAGCAAGCATAGAGTAAAGTCCTCTAGCAAACTTGTTATTTTGCATAATATAGAGAGAAGTCTCTCCTCTCTCTCTCTCTCTCTCTCTCTCTCTCTCTCTATCCTCATGATCTCTCCCACATTTCAGATTTTTTGGGATAGTTTAACAACATGAACGTCGAAGAATATTCTAGCGATCAAGTCTCATACCCTTTGAACTTTTATTTACTGTTGTAATGTGTAGGATCTAGATAAAATATTCGATAATTCAATCCAAATTCATTTGAATCATAATCCTAATTTTAGGCATGCATCGATAATAATATGCCACGAAATAATCATAAAATGCCTATATATGCTAACATCTCAAATCCATACCATCTACTTTGCTGTCGAGCAAACATTTCAAGGTTGACACAAGCTCATGTTTACGACCTTTAGTGGATGCTCCGAAACTTCTGAAAATTACAAAAATCATAATCATAACAGAATCCTACATTCATACATTTAATTAAAACTCGTAGATATGATATTCTCTACAGACACACACACTCCAAAATGGGTAAGTTTATATACATATATTCACTGGGCCTGAGACTGGCTATCATAGTTGGAGTTTTGGAACCCGGGCGTGTCTTACGTTACACATGTCCATCCCCGAGATATGCCCTACCAATAGGATCTGACTTGACTTAAGGAAAAGGTGCTTACGAGACGCTACTGGGAAAACATTAGCTACAGGCGGCCAGAGTTGGGAAGGATTGGGCGGCAAGCACACAGTCGATGAAGTAGAGATCCGGCCTAGGGTTACCCTGCACTTGCAAGACGGATCGAAGGAGGAAGCCGAGACGTCAGGTTAAGATTCCAGCGGAGATGAAGACCATCAGACACGGATTCTGAGGATTCGGGACACAGTCCAAGAGAGAGATGGAGTCATCTGGTTGAAACACGACTTGGGAGACATTTCTTGATGAGCAGCTCTACAGGTGTACGAAAAACACTTTTTAAAGACTATTAAGCGCTGGAAGAGTGCTTTAGACAGGTCATCAATACATACATATATATATATATGTGTGTGTGTGTGTGTGTGTGTGTGTGTGTATACGTGCCTATGCACCTCAGATGTTAAGGTTTTACTGTTTGTTGATGACTGCTATCAAGCAATCTTACAAAGTATACTCTATTACATCACAAAGAAAACAGGCCACTGGCAGAGATAGAAGAAGTGTCAATATGATGCTTGCTGGTGTTTACCTCAACGCAGTCCTGAGCTCTGGAATTGTCATACTCCCGAGCTTCACGAGATCATCTTTGATAGACAGGAGTTTGACTAATTCACTTCTTTCACCATTTCCCTAGACATGAAAACATGAAGAATAAGATTTCCCTAATGTCAAGTAACGGGATGGATTATGACTGAAGCAGTAAACAACCTTGGCATTGGTGGACATTGAGGCCATTGACTTTTTATCTTTTTCGGCAGAGCCTATTGCTCGCGCTTGCATGGAAAACAATGCTCCGACGTTCAGACTTTTAGGGAAAACCGCAAAACTGCAAATAATGTCAGTCAGTTTACTGACAAGCATCATATATACCACACAGCGTCGATTTTCAATTCAAGAATACCAGCCAAATTGCATCGTATGAAATCTTAGCACAGTATTAACTCGTATATTTTCACATATTAGCATAAAAGAGAGCAATTCCGCTAAGGTGGGGAAGGGATAATACAATAAATTCTAATTAATGATGTCTGGATTGCGTGGCAGAAGAACCTCCTAAAATGAACGGAACTTAGAAACCCTAATTGCATGATGTTCGACTGCGATCGAATGTGAGATATAAAAAAAATCATTCGCAAGATAGTATGAAAGCTCTGGACAGTACACAGATGAAGAATAACTAAGCAATGAGGCGAATGGGCGTACATAAGGGAGGGGTTGGCAGCGGTTACCGGCATAGAAGAGAGAGAAGGATAACCACCGAGAGTTGCGGTTCCTCTACCGCCACACTGCGTCGTGCACAGCAAGCGCAATTCCGGTGAATACCGCGTAATTAACTGGGAGGGTTTGCTTCGACGCTGTTGGGCGGTTCGAAATTCGATGAGCAATTTGTGTTTATAATTGAATTTTTTTTTAAGTTTATTATTATTAATATTGTTTTTCTGTTGTTGCCCTTTTCGATTTATAGACCTCTTCACCATAAGAAATCACATCACAAGGATGGGTAATAGAATATCAGAAAAATCGTTTATATATTTTATTTTCTTCATCATTAAATAAGATAAAGACAAATCAAAAGAAATATATTTTTATGTTTTATACATAATTATTTATTTTAAATAAAAAATAATAAAATATAAGTAATGAGTAAAAATTAGTTGATATGTTAATAGTAATTATAACTATTTTTATTTATATTATATATTTATACCATATACTAAAAAATACTTTTACTATGTTTATTTATATTTATACTAAAAAAGTAAAAATCTACGATTTTGCGAAGACCAAATTTACGCTTTAAAAAACTATATAACATTTTAGCAATCACCAATTACAATAAAGCAAGTTAAAACTTATATATCTATTTATTTATTTTTATACAAACTTATTAATATAAAACATTAAAAGAAAAAGTCAATTACATAATGCCATCCTAACAATATTTTAAAAGAAATAAGCCAAAAAAATGTAATAAAATCTGGTACAGTTAATGAGATCTTTACTTTAATTAATAAATTTTTTCCTTCAAAATCCATTTTCTTCTTACATTGGTGAATAATTTTCTTTGCTGGTTCTATTATACATTTTTTCGTAGACACATCTGCTAAGGGGAAAAAACAGAACGAACAGGGACTGATACAAATATGGTTGCAGCCTTGCCCTGTACAAAACAAAAAATATAATAGCATTACAGTGAACAAACGAAGGGAACATGTTTAACTGGCTTCATCCACATTCACAAGTCAGGGAGCTGCTTCTGAACTTGCAAATCCGGTGGGCTTTTCCTGATAATTAGCTGGCTCCATGGCCTGCTCGCTACCTGATGGCACATGTCGATCCAACGCAGACATGCATGTTTGATAAATTTAAAAGGCAATAATAACATAATTAGGATGAAAATCAAAACAGACATTCAAAGCAGCGTAATCAGTATTCTGGGAGAGTTTGGGCATCTTACACTTGCCAGGCATAAGCTGATCACATTATGATATTGAACACTTTGAAGAAAGCATGGTTAAGAGATTTCAAGAACATGTTTCAAAATCTCAAAGAGAAGATTTAACTTAAAGGATTAGGAAAATGAAACACTAAGCATTCAATATAAATAATTTATATTCTAGTCAAATCAAAGAGCCATCAAATGAATTTCCTCGTAATAACTTGATTGATTAATATTTATAAGAATGGTCTAATTTCTTTAAATGTATGGTTATAATTCTAAACTTTTATATTTGCAAGATAAAAGTCTCATATTAAAGAAATGGACAAGAACCACCAAGACTCATAAGTATGTAGTTGCCATAATTGTTGGTTCCAAATTTCAGCTAGTCACCATCCTCATGCTCCAAGTAAAAGCAGGCATGAACATAACTCACTAAGAGAGACAGGATATATGAAGCAGGTACTTATTGTTGGCTCTCTTGAGCTTGATAGATATGAAAGCAATCACACACGCACACACTACTGGTACCTGTTTTAGGCAAAATGCTGCTTTCTCTGTTCCCTTGGGATGGGATGAATTCCTCAAGCTGTGACTCCATATTCAGCACATCATCTTCAACTCCAAGATATATATCATCAGGCAGCAAATCAACAATGTCAACATCAGAAGGAAGCAGATCAGCAATGTCAACATCATCAAGGTTGTCTTCATCGTTGCCGTGAAAGATATCTGCCTCCTCCTGGTGTTGGCTGAGCCAGTAGTCACGGAACCACATTGATGTATTAATCAATTCCCACCACGCTGGAGAAAAGTCTTCCACTCGGCGAAGAGCAGCAGGGATGAAAAGTGGGGCATCGGGATTCAATCTTGAACTTCCTCTGGAAACTAAAGCCATCCTCATCATATAAACTAGTAAATTTGCTTGAGCGATTCCTGGTAGCTACATTTTTATCAGTAAGGCCATCTTCCCAGGATCAGTATATGCAGAACATTAGCAGTGAATAATGACTTAAGATAGTAGAATATAGAATAATCCTTGTTCCACTATCCAATAGCTTAAAATTTTGCATGTACTAGTTTTTTGACCGAGCTTCAGAGTTTTATTAATTAAGTGGTACTACATTCGATTCAAAAATCCTTTTTCTATAGGTATTTTAGAGTAGGGGTGAAAATAGATCAGTTTGATGTAGATTGAGCAATAGTTTATAACTAAATTGTATATTGTAGTTTGAATTTTTATCAAATCAAATTAAATTGTTAATTGAGTCAAATCATTCACCCAGACGATCAATGTACAAGTTGGTGTGATTTAGAATGTTTATGCAACTTATAATATTAAATTTATTAATCTAAAAATTATTTATTCAATTGACCATTATACAAAAATCTAAAAAACAAGTAACAATATTAACATAATAATAACTATATGTGTTTCAAAATAATGTAGCAAATATAATAAAATATTAAAAAATAACATTCTAAGTAAAAAATTAATCATAAAAAAAAATACTCCTATAACAAACTTAATATTATATTTATAAAAAAACAATAATATTAAGATAATAAAATATAATAATCATAAAATATTTATTATATGTGTAATTTCTTTATATTTTTCAACATCATTCAAAAATTCTCTAATATTATAAAAATTTGCTGAAAATATGGCCAATATTGATAATAAACATGAATATATAATAATTTAGATGATAATAAATTATGAAAAGAATTATAAATTTAATCACTTATACAAAAAGTTGATTTGAAAGCATATTAAAATAGGTATGAGCAATATATATTTAGTTATGATAAAAAGTTACTGATAAATCTAGTCGCAATATGGGTCAATTACTAAGTCAACAAAGCCAATAAGGAGTAAGGCGAGGAAACCGTTCGCTCTATGAACAAGCTCAAGCTCGAGGACAACGCTAGCAATATCCTTAAGTCTACCATCTACCTTAGCGATAAAAGGACCGTAAGAGATGCCCGAAGCAGGCCTAGCCAAGTCGCGGTCAACCATGACCGCCCGAGAGGTCGAGAGGCTCAGGACTTTCCCAAAAAGACCCTCCAAGAGCCGCCTCCTCTAACATCAGTCCGCGAACTCACGATAATGGAGCTCCACTGTAGGGAGGAGGACTTTACCTATGGTTGTCACAAGGATGCCAAATAAAGGCGATAATTATATTTCCGATTCCCAACGAACTCGCAATCACCTCATTGGCAAACAAATATAATATATGACATCCCAACAGGCACGCCCAATCAGGTATCAAAATATAGTAACCAAACTCACACGCAGCCTAACAACTCCAATATATCTCAATCAAGCGTGCTCTCCCTTATCGGTGGCATTAAAAAGTCTAGAATAGTGGTAAAACGGCTCTTCAACCACCCGATGGGCGCCACGTGTCTCCTCCCAAATAGTTCATTCTCCTTATAAATACCCAGTGAGGCTCCATTCAAAAGGACCTCTGGGCAAACTCTCATTCTCACTGAGACCTCCCTTAGTCTCCCATTCCCTCTTAAGGCGAACCAAAGAGATTATTCAAATAAGAGTTGCAAAGACTCCCGGTGAGCAATCCCTCCTAAAAAAGAGAGAGACAAAATTGACCACCGGAAGGAATGATCCTCAACACTACTGAAAAGACTTCAACCCAAATAGTGAAGATTTCTCACCGCGCCGTT
Organism: Nepenthes gracilis; assembly: GCA_033239525.1. Lineage (NCBI taxonomy): Eukaryota > Viridiplantae > Streptophyta > Magnoliopsida > Caryophyllales > Nepenthaceae > Nepenthes > Nepenthes gracilis. Next base: position 2,039,453 of record BSYO01000008.1, on the reverse strand, counting down.
GCCGTGGTTTTCCTCCCCATTTAAGAGGAGGCTTTCCACGTAAAGATCTGGTCTTGATCTTCCTCTCGCATCCAACACCACTCATACTTGTGTTGCTCGGAAACAACGTATCCGACTGGACCTCGCGGATCCAGAACGCAACAAATATTAAGATAATAAAATATAATAATCATAAAATATTTATTATATGTGTAATTTCTTTATATTTTTCAACATCATTCAAAAATTCTCTATTATTATAAAAATTTGCTCGAAATATGGCCAATATTGATAATAAACATGAATATATAATAATTTAGATGATAATAAACTATGAAAAGAATTATAAATTTAATCACTTACACAAAAAATTGATTCGAAAGCATATTAAAATAGGTATGAGCAATATATATTTAGTTATGATAAAAAGTTACTGATAAATCTAGTCGCGAAATGGGCCAATTACTAAGCCATCCCACTTGCCAACAAAGCCTAATAAGGAGTAAGGACTAGGAAACCTCTCTTTTCTCTTCTCCCTATGAACAAGCTCTCTTTCTTTTCCTTTTTCTCTTTCTTTTCCAGTTTTTTCTGCAACTCAGCCATTTTCGCCTAAAGCCACCTCAACCTCCCGATTATTTCCCCCGTAAGAGATTTCTTCGGCGGGTTATAGCCAATAGTGGAAGTGATCAATTATGAAAAACCACCGTATTATTATTATTATTATTATATTTTTTATTTTAGTTTTTATTTTAAAATTTAAATTGATACTCATCACCACAAGACAACATTCGACAACAGTAGCTCTCCAAGTGTCCAACCAGGAGAATCCTAAGTATACCTCACAAACTTTTATAAAATTTAAGAAAGGAATATAATATACGTAGGCCGAAAATAAAATCGATAATAATATATTCCATTAATATAAAAACCAACCTAAATGACTAGGATATTATAAAAGGACCCAACATAATAAAACCCTCACAATACCTCATTGGATATAAATCCGGATAAATATAATATATGACATGCTATCCAAATATCGTAAGGGAGGTATCCAAATATAGTATCAACTCATCAACATAAAGTAATAGCTCCAATATATCTCATACAAGAACCAAGGCCCTCATCCAGGTGTCCAAAAATCCCCGAAATCTCGAATACCAATGTAAAACCACCGAACAACCGGTAAAACATATATGTATGTACAAAATAAACAAATGGGGTGTATGAAAATAACATGCATATTAGTATAATCTCCAAACAGTGGTCAAATATTATCGGATACAAAATTAAACTAATGATAGTGTTAGATGATACTTGCCTCAACTTTATTCAAAGAAAATTTGCCAAAACAATACTCCGGATTATCCAAATCAGGCAATTCTCTCTGCTGTCAGCGCGTCACCCGCGCATTAACCCCCTTCTCTCTCCTCTGCGCAACTCTCTGCCACGTGCGCTGCCTCACCCATGATCACCACTACATTGCCCGCTAGCTGCTGTTGCCTCAGCCTCCCACTACAGCCGCCAACCTTCCCCGACAAGTTCTCTCTCTCCTCACCACAATCGCTGCTAGCACTTTTGCCCCTTTCTCTCTCTTTATGCGACTCCCTTCTTTACCAAAATTAGGATTCTTTAACCAATTTCTCTCAAAATTCACGCATGCAAACAACGATTCAATATCAATAAAGAGAATAGAATGATTTACTTACATCAATTTCTCGTTTCTCTTCTAGTGACGGCAGTGATGGCAATGACGACTTCTCCTTCGACCCACACGATCACTCCTCTACCCTGCCACCCACCAATGTGCCGCCTCCTCTTCTTCTCCTTTACTCCTCTTCTCCTTCCTCTCCTTTCTCCTACTTCTCCTTCCTGTTTTGCTTCATGCTGAACCCTCTCTTTTCTCCTCTCCCTCTCCCTCTCTCTTTCTTTTCCTTTTTTCTCTTTCTTTTCCTTATTTTCTTTCTGCTACTTCTGCCCAACACCAAACTCCCTTTATTTCCCCCCTTGTCCTATTTCTTCTATTATTATTATTATTATTATTATTATTATTATTATTATTATTATTATTATTATTATTATTATAGATGTATTTTTTATTTTATTATTCTTTTACTTCAAAATTTAAATTGATACTCGAACAATAGTACAGACACATCTCGAGTACTAGTCCAACTTATCTAAATATCCTCCAAAATTTTATAATATTTAATAAATTTTCGGCACACCCAAGTTACCTAAAATCACAATTAAAATTAAAATAATCCAAATAGAATCCAAGGTATTATAAAAGCCTTCCTTACAAAGCATTACAAATACTCTTCACTATCTCAGAAAAAAGGGAGAACTCTCGAACACACAGAAGGTCGATCAAAACCTCAGCTAAAGCATCATTTGAGCGAAATATAGGAGCCCAGAAATAATCAAACTCTCTTTCCCCAACGCAGCTCTTTCTCCTCCTCACAAAACCGCTTGCCACCGAGTGCATCCTTAGTAAACCACTCCAATCAAGTGCCTTCCTTCCTTTCTAAGTCGCTCCCCATTAAGTGCCCCTTAGTAGCTACTCATGAGTGCAACATATCAAAGCTTTGTCCTCCATCTCACCAAGTTGTTCCCTACCGAGCACATACAGAAGCCCAATCCTCCTCTCACATCCCCGCAAACATGCAACTCTACATTCTTTCGCATCCTCCTTACATCTTTTTATTTTCTAAGAAAAATTTTTGACTTGAGCGTCGGAGGATAAACCGGTGAATGAGTTTCACCGATCCTCTTACCTCTTATTCATTATTTGTATTGTATAAATTTCAGGTTAATAAAAATGAGGACCGAATATGTTCTAATTTGACCCGTAGTGAAATATTGAGTGGCTCTTTAATTCGTACCACAACCCAAATCTTGGGACGCGTAAGTTACATACATTTATATGTTTAAGTTTGTGTGCAATTTAGTTCAATTTGGATTCTTAAATCATTAACAAACTGAATTTACAATTTGAATAAAAAACCAAATTGTGCATATATCTAACAATAACTCACGAGAATAATTCATTTAGCATTGACCTCCATATACCTAGCAAGTAAAATAATGCTGGACTCCTAATTTATAACAATCAACATAGATGGATACAACATATACCTATATGAAGTGATCATCAAACACAAAAATTGTTATAGGCATTTCCAATTTATAAATGATGTGCTAAAGGCATCTCAATTTTATTTTTAGATTAGCATTTTATGTTTCTTTAAATAAATAAAACAAATTTTAAAATATAAAGAGGTATACAGGAGTTTTTAGTAAGTCGTTTAATTTTTCAGTTCTGTTAAAGCAAAATGTCATAATAAAGAGAAGAAGTTTCATTATCATATATTTAAATAAATTATAATATTTAGTTAAATTTTAATTGAAATGTTAGATTTTATTGATAATCAATCCAAATGAAATCAGCACATCAAATATACAACAAAAACTAGTTCAAAATACCGACGGAGTGATAAATTTTAATTGAAATACGACCACAAAGCAACATTAACGAGACATCATCAAATAAATTACAAGCAGATCAGAAGCACAGACAACAATTTTGGAAAAATGAAGGATAAAAGGCAAGAGAAGAGTCATATCGAACAGAAAATTCACCACCAGACCATCGCGATTCTAGATCAAACGCATAGATGTCGCAGAGCGAGAAAAGGTTAGAATTTCGATTACCTTGAAACGGAGGAGAGCTGGAGGGGAAGAAAAATATCTCGTCTCCTTTGGACCGAAGACGCGTATACAGATAGCATGCATAAATAGACGGGTGATACAGAGATGGATCTGAATGTGACTCGTGACGACCGACAATGGCAAATCGTCTTGCAGGTGCCAACTACGCAAATTATAGACGATTACTATTTAATAATATTAATTTGGAAAACAAATATTAAATAATTAATTGTTATTTTTAAAAATAATTATTAATTATTATACATATTTTTGAATCATAGGGGCGAGCCTGTGCTACGTGTATGGATGCCATTGGCCTTAACGGGGCCCGCGGCATGTGCGCTGCTGCTCTACAACCCAGCAGCATGCATTTTCTGCTGAGGATGATGACACCGAACATCACGATCAACAGACGGTTGCAATTCTGTTTGATTTGATGGACAAAATATAGAGCTGACGGCTGTGATCGCAATTGCTTTGCCAGGAGGGAATAGGTGATTAATTTTCCACATATTTTATTCGTGTTGCCATATAATATTTAAAAATATCAACAATTTATTTATTTATTTATACTTATTTATTTATTTATAATACTAAAAAAAAAAGTAAAAATTATATCGATATAAAATACATAAAGTATTCATTATTATATACTATAAAAATATATATATTGATGTGTCCTTATATTTAAATTATTATGTGAGTTATAGAGTTGTTCAATCTTCTGTGTCCGGTCAAATTGAAATCAATTTGATCCCGTCTTTTTTAACTTGATCCCCACGCAACATAACTAAAAATAATAGGTTAGAAAATTGATAAAATTTACCTTTTGATTTATTCTCCAACGCTCAAATTAAATATATTTTTAATAAAATATAAAAATGTAAGAATGATATAAGATGATGTGTGAATGCATATGATGGGAGATTGATTATGAGTGTGCTCGATTGAAGGGCAACTTAGGGATGCTCCTAACTATTTGACGATTTCAAAGTGCGCCTTGCTTAAGGGCCGCTTAGGGACGTGCTCAATTGAAGAGCAATTTTGAAGTGTGCCTGGTTAATGGGCAATTTCAAAGTGCATCCAATTTAAAGACGGTTTAAATGTGACTTCGAGGCGCACCAAGAAGATTGAGCTCCTAGAAGGTAGGGTAACCTCTTAAATTGATTGGAGGGTTAATCTCCTAAAAAGATTTAATAACAAGCCCCTTTGATAGATTATAGGGTTGACTTCCTGAATGGATTGGAATGTTGCCCTCCTGAAATGATTAGTGAGTAGGCCTATTGGATGGAGGATAACGCTTTTCTAGATGAAAGGTTGGCCTCATTGATGGATTCTGTAATGTCTTTTTCCTCATTTGTTTTCTATCCGCATATAGAACTCTCTTCTTTTAATTTAGAATTCCCCCATTATTTATTTGTAAATGTAAACGAGTATTTATAGTGCTTAGGTCGATGAATGCTAAGGTTGGTAGACAACTATTTATGCAGATTTGATAGGTTGTCATAGAGAACGTGGATACTGATTATAGCAGCTGTCCTCAATCAAAACGGTTATTTTTTTTTTGGCGAGATTGTGAAAAACACTTAGTATTACAGTTGTCATTTTTGGAGAGGTTGCACAAATTGTAGGCAAATATTTTTAAAATATTTGTCAGACTTGTATTAACTAATTATGATATGTTTTCTTAATGCGTGAAAAAATGACGTAGACTGTTTTAATGAGGTTGTTTATGGTATACTATTGGGCCAGTCCATGGCTCTGCGAGTAATTATGGGTTGTACGATTTTGCATTGTAACTTTTAGACAGTTTTTTTACCTAAAATTTTAGTATCCGAGTCAATCCATAGGTGACAAACCTATAATATATATATATATATATTTATTAAAATTATTAAAATTGGCGTGAAAAGAAATAAAATAGATAAAAAATTAAAATAAAATGAGATTTATATATATTTTAAATAATTATAATATAAATAATTGTATACGTGTGCATATATTTATACATTATAAATCCTTTTTAATTGATATCTAACCATGCCAAGTCTTTAAAAAATCACATAATAATTTGTTCATGTCATTGCTAGGAAGGTTAATGTATCATATTTGTTTATTTAATACAAGATATTTATCTATTAATAATTATTCACGTGATATGTGAATAATAATAAATTATCATTATTTGTCATATCTTAATATGTTTATAAAAATTAGTTTTAGTGGAGCTTATTTGTAAATTGATTATATATGGTTTCCTTATTATAAACATGTGATAAAAATCTTAGAAAATTTCATTTATTTTAGTTTTTTTTTCAGTCCATGTGTGCATTGCTATATTATTAAAATATAATAAGTTCTACAATACATTATAAAGAGTATAAAAGTTTGAGAATAAATATTTAAAATAAAAATACTAATAAAACTTAAAAAATGAAAAAAAAAAGGAATATATTTGTTATATTTTTGTTTTTCAATTTTTACAGGAAATCCCTTATTAACCTTAAAACCTATAAGTCCTGCAGAATTGGCCCAATAGAAGCAAAGGAAAGGCCCAGGCCTTCATATAGGCCCAAAAGCAGTCATGCTTGGTAGCCCAAGTCTTGATTCCGGCCTCGACAAATCAAATGGCAGGCTGGCATTCGCTTTCCTAAATCCCTTTCCCTTCATTTTCCGTCTCTCCCCTTCACAGTCCGCCGGTCCTCAAATTTGATTATGCGAGATTCAAAGGCGCGCGTTTCTGACTGTGTCAGAATCAGCAGAGAGAGATCAAGTTACAGAGTCACTTCTTCAAAGAAAATAGATAGAGGAACAGGATTTTGATGCTGGTTTTCCACTTATATTGATGACAACAATCGAAGCATTCTTTAGTTCTTTGTCGATTGTGACAGTGATTCAAGGAATGAGCAAAGATTATGCACAAATATGAGTATTAAATGCCGGATCTGGTGGCCTAGGCAATTCTCTTCATCTGAACCTCCGACATCATCGTCTTCCAGTCTCTTATTATTTGGCTGGTTCGTATCATCTTCATCTACCTCAGTTGATATTGTTGTAGCGTTTGCGCACGATGAAGCTTCTCTCTCACAGTATCGCCAATCCGCTGTCGAGGTATTGGATCGAAGGAGCTTCAATGTTTTAGCTTCCGTGCGATGATAATTTGGTTTATTTTGAGCGTTTAATCACGCAACTGTAAACACTGGAATGGTGATTGCTGTCTGATTCATTTTAGTTGCAATTAGACAAAAATGTTCCGCAAGTGTGAAATTAGTACGCATGTATGATTTGACAGGCGAATATAGTGCTGGATTCAAATAATGGAATGATGCAGTACAAATTTCAGGAACTGCTGATTTGTGTGCGCGAGTACTCTTTTTAGGACTGATCTATCTTGCTTCTTACGTCACCTCAACTCTGTCTAGCGCAATTTTATTAGATTATGGGCTCTCCTACTTAATGCCCTTACTACGCGCCGATGGATAGAGTAGAATTCAACAAAAGCGAAAAGAAATAGGGATCCTTACAAAGACACATATATGCATATACATTGATGTAATTTCACTGTATAGAGTTTGGGGAGGGGGTTAAACCTGAAACCTGTTCATAAGGTTTTAGCCTTCACCTGCTCTTCTAAGGCCTCATCTGGTTGGCTATTTAATTTATTGGAGGAGGGAACTTTATGGACGTATCTGGGTATGATATTGGCATTTAAGTGGTTATGTTAAAGCATGGCAGTTCAGATGGAGCGCTCTTTCTCTCATTCTCTCTCTCTCCCTCCCCCAATCCAATTGATTTTGGGGTTTTGGTGGTGGTTGTTGTGAGAATCTGCAGTGCCTCTGATGGGTTTAGTCACGACACAAGCTGCTCCGGTGGTAAGCCCACTTGCTAGCAAAGCCCAATACGAAGTAAGGGCCAAGAGACCGCCCGACTTGCCCATCCACTGCGAGTAGGCCCAAGGGGGAACAACGGGTTAGGACTAGAAGACAGCCCTCGTGACTCAGCTAATCATGGCCCAAATCAACCCTCCTGCTCAGCGGCAACAAATTAGCAACGCAAAAAATGCCGGTGTGGCAGCCACAACCAATGGTGATCGAAGTCACCCCTAAAGAGTCACCTTGCTCGCATGCCAGCAGCAATTCCAGCCAATCTATGCCAAAACAGCCTGGCCAATGTCGATAGCGACCCACAGCGGTCATCTCACAATCGCAAGGCGACAACTGACACGGTGACCACGACTGTCACCAGGATAGGCCGGCAAATCTTGGCCAGACACCTGTCACGAGCCTTGGCGCCAAAACCTTCTCCATGAAATATTACAAATATTTTTCTCCTTCATAGGAAAAAGGGATCGATTGATCTCCAACTGAATCAATCCTCGAGTGAGATACAAAAGTCGAGAAAGAATCAAGCTCTCTTTCCTGAATATAGCTCTTTCTCCTCCTACCTAAGCCGCTCCCCCATCGGGCACATCCTAGTGAGTCACTCACCGAGTGTAACGCTTCGGAGCCTTGCCCTCCGAACACCTCGAAGCCGCTTCCGGTCGAGCACACTACAGGAGCTTGGTCATGTTCTCACTTTTCCCTCATACATGCATCGTTGTATTCTCTTACATCTTCTAATCTTTTTATTTCCTTGGAAAGATTTTTAACTTGAGCGTTAAATAATAAATTGGGATGTGAGTCCCGCCAATCCTTTAATCTTTTGTTTGTTGTTTGTGGTGTGCAAGATCTAAGCTAACAGCGACGGAAACCGGACCCACTCCATTTCAACTAGTAGTGGAAGATTGAGTGACTTTCTAATCCGTACAACAATCCGGATCTTGGGATGCATCAGCCTCCAACTCCGTCCTCTATCCGTTGATATAAATCCAACAGTGGGTACTTCATCGTACAAATCCCATAAGATAGTTAAGTTTTTATTTTTTAAAAAATATTATCATCCATTAAATGTAAAATCCAAAAATGAAAAAATTACAAAAAAATATATAGGGGACTATTTTTAAAGCCTAAATATCACCCATTGGGCGGAGCAGCAGCGCGTCATAGCACCTCTTCATCTGTTGTGAGGCTGGGGGGTTATTATAGCCAACCTAGAATCACATTTCCTGATGGCTGTGGCTTCTAAGACCTACAGGTGTACTGCATGCCAGCATTGAACCTTTCTCACACAATGGACCCTTCCACTGTTGTTAAAAATGGCTGTTTAATGGTTCCCTGATCGGGCATATTTGTTGGCCTAGTGCTAGTGGAGCATGGCATATAAGCGGCTTTTTGCACCTTTAATGGCATTCCTGATAGAGTACTTATTTGAACGGTGGGGAAGGTGCACTTGTTTTCTATGCTGTGTATGTTTGTGTATGTGTTGAATGGATGTTTAATGTGGAATAGCATTATCTACCCTCCTTTTGTTCTTAATAATCAAAAGAATTGTAAGTAGAGTTGAGAATCTAAACTTCTCGAGTATTATTAATCTTTTAATGATTAGGGCTACTGAGTTTTTGTGCAGCAGATATTCTGGTTTGTCCTATTTATTTAACAGGGTTCATTTTAAAGTCACTGACCTCGTTGATTCTGCCAAAAATAAATAAATATCCAGGAGGGCATCCAGCATGCAAATCAAAGAATGCCTTTATCATTACGAGATAAATCTGCCTTTTCTGTCGTGGGCCACTGTGTGGAAAATTTTGGTGGTACCAACAAAATCGTTGACTGTGATGAGAGAAAGCTCTTTATTCACAAGAAGGTATGCCCACAAAACATGCAGAGTACTTATAGAGAAAACTGTCGGCAGTTAAGCTGTGAATGCCTAGAATTTGATGGATTACAACAGCAGTATTGGAAACGTTTGCTGCAAAACACCAGCTGGATCCTGGTAGTTTATGATCATCATAGGTATTCTGATAAAGAAACTTGTTGGATTCCAAAGTTGCATCAGATGCACTGGAAAGGGAAAATAGTGTCTCAATTTGACCTCCACGTATGTAAGTCATGGTGCCTTACATTGCTTACTTACAAGTTGGATTTCAGTTATCACTTGTGCTTATGTTCCTTTAAATTGTCAGGTTATAATTTATGACATTCCCTCATTTGGTGGTCACCATTTTTCAATAAGTCTGTGTAGTTTAAAGCATCTGAAACATTCTTCAAAACGACCCAAGTGGCTTGTTGAGCTTGATCAGGAGAACTCAAGCCTTGACTTGGTAAAATGATTACACGGTTTTTTGATCCCTAGTGGCATTTCACCTATCTCATTCTTGCTTTTCAAATTGCTGAGATGCAGGACACAGTTATTATGGCTATCAATAGTACTGCAGCTGCACGTATGATATTTAGAAGATGTCCGGGCCTGGAAAGATCTTGTACTCAGCTTCCCATTATATTTGGGTTTCTCAACTTCATTTGGCAGTTTTTTGCTGCACTGATAGCTTCATTTTCCACTTTAATCTATGTAGCTCTTCAATTCTTCCACAAGCTCAAAACATATGGATCAAAATTTTGGTTTTGTGGTGCACTTGTGAAGGTATTTGGCAATACATGTAAAAACATCCATATCCGCTGTTGCCAGTTCCAGTATTGGGCAGTCTTCCTTAATGAAACTGGCCTCAGGTAAGCAACGTCTGGTGTTGGGTGCTGACTTTACTTAGAAATATGAAACTTGTAGTTGCCAACTTGGAAAAGTTTATGCTGCTTGTGAACATGACCGAGTTATAATGGAAAACTTTCATTGTTAAATTCAATCTATTCGGATAGAATGATTTAGACATCTGATGATCATATTTTTGGTGACAATTTGAAATGTAATTAAGTCCTAGTCAGGCTTAGATGTACTGGCTTCATAAAATGACAGGTGTCAAAGAGGGTGAAACAATGTTACTTTCTGTGCTTGGGAATTCTAGTTGAAAATCTGACATGTCATTTTCTGATATGCTTAAATATATACTTCTCTTTGTCTACTTGCTTAGCAGAAATGACTACATATGATGTCAAAAGTTGAATCTGACCCTAATTATTTTATGTTCTCTTTCGTGTTTCTGCATGTGGTATGTCATCTTCTTGCTCACTCCTCATGGATTTTCCCCCTTTTAAGGTCTCAACCATGTGTAGAATATGCAGAGAAAGCTGCTATAAAAAGGCATTCGATGTGGTCATCTGTAGCAGTTGATATTATTCTGGGGAATTTGGCTGGATTATTGTTGCTATCACATACAGAATCTGTCTGCAAATTAGTTACAGGCTTGGCCAGTCACATCATTGACGATGTTTTACGTTCCGGTTCTGTATGGTTGATGGGAGTCCCTGCGGGTTTCAAGTTGAACACAGAGCTCGCAAGAGTTCTTGGCATGATTTCTTTAAATGCTATTCAAATCTGGTCCACACTGTGGTTCTTTACGGCGCACATCTTTTATTATGTTGTCAAGGGAATTGCTCTGTCTGGGATTCTTTTTGGAATGACAATAGCTGCTGCTTTGGTCATGGATATGGTTGCAATAGTAGCTCTACACGTGTCTACTCTGCATTGGTTGTTCTCACTCCTGTATTCCCATCTGATACAGGCTTTAACAGCTTTATGGCGCCTGTTCAGGTAAACTAAGTCCATCTGTACCTTTTGTGTTGATTTTGGCCTTCTTAGTGTGATTCTAATGCCCTGTTCTTTAATAAAGTAAAGATAATGCATTTAATATTACTTTGATGCACAATTTACACCATTCTTGTTATTCTAAATTATAAAAGAATAAATTTTAAGCCTTAATATTTGAATAACACCAGAATCTCACTTATTAGATTTCATTGTGGAACACATTTTTGCTGAAGAGTTCACCAGGATATATTTGATCTGTGCATAGTATTGTGCAAAATGGATATAAATTTATGACAGCAACTTATTGTCAACAACTTATATATTTTATCTTATGAAAATAAGGAACCATGACATATATGTTTGAAATATATTCTATTTTGCGAGAAGGATTTTCAAGACTTATTGATGGCTTCTATGCATGCTCTTAGGAGCTTGAGTAGACTTTTCATTCAACTCATTTGATAGGAACTATACATTTGCCCATTTCAAATGCATTTAGATATAGATTCTGTTTTTACCTTTTTTTTGGATGGTAAATATTTTTCAAAATGTGGAGTTTGAATCAAATCCATGTTTGAATTGAAACTAAGATATTGATACAAGTTCTTCTTTAATGTATCAGAAGATTCTATCTAAAAGAAGTTGAAAATGAATGCCTTAATAAGTTATAGGCCTTCAATGTTTGAATACCATAATAAAAGGATATAGTCTTTTAAGTTACCATGTGGTGACCTAAATGCGAAACGCTCAAACTTTGGCCTAAACCGACCATGCGAAATTTTAAGTCATAAATAACCATCATAAATAAAATATAATTGCTATAAGTATATTATAATATCCAACAAGAAAAATTTATCTACTTAAAAATACGAGATAAATATAATCATAAATCTGAATACATCAAAAAACTAAGAGATGCTCAAAGCGTACCCAACTACTATCTCTAAAATAATCCTCTCCATGCTCTTATAAAGACAACAGTAAGACTCCAGGATCATTTATTTATAAGCTTCCTAGCAAAAGTCTAATTACTTGGCTAGTTCTATGGTCCCACACTACTTTGCAGTTAAGAAAATGTAAGGGTAAGTTAAAAGCTCAGTAAGTGACATAATAAAAAATACACGAAATAGTAACCGTCTCGGAAAACAATATCAATGGCAATGAAATGCAATACTCATATTATGACAATCAATTGCTATGTTGGAGACTTCATGCTACTTTGTATTCCGATTCGAGAACAATATAAGTATCAAATATTCAGGGTTATCTACCAAACTCATAAGATCATGAGTACAACTTGGATTCCACTAAATTCGAATACCAACAGGAAGCTAGGTTTTATCGAACTTATTACAATAAATGTTACAATTTCCATAAATCTTATTTTGTTATTATGAACTAACGACTATGTACTCATTTTATGATGAATGGGCAGTTCTTACAAGATGACCGATATTCACAATTTTGACGTCTTACTACAAAGGTCTTTAAAGCGTCGTTGACACATGGCATAGAAACTTATCCAATGTATTTTCCAACACATGGCATATGAACATGTCCAATGACTTTGCCAATACATGGTGTAGAAATACTTCTAATATCTTTGCTAACACATGCATAGGACACATATCCAATAACTTTGCCAACACATGACATCTGAACACATTCAATATTTTTGCCAAAACATGGCATAGGAACATGTTCCAAAGATATCAAACGCAGCATCCCTTGTCATGATATCTATCGATATCTCAACGTGCGTTATTTTCAAGACTATAAGTATTCCCTAAAATTATCTACCTCAATCTATTGGAATGTAGACTAGATGTCGAACAATTATAGTCTAAACTACGATTTTGCAGGTTTCATAATTGTGGTGTTTTCTTACAGTCTCCTCTAACTATTCATAGAGTAATAAAGAGTATAACATCAAGAGTCACGATCAACCATCAAATCGAAGGGAAGACAAGCCATGGATGTCTTCACAGGAGTACTTTCTCACTTTCTTATCTTACTAACTCATACTCTATTAAGATCAACTCAAGGTTAACTAACCCCGATCATCCTTAAGGGTCTCTAGAATGCATCTACACTTAGAAAAACATCCAACCATATACACCTAGCCTACCTCTCGGCCACTAAGGGAAAGACTGCTCCTACCCGTTTGATCCCTTATATTGCAAGTCTAAATCATCAGAATCACTAGAATTTTCCAATTCGATCGACCTGTAATCTAAATTAACAACATAGCCATCCCACTAAGGGTGCATGGCCCACAGCCAACCCTTAGGTTCATCATAAGATGAAGCTAAACCTTCTACACTTAGCACATCAATTAGTAAGTCGGTCTAAACCCTATCAACTTCCTTTATGAAGATTTTGTGGAAGTGTATAGAGAAGGCATACTTAGCCCTTATACCACTTAGACAATTCATTTATTTACATGGTCAATTTACCATTTTACCCCTAAATGGCCCTAAGGTCTTAGCCACAAGGAAATTTTGGTCCATTCCTTAACATACACCGAAACAAGAAATGCAATTTATTAGAATTAATATAAGTCCTCATCACACTACTTAATAGGCATGCAAACCAACATATTAAGTTAGCAGAATGCATACTCATGCCACAGCCACTAAGGGTTCTTGTTACCTTAGGGAGCTTCTCACTCATTTTACCATAAACATTAGTACATGTGGAAATCCACCACATATTGAGATGTAAGCATGTAAAATTTTCATTTTGGCCTCTAGAAGCCTACATCAAGCCACAGCCAAGCGGTGTTCCTCCCCATTTCATCACACTAGCATCTAGCCTACATCAAGCTATGGCCAAGTGGTGTTCCTCCTCATTTCATCACACTAGCATATATCTTTTATGGATTTTACTTTCTATTCCTTAAACATATACATGTTCCCTAACCTGGATTAGGGTACACTTGGTTACTTGACATGCTTCACTAATTCGTGGTCTGCTAGCATATTTCATAACATAAGGCATCGTTATAGTAATTCATTAAAGATCACACTTTTTCTACATTAAACTACAAATCCATAAAGATGGCTTAAAGACAACTTGGCCAACCACTATACCGCAGCATGCCTTGGATAATAAGATGAATAAAAGTTATGAATTATTATGCTAGAAGGTATAAAAATCAAAACTTGGACATGAAGTGAGAGGTGAGTCGCAAAGACATTATCTTTATGCATATAGTCAACTTTTCTTCAAAGGGCCGAAATGAATGCTCAAAAATGGGTGCAAGACATCCCCTTTAACATATTAGAGATAACATGAATCGGTGGAAACAAATCCCTTTTTAGAAGAAATACAGAGAGTGCCAAGAAGTGGTGAAAATTTTACTTGTCTCGGTTTTTTTTCTTGAACCGGCCAAAGCAAGCATGAACATCCTCTAAGACTTACACAAGCACGACCTCTCTTTCACTTTTTTCGTGTGGTTGGAGGCTCCTTGAACTCCAAAAGTGACACAAAGTAGGATGGAGGCAAGGGTCTCAGTATTTTCTATCTTTAGTTATCCTCCTTTTTCACTTTTCTCTCACCTGATTCAATGGATGAGAAGGGATGGCCGAACTTTCATCTTTTCCACTCCAATTTGCAGCCAAAATGAGGGGGAATTAGTCCCCCCCCCCACCAAGAGGGAGGGCGGTTAATTAAAATAAGGAGGAAGGCAATTAGGGTTTCCCTTTTCATGAAATGGGGTGACTGGCCATTTAGCAATTGTTTCAGCTCTCTCCTTGATTCTTTTATATTTTTAGTAGCTGAATGTTGTGAAAATAAGGGGGGATGCAGCCAAAATAGGGGTGAATAGGGGGTGTGCCATATTAAGGTTTTAGAGGGCAAAGTAGGGTTTTCTCTTTTCCAAAGAAAGGGGTCGGCCAATCGGCGTACTTCAGCCATTTGTGATTCTTTCCTAAGTTAGGTTTGCAGCCAAAAATAAGTGAGGAAGCGGCTGAATGATGGGGAAAAGGGCCACAACTCAATGGGATTTGGATTCCTAGAGTTTTTCTTTTCCGATTTTCACATTTTGGCATGCTAATTTAGTTACTTTTTAATTTATACTCACATTGAAACATATTTAACACATTCAAAATGAATTCCAATTAATAAAATAATGCACTAAAAATAACATCTATTACTATTGAGAAAATTACCAAAATACCCGCTAGGGGATTTCTCGAATTTAACTTGTCCAAGACTTTCATGAAGTTAGCCTAAGCCTCCATGCAAATTTTTAGTCTCCATGGATAACATGTATACTATTATTTCCATAATTACTGATCTCTACCAATCGGGAGTCCAATTAGTTTAAACATGAAACACCGGGGTGTTATATGCTAGGCTTGAGAACAGTCACTTTTATCCCAGAAAGACAGGCCATGATTTCCTTCCGAGTTTATGAATGATTCATCAACATCAAATTCAATGTCCACAAAACCTTTGGTCCCTCTGTGTAGTTAGTGAATGCTTTATCTTTGGTAATAATGTTGCTAGGAGATTGATATTGAAATAATGTGAACTGCAATTTTGTTATTCTATTATGGTTCCTCTTGCTCATGGAGGTTCTAATCAATTTGCAGGGGTCGGAAGTGGAATCCTCTTCGACATAGATTAGATAGCTATGACTATACTGTCGAACAGCATATAGTTGGATCTCTGCTGTTTGCCCCTCTCTTACTTTTGCTACCAACTATCTCTGTCTTCTATATATTTTTTACCATCATGAATACAGCTACTGTCTTTCTCCTTCTACTGATGGAGGTTATAATATCTGTCATTCATGCTACACCTTACAACAAAATTTTCCTCTGGCTGGTGAGATCAAGAAGATTCCCTTCAGGAATTTGGTTTGAAATTATTTGTTGCCAGAATGCCTCTGTTTCTTCCTCGACTGTCGGGTTCATTAGCCAAGTTGGTCAAACAAGTGAAAATATGCTGCAGGACAGGAATGCAACTGAAAATATTTCTGCTCTAGTCTCATTTCTCCATAGCAATGTTTTGACTTTCGGTGAGCTCTTACATTATTATTTTGACCACTCTGTTTTCTGTGATTACAATAATTACATAGCATTAGCATAGATTATTTGCCTAATTCAGCATTGTAGTGCTATCATGCACTCTTACAATCCTGTTAGACATTATTTATGCAACTAATTTATTAACTAGTATTAAGCAAGTGCTATCATCTCTTTGATCTTTCTCCACCACTGTGTCATTTCATCTCATAGAAATCATCCATTGCCGCACTGACTACATCACAGAAGCTAATTGTCAGGCATTGCTGTCAAACTCATTACTATCCACCATTGGCCGATCTTGCTGCCATGTTTGTGCTTCTATCCTTACATATGTATAACACCCCATCCCCTGAATTTATGCCAAAATGCATGAGGTCCCTAGTTTTTTGATGACAAAATACCCCATAGTATGCTTCGGACTGTAGTGGGGGTAGTTCAAGTGTTGGAGTCACTGCTGTTTCATTAGAAAGACGAAGCTTTGACCCTCCTTGAACATGCATGCATCACGTTTTTGGATCCTTCATAATAATACAAACCCCTTTCTTTCAACCCACAAATTCAAAGAAAATGGTCAAGGTCCTCATCCCTCTCCCTTTTCTCCACCTCTACTGCCTAGGACGTGGAATGTTTCTTTTGTTGTTCTCTTTGATCTTTCTCCACCACTGTATTATATCATTTCATATTGCCTCACCCACGTCTCTCTTTAGTCCACCACAAGGCAGCATTATCAAAGCTAATTGCCAGACATTGTTGTCAACCTTATTACCGCCCATCATTGACTGATCTTTCCGTTTTTTTTCTTCTTCTAACCGTGCCTCTCTCAACAGTTTGAAGGCTGCATCACCTCCATACCTACATCACAGCGACTGCTATCTTTTATCCATGTTGCTACTGTCAAAAACTTTCATCTCCATCTTCAATGTCTGTTGATTGTCATCAGTGCCACAATTCTCAAACTCATTGCCAATTTTTTGCCCTTCTGGCCCGGACCCTGAGTTGGCAAGAATCCGGGCAAAGCAATCCAACCACATAGGTGCTGCACAGCACTGTTTCTTACATGATTAGACCTTGATAGAGAGTTGGACTGATGACTGATTGAACTTCTAGATTGGAAGTGTTATGTGGCTGTAGAACATCTGACTGTTGCTTTTGGATGGTGGTTGCAGCTGTTGACAGGTGGTGGTTGGGGGCAGAAATTGAGGTGAATACTAGTATTGTCTAGTGGTGTTGTCAATGTCTTCTCAGGGAGGGTAATATTATTTGATAGGAGATTAATGATGATGAATGAAGACAGTGGTGGTTGAGATGGAACCAAGGCTAGTAGTAATATAGTAACACCATACTAATTGGGAGTGGAAGAAAGAAGAGAATAATCCCATGTTTGGTTGGAGAAAATAAGGTGGGAATAGAATTTCTATTTCCTGGGAATAAAAATTCCTCCATTTGGTTACAAATTTAATCGGGAATAAATATTTCCTGGAAATTATTATTTCCACAAATGTAGAATAACAATTCCCATAATTTATATGGAAATTGTTATTTCCACACATGTGAGAATAACAATTTTCACAAATTATTATTTTCACACATGTGAGAATAACAATTCCCACAAATTATTATTATTATTATTATTGTTATTTTGTTATTATTATTATTATGTTTATTATTATTACTATTATTATTATTATGTTTTATTATTATTATTTTATTATATTATATTTTATGATTATTATTATTAGGTATTATTATTATTATTATTGTTATTATGTTTATTATTATTATTATTATTATTATTATTATTATTATTACTATTTTCACCTTATTCCTTATACTATTCAACAGACCAAATAATGGAATACTAATTCTCACCTTATTCTATTCCAACAACCAAATATGAGAATAATAATTCCAACTCTATTCCCATCCTGTTCTATTCCCTGGAATAATTATTCTATTCTCACCTTATTCCATTCCAGCAACCAAACGTACCGTAAGGGAAAATACTGAGAGTGGGAATAATGGTGTTGTCATTCTCAATCCAGCTTTATAATCAAAATTATCATAGAGGTATTTGGCTGCAATTTTGATCATATAAAAAGAAACGAATGGATGAACTATTGATATTATGGAGATGACTAATCTATAATTATATCTTTAGGTGGTTCAATACTCCTGTATCTGTAAGGGCAATATTCTCCTCCTTCACTGATGCCTGATTTTGTGGTCACAGAATATAAACCTTTTTAAGCACTTCTCCTTCTATTGGTTTACTCTGTGGATGTCATATTGGAAAACACCGGTTTACACGTAGAATATAAACTCACTGGAAGGCACGCTGTCCTCTCCCAATTCCTAGCGAAATATGCAGTGAAGTACCTACCGTTCTTCAAAACTTTAAGGGAGACGAAGGCTATCGGTTTCTAGTGGACGGCTGAGTGCGAAGTAGATTTTCGAGAACTCAAGGAGTACCTCTCCAACACTCCTCTCCTGATTTCGCCTTAGCAAGGTGAAGAGCTGTATTTGTACCTGGCGGTCTCCGACACGGCGTTGAGTTCGGTCCTGATCCGGTGTACAACGGTCGATGTACTACGTCAGTAAAGTCTTGACGGACACCGAGACTCATGCCAAAAGGATCACTCTAGGCCTCATCTACTCCGCCAGGAAGTTGTGCCCGCACTTTCGAGCGCACAAGATCATCGTCTTGACCGCTTAGCAACTGAAAGGAATCTTATAGAAGCCGGACATATACGAGCGACTGGTTAAATGGGCTATTGAATTTGGTGAGTTTGACATGGAGTTTTGACCGCGGCCGGCCATGAAGGGCCAAGCCCTTGTGGATTTCGTTATTGAAACGGTGATCCCGCGATCTCACACCCTCGACCTCACTGAAGATGCCTACTTGCTAGGGATTCTGTCTTGGACCTTACATTTCGATGGGTCATCGACATAGATCGGCAACATAGCAGGTGTGGTTCTGAGGACTCCGGATGGGTTGTAGATAAAGTACTCAATGATCCTCAGATTTTCAGCCACCAACAACGTCGCCTAGTTTGAGGCACTGCTCGCCGGACTCCGACTAGCAAAAGAGTGCTCGACTAGATCCCTTGTTGTTTACAGTAACTTCGAGTTGGTTGTCAACCAGATCTTAGGGAACTTCGTGGCGTCAAACCCTTTACTCATGAAGCACCTTGCTATATTGAGGGACTTGACTCAAGCGTTCGGCAAAGTTGAAGTGGCCCACATCTCGAGAGAAGAGAACTAGAAGGCAGACTAACTGCCAAAAGTGGCCGGCATTAGGGAACCTAGAACAGTTGGTCAGAGACATGGGGGAAGTCCTAGCTTTCCCAAGGATTGACGACTCCGTGTGTAAAGTGATGCAAGTGGTCGATGGCGACAAATTGGATGAATCTGTCAAGAGATACTTGACTGATTGCACCCTATCGAAAAGCCTGAAGAAGGCCTAGGGCATGAAGAAGACAGCCGGATACTACACCATTATTGATGGGAGGTTGTACCACCGTAGGTACTCAACCCCCTATATGGGTTGTCTCACACCAGAAGAGGCTGAGTACGTATTAGGTAAGGTGCACCTCGGCATCTGCAGCTCGCACATTGGAGGCAAGAGTCTTGCCTTCAAGATCATGCGGAAGGACCCTACTGGCCCTTAATAAAGCATGATGTCATGGAATTCGTGAAGAAGTGCGAGAACTGTCAAATCTATGGAAGCATGTCTCATCAGCCACATGCGGAGTTGCAAGCCCTATAGTTGCCGTGGCCGTTCACCCAGTGGGTGCTTTACATTCTCGGCCCTCTGCCCCTAGCGTCCAGGCAAAAGAAGTTTGTCATAGTGGGTATTTACTACTTCACTAAGTGGGTCGAAGAGTTGCCACTGGCACGGATCACCAAGCAAAACACAACAGAGTTCGTCCTCCAATGCTTGTTCGGGATTCCCAAGGTCATAGTGATCAATAACGAAACTCATTTCACCGGTAAGCGATTCACCAAGTACTACGCAAGCACGTGGATAAAGCTTGTTCACACTTTCGTCACCTACCTCCAATCCAACGGGAAGGTGGAAGTCGCGAACAAGATGCTCTTACATGGGTTGAAGACAAAGGTAGAGGATGCTGGGGTTTCCTAAGCAGATGAACTGTTGTCCGTCCTATGGTTACACATGACGACCCCAAGAGAGTCAACCTGGGAGATGCCTTTCTGTCTATGTTACAAAATTTAGACAGTCATCCCGGTTGAAGTCGGGCTGCCCAACCTTCCGGTCGAATGCTTCGACCCCCTCAACAACTACGAAAAGCTAAGGGAGCACCTTTACTTGCTCAAAGAAGCCCGAGATGCAGTGCGCCTGCGAACAACAGTCTATCAGCACTAATCGCGCAATATTACAACAAAAAGGTAAAGGCTTGCCAATTCGAGATGGGAGACCTAGTCTTACGAAACGTAGAGATGACGGGCAAAATCACCAACAGGATCAAGCTCTCTCCGAATTAGGAAAGGTCGTTCCTTGTCTTTGCAATCTTCTGGAATGGGGAATAAAAGCTATGCACCCAGGACGACAAATTGGTCCGAAGGACTTAGAATGCCTCCCACCTCTAGAAGTATTACTAATGAGTCTTAGTCGAGCCTAGATAAGATTAGCATGCATCATTCGGAGTGCTTGTAATATGTACCATGATCTCATTAATAAAATAATTGTTTATTTATATTTGATTACCCATATGAATGCTTGTTTGTTGTCTCATAAAATCAAGCGACCTAAACTGCACTTAAGTGGGTGAACTTTCATTCACCCATAAGTCGACCTATAAACGATCAAAAAACTTTTGTCCCGTTATCGAGCGGCCCATGTGTAGCCGAATTTGAAACCTCAATCCCATTACCGAGCAGCTCATGCCCGGTTGAGTTTTGAATCTCGGTCCCGTTACCGAACGGCCCACATGCGGTCGAATTTTAGTCCCACTACCAAGTGGCTTATTCGCAGTCGAACACCACGGCTTGGGGAGCTTATGGCCATAGAGCCAGACCACCCCATCAAGCTGTCACCGAAATCTTAGGGGGCTTTCACAGCATGCGTGTGGCGACCTCTTCCAAAAGGAGAGAGCACCATTGGTCGATGACGGTTAGCTGGTTAGGATTAGGTCCACAATAGCAACGACGCCCTTCAATAGGGCTGAACGCCCATAATCGCATGCGAATGACGGCCTACAACACTGCCTGAGCCTGGCAGCTGCAGCCATGGAGCCTAGCTGACCCTAGTGAGGCTCACTAACCAACGTGCAACGATCGCCATGGGAAAGAGCACCTCATGTAGAATCAAGGTGCTGCGACATTCCTTTATTGGAACGAGCACGGTCAGGCTGATGCACCCAAAACAAGCCCAGCAGCATTAGGGACAATGCTTAGCTGGCAAAGGAAAAAAGAAAGAGGGTAAGCGACTGAAGGAAAGGTCGGTATGGAAACATGAACACCAGCAATAATGCCCTCAAAAGTCTATTTATTTTATTTCAACAATCAAAATATACAAAGTGAGCCATCTACCCAAAGACAATACAAAATCGACCTATTGCCTAGTGGAAGGACGATCCGGGGGTGGGGGGCTCTCTGGCAAATGAGACAATAGTCTGGTGGCATCACTGGTGGAGCCCAACAAATCTTACCGCTACCGAGCACTAGCATTCCTTACATGAAAAATCGAGACCGAAAAGCCTAGGGCCATCGGATTCACTATGTGCCAGCAGAGATGGATGCCAGCACAATATCTACGATCCAGAGCCCGTTGATCTCATCCTGGTTGAGAGAGGTCGCCCTTGAGTTGGAGGATCTCGTCCTAAAGCTAAGCACGATCCCGCTCCTACTCGCATAGTGAATCTTTGAGGGATGAAATCTTCACTTGAGCCTTGGACAATTCACGTTCGGAACGGGAGGCCCTCTCCACCACAGCTCAGAACTCCTCTAGGTTGACTTGGGTCTGGGCCAAACGGTCGATGAAGGCGGCCAGTTGGTGGACCCTCTCTTGCAGCTACAAGTAGAAAAATTAGTTAGTCAAGCGACAATGAAAGTAGAGAAAAGAAATAAGAATGTGCACAAGAAATACCTTAGCCAAAGATGGCCTCTCCGAAGGCAGACGACTCGATGTGGCCTCGACCGCTTCCATGACCCCAAGTTTTGGGGGCTCAGATCGAGGCACTTCCATACCCTCTGCGGTTTCTTCGAACTTTTTTGGCACCAAGGCCTTGGCTTTCGAGGGCACAAAATGAGACGCCTCAGTCTCCACAGCATCCTCGGGCTCCTCCGCCTCCAAAATCCCTGGCTCTGGGGGCTCAAGGCAAGGATCCTTAGCAACCTCCTTAGCACCCTCCTCAACGACTCCGGCAGAAGGTACAACCTCCATCTCCCCTAGGACCTCAGGCTCTGAGGGCTCGAGGCAAGGCCCTTCGGCAGCCTCTATACCCCAGTCGCCTCAACTGCCTCCGAAACTCCAAGCTCTAAAAACTCAAAATGATACACCTCGACAGCCTCCTTTGCCCCAACGGTCGTGTCGACCTCCGTCATTCCGATTTCCACCATCACGTGGGCCTTGTTAGTCTCCCCGGCTAGATGTTAGCTACCTAGTCGACACAAAAAGCCTCATCAACAATGGCAGCAAGAAGGCACGGTATGGGCTCCTTGTTCGGGGAGATAGCAGTAACAGGCCAGAGTCAACGCTTGGAGTGGCTCATCTTGGGCACCCTCCTAGTCACTCAACCAATACGGGAGATCCAGATGAATCACCTCCCTCGACTGACCCAACAAGCCCAGGCACTTGGCCCGACGAGGAAGCATGTGCAGGAACCATCCCCCTTGTTCCTTTTATTTAGCGCGTGACCCTGTACTCCAGAGGGATCGCCCTTCGGATTCGCCCTTCGAAAGTATTGGCCCTTTCTCTTCATAGTCAAGTCTGGCTTCGCCCTTCGGAAGTTAAACTCCAAGCGCGGGGACATCGAAATGCAGTTTGCGTCCCGGTTAAAACGGAAGATCACCTTCACCAACTTGGTGCTGAACTTGCCACCGTGATGATGGGCAAAGACGCATATATAGAGCAAGTACCGAACAGTATTGGGATGAAACCTCGCAATTAGGATGCCCAGACCCGTCAAGATCTCATACAGCTTTGGAGCTACCAAAAAGTGAAGCTCTCCTTTCAATGGGTCTCGTAGACGGTGATGAACCCCTCCGGCAAAGGGTGTGCCTTGCCGTCTTTGCCCCGCAGCAGGTAAACCATGTCAGCTGAAATCTTGTACCAAGTGAGTAGCAACTCAACATTGGTGGAAGTGAGAACGGATCGGATCTTGTCTACCTCCTTTAGAGCCATGAATGAAAACGCGCAAAGGGAATGCAAGCGCATGGAGTGATTTGAAAGGAAAAGGGAAATGGTGAACGGCCCGGGGTTTAATAGGCAAAAACCCAAGTCCCAAACGGCGTCGCATGAAAAATCGAAGAGTTGCCCTCATAATGGTAGCAGCAAGCGTCCTCCCCATGAGGTGACATGACGCATCCTTTCCCATCGCGCGTAATGATGGCCTGATGCCTCGTTTCCCTATACGAACGGTGCCTCCCAATTAGACTCAAGCTGTCCGGTCAACAGAAAGGCACCGGTTCCAAGGGGACCCCCCGCTTGCCGGATCGACGGACCTAATAGCATGCGACCCTGGCAGGCTCGAGGCCGATCCGATTGGCCTATGTCCTGATCCTATGTCCGGAATAGGCTGCCGTTAGTCCAGATTGCTAGAAGAATGAGCCGTTGGTAGACTGCGTGATCCATCTGAAGGTCATCTAGTAGCTAGAAGGCAGCATTAAGTTCAACAACATGCATCATGTGATATTGCTCAGAATAATCGACATTTTATTAAAGATCTAACATATACATTGGAAGGCGACTATCAACCTCAAAATATAAGAAGGCAAAAAGGTGATCCTATTTATGTCTATGGCCAACCAGGGCAACCGCCTCAAGGTCTCAAACTGCTCAATCTGCCCGGCAAAGGCCCCCGATCGTTCCCTTGTAGCGCAAAGGGCCAAGGTTCACCTCTAAGTCTGGCATTCTCGAGCTGAAGGTCCACAACCTCCCCCTAGTCCTTCGAAGCTTGTCCTCGAACGAGGCAATCCGATCCAGGGCCCAAGTGTGGGCCTCAGCGAGCCCTTGCGATCTCGTCTCAGACTCGACGAGTTTGGGTGAGATGGTTGATCCGCTCCAAGCCTAGCCGCACCTACGCAGTGGCAACGTCAACCCGGCACTTCTCGTCCTGCCGTGCACAAGCAACCTTCGTTGCACGGGACACCGTCCGCCGTTGCCAAAACAAAAAGGGATGATTAGGCAATGGTTATAGAGAAAAGTAGAACCACAACCCGCGAGAATATAAAAGCCCTACCTCCTGGAAAGGTGAATGAACCTGTCAAGAAGGCCCAGCAGACTCAAGATCTGTAGGCGCCCTTCGAGCCCTAGGGGGTTCAGTGATTGCGACACCGAGGCGGTGCACTTCCTTAGTAGTTTCCCCATCCAATGGGCCCTCTTCTCCAGCCTTCTTAGACAAATGCTCGTTGTCGATTCCCCCTACGAACCAAGGTCCCGTAGAAGAGGACGACGTTGCACGCCCCATGGCAAGCAAAGTTGGAATATCAATAATGGCTCTGTTTGCCATCTGAAAAGCAAAGTTGGAGAATGGCAAAGTGAAAACAGAAGCCCCCGTGGAAGACGAGCGATGAAGAAACGGTTGGTGGCTAGCGCTTAAATAGCCAATGTCCCCGCCAACAACGACGTTGTTTGAAGGCAGTGAAGCGACACGTCTTTTCACCAGTGTCATAATGACGCTTGACGTGACGCATCACATCGCAATTAATGCGCTTTGACGTCTCAATTAATACGACAACAACATCAGTTAGTTATCGATGCCCTTGCGTGTCACTAACCCAGATTGCATGCTCACGGCGTGCGGCCCTTGCAAACTCTAGGCTAATTTGACTGGCCGCATCCTGACCGAGTGTTAGGACAAGCTGCAGCGAGTCGAACCACTAGAAGACCGAGTTACCAGCAACGCCGCACTGTCAAATTGACAAGGATTGAGCGGTCGAAAGCAACATCAGAAGATTCAAATCAGTCACCCGAGGGGAACACCTGCCCTTCGAAACTCCTTGGGAGGACAGTTTGATGCCAGCGGTAGGAGGAAAATAACGATGGCCCCATGATCGGACCACCCTTATTATGACATCAAAGAAGTCGAGAGAGGAGCATCATGACAGGTTTCAAGCGCTTCTTTGAATCTTACAGAACTTCATTCGATCCTAGTAGGAGGTAGCAAAGGACCTATATCGGCTTTGAACTCTTACACCACTCGGCCGATGTGAAGGTGAACCATGAAGCAAAGCGCGAGAAGTCCCTCCATTAATAGCCGAAAGGGAAGATCGGCGAGCCATTAATAAGGAGTCACATCTACTAGCATCGTCCGCGGGGAATCGACAGAGAATCAAAGCCAAACCTTGAAGAAGTGCCAAGATCTTTCTAAAAAGAGTACCAAATCCCTGCGTACCGGTATAGAAAGCTGGAAGGTGCCTGTAAAAGCACGACCCTCGGTAACTGGCGCCGGAACATATCGTGAAGGAATGCGTGAGCTGGCCCAGCTGGAGACATCCCATCATCCAACATACCGAGAATTGGCGAGGCACAGTCACCCGACATGGGGGGCTAGTGATGGGCCCTTCTATGCCATGGGCCGATCCAAAGTCAAGCCCATCTGCCAGCATCGTCCCGTGAAGAGCAAAGCTCAGAAGGCCAAGCGGTAGGCCTAATCACGGCCGGCATATAATGAGCTGGTGGAACTAAAGACCGACTAGGCCCAGCAGGCATCCCCTTACGGCACTACCAATCACAGCATGGGAACCTTCCAACTTAGCAACGACAGCCTGGCCAATGCAAAGGACATCGACATGGCAAATACATACCATTGGTAGCCAGAGTCAACGTTCAGAGGGGGCAGCCACGCTTGCCTACCCGCAGCAAAAAGGACAATTGTCGCTGCTGGGCCGCTGCCATCGCTAGGATAGCTCGATGAATCACTCACTGAAACAGTTTAGCGAATGTTAGAAATGACCCCAACAGTTGCACCAGCAATGTAAAACGACAACTGACACAGGTAGCTTTCGTCAACAACCAACAATCTACCAATCCCGGTTTGACAACTGTCCAACATTGGCGCCAAAGTTACGCTGGACCGTCGTTTACAAATATCCCTTCTCCACCATTGGAGAAAAGAGAGGTGACCCAAGAGGTAACCCAAGAAACAATCCTAACAGAGAGCACACGTGCTCTCTCTCTTTCTCTCTTTTTTCCTCTGTCATAGTGAATTCTCTCACCAAGCCACTTGACGTCAAGCTCACCACCAGTGCTTGGCCCCTGCCATTCACCAAGCCGCTTCCCGTCAAGCCCATCATTGGAGCCTAGCCCTCTGCTATTCACCAAGCCGCTCCCCGTCAAGTCCACAACCGGAGCCTATCCCTCCACCATTCACCAAACCGCTCCCCTCCGACACTACTCACTGTCCTCCACATATATGCATCCTTGCATCCCGCATCCTTCTTTCATCTTTCTATTATTAGAGAAAGATTTCTGATTTGAGCATCGGAGGATAAATCGATGAGTGAGTCCAGCCAATCCTCTGACATTTTATTTATTCTTTGTGTTACGCAAAACCCAGGTTATTAGAGACAGAGATTGGACCTGCCTTAATTTGACCTGACGTAGAAGATTAGGTAGCATCAAGTGTATTTAGAGGTGCAAAATTTTCAGAAATCTAAGAAGTCCTAAGATCTAAAATTCTCCCTGCAGTAGGAATTCAAGAACTACCCATGTCCTTCTATGAGAAGTTTGATGCTTGAGAGAAAAAGGGGTGAAGGAAACTAGAGATAGAATGAAAGACATTCATAGAGATAGATTTGGTTAGTCCAGCATGCTGCCTTGAACAACAAGGCAATTATTCTCTCATTGTCTGACAAACAGTCTGTAACCTACCCCTTTCCAGGAGTTTTAAGTAATTTGTGTGCTTCGTTAATAAAGAACAGTAAAGTGCATTTCTTTTTAAGGTGGTGACATAATCAAAATCGTTCAAAAGATTCTAGGTTCTTTTGTATTCAAGTGAAAGTTTTCCCTCCTATAATAGCGATTGAATGTTTTGTTGAAATTTTGTTTAGTATGGATTATAACTAAAACATGAATTTCAGGACAAATTGTGTTGCCTGAGTACAGAAATATTTACTCAGGAGTTTATAAATCAACTATTGCTTCATCAGTTTATAGCATTCTCACTGGGAAAAGGTTAGGTCCAAGCTCAGCTATTTCTTGTTATTTCCTTTTTGGACATGATTACTGTCCTTTTCGACATCTCTCTCTGATTTCAATTGTTCTAATTGCAGAATTCCTACCATGCTTGGCTGTGGGCTTCCGTCAACAATCCCTTGGATGCTAATCCCTTACAAAGAATATTGGTGCCTTTGCTATGATTCTATTCTTTCTTGCATGCAATCATTTAGTAAAATGGCTCGATGATCTGACACTACTTTCTGATGGGTTTTATTTCATCTCTGATATATCTCGTTCCATTAAATTGCTTTTATTTGTTTTTAAATCATTGGCCAATGATTTCTAATGTTTCTTGATTTTCTATTCTTATATGCTGATCAGCCTGGTAATTCTTTTGTATTGAGTGCTGGTGCAGTTTTTTTAGTTGTCTGATTGCAACTATGGCCAAAAATCAATTTTATCCTTACTGTTTGAGCCGTGAGAAATGAAATGAAAATTTTCAGGTGTACATACTGATTTTTGTTTTAGGTATATGTATATCATTACGGGAGGAGTTGATCATTGAATGATGCGTAGTTATTTTTGTATTGAAGAAGCAACTGCGGATCTACACTTTATGGCTAGATAGAGAAATATTTTCTTTTTTTGTCTGCAAATATATTATTCTTTCATGTACTGGTTTGTTTAGTAAATTGTCATTTTCCCATCACTACTCCGTGATTTACATTGCCAACTTGTTATCGGCTGGAACATTTGGGTAACTTACAGATACGGTGGTGTCTAGATGCATGTTAAATCCCGTTTGTATGAATTTTTTTGTTGGTTAGTTTGTTTTTCTTCCCCGTTTTCACTGCATATGGAAGTTTGGATACCTCAAATATTCCTCGGATTTTGGGGGTTTCGTAGTTTTTTTTTTTTCAATTTATTTTTACTTTTAGGAGGAGAGATAATTAGTTCGTTGAGGACTGACAGAAGAACTCTCGTGTTGCAAAACGGTAACAATCCTTCCTATCCTGCTGTGTCCAATATATAAAATGTTCATAAACGTCAGGAGGAATGACAGCATGTACATGAGATGATAAAGCAAACATAGGAGATAACTTGGAGTTTATATTGACGTACATACGGGGAAGATATATATATGCAGAGTTGGTATTTACCTTTGTAGGAGACATCATATTAATGAAATGTATGGAAAAGATACATATTCGTATTGTTGCATTTGCAATTGTTGCTAAATCCATTGAACTGTCAAAGAAATATAAATTCTGAGCCTATTATTCTCATACGTGGAGAAAAAAGGCCC
Source organism: Nepenthes gracilis (assembly GCA_033239525.1). NCBI lineage: Eukaryota > Viridiplantae > Streptophyta > Magnoliopsida > Caryophyllales > Nepenthaceae > Nepenthes > Nepenthes gracilis. The sequence continues at coordinate 2,010,502 of BSYO01000008.1, read as the reverse complement.
AAAACTCATGGTGCATATCATCTAAAGGTGGTTGTTACCACGGGTGTGATATCATCCCTTTCTCCTCCATGGTATTGATGCACTGCTTTCTTGGTGGCATGTGAGAAGGGAGAGCAGAAGTGTTTGCCCAGCGTATCGGTTAGGGCATGTTTTGCTATGACAAAAGCTAGGCGGTGGTTCTGTGCCCTCTTGGATCTCTTGGCGCACCACCTCTTCCATCTCAGAAGTAAACATGCCATCAAACAGTACTGGATACAATAATATCTTCAGGTATTACTGCAATTTTAAGCTCTTGCGTAGGTGAAAAATATGATTTCAGATTCTATTTTAAATAGTAACTATGATCAGGCAAAATGGACTTAGACTTGCATTAATTTTCATCAATTTGCTTTCATAGTATTGCTTGCATCAAATTGTTTGCCATCTCAGAGGTGATCTTGTTGATTGAATTTGTGGCATTGTATTGCACACCGAGAAATGATCCTCTGGGTTATATTCTGAGGTGGTTTCTTTATAGTGTAGAGATTGGCTCATCCTGGTTGACAAGAATGAGTCATTAGTTCCCAAGCATAGGCCCTAGGTTGAGATTAAGCCGTTAGTTGAAGTCCCAAGAATCAACTCCTTGGTCCTTGTGCAAATATCCTTTGGACTTGAAGCTTCGATTAAGAACATGTTAACTCCACTAATTATATGGGGTTCTCAGGAATTAAGCTCATAATTACTTGAACCACAAGTTTCTAATACTATCTCAAGAAACTTATAGATCCAAAAATTTAAACAATTAAGTAAAGGTCCAGGAATAATTTATACTCTAATTTGTCATGGTTAGTCCCATATAGCTTATTCTTATTACCTAAGAAACATGGAAACCGATATCCTGTCATAATAGCACCGTTAATTTGAACCACCCATTATAGGCCCCTACACCTATGCAACAACAATGATAATCGCATTAAAACCTTAAGACTCATCATATAGAATCCGCCCTATGACTGCTCTTTCTTCCTTGTTTAAACAATGGCATCAACAACAATAGCAAAGCTCATAGTCCTATCCTACAGCACGGGTTGGTTGTATAAATTCCCTGCTAGGAATTTCCTAATTTGAAGTATGGTTTGCTTGCTTTACTCTTACTAGTTCTCTCTTTCTCTCTCTCGCCTGTACCCACACCTTTCAAAGGATAGCCACCACCAAAACACCCGCACAGCGAGTGTCACCACCTCTAGGCTTCAAAGGTTCGTCCTATGACATAAAAAATCTCCATTATATGCCATTGGTTAGGAATTATTCTTTTTCGGGGGGGGGGGAGACTCGAACCCTAGTAAGCACGGATTTGCATGGATCAATCATTAACTGTGCTACTCATATGCCTCAAATAAACATAAAAAATGAATAAATTGTGAATTTTGTTGTAGCGTTGACCGGTATTTATTCCAAATGCCATAGCAATCAAACCTTCTAAATTGATCTGTACATGTATAGGTAGGGAAGTCTCAAGAATTTGCTATGCAATGTTTCTTAAATGACAGTTGACCTCTTGTTGTGATTAATCACGTCACTTTTTTCCCTTCACAACCTTACCATCCTTTACATCCAAAAATGAAGAAAGAACCAAAAAAAAAAGAAAAACTTGCTTCCATTTCATCGCTCGAATTCTTAATGAATGTCAATTCTCTCAGCATTTTTGGCCGTCCAATCTCTTTCCAAAATAGGGGGAAGTTATTGAGATGGTGATGCCACATACTGCTTATTCTATATGGTTGGTTATACAAAGCCTCATCTGTTGAATCTACAACGATTGTGTTGAATTTTTTGTAGTCTCAACTTGTATCTCTTATAAGCATGCTTTAGATGTTCTCTTCGAGGTTAGAATTGCAATTTCCTGAGCACAATTGGAATATCAGGTTTTTCCAAGTTATCTCATATAATTAATGTCGCTGAGGTTTTTTGAATAATGTCTTATTTAATTTTTTGAAAATATCATTTTGGATACCTTTCTTATGTACTTTTCTATAGACCACAAATTAAGACCTTGTAAACTTAATGAAAAAAAAAAAAAAGAGTGAATATGGTTCCCTTCTGGCATCCAATCCACCAAAACGAAAGACTTCTAATGCCAATTAATAGCTAGCTCTTTCTTGAATTTCATTTTAGGGGTATTATTGGGCTAAAGGAATTGCTTGTAAGAAAAAAAAATAAGTCAGTTATAATTATAAGGAAAATAAATTTAAAAATCAATCTAAAAAAATTTAGAATGACATATAAAGAACCACATATTGTCCTTAAACTTCATCCTTAATCATTGACCCATTTTTGCATTCAGCAAGTGACATAGTTGTCTTTAGGAAGGATGATGCTTGATTCCCATCTCTGCGTAAAGGAATTATCGTGAGCTGTTTTATGGGGAAAACAAGACCATAATTTTAAGATGTTTTAAAATGTTTCTACCCAATTTGTTTTATATTTCAATACATATATAAAAAGATCGTAAAAGGGCCTTTAAAAATAATTTTTATGGGTGAAAACGAAAATAATTTTTAATTAATTTTTATGAGTTTGTGTTCAATTAAAAAAAAAAACTCTATCTGACGGAACCGATTTAAGATATTAAAAAAAAAGGGTCAGTCAAATAAAGTGTTTTAATTGTAGAGTGTAAAATTTTATGTTAAAATTAATGTTTATTAAACTTTTTAATACATGATAACAAACCAATACCATGGAAACTTAAGCTGTGTGGTAAAAGAGGCGAGAATTTTTTTTTTCAATTTTAAAAAATATGTTATTGGTAATTATGTTTAGGCATGTATAACTACAATAAAATAAACCAGCTGTTAGAGATTCATTCCTAAATAGCATGGCAGTGATCGGATTTATTGAATTGCTTAGTTAACTATCAGATTTAGATAATATATGCCATCTCTGGGACTTTTTGATATATATTTTTTTATTTTTTATATTTAAATTAAAAATTAGATGAATAAATTATAAAAATTATATTTAAATATTTTAAATAATTATTTAATATTTAATATTTATTTATTTATTATAACTTTTAGATGATTATAAATAAATGTCACAATTATAGTAACACCTTTTTTCGTTTTAAAAAAGATTATACTCTAATCCTGTACATCTATATGTATATATTTAAAAGTATGTTAAGATAGTATACAAAATTTTTAATAAGTTTTAGTTATATATTTTTAAATAAATTTATTTTTTTTTTATCCTCAAAATTGGACCTAAGACAGTAGCCACTTTTTCAGAAGTCTCGAGAGGGTTTTTTTAAACCTTTCATCGAATCATGTAAATATTTATGTCGATTGATATTATTTATGTGCGGCGGGGATTGCACTTCTTTGATCTTCGTCCTGTCTTGTGAGGTCATACTGCACATGGGTGCCGCTCACGAGCTTTCCTCACGAGAGCACACAACCAATGCTGATAGGAACTCGTCACGTGATAATTTGCCGTACTTCTTATTTTCGACTGTCAGCATCTGCATGCACCAAAAGCGGAAAAAAATTAAAATCAATATAAACAATTTCGCATTATTTTATGAAATTTAATTAGTTAATAATGATAAATTTTATATCCAAAAATAATGGTATAATTGTAATAGAATCTAATAACAATTAATATATAACTACTTAAATATATATTACAAGTAATTATATATATATATATATATGTATCAAAATAACTAATAATGTTGTAATGGAATTTTGGTTTTAGAAAATTAAAGAAAGACTTTAATAAAAAATTAAAAAAAATTCTTTTCTTTATTTGGATTATTGAAAAGTTAAATGAAAATATAATTTTATAATTAGGATATCAAGAAAAGCGTAAGGACAATATTAGATGTTCTCAATATTGTGATTTTAATTCATTTTTTATTATATAAAATCAAACATTCAAAAAAGTAGGTTTTTACATCTTGTTTCTTTACATTTTTGTAAAATCAAAGAGGTCCTATATGTATACTTTTTTTTTTTTCTATAATTTTTTCTTGAAATCAAATGCGTCCAATATATGTATTATAAAATTTTTACCCAAAAAAAAAATCAACTCATTCCATCACCCTCATAAAAATGAGAAGTATAATCCTACTTTTAGTAAAATCATTAGATTAATATTTTTCAAAATTAAAAATATTAAAAATTAGTAAAAATAGTATTCTGCCTCTACAACATTATTATTTATAAAATATTAATTTTAATGTTTAAAAATTACTTAAAATAATTATTATTATGTAATATTTAAATTTTAATTATCAATTTTTTTTAAATTTAACTATATAAATGAAAAAAAAAAAGTCTTCTACCTCTACAGTCCCACTCATTTGCGAAACAAAACTAAAAGGAAGAAAAATCAGACGAAGCGGTGCACACCAACAAACAAATCGTTAAAGACAGGAACGGTGCAGAGGAACGGTGCAGATTAAAAGTACAGTTCACGGGGTTCGACAGGTACAGCGTAGGTCGTTTTGTCCGTTGGGGCTTCTCGATGGGCCCCGTGGAATCCAATTAGAACCTCGTGAGTGCACACGTCATCATCCTCTCTTGTCTTCTTTCCATCGTTTCCGGATCAGCCCGTGAGAATAAAAAAGTAATAGTTATGATAATTTTTTAATAATATAAATATTCTAATACTATAATATTTAATATAATATATATATATATATATTCGTTCCAATCGTTAAATCATATAAATTGCAATCTTGAAACGAACGACACAAGAGCTTCATCTCCGGACACAATGAAGGCCTCCACTTCCATCGTTTCACATGGCCACCAGAGCTTAAGCCATGAAAATTTGATAATTTAATTATTTTCAGAGATCCTTTTTTTTTTTTTGAAAACCTTGATCTCTCTAAAAATCATATTTTTTCAGATTCTCATCACTCCGAATTTAACCCATTCACTCTTGATCAATTTCGTCCTTAATTGATTTCAAGAAAATCAGAAGATGATTTTGCCAGGGTAACAACGGATAATAGAAAAGAGAACGCTATCAATAAAAATGTCAGAGGTTTAAAACTTAAAACCTCTGCTATAGGGGCTAGTGATGGGTATGATTATTAATGGGCTCACATGAAGAAAAGTCATCAAAGTTATGATGTGAAGGGGATTGGATGTCATTGAGGCCCAAGAACACGCAAGCTCAACATCCCATTCATTGAACTGCTTCATCCATTCATTAAACTATTAGGTCAGGTGCATGATGCAAGAGATCATAACTGTTCAGGTTAATTTCGAAGGTCTCTAACTGTTTTAATTGGATTTTTGAAATTTTAACCACCAGTTGATCTTATCCAATATGACGTCAAGAAAAACGAACACTCAAACATCATATAAAAGGGAAGAATATCCAAGATAAAGGGTAGACCGAAAAATCGGAACCAAATCACTCTTCAGTAAAAATCCTTTACATGGACTATTGCATGAACATAAACTGGACTTCTAATAAAAATTTAACTTTTATTTTTTTCTTTAAAACTTTTCTCTCTATTTTTTGACGAAGGCCGATTTTTTCGGTGTCGAGTGTCTTTCAGAGAATAAGCCCCTATTATATTCTAATTTTTGATTTAGTTGTGGTACATAGGTATTGAATCATCAAAGATAGTGAAAGTCCAACTCACAAAAAGACTTAATCGAGATCCGTCACGAATTCGGATCCTGATACACATCAAATCAAATATATGAAATATTTTTCATAAATGTTATCACAAGGTGAATTTTTCAGTTGTTTGATTAGGATATTGGGAGAATAATTATATATATATTTTTGATTTAGGTATTAAAAATAGTCTTTTATAATGTAATATTTGTTGGATTTTAATTTACTCATTTGTAAGTCATATAATTAATGAACTAATCATATGAAAGATATGCGGTGTTCACATATTGCATGCTTAAGCGAATAAGTCAAGCAAAAATCACGCAATTGAACATCATCCAGGTGACAAAATTTATTAGTGATTCGCATGAGATTTATATGATAGCCAACCAAAAGTTATCCTAATGATGGAGTTTATTGGAGGTTTGTATAAAATGTGATTGAGTAAAAAGTATTTTTAATGAACAAATATTATTTAGACATGATAAGTGCATACTAAATTGTTGTGTGCATTTGGAACATAACAAGTATACTTGATGCATGCCCAAGAGATACTCGTATCTCAATTATAGTGGGACTAGATTTAAAAAACACATGCATGGATTGCCTAAAGAGGCCTTAGCTGGTACACATGAAAAGCATATGAGCATTAACATTATTATAAAATCGTTCATGATATAATTTTAGGGTAATTTTAAAATCCTATTGCAATGTAAGGAGCATTTTACAATAAAGAAAATAGGAAAAAGGAGACAATAAAAATGTTTAGCATTTAATTGAAATTTAATTCAAATTTTATTCTTTATCAAGATCGGATATGTCATTTTAATGTGTTCCCAGGACATATTACTATTTTAATTATTCTTATTCTCATTATATATTTGTTTTTATAATTGATAGATGCGTTAAGGGTTGTGTTTAATCAGTTATTCACTCATATGTAGTAAAGAAAATTTGGAATGAATTTATTTATAAATAATACTATTATTATTATTGATTTGTTTAAAATTTGTCTAATAATTTTTCTCTTAATTAAAAAATATATTTCACATTAAATATTATTATATAAATTTTAAGCATTTCTTATACTTAAGTGTTTGTTGAGTGTGTTTGACAAAGAATTTAAATTTATTCTATTATATCAATTATATGCATATTTTTGGCAAATCCTAACAGTATTACGATAGGACTATATATATTAGCTATTCTTAAACTATTTGTGAGAGAATCATGCCCTCCAATTAGGATAAGAAATGACGGGCATTACATCTGAATATATACTCTGTTACTATTACATCAAGTCGATAACATTATTTCAATTCAAAAATCCATGTCAATAATAGGTTAGGCTCACGTTATGCCCCAAGATCACTCCCATAGTTTATTGTGGACAGGATTGTTGGTAAGTCGTCATAAAAATTAATGATTAATATATATTTTAATTTATATAATTTATATTTGTTACGTCATTGGATCAGAATTGCTATAAGGATTAGGGATCTAAATATTGTTTGTAGTAAGTACGATCTCTGTATGTTTCAAATCTTAATCCTGTGCAATATAAAAATATGGTCAAATGATTAGCAAGATTAACTCCCTAGTGTATCTTCCAACGTTTAAATCAGTAATCTATTTTTATAAGGAAGAAAATAGATGATGCAAATTAAAAATTAAATTAACTTTATGTGTAGGAGCTTACGCTTTTCTCGAAACGTCTTAGAGAGAAAGAGAGATGTTCTTTTTTTCGAGAGAGTCCCTCTTTTGCCCTATTAGAAGAGGGTATTTCTATTATTATTATGTGGCAGTTGACTTTTTTTCGTCAACTATTCAAGAAATCGTCCAAGAAATCGCTGAATAAATAGAATTTTATGTACTTTTGAAAGAAAAAATCGCTCTTATATCAATTATTCCATATTGTTAGAAACTCCCTTGATTGGGTCATTTCTTTATTATTTTGATATATGAGCTAAATTTTAAAAAATGGATCTTTTTATTGGGTTATTGGTATCAGCATCCATCACTATTAATTTTTTAAAAAAATTATAGCAAAATAAATAATAATACACGATAATTTTTTCTGAAAAAGAGAACCGTGTACATGAATCTAGATATACGGTCTCCCATATTTTATCCGTAGGCTTCTTTTTTAAAAAGTTAATCTTGTTATTTTTTTTAATTTGAAAAGGTATATCTTTTTACTAAAAATTGTACACTTTTATAAACGAAATGAGAATAGTCACAAACATCATGCCCATCAGCGTCTGAGAGGAGATTGAGGCCCATTGAGGCGCGAAGCCCAGAAGGCGCCACGACTAGCCCAATTGCAGCCCAACTCGTAACGAATAGATAAAAACAAACGCCAAGTAGAACCAACAAATAGCCAAATACTTAGCCTATTTGGTCTCGGGATTATTGATATCCCGATTGTAGGAGTATGTGCATAACATTTTAAAAATGGATCTTTGCTCCACAGACATTGGGTTATTACCATCGCCGAGACAATCCTGTGAATTCTACTAGGACATTTTTCAACTGTCTCAGTGCCAAAGTTATATCAACACCAACATTATAAGTACCCTTCACAGGAAACTATCTCTCTCTCTCTTCATTTCTCTCTATCGTTCCCTTGCGAGTGCAAGCACCGAAGCCATGATCTTCGCCATTACTCTCATTCCCTTCACCTGTACATCATAACACTTGCATCTTCCATCTTTCTTTAATTTTTAATTTGAGTGTCAAGGTAAGAGAGTTATTTCCGTAAATAATGAAGTTACATCCACTAATAGAGTGGATATTATAAATTTCTCGAAAATTGTTTTGTTTGTAAATCGGATCCGTGAATTAACTTCATTAATCCACAATACTTATATCAAAAAGTTAATCTTGTCATTTTTTTAAGGTTGACTAAAGGATACCCAAATAATAACCTTAATAAGTAACTTTGAAACCATAATATACAAGAAACTAAAATTCATCCACATAAACATGTATAATATACCTTTGGAATTCCCGAGATGCTACTGTTCTTTGAGTAATCAATCTAAGTCTTGACTCAAGTACAGAGATTAGGTTCATATGCTCTTACGATTTGACTTAGGGTCCATTATAGCATTCTCATAGAAAAGGAGAGATAGCAAGCGTGAGCTAAAAGCCCCAAGTGACATCATGCCCATCAAGTAAAGATACGTAAAGGAAGAAGAAGGGGCGACATGCATTCAATACAAGAAACCCATTTAGAGGCGATTTGCCCATTTTGGAACCTTTAGTTACCATTTGAACATGCTTTATCAATTTACGAAGCCTAGTAGGTAGTAGACGCAAACAATGTGAGACGAGAAAAAGGATCATGATACTCCCATGATCTAGGTAGTGAGGGATTATCTTTACAACCCATCCCAGGGGTCGTGCACAGATCGCCCCAAAAACAGGTCCTCGTTCTTCCACAATAGTATCCTAAGGCGTAACCGGACAACCCGCTTACACACAAGTAGACTACCCAAGTATTCTTCGGATTTATCTAGTGATGGACATGTCGAGCCGGAGAATACTACCCATCGAAAGTCCATGGTCTTAGTTTCATGATTCTATTTTCATATTCATTTGAGGAAAAGTTCACCGTATCTCATGTATCGTATCTCCCGCCATTTGGAGATTTCATCATTCATATATCATCTCATATCATATTGTGGAGTTTATTCCTTCGTTTCACATCTTACTCGGGAACTTAAGCATTTCACATTGCAATCCCACGTGCTTTGTGGATTTTCCTTCGATTGCTTACGATTCTTATTCTTTTTGAACCTACGATTCAATTTGGATTCAAGAGATCTTTAGAATTTCTTTACCTTATTGAGCTAAAATTATTTTTGGATTCGGGTGCCCATTTCATTGTAAGCGGTACACATAGATTCAATCCGAAGCTTATAGTTATATTTAAACAATTTAGGCATAATTTTCATGATAATTAAAGGAAGATAAAACATGTAATTTTTCTTCTTATTCTCGTATAAATAGTGCATATAGTTAGAGGATTGACAAAAGTGAGCAATTGTCGATTCTTGTGAAATCAGACACCCGGTCAATATGTATACATATTTGGGGCATGGTAGTTCATATTTTGAGGTCAAATAAACATAATTTGAAGGGGAAAATAGTGAGCCTGACTTTAGCGTGGGGTTAGGGTTTGGTGGTACCAAACCGGTCGATTTGATCCACAATTTGGGCAAAGGGCTATATGTTCATTATATAAATCATGGGTTATGCATTTTTTCTACATTTTGGGTGGATATCGAGATGATCATATCCAATGGAGAATGAATAAAAATTATAAGAGAATAAACAGTGAGTATGAGAACACTTACCTCTATGTGCTCCACATTTTCTCCAACTAGCTTGAGCTCGGAATACAAAGCCTCATTTCCTTCCCTTCTTCTTGGCGTGGCTCCTCCTCTCTCTTTCTTTCCTCTCTCTCTCTCTTCCTCTCCCCTCCTCCTCTCAAAAAGCCTATTTATAATTTGAGTCAGCGCCGGCGGCGCGGAAGGTTACGGAGGATTACGGCGTCAACTGGAAATTCGCTCAGCTCCGCTCGGCGTTTATCAGCGAGAGCTTTCCGAAGGTTTTGGAAAGTTCGCTCGGCGGGCTTGGAGCCGACAGCGGGGCTCGGATCAGGCTCGAGCGGACTCGGGCGTTGACGGGGAGCTTCGGGTGGCGTTTTCAACATCAAAAGTTCAAGATTTTTACCAAGTTCTTCTAATACATACATTTAATCAATATTCATTATGTAGAGATATTCCTAGCCTCATATTAATTTTTTTTTTGATTTAGACACGGGAGTAAATTAAAAACGAAGTTAAGTCGATCCGACATCTTATTTATTCGTTTTGGCTGAGAATATAACCCATTAGATAGAGAGGCCGGACCCATCTGTTTGACTTTTATGGAGGATTTCTACTCCGTATAACAATCAAAATCTAATGACGCATCACTTTCATTTTATCATATATATCCTTCCATCAACGGCAATACACTTTTATTTGCTTTCATGAAATAAAGAATTTAATTACTATTTATTATTTTAAATCATTCTAATTAAAATTTAAATAAAAAATAATTTATATAAATTTAAATTTTAAATATTATTATCAATATGATCAATATATAATAATCAATTAAAAATTATTCTAAGATATTAAATCTGACTCTCAACAAGATAATGAATCAGTCTACTCAAAACTCAATTTGAATTGGTTGTTGCATTCGAAACTTGTTCTCTCTTTTAAAACTCACAACCTAGGCTTTGACTAAGCTCAACATGGTTTATACAGTGATAACAAGCTTATTCAATCTCGACTATAATCTTAATAGGCCTAAATTCAATCCATCATTTTATCTTGTTAATTTAACTATACACAGTTTTAATAACTCATTATATGAATTAATTAGGCTCATCTATAATATTAAAATAATATTTATATATATACTTATATACCTAATTTTATCAAAATTAATATTGACTGAATATTAAATTTATTTTTGACAATTTTAATATAAATTAATATATAATTACGTATATAAATATTATTCCTCTTTATAATAATAGTATATGTAAAAATGTATCTAAAGATTCATTTAAGGCATGCCTAACTAACCAAATAAACAAAATTAAAAGATTTTCTTACTGAGTGAGACCCACTTTATAAATTTTCACCTTCGTTAAACTTTGTTCGAGGTCATGTCCTCCTTTTAAAAATATCAACGTTTACAAGTTCAATATTAACACAAAAATACCCAAAGAAATTCCAAAATGCAGTGATTGAGAACTGACTATATATTGCCTCTATCGGCCCCAACTGCCACCATTCTTCTCAAGCTCTCTGCTCTCCTCTCCCCCTCCGCGACCAGTCCCAGGCAAAGATACATATTAGCAGCAATCTCTTCAGCCTCTGAGCCATCAATGGCGGTAAAGCTGGGCATCGCATTGTTCTTTGCTGTGCTCAGTCTCAATTCAACCGCGGAGAATCATAGTGAAGTAAAATTTTACTGTTTGATATAAACTATTTGATATAAATAGAGAGTGTTCATATTGATCTGTGCAGGGAAGAATTTTTTTAATTTTTTGGCTAACTCAAGACGCCATTTTCGCTCACAGAAGCCTTTCATTTTTGGGGCTCCAGCTCCGGCTCCGGTGCCACAACCCTCAGGCCGCCATCCCACGGTGAGAAACCGGCAGCTGCCAGCCAATCCGCCATTAATACTGATCTAAGAAATAAAATGATGTAATTTGGTAATCAATTTTTCTAACCCTGGGATATGATCTTTCTGCATGGATTTCAGCACGGTTTTACCCCCGGCAGCCTCAAGCCTCAAGGTAGGGCATCTCTTTCTGTCTCCCGCTCCTGAACCTTTTTCTTTATTTTGTAGGGCATATCTGGCAATTTAGACAAAAAATAGAAAAAATAAATAAATTATGATGGTGAGATCATGGTGGAGACGGGTGAAATTTTGATAGGTAAACTAATATCTAACACATTAAAAAAAATCTTCTATCTTTAAGGGGCAGGGTCGAATTATTTATGTTAGATAGATCTAAGAAAAAAATTCATTATTTATAATCTATAAATAATTTATATCATATTTCACATAAACTAAAAATTAAAGTATGCAAATCCTTCTGTGCATATTTTAACAAATGAAATAATACTTTATAAACAAAATAATATCAAATAATTGCGAAAACGTATTTAACTAATCTGTACATGACAATATGTCATTTTAATGATTTGTGGCATCATAAGTGGCACGACTCCCTTGTTGCACTCTGTAATTTTTTATATATTATTATTTTTCACTGGCATTTGAGGGCTTGGCCGGCAGAAAGAGCCCCGGCCTGCTTCGTATCAGGAGAGCCCAATTTTAATTTTTTTTTAATAATGGAATTAAAAAAATCTATGATAATATTTTTCAGTTTACTTATATATATAATATAGGTATTTAAATATTTTTTAAATGTATAAAAATCATTAAAAAATAATTTTTTTTAAAAAAAATGATTTTATTCGTTAATTTTTTTATTTGCAGAGTGCGGGCCACGGTGCGGGAGAAGATGTTCAAAGACAGCGTACAGGAAGGCATGCATGTTCTTCTGCAGAAAGTGCTGCGCCACGTGCTTGTGTGTGCCTCCTGGCACTTACGGCAACAAGCAATTTTGCCCTTGCTACGATAATTGGAAGACTAAGAGAGGTGGCCCCAAATGCCCCTAACTTTCTCCTATTTACATTTGTACCCCCACTCCTTTACCTCGAAAGTTCACATGCTCCAGTAGGCCCTGGGCCTGGGCCTGGGCCTGATAAGTCCAATGATATTTTTATGTGAGGGAGCAACCCTCTTTCAGGCGGGTCTTCCACAACCTGTGTACGCCTTTATAATATTATGTTTTTTTTTAATGAAATTATAGCTGAATAAAAATGTGGTTATAAAAGATTAAATAGGAATAAAAATATAATAATTTGAAAATAATTCTTAGAATTTCAAAAAAAAATCCTACCTTCTTATTCACAAAAATGAAAATAAACAGCCAATGAAGTGGATGCTATCAAAATTTCCAATTTTATTTTATTTAAATTCATTTTTGTACTCTCAAAGAGCGAAAGGTCCATCTTCCCACTTGAAAGCGTTGATTTTTGGTTAAGATGGCAATGAAGAATACTTTTATATACTTTTTAGGGGATATTATTTCATTTGCTGATTAATTCCTTTACTGAAATTTGTGCAGACCTTATATTTATCGCTTTAAACAATAACAATAATAATAATAAATTTACTATTAATTATTTAAAGTAAATAAATAATAAAATAAATTTACCTATTTATTTTTTAATTTATAAAAATAATAAACTATAGACTCAATTTCATATTTAATATAAATAAATCAAAATTAATCGTTAATTATGCTACTCTTCATCTGCTACGACTACAAAATATAGCCTTTGAAATTCAAACTTTGATTTTTCCTTGTCAAGCCATCGTGTCATTTACGCCCTACCTGCACTTCAGATAATGACTTCTATTTTGTAAATTAAAAAAATGGATTCAAATTTCAAAAAAAAAAAAAAAAATACATCCCCATTTTTTTTTAAAAAAAAAATAATAATAGCAACTGACTATATGACGAATTTTCTTTATATATTATTTTTAAGATATATATATATATTCATAAGTATTTTCGTAATATTATAACTTACCATATAACATTTTCCCTTATTAATGTATTTACTCTGCAAAATTTGGAGTTTATAAAATATACAAATTTTGAATATGGGGCTTCTTTTTTAGGTAATATATAATGCATAAAATTTAAAAATACGATAGCATTAGTTAAATCAATGCCTATAAAGTTTAAATGTTTTATTTTAAATTATTACTAATTAATATATATTAATCGTATTTTTATTTTAATTTATTACTAATTAATACATATTAATTTTTAAAAATGTTTTGGTTGGTGGAATCTGGAATATGTTGACTGCGTTGCCTGTGGGGTGCGGGTTAGTTTAACGATCCCCACCCACCTTTCTTGTGCTGACCGATGAACGGTTAAATAATTAACAAGTATTAATATTATTAAAAGTAATTTTACATAATTTTTTTAATATATTAAAATCTCTATCTAAAAAAATATCTGTCTCGTGGAGAACGGCAACGCTGAGACTTTTGGAGAGCTGTCGTCATTTAGATTAATTAATTGGTTAATTTGATATTTTAAACGGTCTAATAAATTAAAATCGGACATTCCAGAACTTGATATCAAGGTTTTTTTAGTAAACTCTAAAATATCAAAATTTTAATTTATATAGATAAGAATTATTTTTTAAAAAACTAAAACCTAAATATATATCAAATATAAATTTTGTTGCGTTCTACAAATTCAAACTGGATTGACAGTGTCATGAATCAAATTTTTTATCTTCGAATCGATAAAGCCACATTCGTCTTTTATAATCTCAAATTTCAACTCTACACAACACAATCAAAAATGAGCACGTCAAATGATAGTAAAATTACTTTCGTTGTATATTCTCTAACGTTTAAATCAGAAATCTTTCTATGATAATAGAATGATGTATGTAGTAGTAGATCGAGCGTTTGGATGCACCCTACAAATGAGTGGTTTAAAGGCCCATTCAACTGAAAGGCATCTTAGATGCACTCCCTGTTGAGAAGTGTCTTAAGAAGGCGAAAATATCTTTGAAGAGTGAAAGACTTTTGTAGAATGTACGACCATCCAAGTATTGTCAAGATGCTCTTGAGAGATGGTTGGATACTTTAATAGAAGATCTCCCGGAGGGATATCTTTGTTTGGATAGACTCCTGAAAGATTTGAACACTTGGTAGGAGAGATGGCTTCTAGAAGGACTAGAGAGCAGGGCATTTTTGGAATTATTGGATAAAGTCAGTAATCCCATTTTCTCCTCTCTCCTCCTTAGCCTTCTTTTGCCTTTTCCCCATCCACCGTGGAAATGATGGGATATTTATAGAGATAAAAACAGTTAAACTATCTTTATCCAGTGATAAACGTGCAGGATAAGACAAAACGATTGTGTTGTTATGACCATTTTGGTTATGGTAAATTTCTTGATGTGCGATAAGTTTGAAAGCACGTTTATCTCACTAGTTATTTTGTAGAGATTTATCAAACCGATTATAGTAAGTTGTAGATAGCGTTCGCTCACTTTTTTGGGTCATGATTGTTGAGCAGCTAGCCTACAGCAAAAGTTTGAATCAATGGTGATCACGATCGGTCTACTTACTTTTTAGGTTTGAATTATACTAAATTTTATTAGATCTTTCTTTGTTGTGAGCCTCTTCCCAGTCAATTTCTCGAACCCATTAGATTTATAACGATCCAATGCTAATAATGATGCTCTTATATATTGCAAAACATCAAAGTCGTAAGTTCTCATGAGAAGTCTTTTATACAACACTCAATCATTTCGGTTTAATTTAAAGTATATAATAAAGTTATTATTAGATACGCTAGGCACAGCCTAAGATAAATTTAGTCCAATCCATTCTTTCGAATGGCACAAAAAACAATTAGCTAATAAAAAAATATGAACTAATCAAATTATTAGATTCAAAATAAAAGAAAATTTGACTAAATTATTATATATCCAAATGATCATACTGCTGATAATATAAATGATCAATGCGTCAAACAGTTACATGGTTAAAAAATTTAAATAGTTAATCCTGACGAGTAGTTATATAGATTGAGAAATGAATGATTAAATTAAATAAATAATAATGAATCTAACGAATATGTATTAGTTTTAATACTTATACAATAGTTAGACCATTCATTTTTTAACAAATATAGCTCATTAAATGATGCACAATTATACATGTTTAAGAATTGTTTTGATTGACAACTAAACTATAAATATGCTTGTTTCCATCAAACAATTGAAAATTCCAATAACTCATAAAATTACAAGGACAGAGTCTTAATCTTTTATGCACTTGCAAATTTTTAATATCACGGAGCTAAATCATTTATTTTACTCAGCCTCTCTAATCATAGTCCTTTCGTAAACTTTCGTTTTATCTAAAAAATTAATAATTTAAAGTGTTGAAAATTATTTTTAAAAACTAAAACCTAAATATATATCAAATATAAATTTTGTTGCGTTCTACAAATTCAAACTGTCCTATGGATTAGGGGGCCGCGAATCAAATTTTTATACTGAATCGATCTGGTGCGGATTCGATCTTTATAATCTCAAATTTGAACTCTACACAACACAATTGAAAATGATACGTCAAATGATAGTAAAATTACTTTCGTTGTATATTCTCTAACGTTTAAATCAGAAATCTTTCTATGATAATAGAATGATGTATGTAGTAGTAGATCGAGCGTTTGGATGCACTCCTGAATGAGTGGTTTAAGGCCCATTCAACTGAAAGCGTCTTAGACTCGCTCATGATGAGAAGTGTCTTAAGAGGCAAAAATATGCTGAAGAGTGAGCACTTTTGTAGAATGTACGACCATCCAAGTATTGTCAAGATGCTCTTGAGAGATGGTTGGATACTTTAATAGAAGATCTCCCGGAGGGATATCTTTTGTTTGGATAGACTCCTGAAAGATTTGAACACTTGGTAGGAGAGATGGCTTCTAGAAGGACTAGAGAGCAGGGCATTTTTGGAATTATTGGATAAAGTCAGTAATCCCATTTTCTCCTCTCTCCTCCTTAGCCTTCTTTTTGCCTTTTCCCCCATCCACCGTGGAAATGATGGGATATTTATAGAGATAAAAACAGTTAAACTATCTTTATCCAGTGATAAACGTGCAGGATAAGACAAAACGATTGTGTTGTTATGACCATTTGGTTATGGTAAATTTCTTCAATGTGCGATAAGTTTGCCCTTGCGTTGTACGGCAGTTATTTTGTAGAGATTTATCCAACCGATTATAGTAAGTTGTATAGCACATTGGCTCACTTTTTGGGTCGCAATTGTTGAGCCGCTAGGCCTTCCTTAAGCTGAATCAATAAGGACTGCTGACTGGGGTCTACTTGGACTTTTTTAGGTTTCGAATTATACTAAATTTTATTAGATCTTTACTTTATTTGTGAGCCTTCTTCCTAGGTCGAATTTACTGAACCCATTAGATTTATAACGATCCAATGCTAATAATGATGCTCTTATATTGCAAAACATCAAAGTCGTAAGTTCTCATGAGGAAGTCTTTTATACAACACTCAATCATTTCGGTTTAATTTAAAGTATATAATAAAGTTATTATTAGATACGCTAGGCACAGCCTAAGATAAATTTAGTCCAATCCATTCTTTCGAATGGCACAAAAAACAATTAGCTAATAAAAAAATATGAACTAATCAAATTATTAGATTCAAAATAAAAGAAAATTTGACTAAATTATTATATATCCAAATGATCATACTGCTGATAATATAAATGATCAATCGTCAAACGATTCATGGTTAAAAAATTTAAATAGTTAATCCCGAGTAGTTATATAGATTGAGAAATGAATGATTAAATTAAATAAATAATAATGAATCTAACGAATATGTATTAGTTTTAATACTTATACAATAGTTAGACCATTCATTTTTTAACAAATATAGCTCATTAAATGATGCACAATTATACATGTTTAAGAATTGTTTTGATTGACAACTAAACTATAAATATGCTTGTTTCCATCAAACAATTGAAAATTCCAATAACTCATAAAAATTACAAGGACAGAGTCTTAATCTTTTATGCACTTGCAAATTTTTAATATCACGGAGCTAAATCATTTATTTTTTACTCAGCCTCTCTAATCATAGTCCTTTCGTAAACTTTCGTTTATCTAAAAAAATTAATAATTTAAGTGTTGAAAATTATTTTAAAAAGTGAGTATATACTTTATAATATTTTATTAATTATTATAGTATACAAGATCCATATTAAAATGTTTAAATGATCATTTTGATTATACTCAAATAACTATCCAAATCTGAGTTGCATATCAAAATATATATAATCCGTTAAGATATTAAGACATGTGTACACAATTTAAAATTAAATATAATTATTTGAACTCAACTTAAATTGGTATGATTTTGGCTTTAAAATATATTTTTTTTTAAAAATAGTCTAAAAAACAATTTATAAAAATTAATTGAGATTTTATTCAATAATAAATAATTAAAAAGATATTGTTTTATAATTTTTGTGTATTTTGAAGCATTTTAAATGTAAATATCTATCGTGGTATTATGTTGCAGGGGTAGATGGGAGTACCATTTAGTATTCAACTAAATAACTCAATCAAAGGCATTTTTTTCAGAAAATATAATTTAAATAGAATTGATTCTAAATTTAACAAAATATGATTAAGATTCATGCTGATTATAGACTTACATGACCGATATTTTAGAATTAATTCAAAATTCAGACCGAATATGTCATGGACGAAAATAAATATAGAATTTTTAATTATTTGACGTGAGCTAAAAATAATAATATTTCTATAATAATAAATATTAATGTTTTAGGTTTTGTACTTCTACATTATTTTTTATTGTTAAATTATTTTAAAATGTTTTAGGTTACCTTTTTGGTAAACAAATCTAATTTTCTAAATATAAAAAAAAAATTGAAAAACATCCACGAACGGTTTAGCCCAGCCTTATTCTGATGATAAACAATTAAAGCCGAAGATTTAGGCATCAGTGACCGAGTTAGCCCAACTCAGTTGAAATTACAGACAAGTTCTTCTATTTTAGCTCGACAGATGCCCGGTTTGAATATGGTTTCAATCACGTCTCTAAGAATTTCGAGCACGAAAAGAAGCTGACAAATCCATAGAGCGAAATTCCAATCGATGATTCCTGTTTACAATTAGCATAATCATAGAAATCATAGATTTCACACGCCAAAAGAAACGGAAGGGCAATAATCATCGGTTTGTTTTTGCCCCAGAATCAAACAGCTAGTCAATCCAGTTGAAATTAATTCTCCACGGAATTATTGGTATATATGTACTTACTCTATATAGATCGACCACCGGCAGTCGTCAATTCGCGTCAGAACCACCGTCTTTCTTCTGCTTATGAGGCGGCGTCACGGCGGCTGATGAAGAGCGCGCGACTTTCGCAACAAGCTTCTTATCTTTGACGACGTTGACGCTGAGAACCGATTCGCTTATCTGCAAGCTAGAATCGGTTAGGTCGGCGGGTTCCCGAGTTCTGAAAGACACGAGTTGAGGAGCAGCGATGTGATCTCCATCAACAGTGATTGTAGGGACGAAGAAATCAGTTGGGAAGAATTTGTATTGAAGGCCTGCCATGAGAAAGTGTTCCTGACTCCAAGAAAACTGCAAGGGAGGATATTAATAGAAAAACTGAGGGGAGAGAGAGAGACGCTGCCTCAGAAATAAGTCGAGTTTTTTCGTATATATTAATATATAATTTATTTCTAAATTAAATAATATATTTTTACATATGTAAAATTAGATTAATATTTTATTATTTAAAAATAAAAATATTAAAATTTAGTTTTACATAGAGTAAACCAAATACAATATAAAATTTATATTGGTTATTTTTATAAACTAAAATAATTATTTAAAAGATAAATTTCCTGTATTAATTAAAGTCGGGCCTTGACTTACAAACAAGGAAGCTACAACACGTTGGGCGTTGCAACCCATGCTGCTATATTTATAATTTTTAAATTGAAATTTAATAGGTAAAAATTAATTTTAAAAAATATTTTTTAAAAATTATAAAAATTATTTATGTTATTATTATTTTTATTATAGTATTAAATTTTTGATTTTTTTTTGAAAAATAATTTAAAATATTTATATATTTTATTTTCTGACGTGTTAAGTATGTTAAATGTGTTTTGATTAACGGGTGGTGTTGGTGCAGCAGGGAGCCTTCCACTTATTAGAAAGACAGTAAATTTATTTTTAAATAAATAATTATAATTTAAATATTTAAATAATTAAAAAATTAATTATTAAATAATAATTACTTATTTAGATATAAGTAATTTAAAAATAACTAATTATTAAATTATAATTATTTATTTAAAAATAATTTAATTAAAAATGAAAAGACAGGAGGCGGCTTCCTTGCGGGACTTGCAGGCGAGCTTTCCGTTGTTTCTGATTTTGATTGGTTGGTCTGGTAAACGCACGGACTTACACGCTGCGAATATTCGGTCGTTGCATTTCTGGGTACCGTTTCCTTTATTTTATGTTTTAAATTTTAAATAAGTAATAAAAAAGCACAAATTATAAAAAAAATATATATGCATAGGTCATTTAAAATAAAACATATATATTTTTGTAAAAACTCGTTTACTTAAAAAAATTAAATAAAAGTCAAACCCGGAAAAATATTATATTAATATTATTTTGTACTTTTCTATTTATTTATAGCTATTCTTCCTCAAAATTTTTATTAAAGAGAGTGTTCGTCCTGAATTTTGGTATTGTGCTGTTTTAATATTTAAAATTGAATAAACAATAGCACGTGAAAGTCATGCTCCAGCCTACGCGGTCAGCATATCACGCTTATTTTTTATTTTTATTTTTGGTTGATAGGAACTTGTCGCGTGTTTTGAAAAATATTTCTTCCAATAAAATTAACTATAATTTAAGAAAAATAATATTATTAAATTTATTTATAATTTAATTATAATGACATTAATCACAGATAAAAATTTCAAATTGAAATTTATGTAAGACAAATTAAAAGATTATATTTTTAGGCATAATTTTTATTGTATCTATATAAGTAGAAAAGGGTACCTTATTTTTATTTTATATTTTATAAATATTGTTTTAAATTTTATACAAATAAGAAATGCTTTTAAAATTAAAAATTGAACTTATAAATAATTTTTAGGTGGATTATAAGTATAACATAACTTATAACTTAATACACCAAGGAATTTTAATTATTATGGTAAATAAACTAAATAATGGTGATTGAGGATTTCTGCTTAGAGAGAAATAAACCTACTTTTTAAATTTTTATTTTTGGATCAAAAAATAAATAGTCTAAATTAAAACATTAAATAATTATTTTTATTAAATTATATATATTTTAAATGTTTTCTTTTTGAGATTTTAGTTTGATGTGTATCTAGATCTGATTTTGAATAGATTCGACTTTGCTTAATCGTTTGGATCCGATTCTATTCGCCGAATTTGGACCCTGTACACCACTACAATAAATAAGAAGTCAGGCGTCAGTGGAATATTGTCCAACCGAAAACACTCCGGCGCTTAATTCAGCAACAAGCCTTCGAACTTCAAGAAGGTAAATTGAAACGTGAAACGAGATAGAGAGCGTGATTAAGATTGGTTGGAGTGTTGGTCTTTAGATGTTAGAGACGTTCTCATGACTCGTCGAGAGTATGGCTTCCTGACTCGATGATCGCAATGAACAAGTGGGAAGGTACGTCCTGGAAGCTTGGAAGGTTTGAAGGACGGATCTTGGGGAGTGAGCGAAGCCTCTGGAATCTGAAGGCTTAGAGTGGGATTAGCGAAGTAAACGATTGCTCGCTTAGGTATGAGCGTTAGTTTGCTCAAGGGTTTTTCTGCAGTTGCACTGCGTTGTCTTTCTTGCGTCTGTCTTTGTGTCCCTCTAGAGTGGAGACTCTGTGGGGTTATATAGACAGTGGGAAGGGCTTCCCGACTCGATGTTCGCAGGGAATAAATAGAAAGCTACGTCCTGGAACCATGGAAGTTTTAAAGGATGGATCTCGGGGAGTGAGCGAAATTTTTGGAATCTGAAGGCTTAGAGTGGGATTAGTGAAGTAAACGATTGCTTGCTTAGGTACGAGCGTTAATTTGCTCAAGGATTTTTCTGTAGTTGCACTGCGTTGTCTTTCTTGCGTTTGTCTTCGTATCTATCCAGAATGGAGATTCTGTGGGGTTATATAAACGGTGGGGATGGCGACCTTCCTTGGCCAAGAAGGCGTGATCATTACCTTGTGTTGGACGGCTTTCCTTTAGCAGGAAGGCTTCACTGGTGCAATCTGATGGGATCATTTTCTTTCTGAGCGGGTAACGGGTTTTCAAATTATTTGCCTTCCTTCTATATTTTTGTTACCATTATGCTCTATCGTTGACAGGAATAGAGAATATGACGTCTTCCTCATGGGAAGAGCACTAAATCTGTTGATACCTTTTTTAGAGGAGATTGCTTTAAGGAAAGCGTGAAATCAGGAAAAATGACCGTTACTTGTCGTGTACAGAAATGTCGCCAATATGGGCCTCACCCATATTAAGTTTTTTATCTTTTTGCGGTTTGTTACTACAGTACTTTCAGTCAATAGAAATATTGACTATCTTAAGGAAGCGCATTAGTCACCTGCCACAGTGATTATTTTATTATATCACGAGTGTGAGAAAAAAATAAAATTTATTAGCACCGCTGAGCTTAAATAGTAGTTTTATATTATCTTTTGCCGAGACGGAAAATAGTTAATTAAGAGCATGAAACCTTCAAAAAACTAGTTCTCGAGGGAGTTCGGCTCCGGCGAAGAAAGTTGACGTGGCAAGACGTCCCTTACTTCTTCACTGCCACCAGCTGCGACGGGGCAGGGTTGTGATGCAACGGCACGATGGCTTGCACCGCCGGCGTGGCAGCCTTCACAATCTTGAAGCACCTGTGGCTGCTGTCGCCATTATCGGCGGTGCTCTTGATCATGATCGGTCCATTATCGCCGATGATCTTATTGGTTGATGATCTCCCCGGGGTTTTGATCGGAGGAACTGGCTGCTGCACGATAGGGGCGTGATCCCCTGCGTCAGGGTATAGAGGAGGGACGAAGAAATCAGTAGGGAAGAAGTAATAGTTTTGAAGACCTGCCATGGAAGCTCTCTGGACGACCAGTAATATCATTATATAGTAGACTCGTTATCATTATTTTAATTATTAATTTTTAAATAAATAATTATAAAATTAATTATTTTTTAAAAAAATTAAAAAAATTAATTATTTTAATTTGATTAAATTATACTTATTTATGTAAAAATAAATAATTAAAATATATAAAATAATCACTTTTTTTTCTTTAAAAGATGGTGCCCCTATTAATTTATATATAACCAATTCTTAACATTGTACTTCTTAGTTTAGCTATTTTTTAAACTTTTACAAAAGCTTATACGCTTGCCTTATAGGCATTGTATGTGTATAAACAGGTTATGTATATATATAACCAGCTCGTAATTTTGTAACTCTTCACAATGTACAAAATAATCAATTATATTGATGATATAGATATATATTGAGACATATTTTAAAAACATTTATTAGTCATTTTAGATGACATAATATCAATTTATCTGTCTATTATATTATCAGTCTGTCAATATCTACGAATATAAAATATTATATCATTAATATGTTTCTAAATCTGAATTATTAAATGAATTATGGAGCCATTTTACTCAAGTATCTGATAAAAAATAATCTTCGTTATCCTAAATATTGATTCCACACAGCACAACAAACGGTTGCTATACCCATCAATTATTAATAATATTTGTATAATAATTAAATAATATTTGAATTATCAAATGGATTAAGCAATCGCCTTACTTGAATGTTCGATCAAAAATGGGTCCGATCTTCATTATCCTAAATATTAATTATGCACACCATAACAAATGATTGCCATATCTTTCAATTATTAATAATACTTGAATAATAATTAAATGATATTTGAATTATTGAATAAATTAAGAAATCTCCTTACTCGAGTATTCGATCAAAAATGGATCTGATCTTCGTTATTATAAATATTGATCTGCATACCAGAATAAACGATTGCCATACCATTTAATTATTAATAATATTTGGATAACAATTAATGATATTTTTTTGGTAATATTAATATATACTATATTATATATGGTAGAAGGGTCAAACTTGGATAGGGGAATGGTCAAGAAATATTGCCTTGGGCAAAAAGTCATTTGCTCGGGCTTCTAGAAGGACGAGGGAATATTGGTTTCATTCGTGGCCCACGTAACTTTAGCTTCCCATTTTGATTCGTATTCCTTTGATTTTTATTGCGTTGTCTAGAAGCTTCTCTGGACCTTAACCGGGGTTTGAACAAGGCTATCGAACGAGGTGATTGATTATATAATTAGGTATGTAAATAATATTTTAACATATTAATATTTAAAATTTGTATGATCAAATTTTGACTAAAATTTCTCCGTTTTATATTATAGGTTTCCTTTGACCTTTCCCACTTTTGTTTTATTTTTTTGAAATATCTATTGGTTTAATATTAAAAAATTCATGTTCAAAAATATACACGCAAATATAGATATGATTTTGATGGGTCTCGGCCCCTAAGGCCCAGAAAGGAAGGCCCAAAGCCAAGCCCGAGAAAGGAAGGCCCAAAGCCAAGCCCATCGACCAAGAGAATTATGAGGACAATCTGTCCCAAAATGCACAAAAGCCTAACTTAGCCCAAGAGGTTAAGTTGCCACATAGAAAACGAGGGCGGCAGGAAGACCCCAAGAATCCCAATGACAACAATGGTCCGAGAGACCAATTTGACCCAAGATGCCAGGGGACGCTATAAGGGGTGACGTCACTAATGAAATTAGGGGACATAAAGCGAGAATATGACACCGAAATCCCAAGGATCTTTGCAAGCGAAATATCCAGGAACCTAACTCAATAAGCTCGAGGTCGGCAAAGAGACCGGAAGGCTTTCGATGACGAGGACAATCTCATCACCTCGGGCCATCAGTCGAGGGAAAGAGGGTCAAGATATTTGACGCAGACACCAAATTTCAGATGATTTTTATTACGTAGAAGACGCGTTCTCTGCAACACACCACCTCCGTAGGAAATCACGGCACTCAGAGCACACGTCATCATTGTGAGTCTAATGGCACCTGACACGCCAGATCAGCAAAGTTTGTGGCAGGCCAACCTGACACGCCGAATCAGTAGAGTTGGTGGCAGGCGTCCCTGCATACGCCAACGCCACGTGTCCCTATGCCAACGACATGATCCCCATCTATAAATACCCCATTCAAATAATGTGAGAAGGGATTTCAAGAGTTGACATTTGCACACATATTATGAATAGCAACCAAGTGAAAGAAAGGGAGAGAAGAAAAGAGAGAGAGCAAGATCTATCGCCTTGTAACTTTATGTGGCAACAAATAGTGCCACTGTGACTAGTTGTACTCCATTCTCACGATAGTGGAATCTTTCGGATCTAGCGTCCATCACCGTGGCTTTTCCCCCTTTCATTCAAACAGGAATTTTCCATATAAAGTCCTCGTGCTTTGCGCCTTCATCCAATTTTACTTTCTAAAATGCTATTCTCGTTAAACTTATCAATTTCTTTTGTGTTGCACGATTCCGTCCGTCTAATAGCGCAAATAGAGGACTCGGACTCTCATTGTACGACAATCGAAATACCAGGACGCAACAGATTTATTTAAAAAAAACAAATAGTTAAAGTTAATATTATTATACAATAAATCTAGAGATTGTAAATGGGGCGGGTTACCAGTAGCATGATCCGACTGAGCTTATAATATAATATTGAGTTGTGTATGGTATAGTTCAATATTTTAGACCGTGCCCACAATTAGGGGACAATGGTAACTAACTTTCAAATGCGTTTTGGGCTTGGGGAATCCAAATTGACCCATGGAGCAAAGGAGTTGGAGGCCGGTTTGAGACTTATCAAAATATTTGATAAAAATATTTTCAAATTTTTATTTTTAAAATATTTTTTATAGCCTTTAAAAAATAATTATTAATTATATTTTTATCCCACTTGCATGGTATGTAGAAAATAAAGTCAAAATAACTACAATTTGAATTGAATGTTAATATAAATTTATCGAAAATAAACTTAAAAATATGAAAACTAAAAAAAATAAAAGTCAATATTGGAATTTGTAATAGGGTATGTTAGATAAAACATTTTGTCTGTAATTGAATAGACATTGAAATAATAATCAATAATAAAATTATAAGAAATTAAATTACTTGTAATAATTTTCTCATTCTTATATAAAATTTATTCATTCCTATACAAAACTACCTTCCGATTACAATTAGTTTTATTTTTTTAAATTTTTATTCTCATAATTTATATTATTTTGGATTATAATTTTTTTAATATAATTAATTTTCAAATAGAAAATTATTATTAAAAAAAAGGCTATCATTCTCCTTTCAGCAGAAGAGGGCCCCCATTCGAATTTTCCCCATAAAAAAGAAAAAAAAAAAGAAATTACATGCAACCATAACTAAAGTGGATCATCATTCTCAATTTGGTGCTCTCCTTTATGGAGAGGGAAGAGCCTTCTTTTCTAAATTATAATCATATATTTTTATATAATGGTTATGATTAGATTTATTATAAAATATATGTATTCTTATAATTTTTTATATTAAATTATAATTGTTAGATATTATCTAATTTTAAATCAATAATTATGATTTTCAGAAGAGAATTTTCTTTTCTGAATTAAAGAGATAAAAATATTTATTTTTTAAATTTTATTTATTTATTTTTTAATATATAATCATAATTTATTTATTTTAAATATTTAAATTTAACTTATTTTGAATTTTTTTAAAAATAAATTAAATAAAATTACTTATTTAAAAATAAATAATTAATATATAAAAAATATATATTTTTCATTTCTATAAAAATAGAGCTCTCCTGAATCCTTAAATCCCCTGGTTCATTGGGCCTGCCGGCCTAAAAACAATTGGGCCAATTGGATAGCTTTACAAGGGCCTACATTACAGCTCCTTTGCCTCGACCAAGGCCCACGGAGTTAACTGTAGATTTTTGTTAAAAAATGAGTTAAATTCTGCTAAGATATTTATACTAATTCTGTATAATAAAAAAAAAAAAATCGAAGAGAATACATTCGTACTCTAAGTCAGTAGAAAATAAATACTCCGTCATCACATCTAATAAAGAAAAACATCTTATATATATATATATATATTTTTTTTTTACTTTTTAAAATTGTATTATACTTTATAAATATATGCACAATTATATTTTTGTCTGAATTTTTTATGGTTGCAATTTAGTATCAAACTGACAATATTTCAAGTTATGTAATGATGCGAAAACAAATTGATAATTTTCTTGAAAAGTAACAATAAATTTAATTTTAGTATTTGGGATTTGTATATTTGTCCGAGTAGGTCAAGTCAGGTTTTTATACTTTTTTATTAAAACCTTACATGCCACAACAGTTAACAATAATAAAATAAAATAAAATTCAACCTCCAATCTAACCTCTGATTTGGCTTCATGATTATTAAAATATAATAGTATATTGAAATTGGCATTCTACACTTGTGTTTTTTTCTTTTTGATTCATATTCATAGTCAGGTTTTCAATCAATGTGTTTTTTTATTCGATGAGACATGCATCAATCGAGATGTTACTCTTGCTGGCAATCCAATCGTTTCACAAATTTATAATTGTTAAAAGTTTTATAAATTTAAAAGTTTATAAGTGTCTATTCAGTGTGAAAATTTATTCATCAATTCATATAAGTATTTATCAATATTAAATGTCTAGTTTAATTATCTATTGGGCCATTAGGTGTTTCAAATTTTTATATTTTTAGCAATTTGGTTATTAGGCCATTTGTTCAAGTGTTGGAACAAATTCTAATTCTCTTCCGTTCTAAACCTATCATCTCAACTGTTTAATGTTTCTTCGTGAATTTGTAACCAATGGGTCTCATATCTTATAAAGTTGAATTGATTTTATTTTAGATTTGATGCGTCCTGTAATCAAATTTTAAACGGGTTTGGGTTACGTTGATCGTTGAGTCCGACTCCGTCCACCAAGTCTGGGTCCTGCACACCACTAAGACAAACGAAAGATCAGGTTCCGGCGGGATATTATTCTACCGAAAATATTTCGACGTTCAAATTAGTAAAATAACATTCTAAGAATCGAAAAGGTAAAAGAAAGGGCGTAATGAAGATGAAAAGTAGAGAGTATCTATGGGGATGATTTGGCTCTCGCTGGGAGAGGATTAGGTCGCTCTTGAAAAGCGTTAATTTCTATCTCTGGGTTTCCGAGAACTATAGCGACAGAAAGCAAAAGAGTGTGGGCGTCCTAAAAGCGTAATAGTTTGAAAAGAAGTTGGGCAAACTCTAAGGAATTCATTTGGAAAAAGGGGCGTGAATGTCAGAATAACTCGTATGAGTATGAGAGTGCTTGCTTTCTTTCAGAAGTCATCTCTAAAGTATTGACCCCATGGCCTTCTTATAGTCGAGAGGTTGAGAATTCTTCCTTGGGAAAGAGTGTAGGATCTCAGGGCTCTGTTGGAACAGCTTCCACTCCTGACACTGGCATTAATGGCGGTAACGACTTATTGGGAGATTCTCCTTCATTTTGTACTTTGCCACAATTAGGGTTTTATAGTAGACAGGGGAGAGAATCCGATACTTTTTTTATGGGGTGAGCGTTGAATCTATTGGTGACCGTTGCTATAGAGATTACCTTCTGGAAGAGCACGAAATCAGGGAAGAAAGTTACTGCAGGCCAAATTGGGCTTGACCCATGTAAGGCCTATTCGATGGCAGGCCTGTTACAGCGCTGCTGGTTAACAGAAATGTTGATTGTCCCTGATACCAGTCGCCCGTCATTGTGCTGATTTAATTGGCCTTTCGTCCGGTCAATAGTTCGCGTTGACCGTCCAGGCCAATGCATGGACCTTCGTTGATTTGCGCCATTCCTCCTTCTTGGGCCAGTTCACTATGAGAATATCCATCAATATCATATCTAATAATTTTATATTGATCATTGTTGTTTTTCTTTTAACATTTTTGAACATATCTATCGGCTTCGTTTTTGCTAGATATTTCAGTCAAACAACCCTTTTGAAATTGGTTTTTCTCACTACTGCCTAAAATTTTAAAAATATATATATTGGAATTTATTCTTTGCTAATTTGAGCAAAAAATCTATATATATATATATATATATATATAGAATAAAATTGTTAAAAATAAAAATATAATTAAAATATAAAAGGCAGAGAAGATATTCGACAGCTTTGCACCATAATCGTATTATAAGTAGTAAAATATAACAAATTTTAGTAAAATTATTTGGTATAAAATGAAACTAATATTAAAATATTAGCAATTAAGTTTTAAACTAGACCCAAAACTCAAACTTAAATGGTCGATACTATTTCCAATATTCTTGCACTATTTTTAGCAACATCGGCTTTTATAAACGGGAGCCAACCGATGGAACTCCCTCAGTCATCTTGTTGGTCTAAATCATACCGCCGCTTTGATCTTCTTCGCATATTTACACAAAAGATTAAATAATTTGTGGCCTATTCTAGGATCCAACTTCCCATGTGTGTAATCATTCCCTCTCCATCCAATATTCTGTTTGTTTCCCGGGAATTCATGTTCGTTGTGGAGTAGTTCGGTCTTCGAAGGGTCGAATGCTTTTTGAATATAGATTATGATACGGGCAGTTGAATACCCAGTTAGATTTCCGACGTATCCAGTTCGCTATATCGAGGCAGGCTTCTGATTTGCGTATTTAATCTTCTTGATCATATGTTGTTTGTTTATGGGGATAGATTTCATTTATCTGATTTGATCGGAAATTTTGTGGGTTTTATTCGAATTTACATTGATAAAGACAAACCCTTGTTGAAGACTAGGGATTATGCATGAATATAGGTCAAAACTCATGATTTGCTTGCTATTCATAATTTACTCCATAAACGTTGAATTCACAGGTTTTAGGTCGTTGTCAAAGATCCATCTTATATCTTTTGGGTTTTGTTGATTGTAAGAAGCAAATGAAATCCATTTCTGACGGCAAAATCGCCCACATAGAAGTTCATTATATTTGATTTTGGGTTGCTTCTTCATTGGCCTGTTTATAATCTTACGAATTATACCTACAATTCTTGAGCATTCTGCCGAAACAAGTTCTTAGCAGTAGTACCTTGCTTGAGAGATGGATATAAGCAATGAAGCGACAGTTGGGCGATTCTCAATTGGTCCTTCTTCCATTGTTGGTCGAACGATTGCATCCAAAATATTATTCTGTAAGTCCATGTCACATTTTAGGCGCGAACTCCTCCACCTTTTGCTGAAGTTCATCTCCCAATTCAGAGGCTGCGCAGCCCCGATATTTTCATGGTTTCATCCTCGAAATCCACACGTCATATTGGCCATGGTGACAATAGTAGCGTTTACACTAAAACGCTATACAAATGTTAAAACGAGGGCGGAGATGGCTTATCGGAGAAAATTTTGGCGGAATTTGATGAAAAGTGCATTAACCTATGAGGAATGGGCTCACGCTGCTAAGATGCTGGAGAAGGAAACCCCAAAGACGAATGAATCGAATCTTTACGACGTCGATCTTGTTAGGAACAAGCTCCAGGAGCTTCGTCGTCGTCGTCAAGAAGGTTCTATTAGAGATATCATATTCTTTATGCGAGCTGATTTAATTAGAAATCTAGGCAATATTTGCAACCCTGAACTTCACAAGGGAAAGCTTCAAGCCCCAAAACTTATTAAAGACTATATCCACGAGGTCATAAGTCAACTAAAAATGGTGTGTGATTCGGATTCAGAAGAGCTTTTTCTGGAAGAGAAGCTTGCATTTATGCATGAAACAAGACATGCTTTCGGAAGGACGGCTCTGCTGCTAAGCGGCGGAGCTTCCCTCGGAGCTTTCCATGTGGGTGTGGTTAAAACACTCGTAGAGCATAAACTTCTGCCTCGAATAATCGCCGGTTCAAGCGTGGGCTCCATCATGTGCGCCATTGTTGCCACAAGATCTTGGCCCGAGCTTCAAAGCTTCTTCAAGGATTCTTGGCAATCTTTGGCGTTTTTCGATCAGATGGGTGGGATTTTCACGGTTTTTAGAAGGGTAATGACATATGGAGCTGTTCATGAGATTAGGCAGCTGCAAATGATGTTAAGGCATCTAACAAGTAATTTGACATTCCAAGAGGCTTACGACATGACTGGCAGGATTCTCGGTATTACAGTTTGCTCTCCTAGGAAGCACGAGCCTCCCCGTTGCCTCAATTACTTGACATCACCTCATGTTGTTATATGGAGTGCAGTGACAGCTTCTTGTGCCTTTCCTGGCCTTTTTGAAGCTCAGGAAATTATGGCTAAGGATAGGTCAGGAGAAATTGTTCCTTATCACCCGCCTTTCCATCTGGGTCCCAAAGAAGGGGCGATGTCAGCGCGTTATTGGAGGGATGGTAGCTTGGAGAGTGATTTGCCCATGATGCAGTTGAAGGAGCTTTTCAATGTTAATCATTTCATCGTGAGCCAAGCGAATCCTCATATTGTTCCAATGCTGAGGTTGAAAGAGTTTGTGAGAGCTTATGGAGGAAATTTCGCTGCTAAGGTGTGTTCTTATTGGGCTTACACTCTTCATTTTGGTTCAGTGATCTTTGTTTCATTCACCTTTTACAATTTTGGGTATCTTTATGCAATTTCATATGTAATCCTTCCGGAAAATGCAGCAGGGCTCCTTTTCTATTGATTCTATTAAAAGCTTTTGGAAGTTTGCTTTTTGGAATAATATCTTCAGTAGATCTCTCTGTCTCACGAAAGAACTACCATATTTATGTTCCTAGTTTCGAAGGGGAAACTGATGGCTCTAGCTACGAAGTGATGATTCAGCTGACGACTTGTCTCAGTGAAAGAAACATAACAAATCTGCGGACAGCTCTGCGGTGATAAATACTTTCAATATAAGCCGTATTTTTACTTCCCCAATTCCTTTTCTAACCCTTAAAGGAGAAAGGAAAAACAAGCCTATGAGGCACATATAATTTGATTAAAAGGTGTGCTGGCAGCCTGAATTGTGAACGGCCTTGTGTGACTTGAACAGCTGAACAATTAAGAGGGGCAAAATTGAAATAGAAGTGGGAAAAACGGCGAAGGAAGGGAGAAGAAGAGAACAGAATCATATATCTTGTTATAAGTCGAAACCTATTTGCATTAACATGGAAGCGAGTCTGGATATGTGTTGTTTGTGCAGTTATGGAAAAATCACAAAATCATGCCTAGTGTCTTTGAGCATGTTAGGTTTTCGGATTACTTTTTTGTTAGACCTACACCTAATAGACGGGTGATTGTTCGTGTGAGTGGTGCTCGATCGATAGAGTTTACTGGAGGTTTGTGCAATGTGTGTTTGAACAAAAATCATTTCTAGCGAATTAGAAGCATTTGCACCTGGTAGGCACATGATAGGCGCTTGTGGGCATTTAAGGTAGAATGAGTTGCACAGATGTGAGCCCAAAAGGCGCATGTGCATGGTTTTTCTAGAGGGGTTGTTCTGATGGGCGCCCATATGCTGATACTAATATAAATGTTGTAATATGTTTTTTTATGGCAAATTTGAGAGTATTTTTAACAAAAGGGGGCTTCACAAAGAGAGAGAATAAAGAAAAGAGAGAGGATGGAGATTTTTGGCATCCAATTAATGTTTGATTTGATTTTCATTCTTCATCCAATTTGAGTATGTTATTCTAATTTTGATTCTAAAATATATTATCAATTGGTTATTTTTATTTTTATTATATTCTTCTTTTGTAAATTGTAAGGGGTATTGAGGGGATTGTATTTAACTGTTATTCACAAGAGTTCTAGTGAAGGGCTCTCGGAGAGAGCTATATTTGTAACTGGCCATTATTTTATAGTAAATTTGTTTAGAATTTGTTTCGTATTTTTTACTTAATTTAGAAGGATTTTTTATTTTAAATATTATTGTATAATTTTATATACTTGGTTGCGTGTATTTGTTGTGCTCAAAGGATTTAGTAGTTGATAATTGATGGGGGATTTGAGTTTGTTTTCGTTAAACCGGTTTTTGTGTGCTTAATTGGATTCCAACAAGTGGTATTATATAGTAAATTTTGTGGTTTGTAAAACTATAATTCTATGGCATCAACATTAAGGAGCTTGCCATTCCATATAAATAATTTGATGGGCAAAATAATTTTATTCTTTGTCAAAAAAGAGTGAATAATATTTTGATCCGTAAAGGAATGTCAAAAACACTAAGGAAGAAGGACAAGCCAAGAAGGATAAAAGTTGACGAGTGGCAACACATGAGAAATCTAGATAATTACACGATCAAGTTATCTATCACAAATAATACTATTCAATAAAGTTTATTGGATCCAATAGAGGTCTAGATTAAGCTTGAGGGTTAATATAAATACAAGTCGTATATTGAAGAAAAAATTTTATGGCCCTTAGGGAAGCTTCAATAAGCACTTGAATGAGTTTAATTAAAGTTTAGCATAAATGTTAACACTTGATAGGAAGATCAATAATGAAGATAAGGTATCAGTGTTGCTTGCTTTTCTGTTGGCCTTATACAATTATATTATCATGATACTATTATTTGGAAAGGACATAATCAACCTTAATAAAGTCATTATTTCTTTACTTATAAATGTGTCTAAGTGGAAAGGAAGTGATGTGGTTTTTGGAAAGCCAAGTACCTTGGTATCTATTAGTGGTCGAGGGCATTGGAGATCAAGGGACCGAGGCAATAAGTTGGAAAGGAGCAACTATCGGTCCAAACTTCAAGACATTAATTGCTTTCAGTGTGGTAAAAAGGATCACATGAAGCGAGATTGCTTTAAGGAAAACAAGAGAAGAAGGATAGTAGGGGGTAGTAAGAGAGGAGCGATCACAACGGCAGTGATCGAGCCTCTCTCGTTGTGTAGATCTTCTAGTTGTTCACGGAGCGAAAATACAGAGTTTCACACGCTACGAGACGAGTTGGATCATGGGTCGTGGATCCTCACTTCATTTAATATCGAGGAAGTTTTTCTTCACTTCCTATGCACTCGAGGACTATGGGGTATTGAAGATGAGAAATGATAGCTTATCGACGATAATTGATATTGAGGACATTAGCTTGCGAACGAGCAACTAGACGAAATTCGTATTAAGGGGTGTGCGACATACTTCGGATTTGAGGTTGAAATTAATTTCAACCAAAAAACTTGACAATGAGGGCTTTTACACAATGTTCTGCAAATACCAATGGAAACTCACCAAAGGCATTTCAATTGTGTTAAGTAGAATTAAGAGTTCAAGTCGATACTTGATGGATGTTTTGGTTGCCAAAGGCGACGTCAAGGTAACTAATGGACGGATTTGTCAAGGTGGTAGGAAGAAGCTGAGGAAAAGTATAAGGGGGAGTAACACTACCATGAAAAAAAGTCTAAGGGAAATGGAAATACTCCAAGGATGATGGAGTGGAAGAGGGTTTCATTCATACTTGCAGGGATACTAGGATCCCTGTGGAGGGAAAGTTGCCAAAGGATAAGAATTGACGGTCGCCAATAAGGCGAGAGCTCCCTTACAAGGTTATAAGGAAAAGTTTATTGGGCTTTTGGGTCACTTCCCAATGAGTCTTATACTGAATGAACGAGTCATCCGGAGGATGTGCGATTATCACGCGAAACACACTTGAGCAGAGATGTGAGCCAAGGGTCGTGCGATTGCTCGTGCAAGGGTCGCTCAAGCGACGAAATTTTCTGGAAGTGCATGCAAGGTGTGTTTGAGCAAAAACCATTTCCAACGAACCAGTAACATCTACGCCTGATAGGCACATGGTGGGTACTTGTGAGCATACGGGATAGAATGGTTTGTGCCTTGTGTGCGCCCGAAAGATGTACATATGCGGTTTGTCCAGAAGGGTTGCGCCTGATGGGCGTTCGTGCGTCAACACATGTTTAAAATGTCCTGATGTGTTTTCAGGGCAGATTTGAGAGTTTTTTTAATGTAAAGGCACCTCATGAAGAGAGAGTATGGAGAAACAAGAGAGGAGGAAGATTTTCGATAATTGATTAAGGTCCAATTTGAGTTCAATTCTTTCTCAATATCGAGTGTGTTTCTTTAGTCTTAATTTTATGACATTTTACTTATTAGTCACTCTTATTCTCACTGTATTTTTTTTTTATGGGTTGCAAAGTGTATTGCGGGGCTTATATTCAATTATTATTCATTCAAGTTGTAATAAAGGACTATCGGAGGGGGTATATTCATAATCGGTCACTATCTTATAGCAAATTTATCCATAATTAGAAGGGTTTTATACATTAAATATTGTTGTGCATCTTTGCATGCTTGGTTTCGTGTGTTCATTTTGTTCAATGATCTGATTGTTGAAGATTGGGGATTCTAGTTTGTTTTTACTGCGCTAGTTGTGTGTGTGATTTCATCGAATCTCAACAAAGCAATTGGTCCGTTCTTTGACTACGTCAATGTTCTTTATGTAATGACTACCATTAAAGCAACTTCAGTAAGACCTACTATATCCATATTCATATGAATTATGTCCCCTATCTTTATAAATATGAAAGAATTATTTCATTATTATTCGTACTAATAATAATGAAATCAATAGTACAGAGTCACCCAAAGGAACGTGCCATTGAAAAAGGAATAAATTAGAAGATTCGAAATACTGAAAAATGGTACATAAACATTGTCATTTCTTTGAAACTAGCTACGGTGGCGGTGTTTGGGAAACCTGACAAATTTTTACGTGATCATGCCTCAGTAGTTTTGAGGAAATGAATTTCTTTTGTTAATTACGAATTTCTCTGGGAATGGATGGATGGAATCAATAGTCCTATCTTTTTAATTAATATGGCAGCTTGCTCAACTGGCTGAGTTGGAAGTGAAACACATATGCCACCAGATATTGGAACTGGGTTTTCCTCTAGGCGGTCTTGCAAAGCTCTTTGCTCAGGAATGGGAAGGCGATGTCACTGTGGTAATGCCTGCCACACTTGCTCAGGTATGTATTGAACTTCTATCTTGAAGTCGGTCATCTGTCTACAGCTGATGCATTTCAACTACCTTGAATCTCTTTCTAATGAAGATGAGTGAGCAGTTCAATAAACCATTTGCATGACAGATTTCATCTTGTTAGCCAACTAATCAAGTATATCTGTTCTTGATCGTAGTGCTTCGAAATGAATTAGGTAGGCACTCAGACTCCTTTACGGCAATTTTGTTATGACATACACTGTTTTTTGATTTCTCTGGATGGTAGATGGTACCAGGAGGTTTTATATTTCATTATCACATGAAATTCTGAGGTTTTTGCTGCCTCCATGACAGTATTCCAAGATGTCCTTGGATATAAAAGAATGCCTTTTGTGCATTTTTGAAGGCAAAATAGCGGTTTTACTGATTCAGAATGTATTTTGTACCGATGACTATCAGACTTGTGGCCTCCACGCAACAAATGAAAAAAGTAAAAAAGGATATTGCATTTGATTTTTTTAATGCCAGTCAAACCCTTTCATCATCCCTCTGTTATCTCTTTTTTAACCATTGTTCTAAAAGGAGTTTGGTTTCAAGCTTTTAGAAATTATATCTATAAAAAAAAGGATGAGGAATAAACGATTAAGTCAGTTCTGACACTTAAATCATATGTTGAAAAAGCACATATAAAAAAATTAAAATTAGTTGTGGTTAAAAAAAAAATTAAACTTAAAAATATTTAAATTGATATGATAAAAATTGATTTAAAATTACTTATACTATCTGAAAATATTATCTAAGATTGAATAAAATGATAAAGATGAGTGTACATAGCCAATTTAATTTAGTGGGATTTAAGTGTCTGTTATTATTTGAAAAAAAGTTTCAAATGTTTCTGCTGATGTAACTCTTACCGTATATTTCGATGTTACTTCTTTTTACGTTTCACCCCCACAAAAATTCCTTCTATGACTTCTGATAGTTGAAGGCATCCGCTAAGTTTGTTTTGCATCTTCCTTTTCCCACTCAGTACCTGAAAATCATTCAGAACCCATCATATGTGGAGCTCCAAAAAGCGGCAAACCAGGGCAGAAGGTGTACATGGGAGAAGCTTTCAGCCATAAAGGCCAACTGCGGCATCGAGCTTGCCTTGGATGAGAGTGTTGCTATCCTCAACCACATGCGGCGGCTCAAAAGGACTGCCGAAAGAGCTGCCGCCTCTTCCCACAGCCTATCAATGGCCACCTCCAAATTTAACGCTTCCCGAAGGATCCCTTCCTGGAACTGCATTGCAAGAGAGAACTCGACAGGCTCCCTTGAAGAGGATCTTCTTGCCCACTAAAACTTAAAAAGATTTAAATTGATATGATAAAAATTAATTTAAAATTACTTATACTATCTGAAAATATTATCTAAGATTGAATAAAATGATAAAGATGAGTGTACATAGCCAATTTAATTTAGTGGGATCTAAGTGTCTGTTATTATTTGAAAAAAAGTTTCAAATGTTTCTACTGATGTAACTCTGACCTTATATTTCGATGTTACTTCTTTTTACGTTTCACCCCCACAAAAATTCGTTCTATGACTTCTGATAGTTGAAGGCATCCGCTGAGTTTGTTTTGCATCTTCCTTTTCCCATTCAGTACCTGAAAATCATTCAGAACCCATCATATGTGGAGCTCCAAAAAGCGGCAAACCAGGGCAGAAGGTGTACATGGGAGAAGCTTTCAGCCATAAAGGCCAACTGCGGCATCGAGCTTGCCTTGGATGAGAGTGTTGCTATCCTCAACCACATGCGGCGGCTCAAAAGGACTGCCGAAAGAGCTGCCGCCTCTTCCCACAGCCTATCAATGGCCACCTCCAAATTTAACGCTTCCCGAAGGATCCCTTCCTGGAACTGCATTGCAAGAGAGAACTCGACAGGCTCCCTTGAAGAGGATCTTCTTGCCAACGTGGCTTCATCTCAGCAAGGAGTCGGCAGTTCTTCTACTCTGCCTTCCCGTCAGAATCATCGAACAAATCGTGATGGAAGTGACAGCGAATACGAAGGCGTTGATCTAAATTATTCTTGGACAAGTTCAGGAGGGCCCTTGATGAGGACCACCTCTGCGAATAAATTCATCGAGTTCATTGAAAGCTTGGACGTGCAATCCGAGATGAGCAAGAGTTTGGTGGGTCAATTGAACTCTGGCGTCCTGCAAACAGTGACCGGAGATCATTGCAATCAGAACTCGACTGCGACAACGTCGGATATCAGCCCGGAAAACCCGGAGTTCAATCGGAGGGATCTGTACAACTGAGCAGCGATGAGCAGTTCTAGTATTATGCTCACAGAAGGACGTTGTGAGGCGCAAGAGCATACGCAATGGGATTATGATTAACGTCGCGAAGGATAGCTACATCACTTTGCCCAGAACCGCTGCTGTTTCCATTCAGCTGGAATTCCCGGAAAGGGAAATGGGTGGCAGCTCAACATCTGACTGCGATGGCGGCGACATCTCACCGAGAAAAAAACACAGAAGATCCGAACCCTCGCGGCGCATCTATGAATCTGGCATGGTAAAGGGATGCGATTTCGTTGTTTCAAGAAAAATTTTATCTTCCATCCAACCAGATAGTGCACAAGAGGTTTCTCGTTATCCAGGATTTTTCTTACCCAGCATAGTTGCTGATCCACCACTTGTTTGTCGAGAATATGAGCTTACTCATAATTTGATAGTTTATGTTTTTGGATTAAAATAATATCTGATATATGTAAATAAGTCTGTAAATATTGGTACAGTTACTGAGATGCTACTTCATAATTAACAGTTATCATAGTTCCATACTTTTTATAAAATATGATTGTATTATGTCACTATTTAGTCAGGAATTTGATTTGTTTATCCTAATGGAATTAAGGGGGGAAAAAAGAAGATTAGCATTGGCATGAAGTTGATAATTTATTATGATTTTAAGGTCATTAGCCCCATTTATGGATGCCAGATGGTAATAACTTGATCTAAACAACAAAGAGGGACAACTTTTTTTTTGTGAAATTAACCCAAATTAGAAATAAGTTGTGCAAAGTTTCTTTGTGAATGCTTTAATACATTTAAGTCATTTTACTGTATAATAGTGTATATGTGATATAAAAAAATCAAATATGTATATAAAAAAAAGAATGAAAGCTAATTTTGATTTTATTCCTCTTCAAAATTCAGTAGTTTTTGTAAAGAATAGGACTGAAGTTAAAAGAAAAAAAAGTGTGAATAAATGATAAGACTGGTTTCGTCTGCGAAATGTTGGCGTGGGGCATGACGTTTTTCCTCATTTATTCGGGTGGTGTGGGAGGAGAGGGCCATTGGACAACGATACGAATTTTGTAGAATCTTAACTTCGTCTTCTTCTCCCTTCAGCATTCTCTCTCTTCTTCATGGGATCTCACGCTTTCTTCCTCCTCCATCGACCTTCAGATTCCCGCTTATACTTCCCCCCCATCACTTAAAATCTCACTACCACCACCACTCTATCTCGATCTCTGATTACTGTTCTTCACTCTTTCATTCATGCAGAGACCTTAGAAACCTTAAACAAATCCATGCCCATCTCGTGGTGTCATCTCTTTACGATAATGTCTCAATCGCTCCAGAGCTCGTCGCTTTGTATTTGGAGTATGATGATATCGGGAGTTCTGTGTCAGTTTTCCGATCCTTTCGAGAACCCAATTTCCCAAAGTCATGGAATTTGATTATGAAAATGTATGTTAGTATGGGCATGTTTGATTTGGCCATTGAGGTTTACAAGCACATGAGGAAATTGGGTGCTGATCACGATTGTTACACATTGCCATTGGTGAATCGAGCCGTTTTGATGCTTGGGAGTAATGTACTGCTTGCAAAGACGATCCACTGTGTTGGAATTCAAACGGGATTTTTGTCGGATTTGTACTTCTGCAACACTCTGATTGAAGTTTATGCGAAAAGTCGTCATATTTTTTTAGCTCATAGGTTGTTTGACGAAATGTCCCATAGAGATTTGGTTTCTTGGACTTCAATGATATCCGGGTATGTTGAAGATGGAAATAGAGTCTATGCTTTTGACTTGTACAATAAAATGGCAACAGTATTAGAACCCAATTCAGTGTCTATGATCACCATGTTGCAGGCCTGTTCTTCATGTGAAAGTGCAGTACAAGGGAAACAATTTCATGGCTATTTGCTAAAGAAAGGGTTCCTAAATGACAGGCCAGTGAGAAACTCACTCTTGCAAATGTATGCCAGCAAGGGCTGCGCCAAAGATGTGGAAATTCTCTATTCTGAAAGTGTTAGGAATGATATTGTTGCATCGAATATCTTGTTTTCTTTCTATAACTCAACAGGAGATATTGAAGGAGTGGTCAAGAGGTTCAGGGACATGCACGGGAAAGTCGAGCCTAGTGCAGAGACTTTAACCTTAGTTGCATCAACATTTTCTAAGTCTGGAAATCTTTCACAGTGTCAACAGTTACATTGTTTTGCTTTAAAAGCTGGTTTTGGCGACCATGTTTTGCTGACTTCTTTATTAATGACATATGCTAATTGTGGTGATCTGGGTGCAGCCACTGCACTATTTAGTGAAATTTCTCTAGTAAGCTCCATTACTTGGAGTTCTATGATTTCAGGTTATGTTGAACATGGACATTATGAGAAGGCTATAGAATTGTTCAAGCAATGGCAAGCATCACGAATTAAGCCTGGAGCTGACATTATAAGAATTCTTGTTGATGTGTCTGCCAATCTGGGAGCTTTACATTTGGGCAAAGAAATTCATGGCTACTGTGTGAGAAACTTATCCCATTACTCCTTTAAAGATGACTTCGTCTTGGAGACATCTATCCTTAACATGTATGCAAGATGTGGAAGCATTTCCTCTGCTAGACATTGTTTTGGTCTGATGGTTATGAGAGATGTAATAGCATGGACATCGATGATCCAGGGCTTGGGAACCTATGGGCTTGGCCTCGAAGCACTGAAACTTTTTGACCAAATGCTAAAAGAGGGAATAAGACCAAATAGCATCACCTTCGTGAGCTTACTGTCTGCTTGTAGCCACTCTGGCCTCTCAAACAAAGGCTGTGAACTCTTTTATTCAATGAAATGGAAATTCGGTATCGCTCCC
This sequence comes from Nepenthes gracilis, assembly GCA_033239525.1. Taxonomy (NCBI): domain Eukaryota; kingdom Viridiplantae; phylum Streptophyta; class Magnoliopsida; order Caryophyllales; family Nepenthaceae; genus Nepenthes; species Nepenthes gracilis. The sequence goes on along the minus strand of BSYO01000008.1, from coordinate 1,969,366 downwards.
GAATTACTTCATTACACTTGCATTGTTGATCTTTTGGGTCGATCGGGGAAGCTTAGAGAGGCTCTTGCTATAATTTTGAAAATGTTGGCCTGCCCTGATGGTAGGATCTGGGGTGCTCTTCTCGCCGGCTCTAGAGTTCACGGGAACAGAAATATGGGATTCTATGCGGCCAAAAAGCTGTCGGAGCTAGAACCTGATAACGTTGGATATCAAATCATCTTGAGCAATGTGCAAGCTAGTACTGAACAGTGGACAAAAGTAGAAGCAATCAGACAAGTTCTAAGAGGAGTGCATTCGAAGAAGGCACCGGGCTGGAGCTGCATTGAAGTAGAAAGGGCAATTGAAGGTTTTGTATCTGGAGATCGATCGCACCCTCTAATGGAGGAGGTTTATGAGGTATTAGGATTTTTAAGCAGGCAAATGCATGATTCAAGTATGTGTTCTATGGATAAAATGATTATTTAAAACACCCAATTTTCGAATCTTTTAGTTTCTGTATGCACAATGCTATGGATGTCTGCATCGGGAAACTGGTTCATGCCCACGTTGCAGAGGTAACTATTTTGGGTTTTTCTTGGCTAAACAATAAATAGTAGTAGCAGTGTATGTTAAAATACATATTTAATAATTTATTCAAATAGCTCAATATTATGATCCCATGTACTCATTAGAAAAGATAAATCCTTAATTAGTATGATCTTTTATAGAATATGAGTACTTGTGTAATTAATAAATACGTAATTTTTTTCTTTATAAATAAGAAAATTATCTATTATATATGAGTTGATTTGATGAGCAGTTTCTTTTAAATTTTTAAGAGAGTTTTTTCCTAATCTGAATTTAAAAGCAAAGTTTGTTAACTTTCATCTTTCTTCTGATTTTAAGTTTAAATTTAAAAAAAGTTATAATCTATACTTTTCATTAATTTTTGTAACTCTTATTAAGAAAAATAAATTTGAATAAAGAGAGAAAAATCGATTCTAAATTCTTTAAAAAAACATTAAATATGTATTTAGATATATTATGAGTATTTATTTTTATATTTTAAATTGTAAAATATTACAATAATTTAACTATCATCAAAATTATATCATTTTACATTGTTTTATGGTGCATGCTTGATACATAAAGCAATCTCACATCAGTTGAAACAGTAGAGCTTTGATTATCGTCTCTGGTGTATTTTGATCAGATATCATCATCAGAGATGATATCAAACAAGTTGTAAGAGGAAATCAGGACTGCTACTAAATTTTCAATCCTCTTTCTTGCTAAATGCTGGATCAAACATATGATTTCCATTCTAGCTGTAAATGCAGGACTGCAGTTTAAATGGATGCCTTGTACTCTGAGCATGAGATGGAGAAGTTGGATTCCATGTCTTCAAACATGTTTCATTTGGTTCTATATTGCTATCGTATTAATGAACAAGACGTATTTCTATTTATCGATAATATTTTCTGTTTTATCCAAGCAATATCTGAAGTGTCTGTTTTATTAGATAGAATACCTTTCGATATTGGTTATTAGTCTATCCTTAATACTGAAATGGGCTCTTTACAAAAAAGAATTAATCTATTTTCTCTATAATGGATTAAAAATATCTTATTTTATAGTTATAATTTTACCATATGTATATTTTTTATTTCGTTAAAAATTAATTTTATAGTATAGACCCTTATGAACTCTCCCTCTATGCCTTGTGGTAATGATTTCTCTAATATTGTGACTTTTACAACGATATCTTTTTGTTGTCTAAAAGATATCAAAGTAACAGAAAAATACAAACTAATGAGAACATTATTGAATGGCACAAAAGCCTATTTCTAGTAATTGTATTGGCCGAGTTGAGGGCACATGCCGTGAAGTAGACATTGATAGTAAGGTACAATAAGAATTAAGACTGAATAATTAAAATTATGGATCTTAATTGAAATTATATTTTTGGGTAGGTTTTATCATAACCATTTATTAGACTTTTCCATTTTTTTGATGGTTACAATTATTTTATAAAAATTAATATAATACGTTAATGTGTTATTTTAATTTTAATATATATATATATATTAACTATTAAAAAATTTAATATTTAGAAGAAATATAATAAAATGTTTTCCAGGAAGGGATTAGGAACGTGTGCCCTCTCTAGACTGATTTTTTTTTTCATAAATATTTTAAAAATAGTACTAAATATCATTGTATTTTTTTTTTAAAAAAATTACTATATTTTATTTAAAAAAATTTCTTAAATTTTATTTTAGTGTTATTTTTGGTTTATTTACAATTAACTAAAATTAATTATACTTTATGTATTGATGCATCCTTAGATTCAAATTTTGAACAGATTCAGGTTGACTTGATTGTTTGGATCCGACTTTGTTCACTGAGTTTGGACCCTGCACAGTACTACAACAAACAAGAGGTTAGGTGTTGGTGGGATGTTGTCCCACCGAAAACACTCTAATGCTCAAGTTAGTAATAGGTCTTCGACTTTTAAGAAGGAAAATTGAAATGGGGGTAGAGAGAGAGGGATAATGAGTGTTTGAGATAAGTGTATGATTTCAGACGTGAGAGGCGTTCTAATGGCTCGTGATGAACACAGTTTCTCAAGTTTGCGTTCGCGAGGAATGGGTGGGAGATTAAGTCCTGTAAGCGTGGGAGCTTGAAGAACTGTCGGAGTGCTATGATAACTTTTTAAGAGAATAGTACATCTGAAATTTGACAGATGAGTATGTGATTACAGCAGTAAGTGCTTCTTTTTATAGGTGAAGTGTTGAACGACCTTCTTTAGACAGGAAGGCGTGATCCCTACACTCTGTTGGGCGTCCTTCCTTAGCAGGAAAGCCTGACTTTAGCAATCCACTGGGATTGCTTCCTTTCTTGGGGGGCAATAGTTCTCAGGATTAATCGCTTTCCTTTCGTATCATGTTACCATTAGGGTTTACAGTGGGCAAAAAGAGAGAATCTGACGCTTTCCTCATGGGATGTGCACTGAATCTATTGGCGTCCGTTACAGTGGAGATTGCCTTTTGGGAAGGTGAGAAATCAAGGAAGAGAACCGTTGCTGGTCGCGTTCAGAGGAGTGGGCCCAATTGGGCCTGGCCCATGTGAGGCTTACTCTCTTGGGCTGGCTTACTGTAGCACTTTCGATCAATAGAAATATTGACCGTCTCATGAGGAGCCTTTTGGCTGCCCAATTTGGCCTCTAATCCAGTTAACGCCAGACGTTGACCGTCCGATGCACACTTGGACCTTCGTGGATCTGAGCTATTTTTTTATTGGGCTAGCCCACTATGTACGTACCCATCACTAGCCCTCCATACTGGTAGTCCGAATTCTGGCCTCCACCATGTCCACGATGGGAAGTGTCTGGCTGTCGTCCGCTAAGGTCTTCCGNAGGCTGGTGATGGAGTTGTTGATCATCTAGGGTGGAGCCTTGTGTGCTTTTGAAATACTGATCGGATTAGTTGATCATCTGACCAAACTCCAGTGAACTTGATGAAGAAAATGTTGACCGGATTTGTTGACCGTCTCTGTCAAATCTGGAGGACTTGGTGGAGGAAGTGTTGATCGGATTCGTAGATCGTCTCAGTCAAATCTGGAGGACTTGGAGAAGCGAACGTTGACCGAATTTGTTGACCATCTAGGTCAAATTTTGAAGAACTTGTGCGAGTTGGGAAGACGCGCCCTCATTAGCCTGCTTGTCAGACGAAAAGGCAACCATGTGTCTGCATGCGACGAATTCAGGATCCCGATAATTAATACGTCAGAGGATCTGATTTGACGGCATCCTTTCAGGAGACGACACATGGCAACCATGATGGTGTTCGTTCACGAGGCGGTTAGTGGGCACTGCGTTCACACTGGCCTTTAAGTTGTCCATCCGTTTTATTTTAAATTTTTCCATGCTTTCCTTTGTCTTCCTTAGCCGGAAAAATTCTAAGTGCCTTACTGCCTCCTCTGTTTCCACGTCCATGACTTCCACTGTTGTTGATATTGTTTCGGTCATCAGAGAAAATGACGTGAAGAAATTGTACGTAGAGTATGACATCCCCAAGGAGATTGCCTTCCGAGTTCTTGAGAAGGATGATAGGGCATTCCTGCCGCTTGAGGGCTATGTGACAATCTACGAGGCCCATTTGAGGAGTGGGTTTCGTCTTCCAGTCCCTCAGGAGTTGCTGGACATTCTCGCTGCCGTCTGGGTGCCTATCGCCCAACTTCATGCCAATACCGTGTGATATCTGTATTTTTTTTGCATCTTCATGTGTCATCACTCTCGCATGACGATGGTGGATGCTGTTAGAATGATGTTCTATTTCAACCAGAGTGCTAATTGGATTTCTCTGACTCCTCGAGACTTTCAGATTTCTCATGCTATCTATAACTCGTTGAAAAATTAGAAGGATCGCTTCTCGTTCGTTCGCATTGTAGAGTCGTGGCCCTTGTCTCGAGACTAAGGCAAGGTTCCGCAGGCCTTCACCGGGGCACCGTGGAAGGAGGAGATTGTCGCCATGGCCGACTTGTTGGAGCTGGTGAGAGGGAACCCTGAGGATTTCAGGAGGGACTACCGGGTTTCTCGAGAGGAAACCAGGAGAGCACAATGGAGGTCTCTTTCCCCAATCCAGAAGTTCAGGGGTCCTCCACCAGAGGCCCTGCGGGGACAAAAGAGGACCAGAGCCACGCTTATAGGTGCTCGTTCTCTTGATAGTGTTCCCACTAGTCCAAAGCAAAAGAAGGCAGCCATGGTGGCGCGCCTTCTTCGTCACCTTTTCGGCCAGATTACGTGGCCGCTAAGCACCTTGCGGGGGTAGTCGATGTCTTCGGGATTGAAGTTGAGCTGGCTTTAGAGGCTTATGATGCTATGCTGAGTGCCCGGGCGAGCGGTGTCATTATTTTGGTGCAACTTGGGCTGGTGGAGTTGGTCTTAGATCCTTAACCTGGGTTGGAGGAAATGACTCTCGAGCCGTCTACTGAGACACTTGTACCAGCTGATGTGCCGTGAGTCGAGCTGCAGGAGCCGCCTATTGGGTCTCCAGTTGTGGAGCTGCAAATTGAGGGCCAGGAGATGGTTTTGAAGCCTCCTATCGTGCTTGAGGAGCCAGTGGAGATGAAGGACCTTTCAGAGGAGCTACTGGAGGAGCTTGCGGCGGAGGCCACTGCTAGCCCTGCCCAGGAGGGGTTTACTTCTAGTCCACCGTCGCTGGGGCCAAATCTGCACGCCAGACCAGATAGGCCAGTGTGAAGGATTTGGCAGATATACTTTTGTTACCCACCTTATCTTTAACTTTGCCGTCACTGACCCCCCTTTTTTCACAGGCTGATAAGGTCGTAGGCACAGTTGCTAAGGCGCTTGGGTAGAGAGACAAAGTGATCTTCGATAGGGATTCGGAGATTGCCTAGCTCAATTTAAAGTTGGAGGCTCTGAAGGCGGAGCGCCGAGAAGATGCTGCTGCCTTAGAGTCTGTGCTGGCTAGCTTGGAGGTAGAAAATGCCAGTTTAAGGAAGGAGGTTGCTAGCTTGAAGGATACCATGGTGGCCGGCTTGGTAGAGGAGAGTGACCACCTAAAGGAAGAGAATACCCGCTTAAATGAGGAGAATCAATAGGTCAAGAGGTGTCTCGACCAACTTGTAGGGCAAATGACGACTTTGGAGAACGAGCTGAGCCTCCGCATTCGCCCTCAGGAGGTCGCGGACATGATGCTATCGCAGTTGTGAGAGGGGATCAATATCAGTCGGCATATCGTGCGGTTGGTTGATCCTGATTTTTCAGTGGATCTTATTGACTTATTGAACCGGTCTGCTCAGCATCGCGAGAACCTCGTGGGGGAGCCACGGAGCAGTCAAGGGCCACCACCACCTCCTTAGTTTTTGGTGACTTTAGTTCTTTTTTGTTCGGTGATGCAAATGCACACTATCATAAGCAATAAAATGAGTAGTTTCATGTATGTCGCATGCCTTTACTTTTTATTGCTACTTTTAGCTTGCTCATTGTTGTATTGGCCGACCAACTTGGTGTGCTACTTGCGAGTTTGTTGTTCGTCTTATTTAAGGTGCTCGTGGCGCTTCCCGAAGGATTGGGGTCCTTTGGGTGGCCTCAAGGCAGTCGTTGGCGTCAAGCCCGATTTGTACTCGCTCATGTATAAGGCTTAACGTCCCTGCCCAAGCGTAGACTTAGGCGGCTAGTTTCGGAGGAGTATTTTGCTCATGTCGACTATCGTTGACTGATTATACTATCTCATCGTGAAGGACGTTGTCGCATGTGCTGCGCTAGCCCCATGAGTGGTCGTAACTTTTCGAGCTTGGAACGTAATATGCATCCTATTGCCACAGCTCGAACGATCAATTATCTTAAAGCAAGTTTCTTCTCGACCTCTTGAAGCGCGCCCTTACAGAGAGGAGATTTGATCTCGAGTTTGAGATCTTCCCTCTGCGCGCTCCTGGGTCTTGCCTAAGACTGGGATGGCTTGCAACGAATCCAATTAACAAAGATTTTCGGCTCTGAACTGCACTCCGGGTTCGAGTACTTCACCAGTTAACGGTTTCGATCAACAAAGATTTCTAACTTTGAATTGCTCTTCGGATTCGAGCATTTCACCGATTAACGGATCCGATCAACAAATATTTTCAACTCTGAACTGCTATCCGGATTTGAGCACTTTGCTGGTTAACTTTTCTGATCAACAATGATTTTCGGCTCTGAATTGCTCCCCAAATTCGAGCACTTCGCTAGTCAACGGATTCGGTCAACAAAGATTTTTGGCTTTAAACTGCTCTCTGGATTCGAGCACTTCGCCAGTCAATGGATCCGGTCAACAAAGATTTTCAACTCTGAACTACTCTCCACATTTGAGCACTTCGCCGATCAAAGGATCTAGTTAACAAAAAATTTTTGGCTTCGCACTACTCCCTGAATTCAAGCATTTCGCCCGTCAACGAATCCAATCAACCGCCATGTCCGTCTCTGCTCTGCTCTCCGAATTCAAGCGCTCTGAGCAAAGAATCCGGTCAACAAAGATTTCTGGCTCTGCACTGCCCTTCGGATCCGACCACTTTGGTTACCAGATCTGGTCAACCAGCTTTTTTGACTCTGCACTATTCTCCGGATTCGAGCACATTGGTTAACAAAATCGGACAACCATATTTCCGGCTTTGTTCTGCTCTCCAGATCAAGTGATGCGGTCAACCATCAATCGGTTCATCCACTCTTCAGAGTCAAACTTATCGATAAATGAATCCAGGTCAGACTTAAAGGGACAATATGACCAGTCTCGTCCCATCATGAACATGCTGGAGGCCGAAAATTCGGCCCACCGAGATAGGGGGCTAGTGATGGGTCCAATAGCCATTGGCCTATGGGCCAAACCACGCAGTAAGCCCACAATCTAATATAATTTTTTCAAAGTAAATGTCCCACATTGCTTTTGGAGAAATAGTGCATCTGCAAATTCCATTATAAAAGTAAGCACCCTCAAGTATTGAAAGACAAGTTGGAGAAACTCGAAGAAGCTCCATAAGGCTCCATATGGCTCGGATAAAGATATAGCCGTTACTAGTCAATCTCCAACAATAGCAAACTGGCGGCCAGGAGAGCCTCGACTCTCCTCTCATCCAGGAGGTCCCTCGGCTCTCCGTCCATCTGAGACCCTTCGGCCACCTCCAGTTCTTGAGACTTTTAGTCATTCTCTTGTTTAGAGGCCATCGGTCCTCCGCCACAAGAAGGCCCTTAGCCCTCCTCCCGTCTAGAGGCCTTCAACCCTCCGCCAATCCCGGAGGCTGCTAGCCCTCCGCCTGCCAGGAGGCCCTCAGTCCTCCACCCATTCGGAGGTCATCAGCCCTCCTCTCGCTAGGAGGTCGTTAGCCCTCCTCTCGCTACGTTAGCCCTCCGCTAGTCCCGGAGGCCACTAGCCCTCTGTAAGCTAGGAGGCCTTCCGCCTATCCAGAGGCTCTTGGCCCCCCACCGCCAGGGGTCTCTCAGCCCTCCTCCTGCCCAAAGGCCCTCAGTCCTCTGTCCCGGAGATAAGAGCCATCCGTCCCGAAACTAGGAGTCCTTCGTCCTGGAGATAGGAGCCCTCTGTCCCGAAGTTAGGAGCCCTCCGTCCGAGAAGCCCTTCGTCTTGGGGCCACAAGACCTTCGTCCCGAAGACAGGAGCCCTTCATCCCAAGAGCCCTCTATCTCGGAGACAGGAGCCGTCCGTTGCAGGAGCCCTCCGTCCTAAAGCCACGAACTCTCCGTCCCGAAGCTAGCAGTCCTCCGTCCCAAGAGCACTCTGTCCTGGAACCACGAGCCCTCTGCCTTGGAGTCAGGAGCTTGCTGTACAAGAGTCAACCCTCCGCTCAGGTAATCAGAATGTTGACCCACCGATGCAGCTTAATCATGCACCTTTAAGCTGCCCTTTACAGGCGCACCTCTAAGCCGCCCCTTTACTAGATGCACTTGTAAGTCGTCCCTCTACCGGGCGCATCTCTAAGCCGTCCTCGGCGAGCGCACCTCTAAACCGCCCATCTACCGGGTGCACCTATAAACCGTCCCTCTATCGGGTGCACTTCTAAGCTACCCTGTGCGGACGTACATCTAAACCATCCCTCTGCCAGGCGTATTCATGAAGCTCAAGCCTCCTGTTAGGGTCATTTTTATTATTGGCATATTCCGTGACCTTATATAATCTTGTGTCGATGTCGGATTGTGTTTCGTCGAAGTATTGCATTAACATATATTCGTCATTGTCTGTTTCGGCTTTAAGGGATACTACGCCTGCCATATGCTCTCCATTCGCTGAGCCCAAAATCCTGTAGCCCTGCGTTCGCCATGAGCCCTCCACCCGCTTGAACCCAAAAACCTGAAACCCTGCACTCACCATGAGCTCGAGCTGTGCTCGAGTGCAAATTTCAGAAACCCCCGCTCGCTACTCGCCTCCTTCCTCCTCAAGCGTTGCGACAACGGGCTGAATTTTTAAACCCGTTTTTTGAGCCTTCTATAAATATACACCTATGATCAGTTACCCTAACTGATTATTGATATTTTTGGAACTGTCCCACTTGAGAGAAAAGTATTTTTCACTCTTTAATCTTGCTCCAAATTGAGAAAACCAACCTTTCATCATTGTGCTTCATGTGTTAAAAGTTTTCTTTCCATTTTCTTTTTATCAATCCATCACCTCTACCCTTCTACCTTCGTTGGTGATGTCGGTACGTTGAAGAAGGGGATTTGGTCGTATTTGGCAATTCAAATGGTTCGAGAGGAAAGATTATTGTGATGGCCACAAGGCGTCTGATTCCGTTGCCGCGGGCAAATTCAATGAGTTTCTTGGTAGGGATCACAAGACGGGAGTAAATCGCTTAGGTTAGCACGTCATTACAAACAGATCTGTAAGTTGATTTTCATAGTGGATTTTTTCCCTGGCCCTTAAAGCCCGGAGGATTTTTCTCGATTACCGTGGGTATCGAGTTTTTCCTTCGTCACCAAAAAGATTATCTTTTTATCATTATTATTCCTTTCTCTTTATACTCGTGTTGCTCGTATCATCTAGATTTAAATATTCATTACGTGTATTAAATATTTAATTTTTTACTGCTTCCGCTGTCATTGTACGGGGTTAAAGTATTATTGTATAATTTGGGAATAGTAAGGAGTTACATGCTATTTTTGTGGTTATATCTTTTGAAGAGTTTAAACGTATTTCTATGTGCGAGATCTCTAAGGATGCGTGGGATATCCTTGAAATTACTCATTAAGGAATCAAACTTGTAAAAAAATTAAAATTACAAATGCTAACTACTAGATTTGAAGAAATTCATATGAAAGATGACGAAACTTTTGATGAATTCTATTCTCAATTGAACGATATTGTGAATTCCACATTTAATTTAGGAAAATTGATTTCTAAAAATTGAATTGTTAGAATAGTTCTTAGATCACTCCCTGAACGATTTAAACCTAAAGTCACTGTAATCAAAGAAAGTAAAGATATTGATAAAATAAAAATTGAAGAACTCGTAGGATTTCTCTAAACTTATGAGTACACACTTCCACAGTCAAGGAAACAAAATCAATTGTTCTAAAATCAAGTAGGAAAGAGAGAAATTGGGACTTTAGTGAAGAATAGTGTAGTAATGACGATTTTTCATTATTTGTTAAGAATTTTAAAAATTTTTTGAAGAAAATTAAATCTTCATCAGACAAATTAGATGTGGATTTGAAACGATCTCCTAAATTTAAGAAGAAAGACCGACGTAAAATTAAGAACTCCAAATCGAAAACTATCCAAGGAGTTCAATGCCATGAGTGTAAAAGTTTTGGCCACTATCGTGCTGAATGTCTAAATTTTAAATGCCAACAATGTCACGTCTTAAAAGCGAATGCAACATTAAGTGGTGAAGAAGAAGAAGATGTTGAAAGATGTACTGACGAAGGCCAAGCCAAATATATGACCTTTATAACCTCATTGTGTGGCAATGATGATCATCTAGTAGAAAAATTTAAACAATCTGAAGACTCTGAGAATGAGTCAGAAGCTAAATTTGATGGGTTTCAAGAAATATATAATAAACTGTTTAGAGAATATTTAAAAGTAACGAAAATAAATAAAACCTTAAACAATATGCTCATAGATTTGGAAAAAGAAAAGGAAGAAGTTGTGATCAAATTAAAAAGCGCTACTCTTGCTCATCATGAACTAGAAATGGAACACAGCTCCTTAATCGTAAAAATTAAATCCCTTGAAGTGAAGTTTGAAAACATTAAGAATGATATGGAAAAATTTTCAAGTGGAATCTAAAAACTTGATCGCATATTGGAGCTTGAAAAAGGTATTGAAAATAAAAAGGGTTTGGGATATGTTGAGAAAATTTTTCAACACGGCCCACAACCTATGACTTTCTTTGTTCCTGCTATGAAAATTTCATACAAGAATAAGAACGCATTGAATATTTCTCAACTGGTGCCTCAACGTGTAGAAAAAAGATTTGGATCAAATCCTTTCTCTAATCCATATTGTCAACCAGTCATGAACAAATCTACTAAGTTTGTACTTACTTGCCATGGGTGCGGCATTATTGGTCATATTCGTCCCTATTGCCCTGCAACATCTTTTCAAAATAATTTTTGACAAAATCCAACGATAACAAATCTTGTCAATCATATTCACTTTCTAAAAGATCAAGTGACACATTTAACCAAAATGATAAAATGTGATAAGAAAATGTGGATCAATAAGAGTGAGCTTCATTATCTCTTGGCCATTCATGACAAAAAAGGAGAGTAGATTTTTATTTTTTAGGAAGATTGTCCCTATTAGGGGAGTTAAAGAATTTTTTTTGTTATTTTCGTGACAAAAAAGGGGGACAATTTCTGTTATTTTTTAACTTTATTATTTTTATGAGGGGGAGATATTGTTATTTTTGTGAGGGGGAGTTCCTCTTCTACTTTGTTACTACTGTCTTATCATATTATATTATCTTATATTATACTTTTTGTACTAATCTTATTTGATCAGGCAATACAGTTACAATATCAACGCAGCACTTACAGTATCGTCACAGTAGTGCTAATATTTTTTTTACGTTGTCTTATTGTATTATCTATATTTCTCATTAGGTGTAAATTTTATGTACACAGGTTCTATTTCGGTAATGTCTGAACTCGTGCTTCACTTGTATTGTTTATTTTTTGAGTTTTGTCATGGAATTTCCAAAGAAAAAGATTGTTAGGGTCATTTTTATGATTAGTATATTCCGTGACCTTAGATAATATTGTGTCGATGTCGGCTTGTGTTTCGTCGAAGTGCTACATCAACATATGTCTGTTACTGTCCGTTTCGGCTTCAAGGGATACCGCGCCTGCCATGTGCTCTCCACCCGCTCGAACCAAAAAACTCGAAACCCTGCGCTCGCCATGAGCTCGAGCTGCGCTCGAGCGCAAATTCTAGAAACCCATCGCTTGCTGTTCGCCTCCTTCCTGCTCGAGCGCTGCGACAACGAGCTGAATTTTTAAACCCGTTTTTTGAGCCCTCTATAAATATACACCTATAATTAGTTACCCTAACCGATTATTGATATTTTTGGAGCCATCCCACTTGAGAGAAAAGTATTTCCCACTCTTTAATCTTATTCCAAATTGAGAAAACCAACCTTTCATCATTGTGCTTCATGCGCTAGAAGTTTTCTCACCATTTTCTTTTTATCAATCTATCACATCTACCCTTCTACCTTCGTTGGTGACGTCGATACGTTGAAGAAGGGATCCGGTCGTGTTTGGCAATTCAAGTGGCTTGAGAGGGAAGATTGTTGTGAAAGCTGGAAGGCGTCCGGTTCCGTTATCACGAGCAAATCCAAGAAATTCCTTGACAGGGATCACAATATGGGAGTAAGTCGATTAGATTAGCGCGTCGTTACCACCTGATCTGTAAGTTGATTTTCATAGTGGATTTCTTTCCCGACCCTTGAAGCCCAGAGGATTTTTCTCGATTACCATTGGTATCGAATTTTTCCTTCGTCACCAAAAATATTGTCTTTTTATCATTATTATTGCTTTTTCTTTATACTTGTATTACTCATATTATCTAGATTTAAATACTTATTACGTGTATTGAATATTTAATTTTTTATTACTTCCGCTATTATTGCACGGGGTCGAAATATTGTTATACAATTTGGGACGAAAAGTTTTTTTTACCTCCTAATACATCCCTCTCACATACCCCTCATCTCTACATCTTTGCATTTCCGCCACGTTTACTTTTAAATGTGCATTCCTCCGTTTATTGAAAAAAATTTCTAATTTGAGCGTTGGAATGACAATGGGGGATAGTCCCCTGTTGTCCTCTGACCTCTTATTTGTAATTTATGTTATGTAGGTTTGTGGTTATCAATGACAAAAATCGAACCCAATTCAGATCGACTGTTAACACGAGATTGAAAGACTCCCTAATTTATATAATAATAAAAAGTACAGGACACAATAAGTATATTTTTAATATCAAAAACTCTAAAAAATATATACGTTAAAAAATAAAAATTTAAGAATATTTTTACATCAATTATTTAGCTTTTATAGAAACTAAAATTAATATTGAAATAAAGGTCACAAATCGCATTCAAAGAATAAAACAAAACTCCAATATTTAATAAAATTTTGACATTTTTTTAACGCCTCTAAAGGCAGATTTGTCGGGATCCAGGGGGCGTCCTTCTCCCTTGTGGAGAAGGACCGTCCTTCTCCTTATCTGAACCGTCGGATGTAAAATCTGACGGCCCACACGTTTTGAATGGATAATATAACGTGGGACATTCGATTTTAAATTTAATCATTCAAAACACGTAACCGTCAAATTTTACATCCGACGGCCCAAATTAAGAAAAGGACAATCCTTCTCCACAGGAGAGAAGGACGCCCCCTCAATCCGATTTGTCGTGCGTTCTTCAATGTACTCGCTAGGAAGCAAAACACGGAATAAGGGGCCCTGTTTCACAGACATGTGGCACAGTAGCTGTGTCGTACGCCTGCTGCCCGTTGAATTTAATCCGACCAGTGCCTCTTCCTCTCCCTTTTTATTATTTTTTCTTTTTTCTTTCAATGTTTTTTAATTTTGTTTTATATTAATTTTTATTATTAAATTTTTTATAAAATAAAAAAATATTAAAAAATATTTATTTATAATTTTTTAAATTCTATTAATATAATATATTTTAAAAATATATTATTATAAAATTATTATTTTATATTTTAAATTATATAATTATAAAAATATAATTTCATAAAATATATAAAATAATAAATATAAATATTTAATAATAATAAAATTTTGATCTAATTTATAAATAAATTTATTATATATTTAATTTTTATATAAATTTATATTTTATAAAAATAAATAAAAAATATATAAATGATAAAGGTAAAAAGAAAAAGAAAAAAAAGGTATTATATAAATTAAAATATGAGAAAAAATAAAGTAAAAAAGCAAAAAAAAAAAAAAAAAAGAAAAGAAAAGAAGGGGAGGCCGTTGGACTGCGGCACAGCCGCTGTGCGCGAAACAGGGCCCTCGACTCAGCAAAACACCCCTCTCCCACCCTCCCTTCTGTCGTCCCAGGACACGGTCAATCGCATCGCACCACTGGCGACCCTCTCTCCCTCTTGCACATCAGTCCTGTTGAGAGAAGAGCTATGCCCAAATTTCGAATCACACTCTAATAGTCTTGACCCTTAGAAGAGAAGAGAGAGGGGGGAGGGGGCAGAAAGGGAGTGTAGCAGAGATTGTGAATTAGGTTATCGGCGGGAATGTGGTCGGCTAAGCTGGATACGAAATCGGGGAAGATGATAATGGTCGCTCTGGTTCTGATGGCGGCTTCATTTTATGCCGGCACTCTATTCGGCAACAATGGCTCTCTCTTAAATCTCTCTCAAATCTCCTCTTATTCTTATAATTCCTCCTCTGGTGATTCCCTTCTTTCTTTCTCTGTTTTATTATCTCAGTTCATGATTGTAAAGGATATGCATTTATGAACTACTTCAGGAGGCGAGGAAATAACAAATCGAAACTAAGTTTGTTTTGTCTTCCCTGGTGGACTATTGATTATGAGATTTGTTATTCCTCGCCCCCCCCCCTCTTGGGATGAAAAATGAATACGAATATTATTTTCGTCAACTGTAAGCAAGTTTGCTTTCCTTCTTTTTTATTTGAAATTGCAATTTTGGGGAACTTCCTATAGAACCTTCAGAGTATGACTCCATTTGTTCAACGCATTTGGACTGTTCGGTAAAGGGTACATGTCATCTCATTATTATGATATGGTTGCTGAATTTTGTTGTGGGATGGGTTTACGTGAAAGCATGGCTTATTTATGTGTTCCGAGTAATGGACGCCAAAATTAATTATTGGTTGTAGAGCTGTGCTGAGGTAGATATCTTATAGGCCTATTTTGCGTTGCATTTGAAAAAGTTATAAATTTGTCTTCTTTCAAAAGTATCCTAAAATGTTGATTGAGGTTTTCTATAGATTACTATGGTATATTTATTGAATAAGTTTTATTTTAGATTTTTTTTTATTTAGATTTGAAAATGTTTCTCAATTATAGTTTTTGTTTCCCAAAAGCACTTTTTAGATAAAGAGCAAGCACCTTAGTTCACATTCTGCATGCTGATTGATGCTAATTTATAATGGGACACTTGAATATGCTAAATTACAAGTGTCATTTGCCTTTACGCAAATATATGCAGGCTTTCTGTGCTGTAGTAGTTTATTTTATTTTTTGGAAGCTTGAACCTACTAAAGGCACGTAATCAGTATGTGATCTATTATACTTCTTCTGGACTAGTGAAGAACTTGTTGGAGACAGCACAGGAACTCCATTTAAATTTGTTGCACAGATGCATTCATGAGAGCATCGGGATGCAAATGACTGAAAATGCTCAGTTTCGCTGTGGAAGTTTTTTGTCATTAAAATGCCAGAATTGAATTTAGGTTGCTGAGCATCACAAATAAAATTTAACGGGCTGCAACTAATCTATAACCTAGTAGAATTTTGAATTATAAGTAGGTCCGTGTGAAAACATTTAGTCCGTTGAAAAATTAAGTAAAACAAGCTTTAAAAGGCCAAGTGAATTTGAATCACAACCTGGGATTTGATATGTTTGAACTTAATTGAAAGAGACAAGCGTGACCACTTCAGAGTTTTGTTTAGATTTTTTGAACTGTTCATATGATTAGTAGACAAAATTTCCTTAGACCTGATGCATGTGTCTCCAAATTCTTGTGAGAATGGAGCATTAGGATATGTTGGGATAGTTGAACCAGTAGAAGTGTCATGGTGGTCTTAGTGTGTTAATCAGGGAGATGAGGACTGAAGCATTCATTATTGTTTGAGGTGAATGTGAAGCTATGAAGATAGGCACATTACAGCGTCATATAGTTTTGTTATTCTCTCTAGTTTCCTTTGCAATATGTTCATCTAATTGTTTTAAAATGCACTTGCAGGTTTATCAGTGTTTACCAACAAAGTTTCTCAAACTTATCGGGGAACGCCCCTTTTGGTGCCAGATATGGGGATGTATGTATGCCCATTGGATTTCAATGAATACATCCCTTGCCATGATGCTTCCTATGTAAAAGATTTGCTCCCAAACCTTGATATTTCTAAAAGGGAAGAACTGGAGAGGCACTGCCTTCCACCTGAAAAGCGATTGTTCTGTTTGGTTCCTCCACCAAATGATTATAAGCTGCCAATAAGGTGGCCAATTAGTAGAGATTATGTTTGGCGAAGTAATGTGAATCACACACATCTTGCTGAAGTTAAAGGAGGCCAAAATTGGGTGCATGAGAAGAATCAACTATGGTGGTTCCCTGGCGGTGGTACTCATTTCAAGCATGGGGCTTCTGAGTATATTCAGAGGTAATAGCATGCGATTCTAAATCACGGATTTTTGAAAGCAGACAATCTAGCATTTTTGTCTGGCTGTTGTGCTTCTTTTTTTTACTTTTGTGAGCTCAGGCTGCATGATGGCAACAGAGGTTTTCACTTTTCAAGAATAAAAGATTGTAAAAACATACCTAATTTCCACAGTTCTCATATGTATATTAAGTCAAACTCAAGGTTTGGACGTTTGTTATAACACCTTGTAAGTTGCAAATCTATTTTACAATTCATCCATAATGCACAAATATGTAAGCGAGCATTCAAACTATTGCTAACTGTTTTCCTAGACTCTCTCATGAGTCAAGTTGTATTTGCCTCTTTTTCCTCCTTGCATGTGTGGTGCGTACAAGTGCCATATTTTTTTTTAAGACTTTTGGTGTTTCAGAGTCTTTCAGTGTCTATTTTTATCTCCAGATTTTTAATTTGCTGAACATAATTGTGAATGCAGGTTAGGAAGTATGATAACTAATGAGACAGGTGACCTTCGTTCTGCGGGGATTGTTCAGGTTCTGGATGTTGGTTGTGGGGTTGCCAGCTTCTCAGCATATCTACTTCCTTTGGATATACAGACAATGTCTTTTGCTCCTAAAGATGGTCATGAAAATCAGATTCAGTTTGCTTTAGAGCGAGGAATAGGGGCAATGATTGCTGCTTTAGCCACGAAACAGCTCCCATATCCTACAAGCTCTTTTGAAATGGTTCATTGTTCTAGATGCCGTGTTGATTGGCATGAAAATGGTTAGTCTTTGCATTATCAAGGATTTTGCTCTTGTTATTGTGATGTATATATGAATTTTTTTATGTTTAATTATTGTGGTGATGAGTATTGTACTTTTTAAGTAGTTTATGGGATACTTGGGATGTTTAGAATTACATTTTACCTCAGTATGTCAAGGATTTTAGTTTATATCTTTTCTTTTTTTGAAGAGATATGTTATTTCCTAGTTAGTTTAGGAGCTGAGTGCCTCTAACTCTAGTCGGGCTGTCATTACTTGCTTCTACAAACTGTAGTCAAAAAGCAGATTGCTTGATGGCCATGATTTTGAGAGGATGAATTTTCCTTGAAATGAAGTGACCATTTTCATCATTCATCATGATGGTTATCAACTTTGGAATGGATTGTCTCAAGAGGTCCATTGCTATTAGGAAATTTTTTTATGGATTTAGTAAACAAGTTTTATGGAAGCAGTGCCTTCTGCGAAGTTAGCTACTGGAAGAGCACTTATATAGTCTCTTTAGTAAATTATCCTACATGTATAACCTCAAGCTTAAGAAGTTAAGAGCATTGTTGAGAGTAGTCGTGCTCAGAGGCAGACCAAATGGCTATAGAGGCTTAAATACCATGTCACAGAATCCTTTGAACCCAAACTTCAGCTGTATTAAGAAAGTTGTGGCTCTAGCATTGTTATTATCTGAACCAAAAGTTTTGAGTGCTCTCTTTAATTTTTCCTCATTGAATGTATTAAAGAGCATGCATTGAGATATGACCTTTGTAGAGCCGGGAAAGACAAGAATTCTTTGTTTCCAGAAATTTGAACTTTCTCACTGTTGATGATCCCTTACTCCAATCCCAACTTTTGCTTAAAGTAGTTAGTGATTTGGCTGAATCTTTGGGAAGTAGAAGAAATTAAAGGAAGGTGGCCCATTCCTAAGAAGAAGCTTCCTTAAGCAATGTAATAATCTTCAGTATTCCTTTTCTTGTAGTCGCGAACCTTTCTCAGAACGTACCTAGCATTCATTTTTGAGGCAAAAGCACAGGGAATTCAACTTTCAACAAGGAACTCTAAAGGGTAATTTGAGACACGATGTCAAAATTGTGTTTTCATACTTGAATATAGAACTCTTGTCAAATTCTTTCTCCATCATACCAGGGATTTGGTGGTAACATAAGGTGATCTCTTGATTTGATTGTTGTTACTGGGTTTATCATATTGCATTTTGGGGTGCATGTCTGAAGGTGCAGCTTATGACCCATTAAGTTGGGCCTCCGCTTTCCGCTTTCTGTTTTGCCTTGTAGCTCTTTAGTTGGAATAGTAACTGTGATCTTGCCATGTAATACAACTCCAGTTTAGCTACATTTAGACCATGCAGCTTGTCATTCCTGAAAGATCTGAAATTAATTTGGTTTTGCAATTAATACTGATCATGACCAGTTGCTGCTGATTGTGCTGAACTTTTTTGAACCAAAGACCTGAAGTGCTTCACCTCTGCCACCTCCCAATTCTTTACAATGGAGATATTGTTATCCCAGTAAATCAAATCCATGGATTAAGATGGTCAGAGGAACTACAGTGTGAGAATTATTTTAAAAAATTCTAATTGGACTGAAAAAAGAACTTATATTCTGTTCTGCTTTATGCAGATGGTATCCTGCTCAAAGAGGTAGACCGACTGTTAAGGAATAATGGGTACTTTGTCTACTCAGCTCCGCCAGTGTACAGGAAGGATAAAGGGTACCCAATTATATGGAGTAAGTTGATGAATCTGACGTCAGCTATGTGCTGGAAAGTTATATCTAGAAAAGTTCAGACAGCGATATGGATTAAACAGGGGGATCAGTCTTGTGTCCAGCAAAATGCAGAGCAGGGGCTGGTAAAACCATGTGATGTGGAGAATGATTCTAAGCCATCATGGAATACTCCACTGAAGAACTGCATAAGATTAAGTAGCAGACGAACAGATTCTCATCAGCTTCCTCCAAGATCACAGCGTCTGTTGGTATATTCTGATAGCCTCAGCGGAATAGGTCTGCTCTTGGTTTAATTCTATGTTTATCAGGGTGGAATGTCTTTGAAATGCTGCTTCTTTTGATATTTAGCCAGTGAATAATATGATCAAATTTGCATCTAGAACTATGTATTTTTTTACAGGAATGAAGGTAATCTTTGAAATAAGATAAATTGTACAGTTGATGAATGAAGGAAAAGTTGTGAAGCTAGCTGATGGGAGTAAATAAACATGTGGGTGAAGTTTGTGAAGCAGATTGGAGGCCAAACCAAACTAAGCTAAGCCAACCAAAATTGAATCCCTTGAACTCCCGGTGACTAGAATTCATATTATGGACTATTGAATTATGCATCAAGTCATAATCATATTGCCTAATGTTGGGTTAATTTCCTGATAGTGAGGCTGCGTCTTATCAAGAGATTGTTGAGTGTCTTGAAATTTTAAAGGTAGGCAACTTTGGGGACTTCCCAAAGTCTAGTGGAAGGGACCTTAACCAATGCGTCATATTGTCTATCTAGTTGTGTATATAATCCATCAATCTGGGAAAGATTGAATGTGTTAGGTATTGTGGTAGCTGAGATAAAACTGCTGTGTTATGAAATAATTGTGTTAGCTGGAGATCAAGCTCCGGAGAAAATACCCTCTATATTGATATATCTTAGCATCATAGCTAGCTCCTTTGGCCTTGGATGTATATAGTATCCATTTACCATTTTATGCTATTTTTATTTATTTATTTATTTAAAATTTTCTTGTGTCTTAAGTGTTTCAAACCACCGAAATAGCCTATTTCGAATGCGAAAGGTAAAGTTGCACACATCTAGCCCTCACTGGACCTCAAGATATGGGTCTCATATATTGAATTGTCTTTTTAATTTAATTTCTCTTGTGCTTGTTGCCATATAAATAATGGTGAATCAACTGGATTCATTGTTCATTTAAGGGTAACAAGGGTTTAGTAGGCATCTTAGGTGGTGAAAAAGTAAATACCAAGATAGTTAGCCTACATTGGTGTCGAAATTAGAAAGCGTTAAATCACACTAAATGATTCCGCTCCAGCAAAAGGAATTTATCCAAGCTTCAGGAGTTTTCAGAATGACCAAGGAAGTACTTCTCTTTCTTTATATTCCATCCCTTCTTTTGTGGTAGGGAAGTAGGATGAGGTCTGTGGAAATACTTTATTATCATGTTTTTAATTAAAATAGTTGGAAAGAAATCACTTATTTTGTTGCTAATATAACCATATGAATAGGTGTCAGTCAAGAGCAATTTGCCGCCGACACACTGTTTTGGCAACATCAAGTCCAAGATTACTGGAAGCTGATGAACGTTACCAACACAGAGATACGGAACGTGATGGACATGAATGCATTCTGTGGTGGATTTGCCGCAGCATTGACTGCATTCCCTCTGTGGGTGATGAACGTTGTTCCTGCTACCATGTATAATACCTTGTCAGCTATATATAACAGAGGTCTGACAGGTGCTTTTCATGATTGGTAAGATACTTTATGTTGCCTTTATATCTTAAAGAGGTCTGCTAATTTTGCTAGTAACTTAATCATTATTTACTGATAAAAAATTTTCACTGAAATCTTCTGTAAACAAATCTTGCTCAGGTGTGAGCCTTTTTCGACATATCCTCGATCATACGATCTTCTGCATGCTCATTATCTCTTCTCTCACTACAAAAACCATGGAGAAGGTTGCTTATCGGAAGATATCATGTTAGAGATGGATCGTATTGTGAGACCGCAGGTATATTACTGCTTTAATTATATTGTTCTCTTTAATCACGAAGTGCTTTTTGGGGTGTGCTTATGAAGTCCGACTTTATTTTGGTGGCCAAATGGCCCTTGATGGAGGAAGTCATATTATCATGATACTTGAAAGGATGTGGCATATGTTGGAGCAATATAATTTAGCAAAATGCCTATATACCCTTGATTCCCCAAGCTTAGTATATTATGTTTGCTCTACTAAGATGATTGTCAAGTTGATTTACTTCATTTGTTTCTTATCTGAAACATTTTAGGATCTAGAACAGTTTTTCAATAAAACTAGTTTTCAACATTTTCTCGAGTAAGGTAAGAATATGACTCTCGTGGGGGCCCCAGGGGGGTTGTTAGCGCGTGTGCCAATTACGGAAACTGCATAATTGGTGATGCTGTTGCTTTTTGGGTTGCCACCTCTTGCTAGAGTTTGCTTCAAAGATGAATGTCTAACCTACAACATCTTTCGGCTTGATGTATTGTTCGACCATTTGCGAATTGTTTTTCAACAAGACATTCATGTGCAGGGTTTCATAATTATCAGAGACGAGAAGTCAGTTTTATCAAGAATAAATGATTTGGCTCCAAAATTTCTTTGGGAAGTGAGCTCCTATGAACTGGAAAACAAAGAAAAGAAGATGGAGGCAGTGCTAATCTGTAGAAAGAAGTTCTGGGCAATTGTCTGAAACAGCTTCCTTGACACAGGTTTTGACCCATTACTTCCACTTTGTTTTTTTTTTGGGGGTATCTGAAGTCCGTTTTGTAATGTTGCAGATTTAGGGAAGGTCAAATATATGTTTCTTTATTGGAGCAATTTTGACATCCGTTTTGTAAGAGGCCGTTTTATAATTGTAACATGTCACGCAAGTATCATATCGGAGCAATTTTATCATCATGCATTTAACAGATATTGCTCCACTCTAATGTTTTCGTCCTGAAATTTTGTCAGCCGGTGCAGCTAAGAATTTGGCTTGAATATGTAAATTGATACAATGGACTTCTCTCTAGACTTTGTGTATATATCGGAAGCTTTATATATTGGGCTGTCCTTTTATGGTCTTTATGTGTGTGAATATAAATTTATTTCTTCCTGATATAGAAGCTGTTCCTTGTCCCTACTTGCACTCTGCAGGCTTTCTTTTTGGGAAGATCCCAAATGGATGAGGAAAGGTCGCGTTAAATGGGTTCGGCTATCCGTGGCATGGAATGGCTCGGCCTGGCCCATTATAGGCCGTGCTAAAAACAGATCATAGTCGATAGTATTAGACTGTGTATAGCATAGTCTAATATTTTAAAAATTATCAAGGCACGCATTGAATAGCTGACAGGTTGTGCTTGCTGGTGACATGATTGGGCCGTGCAAAACATGACCTATTTAAGATAGGGTTTGGGGGAGGAACAGGAAGTAGGAAAGAGGGAGAAAGATCAAAATTGATTTTATTTTTTATATATATAATTTTATTTTTTTAATATATGGGTCATACTGTGTCTGCCTATAACATAAGACGGCTCACAAGCATACCCAGCTCAGCCCAACAAGGACCACGTGCCATACTGGGTTGAGGCTTTAAAGTCTCAGGATGGCTTGGCATGCCCGTTTACAAGCGGGCAGCTGAAATAAATAGGTCAGGCCAATACGGGCTTATTTAATACCTCTAATAAAAGAGGTTGCTGCTGACTGGGTAACTAGAGGCAGGGTTACAAACGGCAGGGATCCACCTCCAAAGACGGTGGGGGAGGAGGCGGCGTTGGGAAACCCCCTTCTTTGGGTGTCTTATTTTTTGTGGTAACTTTGGTAGATTCTTATTCGATACGTGACTTGTATGATTTGGCAACCGAAATTTTGAGGCATCCGACTGCTGAAAATTTTCAGTTTGCCAGAGTCTTACAATACGTAAAAATGATGTCAGAATAAGAAATAAATAATTTTAAAAATTTAAAATTTTAAAGTGAAGTTTCGAAATTAGGTGGAAAAATCAATCGTGAACAGATTGAATATTTTCCTCGAAAGATGGGGAAAAAAAAACACGGAAAGATCAAAACTACAGCGACGGCCATTCAACGCCAACGGCCTTCATCTGATCTTTGATTATTAGAAAAAAGAAAAGATAAATAAAATAATAATAAATAATATATTGTATTTAGCTTATACAGTGAATAAATATTTTATTTAAAAATACATCATATCGCTACTGTCATAGCAGATGGTGGTTGGAGTAGCCAACCACCACGATGGGGGTGGGTGCCCCGCCCCACGGGTTGGTGGTAGCCAGTTTGGGAGAGTTGTTACTTCTCATTTAATTATAATAATTCAGATAAATTAAATTATAAGATGAATTTAATACATTTTAATTACAATTATTCTCCTTAATAATATTTTTCTCATCTATTTATAATTTATTTATTTTTATATATAAATTTTATTAATAATTTAAAAAGTAAAAGAATTAAACTAATTCATATTATAAATGAGTGAAATATTTAGGATTATTCTCAGTTTGGACATGATTTAGAATGGCCGTCCCATTGGAACCAATATATTATTTGGATTTTAGTACGAAAAAATCTGATACTTTTTAATATTATTTTATTTTTATTATTTAATAATGCATATTATTACAGTATAATTGATTTATTCGTTCTCTCAATATGAATATTTTTTAAAAATTGAAATTTAAATCCAATTTAAATTAATCAAACGTGTTGAACGAGTGTTTATTTGAACGAGTCAAATAAACGTGTATTCAGTAACCAAACCCAATCCTTTTCACACGAATGAAGCCAAAATTAGGAATGTTGGATAGCGCTTGAAACAAGGTGAATTTGACCTGTTCATATAATAAACTTATTGTGGATAGTAAATCCAGAAGGGGAAAAAAAAACAGAACCGGTTCATTAGACCTAAATTTAAACAATAAAATCCTACATTAATAAAAAAAAATAATCAAAATACAGAGGCTAACTGAGTAGTAGAGTGTCCAAATAATTAAAAATATATAGAAAAAATGGAATAGAAAATTTGAATTACTAGATATCCGAATAATAAATTGAACAAATAATTTGTTTGGACTATTAATTATATCAAATGGTTACCTAAATTAATAGATTAATTTAACTAAGAAATTAAGTCAAACAAACAATTGATTAATATATTATACAATTAACCTATATAATAATTTTTTAATTAAAATCAATTGCTCGATATTAATTGCTTTCAAAAAAATTTTCACCCAGAAAATGCTAAAATGTTGAATTATTTGGTTTTTAATGTGTATAACCACTTAGGTTATAGTCGATTATTTTATTTTTAAAAAGCCCTCATTTTAAATAACCACTTAGATTATAGTCGATTGTTTTATTTTTAAAAAGCCCTCATTTTAAAAAATCACTTAGATCATAAATCAAAATATTTATTATTTATTTTTTTACTTTATTATTATTTTTTTCTCTTTTCACATTAAGGGCTACTGATTTAAAAAAAATATATTAAAAAGTAAATTTATATATTTTTTAATTTTTAATTGACATTATTGTATACAAAATTTATTTTAAATTTAATTTAATCAGAATTTGAATTTTAGATAAGACATATATTTAAATTCTAGATCGACACGTACGATCTCCAGTTGTGTGACATCGTTAAGCTAACGTGTTGAATATATGTTACAAACCAAACACGTAATAAATTCATCTGAACGAACAAGAGTGAAACACGTATTGATCTGATTATAGTATTTAATCACCTTTATATGTATATATATATAACAACCTTTTATTTGAAAAAATAATAATTATTCTAAAGCATGTTCAATGCCCAACTTTCAACGCGTTTTTTTTTTTTTTTATGACAACTTTCAACGCTTTTTTTTTTTTTTCATTTCTCAAGTTATAATCCTCCTATATTCTTAGCTTTCTATTCGTTTTATTAATTGAGATTATAAAATATAAAATAAAATTAAAAATTAAAATATTTTATTAAAGTAACAATAAAATCTAATATTTTAGATTATAACACTATAATTTATAATTAAATTAATAAGAGAATTTAAAATTGAAAAGATGATAGTAACACTCAAATTGAAAATTTTTTTAAGAAAATAAAAAATGATGAGACGCTGATGACTAGATAGAGAATAAAAAATAGACAAATTAGTTTTATGATTTTTGATATTCATAAATCTATAAAGAATTAGAATACTACAATTATTATTTTTATAAATAATTTAAATTCGGTCCATTTATTTTTTTTAAAAAATAGTATTTTATAATCTTATTATCAATCAATATACTATTTTTAAAAAGATATAATTATAAATTAATTAAGAAGTCATATTTGTTAGAAATTAAATGGTTAAATTATTATATAAGTTTTGAATCTAATGTTTATCTGTTGAACATATTAATTATTTATATTATTTGACAATTTATCTATTATTTCATGCAACTGTTTGAATTTATTAATCAAATAATCATTCAGTATCTTGGCCTTTTAAATTATCAATAGTTTCACTATACGAACATCGAATAATTCAGTCTATTTCTTTTTCGTTCCAAACTTAACAACTTGATTGATTTATATTTTTCAAAAGGCTCATGGTTTATAAGCCTCATATAACAACGTTCGAGCCAATATCATTTTAATTCGTACCTAAAAACTATATATATATATATATTTATAAATATATTAATATAACTATATAAATAATAAATTACTGAAAATATATATATAAATAACTAAAGTATATCATCTTAGTGGCATCGATTCCTTCCCATCATGTCAAAATTCTGTTAAATAAAGGGAAAAGCAAATAATAGCCGAAAGGAAAAGAAGTACCTTTCAGCTTTCGGCTTATTCATGCGGTCAGTTTCGGGGTTGCATGCGGTGGCAACCTTCCAAATTATCTAATCATAAAGGTATTAAATGGATCAGACGGTTCTTGACACACAGATTCCAATAAAATCGATCTCCATACCCTAAGCTATAGACTGCTGAGATAGAACAAATAAAAAAATAGAGTTAAATATTCCTTAGCACAGAAGAAAACCCATATTTTAAAATTTATGAATTCAATAAGATAAATTTAATTTAATACAAAAAAAATTATAAATGTGTGGAATAAAATGATGAGATGTATATGAACAAAACGTGGGGCGTTGAGATGCCTATACACGTTGCAGCGTTAAATTAAAATTTTAACGATTTATATTTTTCATTTAAATATAAATATTTATTTATTTATTATTTCATTTAAAAAAATATAGACTGTTACAGCTGTCGCAGCCCCCGTTATCATATTTGAATACTCAATTATAAAAGCAGTAGTAAGTGTTGTCATTATTTTAGTGGAAAAGCTTTTTATAATCATTTAAATGGATAATATTAAAAAATAAATTAATAAATTATATATATAATAATTATTTAAATTATTTTTTATAAATTTTATTATTTACCTATTTAACTTTTCATATAGTCAAAATATAACAACTTCGTAAGCACGCAACCGGGGAAGCTTCGTTGAAATTTTTGTCGGGCTGATCACAAAGTCATCCATTCTATTATAAATACAGGAAAGAGCTGCTGGAGACGTATATCCCTCGGCAGTGTTTTAGATATCAATATATCTCAACTCACCGTTAAAAGTCTGTGCGTCCGCTATCTTTCTCTTCGTCTTCCAAAATGACCAAGATGGAGACCCAAGACAACCTTCCTCCACCAGGTCTCTCTCTCTCTCTCTCTCTCTCTGCCTCTGTGTTTGTGTGTGTGAATTTTAGTAGTTGAGGCTAATTAAAGCTCAATCTCTTGTAAATTTATGTGGGCAGGATATCCAACTGAGAGCCCTCCCATGGCGAGGAAGAAGGGGTGGTTTCGGACACAGAAGAGAGGAGAAAAGGGGTTTTTGGAAGGATGGTAAGTTTATTCACCATCTCATGAAGTTTTAAGTTTTTCGCATTCTGGGTGTTAGCAGCAGCGGCTTTAAATACCCAACGATCACAATATCTTGATCAAAATCTTAGAAAACGAGAAATGAAATAGCTGAAATATCTCTTTTAGTGCAAGAATTTAGAGAAATCATCATCTGTTCTAAGATATAAAAGCAAATAAGAGGCATAAATGGCAGAAAAACATTCAAGTTTCTACCAGTTCAGCAGAACTTATATTCTTTCTTTTTTATTAATTAATTTGTTTTGTGATCATTCGCTGTTGCAGCCTCGCCGCGTTATGCTGCTGCTTCGTCTGCGAAGAGTGCTGCTGCTAAAGATGATTTCTAATGGGGCACGATATTAGTTTTTCTAATATTTCATTGGGTTCACCTAACCTGACAGGAACTACGGCGTTATTGTACTTCTATTCCTATGTAAACAATTGGATTTGTTAATAAAGTACTCACTTTCTTCTACAAATAAACAAGTCAATCTGTCCTTCTATCTTCTCCCCCACCCCTCTCTTGTTGTCATTCCATCTTCTATAAATAAAATACCTGCACACTTAATCATAAAAGCCATCTCCTCAGGCTCAATGCTTCCCGTATTTTCTTTCAAAAAGAACAAACAATGAATTCCAAGCAAAAAATTGATAACCCAATGTCAGAGATTGGCTGGCAAGTTAGTTAGATTGCGAGAAAAGAGTAACGATGACAATGATAAATAATAGATAAATAATAATCACATAATAAAAAAAAAATTGAAAACATAAAATTTTACGTAAAAAATTCTTTTTTAAATAAAAGAGAAAAATTATGGGATGATTCGTCCATAAATCTTCACTGTGTAAAACGATTACACAAATCCTAAATACAAGAGCTCGATTCCTTGTACCTAATCGACATGAACAGTAATAAGGGTAGAAGAAATCTCCATAGCAAAAAAAATTCTTATCTCTTTTCTCTATTTTTTTCACTTTCTCTCAATAATGGTACTCACTGGTTTCTAATTTTACAAGTCGTCTATCTCTCTCATCGCACTCCATTTTTATAAATCCTAAAGGAGTTTCACGCGTTTTCTATAAACTATAAAGATGTCTGGTATCCGGTCATCTTTCATCACAAGTAGTCCGATCTCCCTTCAGACTCGACAGTCCAAACGCTTTTTGGTTTGGCTAGTTCGGTCGCCCTCTGATTAGGAAGTCTGGCTGGTCAGCCTTTAGTTCATTAGTTCGACCGGTTATTAAGTTCTTCAGTCTGATCAGTCTCCCTTTAGACTGGTAGTCCGGCTGGACACCCGTCAACCCGGCACCTAATTGCCCATCAGCCGTTTTGTTGTACACGTGAACACTATACCGTATCATTATTGTACCCATGTGAGTTCAGTTAAACCTCTAATCAGTCTACCAATTGAATATGAGCTCATTCAAAAGTAACACATATCCCAATACCTAGGAGTACAACTTAGTACAAGCAGCAAGAGAAAATCAAATAAGACCAGAAAGAATATTAACAAACCAGATTAAAATTCAAATAGCAACAGCTTTTCAATCATGTTACAAGAAAGGATTATGTAGGGATCAGAATCCATTCATGCTTAATTTGTTGTATGCTTTCGATGAAGATCTCCTTCCTCAATTTAGCAAGAAGATATTGTTAGAAATATATTCTACAAGATAAGATATATTATTTATTAATTTATGATTAAATAATATAATTTTATTAGTTTAGATATATATTAAAGATAAATTTTTTAAAAGATGTGTCTATTTAAGCTATATATTTTTTAATGAAAATAACATATTATTTTTTAATATATATATTTATTCAAGACATATACGTTGAGAGAAATGAGGAATATTTTCATAATTTGAAAATTATCCTCTTTTCCTCTATTAAAAGATGTCAATGGCTATCATTTTAGAATGTATAAAATTTATATAAAATCTCTATAAATAAAAAAAAGAAAAAAGAGAGAAATTATCTTTTAATTCTTCGAAACAAAAACAATTTCAATGTAACACAAGAAATTTTAATGATAATGAATCTAGGTATATAAATTTATTTATACATATAATTAATTAGTGAAAAATATGATAATAACGGTATTAAAAATAAAAATTTTTATCTTATTAAAAAAACATACAGATATCTGCCAGTTCTCCCTTCTCCTTTGGGAGCTGCAAATTGCACAAGGATATCAAAAAAAAGCTATTGATCGGTGCTTTAATTGTGGTTGTTTTGAGTATAATTGTAGTGGATTCCCTCCTTCCCATTAGGTAGATAGAGAGTTAATGAAGTATTATTTTATTGAAATGCTCTATATATCTGTTTTTTTCAGTGCAAACTTGATAGTGGATTTCCTGTCTGTGTAAAACTCGACTCATGCAAACTTAGTTATTGTGTCTTGGCCCCTAATTAATGATGTTTTCTTACTCATGAAATACAATTTATATGTCAGATGGATGATCAGGTTATGTACAAAAAATCCATGAGGGAACACACCTCCAGTAATAAATTGGAGAAGAATCCATTTTACAGCGACCCTAAATTAAGCTCTGTTAATGGAAAATGACATTCGGGTTGCCGGATGTGAACCTTAAGAATTGAAACAATGATGATTAAGGGCTCTTCATGGATTCTTTATTACCCGGATCTCAGCTGCTCCCCCAGGGGAAAATATCCTCATCGATACTAAATTTGTAATCATCAATTCAGATCAAAAACCACAAAGCATATTATTATGTGCAAGAGGATCAAGTGAGAGAAGTTTGTGCCTTGGTTTAGTGAATGGAAGTTCATTGACGTTGTGCTCAAACTCTGGGGGAGATTTTGTGTAATGCATTGAGCATATAAATTGATGCGATCTTAGTGTTAGATTTTGAGTTACTTTTTTATGAATTATATATCTTTTAAAAGTATTATTTTTATATGCTTTAGATCTGTTAGGCAATTTCAAATAATGTTTGCGTGAGATTTATTTGAGTGAAACTATTTATTAGAAATTTTGTGAGCAGGCTGTAGGTTGTTAGCTTAAGAGTAACGTTTTAGAGGATTTCTACTAGCTATTTGTGAGAGAAGCATAAATTGGCTGTTTAAGCGGTCATATAGGATATAAAGATATTGTTTTGATTTTAGGGCAGATAAGAGATCATTTTAATATAAAGGGGTACCGCATAAAGATTAAAAAAGAGAGAAGATAAAAGAGGTTTAGTATCCAATCGAGATTTTATGTAAGTTTCATTAATCGCCAAATTTGGATACGTTCCTTTAGATTTGTTTTCTATGACGTAATGTTATTTGACTGTTTATTTTGTTGGTATATTCTTCTTTAATGTGTTGTTGGGCATATTAAATATGTATTCAACCAATCATTCACATTTGTTATTATTAAGGAATCTCGGATAGAATTATATTTGTAATTATATATATTTATAGTATATTTTATCAGAGTTTATTTTATAATTTTTTAATTAACTAAAAAGAATTTTTTACATTAAATGTTATTACCCAATTTTATATGCTTATAGTGTGATTTGTTTATTATAGAGTGTTTGACAACCAATAATTAACAAGAAATTTAAAAATTAATTTCTTCTATATTAACTGCGTGTGTATGGGAAATCCCAGCAATTAGAGAAGGAACCTCCACAAAGAATGATACTACAAAAGACTTAGCTTAAAGGTCATCACAATGCGAATAGAAAAATGAAATTGAGCAAAATAACTTACAATTCAAAGTTCAATTAACAACTCATATCATTGAGTAGCAAAATAATAGTAATAATAACTCCAAAAATTCTACCCGACCAATGCTACCTTTCTTAATGGAAGGAAAATTCGACAAAGTGAGCCCACGATCCTCTATCCCGTGGACAAGTTGCCGAACCCGAATGCCTGCCCAAATCCGGACCCTTCACTTCTCCTTATCTAGCTCCAAACCCTAATTCATTAATGCCAAAATCACCATTCCCGCCCTCAAATCCCAACCCAATCGGCCCAATCTTGTATTGAACTATGAAAATTCGACGAAGTTTATATACTGTGTTTGGTATGATGGCATTGTATTTCGGTATGAAAAAGATTGTGATATATCTAAGTTATTTTTTAGTTAACTTTAAATAATATGATTTTATCAATTAATCTATTTTTATATAAAT
This sequence comes from Nepenthes gracilis, assembly GCA_033239525.1. Taxonomy (NCBI): domain Eukaryota; kingdom Viridiplantae; phylum Streptophyta; class Magnoliopsida; order Caryophyllales; family Nepenthaceae; genus Nepenthes; species Nepenthes gracilis. Next base: position 1,938,376 of record BSYO01000008.1, on the reverse strand, counting down.
ATATTAATATATATAAATAATATTAAATTATCTAAAAATTTAAAAAATTAGTAAATTAGATCTTTTTAATATGACCCTCTACACATTATCTTTGGACCATTTTAACTCATAAACGGAGCCCAGCTCATCACGGTGGTGGGCCGCAGGAGATATTGGTAGCTGACGATTACGTGGATGATTTTGCCTTTGGGTGGGTTCCAAGTAATTGACTTGGCTGCTATATATGTGTTCGCATAGTAGCCACTTATCCTTTAAATTTATAAAGATTTGACTAGTAATTTATAATTTATATATATATATTACTATATATAAATGATTGTATTTTTTTATTTTTTTTATATTTTTATAATATATATTTTAATATTATAAAAATTATTTAAATAATTATTTATATTTTATTTATATTTTTATTATTTTGAAGTTAAATCATTAGATTTTTCTAAACAATGAAAAGAAGGATTTTGGGACTTCATGGGGGCATTCCATTGTTATAGGGCGGTGGACCGCCTTAGACTCTTGAATAAAAAATATAAGAGTATAAAATTTTTAATATATAAAAACATAAAAATTATGTAAAAATTATATTTTTATTTTTATAATAAAAGTGTTTTATTATTTTGATATTAAAAAATAATAAAAATAATTATCTATTTATTTTTTAATTTTTTTATAAATAAAAAATATCAAATTCTTAAATTAGCATGGGATTATGGCACGATGATGGTCTAACTTGGCCAAATCCAGGGGGAACTGCAACGTGGTAGGGGCATTGAAGCCCCTCCGACGCCTTTGTAGTCGTTGAATGTGAAAATTCAATGGTGGTATATATATATTAAAAAAATTTTAATATTATTTTTTTATTTTTATAATTTTTTTATTTTTAATTAAAAAAATAATTATTCCACACCATCGAATTTTAAATCTGATGCCTAAAATGACATCCGAGAGGCTGCGCCGTGCTCAACTTGGCCAGCCGACCTAAATCATGGTCAGCTCGTATGTATTTATGCAGATCAGAAATCCAAGCCAAGAAAGAAGAGCGTCCAAGAGAAAGCGAGAGGACCTGCGAGAAAATGGCAGATTTGTTTCATAAGCAAGCGGAGCAATACTCAGAGACGCGGCCAACTTATCCGCCGGAGCTCTTCCAATTCATCGCTTCCAAGACACCGAGCCATGATCTCGCGTGGGACGTCGGAACCGGAAGCGGCCAGGCCATTAAGCCGGTGAGCCTCGGTTTCTCTTTCCATCTCTCTTCCTGTCTTTTGTCCTGGCCATTTTAAGGATCTTGATAATCTGGAATCTTCTTCGTTTATCAGTTATCCGAAATCTACGAGAACGTCATCGGCACAGATACCAGCATGAAGCAACTGGAATTCGCACCGAACATCCCGAACGTCCGATACCACCACACTCCACCGTTAATGTCCATCGAAGAGCTCGAAGAAACCGTCGCGCGAGAATCGACTGTCGATCTGGTAACCGTCGCCCAAGCAATTCACTGGTTCGACCTTCCCAAATTCTACGAACAAGTGAGATGGATCCTTAAAAAACCTAACGGAGTCATCGCCGCCTGGTGCTACACCGTCCCAGAGGTGAATGACGCCGTCGACTCCGTCTTCCGGCCCTTTTACACCATCGATTCGGCGCCGTACTGGGAGAAGGCTCGCCGCTTAGTGGACAAGAAGTATGAGATCATTGAATTTCCTTTTGAGCCGGTAGAAGGACTGGATGAGACGGGGCCGGTTGAATTCACGGCGGAGAGGGAGTTGAGTTTTGATGGCTATATGAGGTACATAAGATCGTCGTCGGCATATAATACGGCGTTGGAGAGAGGCGTGGACCTGTTGACGGAGGATGTGATTGAGAAATTCAGGCGTGCTTGGGAGGAAGATGGAAGGAGACAAAAGGTCGTGAAATTTCCCGTCTATTTGAGGATTGGGAAGGTGGGGATCTGCCATTGAAATAGGCAAATTGGCAATGTCGTTTGCCAATGAAAGCAATTCGAGCAACGTTCTACTATCTGCACGGAACTAAATTTCATTGAGAAATTTACCTTGTTGTGTAATTTTATTGAAGATACAATTTTTTGTTAATTTGATCAGGTAATATGATGTACTTTTTACTATTCAGAATAATTACTATATCTGATAAATATAAATTTTAAAATGATATTATAAAAGGTGATATAAAAAAATATTTTTTATTAAATAATAGGTTGGATAAAATATAAAATCAACTCCATAAAAAATATATAAATATACATATATAACTTATATCCTATGAATATTATTTTAAATTTTAAATAACCTATATATTTTGATTTCAATATAACTCCTTATGAATGTTATTTTTATATGATATTATCTGAAGAAATTAAAAGTTATCAATGACCAAATGCAATAAAAAAAATAACTCCCATGTGTGAAATTATATAACTTTTTTCTTAAGCTTAATCTATAATTCATGAATTCAAGATTCTCGTAACATTTATCATTGAGGATGAGCTCAATCCAACAAAATTTTGAATTCCAAAATAAAAATAAAAATATATTAATTATAGTTGATGGGTTTAATATATCCGGCTCGGAAAGAAAAATTGTTTAACCATTTTGTTTTATCTACAGGCGATTGTCAATGGATAATGACAACTATCCTCTAACTTTGTAAATGTTCTCATCCTATCGGAAAAAAAAGAGAGCGATGAGAAGGAAGAGAGGAGAAAGGGGCCAGCCTAATAGGAAAGGCTCTGCCTCCAAAAAGTCTTTCATGAAATCCTCAAACCAAGGAAAAGTTATCGCTCTAGGATATCGTCCATCTCAAATACCACTAAATCGGGTATATCCAAATACACAATCCTCCATTCATATTTTATTCAAAGCATACTCTGTCTTTCTCTTTACGAAGAAGGATTACTGACTTGAATGTCGAAAAATAAATCGGGGAGCGAGTCCCACCGTTTTTTCCCTAACATTCGATTTTTATTGTATTGTGTAGATTCTAAGTTAAAAGATATGAGGATTGAACTTACTCTAATTTGACCCACTTAAGAGATTGAGTAACTCCATTACCCATTAAATAATCCGAAATCATTGACTCAATATTGGTGCCGTCTATGAAAAACAACTGAAATGTCCAACCACTGCACAAAAACAAAACGAAATGAATACACTCAATATTCATAATCTAATCAGTATCTCAACCAAAGGAATTGCTCCTTTGGAAACGACCCCCTGGATAGCCATAGCGACACCCTGCCTGCCCTTGACATGCTTAAATGGCTTGGGGCTTCTCTCTCTCCTGCACGAGTGCCTGTGCCCATAAAGAGAAGTCGGAAAAAAGATCAACTTGGCCGCAGAGAATTAGGCCAAAGCCTAAAATGGCGACATCCTCACCGCTCCTAGGACGGCCAGCAACCTCATTGATCGCAAGGAAGTCCCAAGCAGCGCTAGCAGATGATCTTTTGTTCAATCCTCTACTCGTGAGTTACCTTGTCTGAGCGAGAGACATAGCCCAAATACATTGTAAGGCCAGTCTGAAAATGCCACGCTAGGCTCTTCCACTTTGATTTCCAAACTTCAGCACCCAAGGTGTAAGCACAAAAACGCGGAAGACAACGGTGACCGAGCGGACAGAATGCTTGGACAGCACACAGAGCAGAGCTCTCGGACGGACACGAAAAGTAGAGATAGAGAACGAAAGAGAACACACAAATTTAACGTGGAAAGCCCTTCTTTCAATAAGGAAAAAACCACGAAAGAATATACTATAAAAGGATTGTTGATGAGTAATTTACATGCCTCAAACGAAAAAACAATCTCAAGTGTACAACCTCTCACTAAAGCGTTTCTCACTCTATCTTTACAACAAAGGCTTGCCCCTCAGCTCTCTCAAGGTTCAGTTCTGCTGCTCACCAATTCACACACTGTGAATCACCTTCTTATGCCTCGTATATGGAATAATGGGACACAAACCACATATATATATATATATATATATATATATATATATATTCAAGAGACCTAGTGGACAGCCGGTCGCCCTACTGGCACTAGGATGGCATGGCCATGCTGCCTAGGCCTGACATTATAGACGCATGATTCACGTGTCATAATGGCGAGGCCCTGCCGTGTTCGCAGCCGCCACAACATCCAATCATAATGGGCTACCAACCCACAGTCTGCGACTCCAAAGAGCCACGAAGATAGAAGTAACGCCTATATCTTTTGAGTCGCCGTCCACTTCCTCCTGGACACGACGCTCAAACAAAAGTCTCGTCCATTCTTCCAATGAGTCATGGACTACTGCCACTCGGGAGTGACCCCAACACAAGGAAAGAAATCAGAAAAAGAGGCCCCTTACACAAGAAAAGCATTAATAGACACCCCGAGACCGAGGCCTTCATCCGTGCTAGGCTCCCTAGTTCTCGGTAGCACGCAATTAAACTTCGCATCTGAGGCCATGGGCGTAGCCCTCGCATTTGAATTTTGCATCTGAGGCTGCGGACGTCAGATCCGCCGAACCCGACCACCATGGCTGATCGTGAGGGGTCTCACATATTAATTTCACATCTGAGGCCGCGGCCACAGCTCTCGCAGCCGAACTTCACATCTGAAGCCGCATACGTCAGATCCGCCAGGCCTGATCTCCATGGCTGATCTCATGGTGAGGGATCTCACATCTGAACTTTGCATCTGAGGCTGCGGGCGCCAAACCCGCCAAGTCGGTTGATCGCCATGGCTAACCTCATGGTGAGCGACCTCGCCTCTAAGCTTCACATCTGTGGCCGTGGGCCCCAGATCCACCGAGCTCGTAAATTGTGCCGATGGCCATGGATGACCTCGCAATGAGGCAGCCAACCAAAAAGCCCCATAAAGTTTGGAGAGGGCAGAGAAAGGTGTTGGACGAAATGCCCAACAGAAGGCATCCCTGTCACTAACATAATACTAAAATATAATATTAATAATATAATAATATAATAAATTATTATTATTATTATTATTATAAAAAGGAGTCTGCCAATAAGACAAAAAAAAGGAGTGGGCGTTAGGTAACACTAAGAAAGAAAGAGATGAGGAGGAGGAAGAGCGGGTGAAGGGGCCAGCCTAGCAGGACGACTCTCTCTTTAGAAGATTTCTCATAAAGTCTTCCAACTAAGGAAAAGTCATTATTCGAGAATAATGATGACTAAAATGTCTATCATTCTACGGCATCGTCCATCTAAAATATCACTAAATCGGGTACACCTAAATACACAATCCTCTATATATATTTTATTTAAAGAATATTCTATCTTTCTTTCTACAAAAAAAGATTACTCACTTGAGTATTGGAAGTTAAATCGAAAAGCAAGTCTTACCGTTGTTCTCTAACTTATTATTTTTTTATTATATTATACAGATTCTAGTTTAAAAAATATAAGGATCAGATCGGCTTTGATTCGATCCATTTAAAAGATTGAATGGCTCCCTAATCCATCAAATAATTCAGAACCGTGGACGCAATAATAGTAATTAATAATATATCATGTCTTAGAATGAATAATTTTTAAAATTAATAGCAAAAAAATTTGATATTTTATCATTAAATTTACAACACATAGATAATAAATGACATTAAAATATGTAAAATACTAAATGCTAGCCCAACTATTATGAAATGACCGTATTTTTGAGTCATCGTTTTAAGTAATATAATTATAGTTATAAATATCAAAAATATAAAAATGAAAAATCTAAATAATCTTTTCATCACTCTTATGAAAAAAAAAGATAAAAATTAAATTCATTAAGCAAAAAATCAAAGTTTCTTATTGTTTTTGTTTTTTTGTTTTTTGTTTTTGTTTTTTCATTCGAATTAGGCATATTTATAAATCATGAATTTATAAAATAATATTGCATCTTCATATTCTCCAATACATATTTATATACTTACATATTAGATTTTAAGAACAATGGAATCACTTGTTACTGATTTATTTAAATATTAAAAATATAATGTCAATAAATTCTAATTTTTTTATTAAAAAATTTAAAAAATACTAATTTATACCTTTTAACTAAAAAAAGATAAATATGAACAAAGTTTAGATTTTTTTTTTTATTTTCTAATTCGTTGACAAAACATAAACATATTGCTTAACTAAAAAATATATATAATTGCTTTTGTGATACTCCTTGCTTATTTATTTTGATATGATATTTAATTTATTTATTTATTTTTACATAGATTTAATAATATAAATATAACAACAAAAAAATATACTAAAACTAACCATATTGTATTATCTAAAATTAAAATTGTCTCAAACCTTTTCATTTCTTAATATGAAAGTGTTGCGACCCAAGAACATAATATACACATGTCAAAAATTAAATCTATAGTATATTCTATAAACCATAAAATTCAACATGGGTGTGACAATTCATATATATATATGATCTAATATAATAAAACTCGCACAAAATCTTATCGGATATAAATTCGGACAAATATAATATACAACCTCCAATCCAAATATCGCAAGGGAGGTATTTAACATTACAATAACTCATCAATATAACACAATAATTTGAATATATCCCATACATGGATCAAGACCCTTAGCCGGCCAAAGATACAATCATATCACATTCTCGAGATCTGAAACATACCTAATATGAACATCTCTACTCACCGATAGAGATCTGCTACATCAAATCACGTCCGAACTCCTACAAACGTATCCATACTACTAGTTTGAAGGGATAAAATATAAAAACGTAAGCCTAGAGTTTAACAAGTATCATATATATAAAAACAGTGCATATAAATCAGAGAAAATGGATAATACATTACAATAGTGCAAAATAAAAACACAAGGTCCATGAAATCTCTGAAAATCAAGAAGATATCTCATACTAAATCATCGTGTGTATCAAACAGTCTCTCCAGGACATAATCGTAATAAATAACGATTCAGTCAAATCTTATAAACGATATCATTTCATATGAGCCGAGGTCACTTTACATAATCGCGACCGTCACTACATCCGTGTGGGACACCTACTATAATTCAAATAAAAATCTCATATATCATATGTTAAAATTAAAGAAAATACCGAAACCAAAACATATAAATATAAAATATGTTTTGGGGCTTAATACATAAATACGTACGAGACATTTCTATCATCCATCTGTGGGTCAAATCATGTATCTCGAATCACAATCTACCCAAATATATATAGAAATATAAAGAATGCACGAAATCGGAGAATCAAAGATCAATAATACAATATTGAGAAAGGGTTACCCTCGTCTGGTAACCACTGTTATATCAGTTACGATTTAAGCCAACAGTTTAAGGCTCGGTTACAGTTTAAGTCAGTAGTTCAAGGCCATCCATGTACTCTGTCTCTTATAAATTAAAAAATTACTCACTATATTTTACCACTCGTAATTTTAAATATAATATTAAGTTTTAGTTATATATTAAAACGTCCGAACATATTAATTTTCGTTAATTCCTTACGATGGTTATTATTTAAATATACAATGAGGCAAATCAACTACAAAATACCTCAACCTTTCTGCCGGCGAAAAGGGTCATATCATATACATCCCCGTCGGGACTAAGCCTCCTTGTTGAGAGCGGTACTAATATCTCATACCTCGGATCATATATAACGACCCATCGGGACTTGAACCGCCATGGTCTCACCGTGACCCCGCCCCCCGGTAGCATGCATGATTAATAAAAGGTTTGGTTCATTGTTTAACAATAATACGGATATACAAATACACATATATACCATTCGGGTATCTAAAAATCCACCAAATCATAAATACCTATGTAAAATCACCGTACGACCAGTAAAACATACATGCATGTACATAATTAATAAATTTTGATATATAAAAATATATGCATGTTAGTAAAATCTTCAACAGCAGTTAAAATTTATCAAAAATTAAATAAGACCAAAAATGGGGTTAGTGAATACTTGCCTTAACATTATACTCCGCAGATCTAAAGAAATGATATCCTGAATCACCCGAATCAGACCTTTCTCTCTCCTCTCCGCACGGGTTGCTGCCGCGCACTGCTGCCACTCCTCTGCCCCCACTCCACCACTGCGTCGCCTCATGTGGCCTTTGTCGGCCTCACCGGCATCACCCCACCAGCGCCAGCTTCATCGGCATCACCTCGCCGGCGCTGCTACGCTGCCACCTCCTCTCTCTCCTCACGCGATTTCGTTGTCCTTTCTCTCTCCCTCGCACTGCTCACGCTGCCACTGTACGCCGCAGCCTCCATTCACCACCGTCAACCGATCGTGTGCCACGCTGAAACCCTACTCTCCTCATTCTCTCTCCCCGACTCCCTCTCTACTTTTCCATTTTTTTTTCCATTTTTTTTATTTTTCTCATCTATTGTTATTATTATTATTATTATTATTTTACTTTTATTTTATTTTTAAATCTCGATCGATATTCGAATAGCAGTACAAGCACGCTCTGGGCATCACTATGAAATTTTAATTAATTTTTAAAATTTTATAAAATTTTAATTTATTTTTATCATATTTATAATATATAAAATTATAATAAATATTAAAATAATTTAAATAAAATTTAAAATATTACAACAACTCCGGCGTCGAGCCTCTTTCTCAAGCAGCAAGATACCGTCTATAAAATGAAGCTACCCACGTAAAGGTACACCTAATTAAAATTGCGTCCAAATTAAATATATATCAATTTTCTTTTAAAAAAATTAAAATTAATAAATCAAATTGAATTAAATAAACATAAGTTATTAGAGACCGAAGCATTGACCTTGTTCATTTATGAGCCTAATTAGATTGGTAAATTTTTTTTTAGTTTTTATATACTTTTTAAAAAAACTTTATTTATTTAAAAATATCTAAATATATAATATTTAAAATAAAATATTATATTATTATATATTTTAATTAAAAATTTTCACATAATAATTATTAATTACATAAAAATATAATTTAATAAAATAATTTTTTAAATTTAATATTTAATTAAAAATTTATATTTATAAAAAAAGTTATAATTCGAATTAGCTTAAGTCGAATTTAATAAATATCTTCATTTTTAATTCTTTTATATTTTACTCAAACCTTATAAACCTTTGAATTAATTGCATCGGATCAATCAGATCATGTGAAGTTAATCGTGTATATATAATGTACAAAGGCTAGCGAGCAGCAGGTCTGGGGATCCTGCTTCTCCAAGAGAAGTAGAATCCTGTGCTTTGTCCAAAATAGCCATTGGATTGGATTAAAAATCAATCCAATGACTATAATATAAAAATGTAAAAAAATATTAAATATAGTTATAATTTTTTTAAAAAAAGTTATAATATTAATATTTATTAAATATTAAATTAAAAAATTAAATTATCTTTTTAAAAAATAATTATATAAATATTATTAAATAATATTTAAATTTTAACTATTGAATTTTTTTTAATCCAATGACTAAGATTAGCAAAACAGGAAATCTTGCCTCTCTAAAAAAAAAAAAAAAGCAGAATCCCCTGTGCCGCGTAGCCTTCTATAATTTTGAGTATATTTATTATCTTTCTTTCAAATCAGTCGATTCCCTCGCTCTGCTGCAAATTCCATGGAAATCACGATTGCGGATTATTCGAATCCGTCACTAACTTGTCCCGCGGAAGAGGTCAAATTCCTTGGTGCGATCGCCAAACCATCGTAGTAAGTCTCTGTGACTTCACCTTTTCCACTTCACCTTGACATTTATTCTCTCTAGGGTTCTCGCACTTCTGTTTCCGTTCGTTTCTCAGTTCAATTATCTGCATTTCTTATGAAATCACAAGCATTATACTAGCGTTTAATGCGTAGCATTTCCAGTTATTCTAGAAATATAATTTAGGGATATATTATAAAATAACTCGATTCAAGTCAAATGAGAAAGCAGTCTGTTAGACTTGTTCTGGTTCAGATTATGGTAGAGATCTGTTCATGTCTGTTTTATTAGTTGAGGCATGATAGCTAGGTTGCTGTTTGTTAACTGGGGAGTGGATTTGGCATAATATTGTTAGCCGTATGGTAACTTTTCGATGGAAGAAGTTTTCATAGGGAAGGAAGTAATATCAGGCAGAGGATTGGCATTCTCTGCAATTGCCGTTTTATGGATCATTTTGATAGGATGAGATCATAAAGCTTGCTTTCTCGGAATTATGGTAGCTTGTCAGTGTGAAATATTTGTTTTTCTTATCGCATATCATTTTGTGTAGCTTTTATGGGCTGGGTTGGGCACGTTCTGTTCTTCTTCTGGACAGTAATATAATTAGACATGAAAAGAGGAAGGCTTGGTTTAAATTTTTTAGTACATTATTGGCAGGGTCTTGAGCAAGATGTTGCAGAGGATGCAAATGGTGTTTCAGATGATCAACGGAGTGAAAGTAGAGGTTGTCATGGGCCCTTGTACATTCTAGGCAGCAAGAAGATGTCCAGCGAGGGATTGCCATGCTTGAAGGTAAATAGATATAGCTGTTGGGGTCACTCCCGAGTGGCATGATGTCCGCGGACTCAATTGGAAGAATGGACGAGGACTTTTGTGGAAGCGTCATGTCCGAGCGGTTGCTGAGGACGAGGACGAGGAGCTTAGAGTCATAGGCGTTGACTCTATCAACGTAGGCCTGCTGGTGGCCGTTTTTACAGGTGGGTTGGTCACCCACTCTGATTGGATGTTGCAGCGGCTGCAACTTTCCAATGACAGGCCTGCCATCTGACACGCCAAGCATGCTCCTATCATGGCAAGTCCTAGGGCGTAGGTCTGGAGACCTACGCCCAGTAGGGTGGGCGGACACGCCACCCTTTGTGTATATAAAGAAGCTTGTTGCCCCTGCTGAAGCGTGTGCTAGAGCTGGGACATTTTTGAGTTCTAAGAGCCTTGGAGAGAGTGTGGGCAAGCTTTGTTGTAAAGATAGAGTGAGATACACTTTGAGAGAGGAATGTTGTACACTTGAGATTGTTTTCTTTCGTTAGAGCTTCAGTAGCCAACACTTGTAAACAATTCTCTTATAGTACATTTCTTCGTGGTTTTTCCCTTGGTGTTAGAAGGGTTTTTCACGATAAAACTTGTGTGTTCTCTTTTATTCTCTATCCTTACTTTCCTTGCCGTCCGAGAGCTCTGCTCTGTGTGCTGTCCGAGAACTCTGTCCGCTCGGTCACCGTGCAGTCCGAGTGTTTTCCCCAACAAGTGGTATCAGAGACTTAGGTTCTTTGTACGGTGATCTTGTTGTCGGCTGCTATGGAGTACGGAAGCAAAATGCCTTGCTTGAACGGATCCAATTATGAGTGAAAAAAAAAAAGCAAGATGTCTGACTTGCTATATGTGAAGTCCATGCATAATCCGGTTTTTGCCATAGAAAAGCCAGCGGGAAAAACGGACGAGGCATGGGCGCTGGAACACAAGCAAGTGTGCGGCCTTATACGGCAGTTCGTTGATGACAACGTGCACAACCACGTTCGTAGAGAAACGAATGCCAAGACGCTTTGGGAAAAGCTGGAGAAGCTTTTTGCTTCTAAGTCTGGGAATAACAAAATTTATCACTTGATGAGGCTGGTACATATCCGTTACAAGGACGGATCATCTGTTGCGGACCACCTGAATAAATTTCAGGGCTGTGTGGACAGACTGACTGGCATGGGTATTAAGTTCGAGGATGAGGTGCTCGGACTCTGGCTCCTAGCAACCCTCCCGGACTCATGGGAGACCATGAGGGTCACCATCGCCAATACAGCTCCAAACAGCGTGGTGAATTTAGAGATGGTCAAAGGAGTAGTGCTGAACGAGGAGGTGCGGCGGCGTTCTCAGGGAACGACGACCTCTCAGCAATCCGAGGTCCTTGTCAATGAGTCAAGGGGAAGAGGACGAGGACGTTGCTCAAAGTCTGAAGACAAAGGACGGAGTAAGTCACGTTCTCGGTATCAGGATATGGAGTGCCATCATTGTGGCAAGAAGGGCCACATCAAGAAATTTTGTTATAAATGGAAGCGTGAAAATGCTGGAGGAGATAGGGGCATAAAGAGACGCGGCGAGGAAGAGTCCTCGGTCTCTGTCGTCACAGGAGGTGACCTCCTTCGGCTTGCCATGAGTCAAGACTCAGTGAGCGTGGCTGAGCAAGTCTCTGACTGGGTGGTGGATTCTGGCGCATCTATCCACGTCACCGGGAGAGAGTCGTTTCTCCACTTATACTCCCTGCGCCCCAGGAGTATTGAAGATGGCAACTTGGAGATGTCCAAAATCGTTGGACGAGGAGACATCTCATTGTTAACCAACACGGTGTCCATTGGTTTTGAGGGACGTCGACACGCGTCCCGATATTCACATGAATATCATTTACGGGACACTCGACGATGAAGGCTACTTTGCGGCGTCTTTTGTGATGGCGATTCAAGTGAAGAAGGGCTCGATGGTGGTTGCTCGAGGAGTAAAGGCTTGTGCCTTTACACTATGAACGCCAGCCGAGGTAGCAGAGGTGAATGCTACAGGAGTGTGGAGTCCTCGGTCTGTGGTATAAAAGACTCGGACACATGAGTGTGCGTGGCATGAGTCATCCCGCGAAAAAGGTCTCATTCCGAGATGGATGGAGAAATGCCAAGGACTTGCCCTCACCGCATGACGGGGAAGCGCCAAGGGTCTCCTTTTCGGAGACGCATCTTCCAGAGGTCCGAGGTCTTGGAACTCGTCCCACGTGACGTGTGTGGGCCTCTTAGGAGAAGTCATTTGGAGGTGCACAATACTTTGTGACCTTCATTGACGATTGTTCAAGGAAGCTGTGGGTGTTCCCGTTGAAAACCAAGGACCAGGTTGCGGGAACTTTTGAGCAGTTCCATGCGCTCGTTGAGCGAGAAACCGAGAAGAGGTTAAAGGCTGTGCGGAGTGACAACGGCGGTGAGTTCATTGGAACGTTTGATGCCTATTGCAAGACTCTGGGCATCAAACATCAGAAGACTCCACCAAAGACGCCACAGTTGAACGGCGTGGCCGAGAGGATGAATCGCACGCTGATGGAAAGGGTCAGGTGCATGTTGTCCGAGGCCAGGCTTCCGGGATCTTTTTGGGCCGAGGCCTTGAAGACGGCCGCCCACGTGATCAACCGGTCGCCTTGTAAGCCTCTGGATGGGGAAGTTTCAGAGCGGATTTGGATAGGAAGGGAACCGACACAACCATCTCGGACTTTTTGGTCAGTAAAGCATTTGTTCATGTTAGAGATGAGAGAACCAAGTTTGAGCCAAAGACCATGCAATGTGTCTTTCAGGCTATGGCGAGGATGAGTTTGGGTTCAGACTGGATGACCCAAAGGAAAAGAAGTTGGTACGGTTCCGAGACGTGGTTTTCGTTGAGAACGAGACCATAGAGGACTTTGGGAAAGAGTTGAAATCTCTACCCAACACTTCCCAGACGGACAAAAGAGACAGTGATGGTGTTCGTCCTATACGTCTTGCGTCCGACGCCAGCGGACCAAGAGTTGTTGCCAACCAGGATCAGGCGATTCCAGCGCCTCAGGATCAGGTTGAAGATTTGGTGCCTTAAGTGGATGAGGAGGCCCGTGTGAGACGGTCGTCCAGGCCGAGACGACCGTCCATCCGCCTTCCAGCAAGTGAGTATGTCCTCCTCACTGATGTTGGAGAACCAGAGGATTTTGGCGAGGCTATGAGGAGCTCCCAGAATGATAAATGGTTTGAGGCCATGGAAGAAGAAATGGCCTCACTTCAAGAGAACTATACCTTTGAGCTAGCTAAGCTGCTTAAGGGGAAGAAGGCCTTGAAGAACAAATGGGTCTTCCGGCTGAAGGTGACCGAGGACCCGAGCCCCCCGAGACACAAGGCACGACTTGTGGTCAAGGGATTTGGTCAACAAAAGGGTGTTGACTTTGGTGAAATTTTTGTGCCCGTTGTAAAGATGTTCTCGGTCCGTGTAGTGCTCGGACTAGCAGCAGCGTTGGACCTGGAGATTGAGCAAGTGAATGTCCGGACAGCTTTTCTCCATGGAGATCTAGAGGAAGAGATCTACATGGAGCAACCAGACGGTTTTGAAGTCAAAGGAAAGGAGGGACTGGTTTGTCGTTTGAAGAAGAGCTTGTATGGGCTGAAACAAGCTCCGAGACAGTGGTATCGGAAGTTTGAGTCTGTTATGGTCAGACAAGGATACCATAAGACTTCTTCGGACCACTGTGTCTTTATGCAGAAGTTCTCGGAAAACGATTTCGTCATCCTTCTCCTTTATGTGGACGACATGCTGGTTGTCTGACAGAATAGTGCTCGGATCAAGGAGCTGAAGAAGCAACTCGGACAGTCTTTCGCCATGAAAGACCTCGGACCAGCAAAACAGATTCTGGGGATCAGAATTTCTCGCGTCCGAGAGGGCAAGAAGCTTTGGCTATCCCAAGAAGGATATATTGAAAAGGTGCTTCAGAGATTCAGCATGGAATGGTCCAAGCCTGTCAGCACTCCTTTGGCCAACCATTTTAAGTTGAGCAAACAGCAGTGTCCGTCCTCGGACACTGAGAAGGCGCGTATGAGTATGACACCGTACTCCTCGGCCGTTGGCAGCCTTATGTACGCGGCCGTGTGTACGTGGCCGGATATTGCTCATGCGGTTGGCCTTGTGAGCAGATTCCTCTCAAACCCAGGTATGAAGCATTGGTCAACAGTGAAGTGGATCTTCAGATATCTTCGCGGGACCTCCAAGACGGGTTTGCAGTTTGGAGAGGAAAAGCCTCAGCTGATTGCGTACACGGACGCAGATATGGCAGGCCTGTAAAGAGATGGATTGGATGAAGAGGTTCGTCCAAGAGTTGGGTCTAAGGCATGAGACGTACGAGGTCCTTTGTGATAGTCAAAGTGCCATTCACTTGTGTAAAAACTCCTCATTCCATTCTCGGTCAAAATATATTGACGTGCGATATCATTGGGTGAGAGATGTTTTTGATGATGGGCTGCTATCAATTGGAAAGGTCCGCTCAGACGATAATAGGTCAGACATGTTGACCAAGATTTTGCCAAAGGGGAAGCTAGAAGCTTGTTGTGACATTGCCGGTCTAACTAACTTCACTCGGTCGTGAGGGAAAGTTTGTTGGGGTCACTCCCGAGTAGCATGATGTCTGCGGACTCCATTGGAAGAAGGGACGAGGACTTTTGTGGAAGCGTCATGTCCGAGCGATTGCTGAGGACGAGGAGCTTAGAGTCATAGGCGTTGACTCTATCAACGTAGGCTTGCTGGTGGCCGTTTTTGCAGGTGGGTTGGTCACCCACTCTGATTGGATGTTGCAGCGGCTGCAACTTCCCGATGACAAGCCTGTCATCTAACACGCCAAGCATGCGCCTGTCATGGCAGGCCCTAGGGCGTAGGTCTGGAGACCTACGCCCAGTAGGGTGGGCGGACACGCCACCCTTTGTGTATATGAAGAAGCTTGTTGCCCTTGCTGAAGCGTGTGCTAGAGCTGGGACATTTTTGAGTTCTAAGAGCCTTGAGAGAGTTGTGGGCAAGCTTTGTTGTAAAGATAGAGTGAGATACACTTTGAGAGAGGAATGTTGTACACTTGATATTGTTTTCTTTCGTTAGAGTTTCAGTAGCCAACACTTGTAAACAATTCTCTTATAGTACATTTCTTCGTGATTTTTCCCTTGGTGTTAGAAGGGTTTTCCACGTTAAAATTTGTGTGTTCTCTTTTATTCTCTATCCTTACTTTCCTTGCCGTCCGAGAGCTCTACTCTGTGTGCTGTCCGAGAACTCTGTCCGCTCGGTCACCGTGCAGTCCGAGTGTTTTCCCCAACAATAGCATCTGTATCATTATCCTCAAAATATGAGTTCTTGTGGCTTTAGTATTATTAGTTCAATGGCACCCATTTGCTCCAATTTCTTTTGCCCTATAGTTGCTGCATCTTGCTTCGGCCACTGTTACTGTCATTCTCTTGTTCAAGCACTAAACTATATTGCTAGTATACTAGCTGTACCTCATATTTCTCTGGTTCCATGGGTTTTTTTTTGTTTTTGTTTTTTACATTTTCATTTGATGGTGCTTATCATACCTGATTTGCATTTCTTCAATTGTAGCATCTAAGTAAATATGTTCCTCTGCTAACTTCTCAGGCTGTCTTAGGGTAATCACATATAGCAATTCATCTTTTCATCTGTTCTTAATTATTTGTCAGAGAAAGGATAGTAATTTGTTTCCCAACTTCTATACTGAAATTAATGGTTTCCATTGCATTTTGCAGAAAAATTTTGTGGTTATTTCTTTGTAATGCTTGCATGAGGTCTATGGAACTAGCTCTGCCGTTGTTGAGAGGATAGGCTTCAAATAATCACTAAAACTCTTTTTTTTTTTTTCTGAATATTATGATATTAATACGGCATCTAAATTATACCAAATTAAAAGAGATTTACTTTGATTACCTTTAATTTTATTTTATTTGAAAGATTATAATTTTTTCTATCATGCTACGATTTTATTTAATTTACTTTTATTTTATTAGAATTTTTTTTATTTTAGGAATTTAAGTCATATTTAGTGAGTTATATTTCTTTTCAACTTAGTTTAGGATTCAAATTCTCTATATGAAGATCCTACTTCTATTATTTAAGATATGGAATGAATAAATGTTTTAAGAAAGTAAATGCAATTGGGTATTTATGATCTCTTTTCATCTCCTCATTTAGTTTCTTTACTTTCTTGTCTCTACCTCTCTATGTCTCTCTTCTCTACTTTCCCCTCCCTATATCAGATATTCCGCTGGCTGATGACTTGCTATTTTTTCATGTCAATTTTATGTCTTGCGGCGTTTCTTCTCTGCTCATTTTACCCTTTAACTTTTGTTTGCCCCGCCTTCTCATATTTACCGAATCTGTCATCATCAAATCACTTTGTCATTTTCTTTGTTTATCTTGCATCAGATTGGAGGCAGGCATTAACCCTCAAAGAGACCGTCGGTGATTGAACCGCTAAATGAAGGAGCACCCAGCATGATATTCTTGAGAGTTATTATGGTCCTCAAAGTAGACGAATTCTCATATTTATCTAATAATTAGAATTAAAAATTATAGTAAACAAATGATAAAAATTAAATAATTATTTAAATTATTTAACGTAATCTCTACCGTTTGTTTATCCAATTTTTAAATTTAATTATTGGATACATATTAGAATCTATCAATTGAGATTACAACAACAATACTCTATATTCTCATTCCCCCATCCTCTCCAAAATGGGAAAAAAAAAAACAACAGAAGAGAAACAGTCTTGAACTAAATCTGACATAACTTCTAATTGGCCTTGAAATGTAGATGGCGTAATCCATATAGCCATTACGGTACGGCTGTGGGACTTGTCGTCGGTGGAATCGCTGCAGCATTTGGTGGGGAGAGCTGAAACTGAAAGCATCAAATCTCGATTTTGAACTCATAAGTCTACAACGGTCACCTTCGGACTTCTCAAACTCAAGTATGAACTCGATCGATAATTCTCTGAGCATGTCTTTTTTTTTTTTTTCTTCTTTTATTTTCTGTTTGCCCTTCTTTGTGCCTGATATATTTATAAAAACTATACTTTTTATGCTTATTCTAATTTTTGGTTCTTTCTATGCATAGAAAAAAGGAGCATTGGAACTTTTCTATAATACCAGGTGTTGCTTCATCAATAGGCTCTGACAGGATGCGAATTGAGTAATTGGAACTGTCATTCACAGATTAGAGCATAATTTTCTTTTATGTGAGAGAGAGAATTCTGCTTTACTGTTCAGCAAGGAAAAAATAAAGGTATCTTATAGATTGAAAGTTAATTATTTTTCTTCAATTTGCCAAGGTTAAATTTAATTCGATGCAGAAATTTATAATTTAAGAGACTATAAACACTTAAATGACAAAAAATAAATCATATCATTTTATTACGGTAGTATATTAGAAATTGTGATGCAATGTAGGCTTGGCAGAGATCCAGATGCACATATTATCATCTTAATTGGCATGTCGATCCATGATGCCTTTAAACTTATTAATGAAAAAGCATATAACATCTTAGAACTATGATGTCATTTTATAATAAAAACCGATTATAAAAAATATTTAAATATCAAATTTAATTTAGTATACATTTTTAAAAGATTATTTTTAAATAATCACTAGAAATTTCTGAATTTTCAATTTTTGGTGCTATTTAAGGGCATTTTAAAATTGAGATGTTTGGTTGTGCATAAAATATTACAGTGAACAAAGAGTGGTGTTGTGTCTACGGATCTGGATTGAATTTGAAAGGATCTGTTCACTGTTTTTTTAATCTAAAACCTGCACAACATCACAACAAATTAAAAAATCAAAGGGGCAAAATGAAATTTTTTTTCAATAAGCTCTTCGACGCTCAAGTCAGCAAAATTCTTCTCAGATAAAAATGAAAAAATAAATAGCATTTGACTTGATTACAGATTTTGTTAAATGGAGTTTAGGATATCATTTTCTCATCCTCCTTTGAGAAAAAAGCCTTGCTTTATTTAGATAGCTCATCCAGTTCTTGGTATGGATGATTTTTGTCCTGTTTTATCCTGTAGGCTAGTTTTTCTCCTTTTTTCAACCGAAAATTAGATCCCCTTTTGAATGATGGCCGCCTTCTTATACCAGTTTTGGGCCGTTTTCATAACCATTTCAGATAAGAAAAATCGATTGGCTTAACTTCAAGTCATTATTGGCGGTTTTATGAAGGATAAGATGTTATCCAAAATATTTCTTGCCAGCATTTTGAACTGTAACTTTTTGGCCTCATTGATTCATATTGGACTTCAATTAGTAGGCCTTCATCATGGATTGTCCAAGCAACCATACCCATCAAAGTGGAACCAAGCCTGATGGAACTTGAACATACGTTGCCTGCTTATTCTAGATTTGTACATGACCCTTTAATTATTATTAAGTAAATGCTTTAAATAAAAGTGTGTTACTTTTATTGGGTATTAATAGAATTATATAAATATCATTAAAACTGGGTAGCATGCAAATCAAAAAAGAAAAAACGGTCCCATCTGCAAAATTCCCACCATGCCCAAGGTTTGAAAAAATGTTAAGACTACTTTAGACGTATTTTTACAGTCTTATCCCACATTTGCTAAGACCGTTTCTTCAAACAATATCTTTATAGGGTTTTCAAGTCATGATTATCATTAGCAGGTCCCTATGGCATCAACACAATCAAAACAAATGTTTCAAAACTTACAGCTATTAAAAGAAAGTATGAAATCGTTTGAGCACGGTAGAAGATGAAGAAGAGTTAAAAAATGAACCCACCTGCTGGTGAAACGAAAACAGCCAGCATGGGCGGCCGAATTTCTGCCCAGTTTCACTACTTTCCTTAGAACACAGTGAAGATGAAGACAAGCATTGCCGCTTCCAAGAGCTGCTTTCTTGATAAAATATAGGAAAGAAAACTTAATAGACAGTAATGGTGACAAATAGAATGCCCTTGTGACAATGCAACATATTTGTCAAGCTTAGCAAACTTGCTCCTCCACAGCTTCTCTCCACAAAGAAAAGTAAATCAAGTGTCAATAACTCAATTCTTCGACTAGTTTAGCTACAAATGATGAAGCTACTATGTTGAGGCAAGAGCAGACTGCAATACTTCTTCAAGGTACTTCTCGGCAGCAGCATACTGTCTTTTCTTGTCTTCGATTGCTAGCACAGCCAGTGCCTTGTCCTAGGAAGAAATTGGAAAAAAACAGATTAAAAAAAAGAGAGAGAGCATCAGCAGCTTCTTCTTTTTTACCCCCCAAGAATGAATGAATAGAGATATTGTAGATGAGTTGTAATGATTCAACTTTGCTTTGCTTACAGGAGGTAAGTCTTGGTAGCTTCTCAAAGTATCAAGGATTGGTTTCGTTTTCTTTTCCAAATCCTTCCTGTGCTCGGCCATTTCAACCAGCACACCATGGCTGATCTCTGGGGTGTAACCCACACGATTAAGTAGTGCCTGCATATCAGCCAAGCCACAAATAAAACACACAACTTTAAGAGCATTTTTAATAAACATGGCATCATTTTGGTCAAACCACATGACACCATGAAGAAAAGTATTGATATCAAATGCAGTTGTATTCATGTCAGCTGTGTTACATGATACGTATTGATATAAGAAGCTTTTTTGGGGAGGGGGGGGGGACGAATGTCATTTGACAAATCAAAAGATATCAGGAATATCTGCTGAGAACCTCTTGGGGGGGCTGTTCATCAAACTCATGGGGCAAAACATGATGAATGAGAAGTTTATCACTAATCGAGCATATCAAGAAGCCATATGAAGTTCCATCAGCACTCTGCACCTTGTTGCATAATTAGCTACCAGGAACACTCCTAAGACACAGATGGTACCTTATAGTTGGCATATCGCTGATTGTATTCTCGCTCTTTAGAAATCATGAGTGCCAGGTTTGTTTTCCAGTTTTCCATTTGAGCTTCACAGGGAGCTACCTCATCTTCAAGCTGAGCAAGAATCCTAAATGAAAAGCCATGGATTACAAACTTATAAAGTTTCTAAAATCCAGTCACTAGCTCAGACTATTGCGGCAACAAACTACAGTATTGTCAAGTAGGAAATTTACCCTCAATGTTATCCCCACATATAAGAAGAACAAAGAACGAACAATCAACAAGATAAACTCATGAAAATTTACTTAAATTTGCCAAGATGTTTTGTAAGGGCATACCTTTTTAAGTATGTCAGCCTTTGTATTGCCTTTCGTGTATAATCAAGAAGGACTCTGGAATCCTTTTCCACTTTAGCCCTTTTCTCCTCTACTCCTGTCTTCCTCAGAGAAATATCCCCCATCGCTACAAGAAAACTAAACGCATTCATCCTAGTATGGACTTTGAAATTGGGAACACACAAGATTTTGCAGATTTCAGATTAGATGACCCACCTGCTCAGTTCAGTATCTCTTATATTCAGCAAATTTGCCATGCTTGCGAGAACTTGAGCTGAAGAAACCACATTAGCAGGCAAACTCTCTTGTGCCAATCCAACGGCCTCCAATATCTCCCTAATCCTTGCAGCTGAAGAAACATTTTCCTCAAAAAACTACTTCAAAGGCCGCACAGATTTGAGCATCCACACAAATGAGATTATATAACTAGCTAATGCCAATATAATTAAAACAGAGGTGAAAATGTTTGGGCTTTCAGTGGTAAACCTTGCGAATGATACTCTGCTGCCTTTTGGCGGAAATCATTGGCAACGATCCCAGCAGCCTGTGTCTTTGCCTGGGAGATGGTAGCAAGTTTATGCAAATGGGCAATGCTGCGAGGCGTGTAATCGAATTCGGGGACATCTTTTCCAGCCGCATCGAATTGAGAGACAAGCCATGCTTTAACTTCTTGAATTCGAGCAGCATCAAAACCGCCCTTCGCTTCGGTATCAGATCCAGAAACTACATCACTCATTTTCCCTTTTTTGTTCAAACTGTGTCAAGACTTCTATCTTGTCCAAACCCTAGAAGGCGGAAAAGAACAAAACACGCAAAACAAAACCTCGGTTGATAACTAATCGAATTCTCCGCATACATGTTTTTTCCAGAAAAAAAAAAATATATATATATATAGGGTTTTGTGCTATTCGGGTAAAATCTATCGACTATAGTAGATTCTTGGGGAATCGAAAGATCAACAACTCAGAACAAATGCCTGTCATAGAAATCCAATGAAAAGCAAGGAGAAAGGAGAAGAAAAGCGAAGAAAGCGAGAGGACCAGAAACCTTAGCGCTGTGGAGTTGGATCTGACGGAAGATGAATCGGTGATGGCGTCGGAGATTTGAAACGATGAATACCCAGCAAAATGTTGGAGTGCCGCCAAAAACTTCGCCAGCAATGTGTCACGGTCCAATTTTTATGGCATAAAGATATGCAGCGCGTCCAGTTATCACCTCCGGTTCTCTGCATAAATGAACACCTGTCAAAATAATTTATTAGGTGTTGGGGTTAATTTCAAAACGAAAATTTATATCAGCGTTAAATTTATATAAATATAAAAAAAATTGTTAATTAGAAATATAAAAATATAAATAAAAAATCAATAATAATAAAATAATAACATAATATAAAAGTGCTCATGTGTTAACTTGACTAGCATTTAATTCTATAAAAAAATCAAATGCATCTATTCTATGTAAATATATGAAACATAAATATTATATTGTTTGATATTTATTATATAAACAATTCATTTATTTAAAAATTAAATAAAGGTAATTATTTTAGTGAGGGTGTAATCGAATAAACATTTATGGAGTAATAATGTTAGAAAAAACAAAATAATTATCGGATGGCATTACTTATTGACATTTTTTTTAATTAATGGATATTTAAAAAATAACTATTCCAGTTAAAGTTTTATCCAGACGTCAACCAACGTTGTCGAGAAATTATTATTATCTTTTTGAAATAATGTTAAAATGATATCTCTTAATCACTATTAAAATATCTATTATTTTATTTCTTTGTCTATATTAAAAGACTTATACAAAACTAAACACCATATTGGTCTAAAAATGTAATAAAAATAATTAAAAAACATTTAATTATTGAAATACAAACTTTAAAAGTATAATCCTACATCTTTTATTCTAATTATTGAATTAAAATTTAATGATAATAATTTAAAAGTAAGAAAATAAATACAGCTGTATTTTTTAATTTTTTTTATGATAGTAACATTTATTAAATACTAAATCTGAAATAGCATTATCATTTCCCCCAGAAAGACTGCTAAAAAGCAATCAAAATAAACCATGTTTGTACGGATCATCATGTAACTAAGTCTCTTTACCGAGTAAATAAATAACTAAAAAAATACTGTGTATGAAACTTGCCATATTTGCCATGTATGGAGGAGACATTACGTCTTCTAAAATGCCTCAACAGTGACTAAAGAGTGTCCATTAGAACAAGAACACACTACAATAGGAAAGCCAGAAGACCTTAAAGAACTTCCGATCTGTAACACCGACTGCAAGAAGTTCAACGCCATCCAACTAGTTCAAGTTAGACCAACCTGTTTCACATACATTGAGAGTCCCGGCAAACAAGATCGAAACATTGAGGAGGAGGAGGAAGAAAGAAAAGAAGAGCAGCTGCCACGAGCAATGATCCATCACCACACACAACGATACGTAACATGAGACTGAGTAATTTCACCACTATACATTACTTTCACCACCTGTCCCTTCTCCAGTCCGTAATACCTCGCTATAGCGTCTTTTTGCGACATCCGAGGAAGCTGTAAAAACATCACATGAGATTGTTACCTCTCAACTTTATTCTTAACTTATTCTATTTTGTGAGAACAATTATTTTATTCATATAATTATAAAGGGCTTGCGAGAAATTCCCTAGAGGAAAGAATTTGATTATCTTCTTACTGCCAGCACCATAAACACTGCCATCCCGTTGGCAATACAGCTGCTGCCACTTCCATGGTAGTGGAATGGTGATGGTGGTGGGCACACATATTGATGCGTATGATGGTGTCAATTACAGTAGTTTTAGTTATGGAGGAAACAAGTCTATTTGTAAGAATAAAATCTGAGGGAAAGAAAAGAACAATGCAAATTTTACCAAAACTTATTCAAAATTTATACCAAAATCTCCCATTCCTTCAAAACTAAGGGCGAGTAAGACCCAATTACAAACAACATAAAATTCTGCCCTTAGAAAAAGTACAAAATAATTTCAAGACAACCACTACACCTCCCACATAGTGGAAACAGAATTCCAATTCGTTGATTGAAAAATTCAAGGCACCATTCTTATCACAGGTGCAAAGAGTGCTATAGACCCTAACAAAACCCTATGCTAGAATAATTAACAGTAACGTTTTTCTATCAAGCATTACGTACTAACCTGCTTTTCTTCCAAACTGTACTTCTTTAGGAGTTTCTTCTTCTCCTGCTCGGTAAGAACGTGATGCCTTGGCTTCAAAACATGCTTTGTTATATTCACAAGCAGGTCGGTAATCTAAAGACAAATACAGGGATGATCATCACTAAGGCATGAAGTGAAAACAATTTAGGTTTCAGTAAATAAAAAAAGAATAAAATAAGGCAACTTTATCATAGAGCATCAAAACAACTAACAGCACATATTTCTGGCCCTGGCTTGTTTCCCTTTTCCATGCAAGTATATAACAGTAGAGGGTATTAGCAAGATAACTCTCCACCGATGAATTCTAGGAAAGAAAGGTAAATTGATATTTTTCATCCATTATCATTGCTGTTTTTCCTATGCGAGTAACAGGATTAGAATTTTGCAATTAGGTCTTATCTTTCAGTTCACTAAAATTTATTGGATAGAATCATATACCAAAATCATAATTGAACCATAAAATGACCCACACTTTAAGGCATCAGCAAGCAACAGATTCATCCGAGCTTGAAGTTGCTAGCATGCACCAACAGAAATTTATTATATTTCAGAGGACTAACTTAACTGAAAATTTTCAATAGTTTATAGACTACGTAGAATAAAACAGAATGGGTCCGGATAGAGGGGTTGGAAAGCAAAAGACTTGGACCACAAAAGCTAATTCGTTTAGTACAAAAAAAGGAAAAACAAAAAGGAAGAGGAAGACCAGTTAATCTCTGTAAAAGGGGAATCTGGTAGAAAGCAATCCTTACAAAAAAAAAAAATTCACGAAACCTCACAAACCAATTGGGATATCATCTCTGTTAAGTTAAACAGAGACGAAATGTATAATCAATCAGATAAAAACAACTGGCAGGGACAGGCATCAGCAGGAAACTTACCTGAAATATCTCTACTTTAAACGAGAAAAGATCTACAGCTTTTGAAGCCTGGCTTGTGATCTGATTTTGCAATACAAGTATCAGTCCGCCCAAGCTTTCTTTGTTAACAATCTGAGTAGCAATGCCACGGATGTCCGACACTTTTACAACAGAAGGCCCATAGAAAATTACTAAAATCTGCAGCCAACATTATGAGAACCTCATTTCATCAGAAATTAAAGATTTGCTTTAATGATCAAGAAAAGAAAGCAAAAGAGAGGATAAGGGTGGCAAAGAATCAAAATAAATTCAATACAGTCAGGATTTCTCAATTCTCACTAATGTTATTTGAAGAAACAATTTTTAAATCTCAAAACGAGAATTGATCTCCTTCAATTGTACAAGCTACATAACCCTATTTACTAAGTCATGCAATTCTATGCTCAAAAACTGAAAGGATATTGACCAATTAATGAATGTAATTGGCAAATTGCATCCCAACTGATAAGTTTCTAGGTCTTTTCACTTTATTGAAACAGACATCATAGACTATGCCACCTAGGGTCTGTACTTAGGTCGTTATCTTCTCCATGGGTGCCAATACCACTGATAGGTCATAGAAATTATACAAGGAAAAATAAGCTCTCCAGACATGTAAACCATGATATTCAACAAAATGCAGAATACAACAATCAATTTTGTATAGCTGCAAATGCTAGGAGTATGCCAATAAATATGGAGGGGTTGGAAACTCTTGAGGTACTACTACTACCACTACTTCGACAATCAACAAAAAGGTAATTTACAAAAACAAGTGTCATATATTAGTTTAAGATAAGGCCCTAGAAAATGAATATAGAGTGAAAGACCAAACTTAGAAATACTCACGTCAAGGAGATTCCTGTCAAAGTTACTCTGAAATCTATTTGCATCCATTCTTAAAGGAGAGTTAAGCTGTGGATTAATCCCTAACCCCATGACACCTCCCGAAAAATAAATATAGAGGTCATAAAGTATGACTTACCTATATTTATTTATTTATTTAACACTATGTAAGGGGTCATCCCTTTGTATTCACATTGGGTCAAAATATTGTTAGTTTCATTATTCCCTTGATGTCAACAACTTCACTGGCCATATTTTGCCCTTCCACCTTCTCTCCTAATAAAATAGCCCTACCAGAACTTCTCTAAGAGTGCTGTTCAAGAAGGGGTTTTCCAAGAGAGTGGCAAAGCAGGATTACTTTTCTAAAAACACACTATTTTCCACCATTGAATTTCTGTCGAAGGGTGTAAAATTTTGATAGTTCCATAGATCCATTCACATCAACACCTTCACTTGGCATATGCTTAACCTTTGAATTTCTGGTTCTGTAATCAGTAATTTTAGTCTGCTGGATCCAGACATCTCAAAAAAGTAAGTATTTTTCAAAATTGCTGTTTGAATAGATTTTCCCAAAAGGGGGATAGTGTATTAAGTAGGGATACTTTTCTCAAAAGTTAAACTATTTCCCATTTTCAAACTTAATGGATAAACCATTCAACAAGCTTCAAACTATAGTTTCAGATGTGATTCATCTCACACGACATTTTGATACATGCTCCATGGCCGCACGTTGTAAATCGATGGCGAGATGTTGCAATTGCTGAGGAGAGGGATGTTCTGGCAGAGAAAACAGGGGGGTAGAGGGAAATACAAAGAGAACGAGAGCGAGAGAGAGGGGGAAGAGAGAGAGAGAGTTGAGGAGAGAGAGAGAGTTGAGGAGAGGAAATGAAAACGGGAAAGCTTCGTATCTCCCATTCCACTGACACTATTACTTCCAATTATAGCCACAGTAACCGAGCCTAACAAGCGAATGAAAATATAACCTAAGAACGTAACAAGCTAACCACCCTAACAACCCAATCATAACCCCCTAACAGTCCAACAGAAAGGAAACAAACACTGCCGCAGAAGATGCTCAATAAGGTAGCAAAATAAGCAAAATAAAAATGTAAAGGTGATCCATGAGCTCCTTCTGGCAACCCATTGATTGGTTGGCAGTGTATCCGAGGTACCATGGCCACCAAGGGGAAATTAATGAGCCCCGTACATTCGGTGAGTGAGCTTCCGATGATGTATCGATGAGTTCGTAACACATTGAATGGCCAAGCTTTTTTATCACCGCTATAGAAGAGCATGGACAGAATTTGCCTTATCTGCTTTGCCCTATGCCTTCCCATAGATTTTATAGAGTTAATGATAACTCTTGGGATAAGAGTTCTAGTTTTTCCTTATGAACTTAACTATTCCTTCCCTTCCAAGTGAACTAAAGGGCTAATTTGTTGGAAGAACCAGCTGAATTACATTCGACACGGTATAAAAATTGATGGACGGAGACCTTGGGCTTGGTTGGAATGTAGAATAAAATATTGGTTTAATTGAATGTGGTGAACCGCAGTTCAGTAGGAGTTCTCTTTCAGCCATGGCAGAAAAATAGCCACAAAATCCGCTTTAAGAGACTGCTGCTTGGGAAACCGCTTTGTTTATTTTTATTTGCTCCATTGACTTTTATACTAATGCATTGAAATGTAATTCAATCGAAAGCCCACCAAAACCAACCCCCAAATTAATTTCAAATTAACAAGTACAAATCTCGTCAACAGGAGCATTTTTTCCTTTGTTTTATGAAGAGCAAGATTAACTTCTACCTCTAATTTGCAGTTATAGTTTTATATTTACTACTACACGAACAAGGTAATGGAGAAGAAAAACCAAACTATGCTACATAAATGAGGTAATGGAAAGAGACAAACCAAACTATGTAAACGGAAGTAAACAAAGCCTGCTCTGGACATGTATTGGAAATACAGACGCAACAACATCGGCTAAACTCAACAAGGCAAACACACACATGCAACCTTCAAATTCAACAATTAACTTAAAAAAATGCTATAATATTGTTTTCAACCAAGTCAATCCTGTACGATTTCTGTTATTCCTCAGAAATTACGCATATGAACAGAGAGAGAGAGATTGAAAAAAAAAAAACCTTCTTATCGGGGTTGGATCGGAGGAAGGTAGAGATGCGGAGGCGTTCCGGATCGGGTCTGGGCCCATAAGTTTGGCGAAACTCGGTGAGAGAGCTTTCAATTTGGGAGGTCGGAACGGCGTAACCTCTGTCTCTCAACATTTCCAACGCCGTGCGCCGCGCCAGGTAGTAACGGTGGCTCTCTACGGTGCCGTCGTCCACATAGCTGCTCAAACACCTCCTCGTCATCTCTCCGTCGACTTCTCCGTCCAGCCCATTCCCGTCCATCGCCCTTCTCCACACAAACACACACTCTCTCACCACCCCCCCTCTCTCTCTCTCTCTCTGCTACAGACTCTTCTGTGAGGTGAGTAGTAGAAAAATGACCGCGGGGTTGAATCGTAGGCTGGTAAATCTCTTCGAAGAGGGAAAATAAAATAAATAAGCACTGATATTTAGTGGTGAGTTGGGTTTTCTCTCTCATTGTTTAAAAATGCTTAAATAAATTTTAAAAAAAAATAAATAATAAATAAGTCTAAAACAGTAAACAAATTATAAAAAATTATGAACATTATGGACCCCTTGGTTATATTTTAACTAACTATTTTTTATAATTTTATTTCAAAAATTCATAAAAAATTTGTGAAAAAATATAAAAAATCATACACTACTTTAATTAAATAAAATAAAATTGAGATCATCCTATTATTTCCATTAGCTTCAATTTTTTTTTACCAAACGGCTGCTTAAGGTAAAGCATTACCATTAATTCCATTATAGAAGCCAATGATTGACAATAATTCTCTCTAAAATACAATTTATAACATTTATCATATCATAAAACATCAATTTCTATTTTAATTATATATATATATATATAGTATTTGCTATAAAAAAAATATAACAAAAATAATAATAATAAAAGAGTTCCAATAGATAAATTAAAAACTAAACACCAAAAATTTTATAGATTCCTCAAAAAAAATATAAATATCTCTTATATTACCTAAAAAAATTATAAATATCATTGCACAAATATCATATGTTAAATATCTTACACGTAGACTTCTAGCCCATTTTATCTTCCCAAATTAGCCTTTTTTTTTTTTTCATGAAATAACATTTTTCTTATTTTAATATATCATAAGAGTTCCTACGTAAGTATCAAATGGATGTAAAAGTAAATTTTGATGAACTATAGAAATATGACATATGAGACACAGAAAATAGCGTCATATAAATATTTTTTAGACATTATCAGATGACATGATATTATATTCATTCATACAAATAAACTTATATAATAATAAATAATTATATGATCAATACGTCACACACATATATATATATATATATGTCCCAAATATGTCTAAAAAGTATATAACAAATACTTTTAAAGTAAAAAATTGATACAATATGTAAATAAATTCAGAGATCCAAATTGATGAGACCGGAACGAGGTTTCCTTGGCTTAATGGGGCCCAAAGGCATGATTTCGGGGGACCGATGCACCCTAGACCTTCCCATTTAATCCACAATGAAAATTTCTAAGTTAGTTTTTAATATGGTTATAAATTCCAAACCCTAAATCTAAAAAATTATAAATGAAAGAACTAACCAAATTCGAGTCCAAGGACAAGGCGACGCCATGGAGCAGGTGGAACCTTGAAAGAGAGAATCAGCACATTATTTGTCCAAACTCACGTGAGTAGCAAACGTACGCACGTGGACGCCATCTTTAACCCAAAATTCATAGTTAATGAGTTACGGTTCAACACATTTATAAGTTACAACGACTTTTTCTTATTTTTTCATGTGGAATTTATCAACTCACACGTGTTTTCAACTACTATGGATCTGTGGGATTAGTAATAAGTAAAATTACAAATAACTACAAAACTAATACTAAATTTACGAGAAAAATACCCGATGAAAAAAAAAAAAAGGGAGATATTTCACTATCGGTCAAAATAAGGTTACACAAGAAGTGATGGCTATAACTACGTTTTGAAATCTCACATGAAGTCCAGAGTATAATGCCATATTTATAACAAAATTATAGAATATAACCTTGTAATAGGTACTATGGCCTGATCATTTTGTTATCATTAATAATATTCATTCAAAATGCATATTAAGCCATACTGTAAACCTTTTGGGTTAGATATTCACAAGATTAACTTGTGTCACACTTAACATTAACAGTGGGCATGGCAATCTGAACTCCAATCATCAAATTTGGCTCGGACCGTTTACACAAAAGGTTTCAAAATATAAAACCATTAATCATATATCATAATTTATAATTTTTTTACTATACAACTATTATCTCATTAATATATTAAGTAAATATCCAAGAAATAAAAATTACTAAAATTCATGGGTTGTAATCCGAAGAAAATTACAAAATTTCTATCAAAATATAATATAACTGTCACCAAATGATATGATAATTGTTAGGAACGGGATAGTTCGTTTAAATCGTAAGAAAATAACGATAATATATAATAAGCCAATAATAATCATAAATAACAGCGCATACAAGATTTTATATAGAAAATCTCTCTTAAGTGAATGAAAAAATTATGAGACTATACGTTTGAAATATATTTACTATGTAATGTATTTGATTATAAATGTTTCAATAAATATAATGCCACAATACCTTATAATAAATAAGTTCGAGTAATAATTAGTACAACATACAAGAGAAGAAATAAAATTGATAAAATATCCTTCTTAACTTAAAGAATAACGTACCCTATGTCAATGGAGAATAAAACACTATTTCAAATTCAATTAGATGTTCGGATATTCCTCTTCTCTCTCTTTCTATTACTTTTCTTACAATATCAACGCTCAAAATATCAAAAATTGTCAAAGTGATAACTTTAAAACGAGTCAAACGCATTTATATCAGGAATAGCGTTCAAACACCTGTCGGGCTCATGTCGCGTGCGAGCCCAGTGTAATTGGCATACGAGCGTCTATCGAACGCACAACAGGCGCTGGGTAATTTTAAAATCCTACTCATGCGCCCTTCATGCACTCTTCAAGCAACCCTATTTTGGAATCGGCGCATATGCGTACAACGGTCGCCTTGTAATATCTCGAATACCGTTTGAATTATTTTAATATTAATTATGATTTTGGATATTTCGAACGTTGTAAAAATAAATTAATATATTATAAAAATTGATGAATTATCGGAATTTTGAAGTGGCGCCTAGAGTGCGCCCGTATTACTATTCGAATATTGATTTTGGTTTGGGAATAAAAGAAAAGTAAAATAAAAAATATAAATATAAATATATAATAATAATAACAAAAAAGAGAAGAGAAAAGGCCATCGAGGGGAGAAAATAAGGAAGAAATAGAGAGAAGAGGGTTTCACCACGAAGAAAGAGGAGGAAAGGAAGAGGAAAGAAGGAGGAGAAGTGAGAGGGAAGGTGATCGGCGGCAATAATGGCTTGCGGGTGAGGCCGCAACCGTTGCGAGTGACTACGCACGTTGTGGAAGGTCGCGCAATGAAAGAAGCTGCACGAGGAGAGAAAGAGGCAGCAGAGCAACGACAGCGGTGCTAGCGAGGCAACGTCGAGATGGGCAGCAATAGCCATTCGAGATGGCAAGGCATGGTAGCAACGCGGGAGGCTGCGTGCAAAGGAGAGAGATGGGTGGCATGCCGGCAGGAGAGAGAAATACCCGATTCGGGTGTTCGAGACATCTTTTCTTCATATCTGTTGCGTTTAAAGTCGAGACAAGTATCCTTTAGTATTATCTTTGGTCTGATTTAATTTTTTTTATACATTTTGACTACTATTAAAGATTGTACTAACATACATGTATTTTTATATACACCAAAATCTATTTATTTTGTACATGCATGTATATTTTACTGATCGTACGGTCGTTTTACATGGGTATTTATGATTTGGAGAATTTTTAGACATCCCGACAATATATATATATTTCTGTATCCATATGTTGTAGAACCATGAACCAACTGTGCATCAGTCCACATGCATGCTGCTGGGAGCGGGGTCACTACAGGATCATGGCGGTTCTAAATTTGAGGGGTCGTTATATGTGATCCGAGGTATGAAATATTGGTACTTGCTCCCAACGGGAGGCTTCATTCCAACGGGGACGTCTGTGATATGTGATTTCCTTTCTGCCAGCAGGAATGTGAGCTTGTTGTAGTTGACCTACCTTATTATGTATTTAAATAAGAACCATCGTAAGGAATTGACAGAATAATATATTCGGACACCCTAATATATAACTAAAACTTGAGGTTGCACCAAAAGTCACGGGTGTTAAAACATAGTGAGCAAATTTCTAGTCCATGGAAAATAGAGTACATGAATGGTTTAAATCGCAGCAGATATAGCCATGGTTACCGGACGAGGGTAACCATTCCTCAAGTTTGTATTATTTATCTTTGATTCTACGATTTCGTGTATACTTTATATTTTTGTATGTATTGTGTGGACTATGATTTAAGATACGTGGATTGACCCATGGATGGACGATAGAAATATCTCGTATGTATTAATGTATTAAACCTCAGAATATATTTTATATTTATATGTTTTGACTATGGTATTTTTTTTTTAATTTCAGCATATGATATATGAGATTTGAATCTGGACGATGATATGTATCTCACATGGATGTGATGACGATCGCGATTATATAATGCGACTTCAGATCATATGATATGATATCATTTATAAAATTTGACCAAATCGTTATTTATTATTATTATAACCTAAATGGACTGTTTGATACGGACGATAATTTAATATGAGATATTTTCTTGATTTTCAGGGATTTCACGAATATTATACTTTGTTTTTACACGGTTGTTATGTGATGTTCTTTTCATCTAATTTATGTGTACTATTTTATACGATGATAGTATTTGCTGAGCTCTCAGTTCATATTTTCATATTTTATTGCTTTAGACTAGTAGAATGGATACGCTTGTATGAGTTTGAATGTGATTTGATGTGGTATATCTCTATCGGTGAATAAAGATTTTTTATTAGGTATTTTTTTGTTCTCGAGGATGTGTTATGGTTATTATTTATAATTGGATGATGGCCCTGATCATTGTATGGAAAATATTTGAATTGTATATTTGAATACCTCATTTACCATATTTGGATAGTAGGTCGTGTATTTTGTTTGTGCGAATTTTTATCCAATGAGATATTGTGCGGATATTATCGTATTGGATCCTATATATATATAGACTGTGTATATGTATGGACTGTCACGCCCAGGTTAACTTTTTATGGTTGATGGAATATTTTATTTTAGATTTTATTTCTGACCAGCGTATATTGTGTTTATTGGTCGTGACACGCCTATCGCACACTATTTTACATCTTATCTAAATCAATTTAATGAATGTGCATACTCGTGCCTGCTACCTAATAACACATCCGATAATAATAACTAGCCTCTAAAATTTTCTCAACATGAAAGTCTCACAATAAGTGTAAAATCCCCTATTAGCACTATGTAATTAACTCAAATATAGAGTCAATAAATATAAATATTAGCCAAATGTCTAATAAGTAATAATAATCAATAACACATAATAAATAATAAATATTTCGGATATATAATATCAAAATATAAAAGTCACAATAATAATATAAAATTAAATAATAAACTATATTTAAAAATGTACAACTCATCATAACTATAATTCAAAAGTAATAATAAGAATAGGTCCCACCAAATCCTTATACTACAAAAATAAAAAGATTATGTAAAATTCGAATCTCATTAACATCATGTGAGAATTCTCCTAAAGTCCAACATCATGAGAAAAATTGAAAATTCTCTGGGTCTGAATATCATTTAAACAACCTAAATACCAAACAATAATAAGTATCATGGATTTCATAGTCTGAATTTTATTGGATCTAATATTTAGATTCTATTAAATATAACTCGCGAATTTAATTGAATTCCAAACTTAAAATATATTAATAATAACGAGATATTACAAAAATTCTCTTAAATTTTATTCTACCACCGTGAATTAATGGATGCGCATATTGGCCCCTAAAGTTATGTATGCATCATGAAATAACTCATATTCATAAGTTTGATATGTGATTAAATTTATGATCTGCTAAGATACTACCAAATAAAGTATAGACATCTCAGTAACATGCATTTTCTTCACCCACAAAATATGAGAATCATCTTAACATGTCAAACCAATATTTATCGCTGTAATATCTATTGATACCATAATATACAATAGTCATAAGGTTGTAAATATTCTTTTACATTAGACAACATATTTCATCACTACCATGATATGAAAATTATTATCAGATGATTATTAATTACACTACAATGTCACAAGTTTTATATTTTTTCATACTGTAATTTTTCATATAATTTATTTTACCTTAACCGTAAGAGGCCAATAGCACACATCACACAATTAAGTATAACGTCATTCAGTACTAATAATGACTGTTTTCATGCAATCAAGATTAATACAAAGAAAGTTATTATCGAGAAAATGAGAATAACCCCTAGATATGCTAAGTATCCGGCTACTAGTATTACACTAGCTCACAACAGCCTATTAAGTCTAGTTGCCGACGCAGTAAAATAGAGTAACTTGCAGTGAACTGTTGGCGGGCAACGGGCGGCCTACTGATAGGAATACAAGAACAGTTTCTTCTGTTGGTCGGAATGGATGGCCAACTGATGAAGCACAAAAGT
Organism: Nepenthes gracilis; assembly: GCA_033239525.1. Lineage (NCBI taxonomy): Eukaryota > Viridiplantae > Streptophyta > Magnoliopsida > Caryophyllales > Nepenthaceae > Nepenthes > Nepenthes gracilis. Next base: position 1,903,809 of record BSYO01000008.1, on the reverse strand, counting down.
ACCGTGAAATAAAGGTAAGAGAAGAGAAATGAATGCTAAATTTTACGTGAAAAATTCTTCTAAAATAAGAAAAAAATTACGGGACACTAAATCCATAAAAAATCACTAAATATGAGAAAAATTACAGGAGGCGAAAATAGAATAGAGCAAAAGTAAACAAAAGCCGTCACACTTTGTTTTCACCCACAACTCTCTTTCTTTTCACTTTCGGTCATCCGTTATACATTTTCTCAACTTGTCCGGTGTCTTCTCTTTCTTCTTGTTCTCCTATATCGTAAGCACTTCTGTATTTCTATGCATACAAAGTGTACATACATATATATATATATATATACACACCCCTCACCATAGCCCAACTTGGTGGTTGGTACCCAACTTTCAAAGTCCGTTTGCATGCGCACGTCCTGTTCTATAGCAGGCGGCGCATGCCTACTCCTATAAACCGATCAGCCTTTAGAATTTCAAGAATAACTTCTACCAACCACCCAAAAAGGTAGGTCAACTGTACGCCTTTTGGATATGACAGTCATTCAGATCTTCCAAATACAACAGGTCAACTCTGTTGTCCGTCATTTTATATTGGCCGATCAACCACACCGTTGACCGGTCGAAGTAGTCCGTCGCGCTTCTTCAGACGACTCACAACTTATGATGGTCAATATATTGACGGAAAGAGTTGACCACCCAGAAGACTCCGGTCAACTCTGTTAACCGAAATTTTTTCCTCCTAGCACATTCGTGCCCCATCCAAGTCCTAAGAACTTCCACACGGGAGTGATCCCCAACAAATTTTTCTTCACGACCGTGAAAAAGTTAAGTCTATCATCCCGTCCAACCCGTAGCATGCTTCATTCTTTCCCTTCGGTAGAATCTTAGTCATCATATCTGCCCCGTTCTCTTCGGTGTCAACCTTTTCCAGTGATAGTAGGCCGGCTTCCGATACATCTCTCACCCAATAATATCGCACATTAATATAATTTGATCTGGAATGGAGTGAATAGTTCTTACAGAGATGAATAGTACTCTGACTGTCATAAAGTACTGCATACTTTTCATGTCTGAGACCCAATTCCTGAACGAACTTCTTCATCCATAACATCTCCTTGCAAACTTCCGTCACGGCAATATACTCAGCTTCAGTAGTGAAAAGAGCGACATACTTTTATAACTTGGACTGTCAGGAGACTGCTTATCCTACAAATTTCACCAAATATCAAAAAGTGGATTTGCGACTGTCAACATCTCCAGCCATATCAGCATCCGAGAAGCCCACCAATTGAGGCTTATCACTTCCAAGATACAAGCACCTCTTAAAAGTTTCTCGAATGTATCTCAGAATTTACTTTATTGTAGACCAGTGCTCTTTCCCTGGATTGGACAGAAACTAGCTGACTGTGCCAACAACATGTACTATGTCCGGCCTAGTACATACTAGGGCATACATGAGGCTTCCTATGGTTAAGGAGTAGAAAACGCCTTTCATGTATGTCTTTTCTTCGTCCGAAGATGGACAGTGACGACTGCTCAACCTGTGGTGATTTGTTAGTGGAATGCTGACAAGTTCGGATTTATCCATGTTGAAGCGTTAGAATATCTTTTTAAAATAATTTTATTGAGACAACCATAGTTTTCCTACCTCTGGATCGCGAATGATTCTGACACCAAAAATCTGCTTCGCCAGTCCAAGGTCTTTCATGGCAAAAGATTGCCCAAGTTGCTTTTTCAACATCTTTATCCGAGCAACGTTCTGTCCAACGATTAACATGCCGTCTACGTACAAGAGAAGAATAATAAAATCATCTTTAAAAAAATCTCTGTGTGAATACACAGTGATCACAAGTAGTTCGCCGGTACCCTTGACTGACCATGACAGACTCGAATTTCTTGTACCACTGTCTCGGAGCATGTTTTAACACATACAAACTTTTCCTTAGACGATAAACCAGTTGCTCATTTCCTTTAACCTTGAACCCTTCTGGTTGCTCCATATAAATTTGTTCTTCCAGTTCACCATGAAGAAAAGCTGTCCGGACGTCCATCTGCTCCACTTCTAGGTTCTGGGCCACTGCCAATCCCAACATAACCCTTATGGAAGACATCTTCACCACTGGAGTAAAGATCTCATCAAAATTAACACCATTTTATTGACAGAAACCTTTCACCACTAGCCGTGCCTTATATCTCGGCTGCATAGCGTCTTCGAAAATCTTTAGTCGAAAGGCCAACTTGTTCTTTAAGGCTCTCTTTCCCTTAGGAAGCTTAACTAAATCAAATGTGTGATTTTTATGGAGAGAACACATCTCATCTTTTATGGCTTTCAGCCATTTCTTCTTATTCTCATCCTCTATAGCCTATTTATAAGTTTTAAACACTCTGGCATCAGTGAACATAACATACTCACCAGGCAACAGATGGATGGACGATCGTCTGTTTCGTGAGGATCGTCTGACAGGCAGATCCTCAGCCGGTTGAGGGATGACTTCATCCTGACCTTCATCAGGAGTTATTATTTCCTCTCCATTGTGATCGACCACCTCAGGACCATTGTCCCCATCTTCCAGAGATATCGGACGGACAATTTCGACACTTACTTTGTCCGTCCGCTCGCCATCACATTGGACTTTTCTGTCAATATCATTGATTATTTCATTTTCAACGAAGGTTACGTCTCTTGACTAGACGAGTCTTCTTCCAATTGGGTCATAAAATCTGTACCTCCATTCATCTTCTCCGTAACCTAGAAAAACACACTGTATCGTCTTTGGCTCCAACATTGTCCTTTCATCTCTTAGGACATGGACAAAAGCTTTACATCTAAATACCCGCAGATGATCATAAGATGGCTCCTTGTTTGACCATGTCTTCTCCGACACTTCACTATTCAAAGGTTTACTAGGTGACCTATTTATAATGTAGGCCGTCGTTTTTAGTGGTTCAGCCCAGAAATGTCCAGGAGCTTAGGTTTCAAAAAGCATACACCGTACTCTTTCTAGAAGTGTGCAATTGATCCGCTCAGCCACTCCGTTCAACTGTGGCGTCTTTGAAGGCGTCTTCTGATGCCTAATACCATGTAACCTGCAATAGGCATCAAAGGACTCTATGTATTCACCACTGTTGTCGCTTCGGATGGTCTTCATTTTCTTCCCCGTCTATCGCTCAACAAGGGCGTGAAATATTTCAAATACACCAAAGACCTGGTCCTTGATTTTTAATAGATAGACCCACAGTTTTCTGAAACAGTCATCAATAAAAGAGACGAAATATTGAGCTCCATCAAATGACTTTTCTTTGAATGTCTACACACATCTATGTGGATGTGCTCAAACTGTAACGACCCAAAAATTTTAAAAGGGAAAATTTTAATCATCAAGTCCGGTCAACGCAAGTTGACTGGAAAACGAAATAAGAATAGTACACCGGCTTAAGATGGAATCAAGTTAGGCCTTAAGAACCCGGATTTCCGGGATAAGAATAAGTCCGGATTTCATTGGTGAAATTCTAGTCCAGATTTCTGGATGAAAAAGAAGTCCGGATTTCCTTGATAAAATGAAATCCGGATTTCCCTTGGTAAAAAGAACTCCGGATTCCGTGGGGAACAGAAGTCTGGATTTTTCTTGAAGAAAAGAAGTCCGGATTCCCTTAATAAAATCAAGTCCGGATTTCTTTTGGTAAAAAGAACTCCGGATTTCCCTTGGTAAACAGAAGTTCGGATTTCGTTGGAGAAAAGAAGTCCGGATTTAATGAAAATGAAGTCCGGATTTCCTTAGTAAAAACACTCCGGACTTCCGAAGTAAAAAGAAGTCCGAATTTGCTTGAAAGAAAACACTCCGGATTTTCGAAGTAAAAAGAAGTTCGGATTTAATGAAAATAAAGTCCAATCCTGTAAGGCTGGAATACTGTAGAGATGAAAAGCTGAAGTTAAAGTAGAAGAAGGAGAAATCCGGTCAACGAAAAATATTGATCGGAGAAACGTGAACAAATGAATAGAAAGGAGATAGAAATCCGGTCAACGCTCGATAGTTGACCGAAAGTTGTTTTGACGGAAGAAATGAAGTCCGATCACAGAAAATAAGGAAGAATATTGGGAAGGAGCGACCATCAATAACTTGATTATTTCCGAGACTTATTGAAAAACGACCCTCCTTGGAAAACGTAAATCATAAATAACTCTCTTTGGAAAATGAAAAATCATAAATGATACCCTTGGAAATAGGAAAACCATAAATGATGGCCACCAAATTCATGGGCTATAAATAAAGGCTTAAGAGCATTAGGAAAGGCACCACTAGAAACTCTCAGTAAAGAAGAAGACAGAAAGCTAAGGAAAAAGTAGAAAAGAATTCAGGCAAGATACTCACCCCTATTTCTAAAACTCATGTTTAATTATGTTGCTATGAAAGTATATAATGTTCTGTATGAAGTATGCCTTTACTGTTTTATGATTTATCGTTCTGAAATGCATGTTTAAAGGAAATTATGTTACGCATGATGTTAGATTTATTCTGTTTATGATTATGAATTTTGATAACTGCATGTTTACGGAAAAGAATTTAGGCCTTAAGATGGAACAAGACCTCCTGCTATTGATATCTAATATATCTCTGAATTTAAGATAAAAGACTTCTGGTATAATGACAGAAAATGATTTAGAACACTGGCATTTTAGAAAATAAGTACTCCGTCCAGTTTGAATGAAAAGCACTCTGTCCCTTTAAGCACTCCGGATTTTGAAAGAAAAATACTCTGTCCATGAAGCACTTCGTCCCTTTAAGCACTCCAGATTTAAGCACTTCGGATTTTGACAGAAAGCACTTCGAATTTAGAATTTCGGATTTTAACAGAAAACACACTCCGGATTTAAGCACTTCGGATTTTGACAGAAAGCACTCCGGATTTAGAACTTCGGATTTTAACAGAAAATGCACTCCGGATTTAGAGTTTCGAATTTTGACAGAAAGCACTCCGGATTTAGAACTTAGAATTTTAACAGAAATGCACTCCGGATTAAGAGTTCGAATTTTAACAGAAATCGGACTCCGAATTTTTACAGCTTCGGAAATTTAACTCCGGATTTGAGGGCTTCAGATTTTAAAATAAAATAAGCTTCAAATTTTAGAGCTTCGGATTTTTAAAAAGAAAAGCACTTCGAAAAAAGAACTCCGGCCTTCTATGTAAAAAAGAACTCCGTAGAAAAAGAGAACTCCGGCTTTTTACTCTAACTTTTTCTCTGGCTTTGATAACAACTCATAATTCCGGCTTCTATGTAAAAGAACTACGGTTATGTAAAAGAATTCCGGTTGTTAAAAGAATTTTGACTTTGTAAGGCACTCCGGCATTAATAAAAGAAGTTCGGCCTCTGCATGAAAAGGACTCCGGCCTATGTATATATGAACATGGAAAAAATTGCATGTAATATGGACAGCAAACGGAAACTCTACGACTTTTGACTTTTGAACTATGATGATTGGCCATTTAAGAATACGAACCAAGAACCGAGTTCCATTAAGTTTGCTGTTAAAGATGGATGAAGGATATTGGAGTGACACTCGAGGATGCCTCCTTGGCCACGGGAAGAGACCTTTTGGTGGCATAAGAACTATGGACTATGACCCCGTATGCCGGGTTAAAGGTATTACCTCCCGCCCCGGGGAGTATAATGAGGGGATACGGCTTTAAGTTGTGGGGTAGCACACAACCCGTCCTCGATGTTATCCGCTCTCGTTCGGTCCCTAAAGATGATATGAATTCTGAATGATTTTGATAAATTTTCTGAAGACAAGATGAAAGAATATGAACTAAAGAAAAAACGATATGATGATTTCTCTTATGCTATGCTATATTATGAATCTATATTTTGATTAAATTATATGTATGCTTATATTTTCTGCATGTGAGTATCCTGCTGGGCTTTGTAAGCTCATTCTTGTAACTTTTCAGATGTCAAACTTATGGAGGATGAAATTGAATAGAATCCTATGGTGTAGCTGAATGTTTAAGCTGGCCGGAGCAGATTTTTGGGAGCTTTGTTTAATTTGTTTTGAGGAAACTTGTAAAATTTATTCCGCTACTTATGAATGTTAGAATGTTTCCGTAATACTTTGGGATTTATGAAATTATAAATCTTTAGAATGCATCTCATGTTTGAATGAAGAAAAGAAAAATTTTTATGTTCATCTATTTATCCTTATCATAAATTATATGATTTAGTTTTGACGACGGCTTTTGATGGTAATAAAAGTCGGGTCGTCACACAAACAGTTCTGTCTTTGGGACAGACAAGTCTCTATGAAATGAGACTCTCATTCATTTGCCGGCCAAGCAGTGAGGATACGTCCTTAATCCGTCCTCATTCACTCTGGCAATAAGGCCCTTTTTGGCCAAATAATTCAGTCCGCGTTCACTCATGTAGTCCAACCTACTATGCCATAAGTTCTATGTTTCCTTGTTGGTAGCAGCGTTTACATCTCCGGTCTTTGCAAACGCCTTCATGATGTATAGACCGGAACACCTTTTTCCTCTTGCCACTACTAGAGAACATCTGGTAAGTTTCCACTCACCTTCACAAAAGGTGCTATAATAACCTTCATCATCCAGCCAACCAACTGAGATGATATTGATCCTGATGTCAAAAACGAGTCGAACGTCCTTTAACATCAGTTTCATACCATTATTGGTGATCAGTACAACGTCACCCTTGTCAATAATTTGGGATGTTCCTTCATTATCCATCTTTATCACTCCAAAGTTTCCTGGAGTATAGGATGTAAACAACTCTCTTTTTGACGTGGCGTGTAAGGTGTCACTAGAATCAATCACCCAGCCGGACTCCTCGTCCATTAAATTTGCCACGTTTTCTTCACATGTCACCAGGAGATCGCTTCCTGTGACTACTGAGACGGAGGACTTGTCCTCACTTCATCCCTTTTCTCCTTCTCGGCATTCTCGCGCTTTCACTTGAAGTACTGGTTCTTGATGTAGCCCTTTTTGCCACAATAATGGCCCTCGAGGTTTCAATACCTTGAACAAAATTTGCTACGTCCCTTCTCTCCAGTCTTTTGGCTTCGACCTTTACTCCGTCCCCTAGAATCGGTTACAAGTACTTCACTATGAGAAGACGTTAAAACTCCTTGTGACTACCTTGACTCATTCATGAGTAAGGAGACAATGACCTCGTCCAATTTAAGAGTGTCTTTTTCAAACAGCAACGTGATGATAATATGGTCATAAGAAGCTGGCAGAGAGGCCATCAGCACCAATGCCTTATCCTCCTCCTTGATTATTTCATCAAGGGCGGACATCTGTGTTATAATCCAATTAAAGTCGTCCAAATACTTCTCAAAACTGCCACCTTCTGACAACCGCAAGCCATAGAATTGTTTCTTTATATGGAGCCTGGTTGTCAAGGATTTAGACTTATATCGACTTTCAAACTTTTTCCACACCTCTGCAGAATCAGTCAAGTCAAGGACCTCATGGAGTGTGTTTTCCGCGAGACATAGTTTGAAAGTGCAATTGCTAATATCTCGTTTATCTTGCCAGTCCTCCTCTGATAAACTTTTCGGCTTATCTTCATTCTTCTTCAGTGCTTTGATTGTTCCTTCTCTAGTCAAGATATTCTTCACCCTCTCCTGTCAGAGGATGAAATTGCCCTACCCGTTAAACTATTCTACACTGAATGGCAAGTTCTTTGAGGATGATGACGCCATTCAGACGGAATTATCAATCTCGCTCTGATACCACTTGTTGGCGAGCAACGGGCGGCCTAATGACTTGAATACAAGAATAGTTTCTTCTATTGACCGGAATGGACGGCCAACTGATAAAGCACACAAGCACTGTGAAGTAGAGGTAAGAAAAGAAAAATGTACACCAAATTTTACGTAAAAAATACTTCTAAAATAAAAAAAATACGAGATACTAAATCTACAAAGAATCACTAAGCATGAGAAAAATTACAGGAGGCGAAAATAGAGCAGAGCAAAAGTAAACAAAAGCTCTCGCACTTTGTTTTCACTCACAGCTCTCTTTCTTTCGCTTTCACTCCTCTGTTACACTCTTTCTTAACTTGTCCGGTGTCTTCTCCTTCTTATTGTTCTCCTATATCGTAAGCACTTCTCTATCTCTATGCATATAAAGTGTGTGTATATATATATATATACACGCCCCTCACCATAACCCAGCTTGATAGTTGGTGCCCAATTTTCAAAGCCTGCTTGCATGCACACGCCCTATCTTACAGCAGGCGGCACATACTTGATCCTACAAATTGATCGGCCTTTGGAGTTCCGAGAATGACTTCTACCAACCACCAAAAAGGGTAGGTCAATTGTATACCTTTTTGATATGACAGTCATTCAAATCTTTCAAATACAGTAGGTCAACTTTGTTGTCCACCGTTTCATATTGGCCGGTCAACCACACCGTTGACCGGTCGAACTAGTCCGTCTCGCTTTTTTAGACGACTCATAACTTATGACGATCAACATATTGACCGAAAGAGTTGACTGTTCAAAAGACTCCGGTCAACTCTGTTAACTAGAATTCCTTTCTCTTAGGACATTTGTGCTCCGTCCAAGTCCTAAGGACTTTCACATGGAAGTGATCCCCAACATGAACACGGCAATAACGGCCTGACAGCCCACGACACTTTCGGTTAGCAGCTTCGACAATGGCTGGCCACAACTCCTTGACCAGTAGTCGAGCTTCGCCTTTCTTTCACCCAGTATGATGCTCAATAGAAATTTCGAACACAAAACGCCACCAAAAGTTTGTTGGCAACGAATCAATTTGTCCCGTAAGTGAATCGTTGGTCGGCCATGGGTGAAGCTGGTCCATGAACGGTTAAGGCACGAAAGGGGAAGAAGGGGTTAGTTGGAGGTGTTTGGCAGAGAAGATGGTTCTGGAAGGATTTTGCGCATCTCTCATGGTTTCCGTATTATTATTATTATTATTATTATTATTATTATTATTATTATTATTATGTTGATATAATCTGATATAAAAAATTCTCCACAATTTCAGTATTATTAATTTAATTAATACATTTAAGTCACGTAAAAATATTATACATGTATCTAACTAAGAGAGTTTTTTTTAATTGATAATTAAATATTTAAATAATTAGTTGAGTTTATATTATCAATTCACCTTTAAAAAGATTATATTATTACAGTACGTCCCAACCCTCTCAATTTAGTATAATCTCAACTATAAAATATTAATTCTAAAGTACTTATCTCAATAATTAAGTGCTTCAAATCAAATACCTCAATTGGTTAAAATCTAAATATCTTAAAAGAAAAACCGATATATATTACAGCCATGAACCAACACTGACTCCAACAGTGCCTTCAATCATAAAACCACCACCTTACAAGAGGGCTATGTGGTTGCGCTCCAACACAACAACAGATCCCTGAGTAGATAGCAACTGAACACTGTACAACATGGGTGGTCCATGCTTATAACTTTTTTTTAAAAAAAAAAGGTGGCCCATGGTACCTAAATTTTACCCTTAAGTGATTGTACTTGGCATATATATGCCTTACACTTCTTGTCTGTCCTAACGAAGTCAGACTTTCACGGGCTGGTTAGGGCACACGATATTTATCCTGTGTGCAGATAATGACAAAGGACAAGAATTGCTGTACTACATTGCACTACAGAGCTCTCCTCTGCCTCTGACTCCTTGCTATGTTTGCATTATATTATTGGATAGTAGGTCAAATTTTACCCATGTAAAACTGAGAAATTCTCAGACCATAATTAAATTTATCACCCATTTAAAAATGAGGCATTTTTCCTCTTCTTTTATCTGCCCCAAAACAGAGCAGAAAATGCTTAAAAATGTATTTATCCTTTGAACTATAAAATAGATTATGTTCAAATACTAAGAGAAAATAATTTTTAAAAATGACCATAACGCGTATACTTATTATACGTGATTGATAAAATTACCTGTGCACGTACGTTCATATCCTTATTAAATATGATCGTTCTCTTATATCTACTCAAACGCACCCATTAAACGTAAATATTTTATATCATTAAAAATGGCCTTTGCTCAAATATATTCTAACAAGAACATTTTTGATGATATTAGCGTAAAACATTAATATACAGGGAATATAAAACTCATAATAAGTGACTTATGAGAAATTTAGTTTTAAATTTCATGAATTTCCAGCTCTTTCAAATACTAGCTAGGGAAAGGAAGCATTCCATGTTTGTTGCTGCTGAATTCAAAAATTAGTTATAGCAAATGGAATCATAATATACATCATAGATTATGACATAGGTAAGTAGCTGAAACACCATGATTCCAAGCAATAATATCAATAATGAGCTAGTAACAGAAGCTGTACGCGCCTTACAGAGGTTCTTATCAGAGTAAATAATAATAATTGCGAAAGCAACCTAAGACATTCCTGAAAAACCCATTGTTTGTTTGTTTTTTTATCTTCCTAATGGCTCTCTTGCAGAACACACTCGCGTTTGGGGAATTATAAGGGAGAAATTCATAGTGCGAAACAGAATACCCGCAAACTCAAAGACAAGAAGAGGAACTAGTAAATTGGAAAATGCCTGAAGTTTTTCCATGTTATTAGAATTAGACACAGGCAAATAAAATGCCAACAATAACTGCTTCAATACGTTCACACAGTTACTGAACCATAATTTCCAACAAAGAGATGATAAAGTGACAAATAATCGTAACGAAATGGAACCGAAACACAAGCAACTACAAATTGACAGCTTTAACTATAGAATAATTTGAAGGGAACTTCAGGAATTCAGGAAAAGGATGAACTGTTGTTCAAGAGCAGCAGGCAGGGCACCGGATCAATCCATTTTCATTGCAATCGGGGCACTTTCGGATTCGTCCTTCCTCTGCCCTAAACACCTTCCGGCTTCCATTGCAATTCAAACATGGCACAAACCTTGCATCACCACAACTTTCACAAACGAACCTATAATCCTGAACTGGGAATCCTTCCAAAAGTTTGGCCAATTCTCCGACTTCATGCAACAGCTTGATCTCCTCAGCACCTCCTACGCGCTTCCCTCTGATAAAAACTTCGGGCAAAGTCATTGCTTTCCCTCCGAGGGCAGCTTGCAATTCCTTCCTATAATTCGAATCCATGGAAATGTCCCTCTCATCAACGGGTACCCGAAAGCCCCTAAGTATCATCCTAACCGCACAACAATCCTCATATGTTCTTCGAATTCCCCTCAAACTAGTAAAATACAATACAATTCTGTCCTCACAGCACTGCAGCTGATACTTGCTAATAGATGATGATGAAATAAATGGACTAGAGCCCACGCTGCTAGATAATGTTGAAATCGATGGACTAGACCCCACCGATCTATTCACCCTAGATCGATTGTTCCCTAGTTGTCTCGAGGACAATGCTCGACTGTAGCTAGACGCCACATTCGGGTCCATTGTAGATAGCAATGACTCCTCGGATAAGTGTTTCCACAGGGGTTTCGTGTTAGAGTTGGAATCCAATTCGTCCTCCATTATCTTTGGATTTTCAACAAACACAAAGGAATCACTCAAATTCTTGGCCGATCCACTAGTATCAAAGCTCGTTCTCGACTTGGGTTTTTCCTGGGTATCGCTAAAATAGCTGGAATTTAATAAATTGATCTTCGTGGAGCTGCCAGAATCGAATTTGAAGTCGTCGTCGAGGCCTTCCATGAGCTCCCAAGTGTTGATCACAGAATCAGGGGAAGATGTGTCGTTCAAATCACTCGAGGCTTTGCTCATTTGGGTTTGCGGTTGAGATTGATCAGAAAAATCCCCGTCATTGAAATCGACGGCGGAATCAGCGCAGTGGCGGTCAATGTGGACGAGAGAACCGTAGGTGGTGGATGTGAGGGAAACTAGGTGGTGGGTATCGCCTTTCCGGATAGGAAGGTGGTGGACGAGTGGTGCCGACAGAGAGCGCGTTGTCGGAACGGGATGAGACTTCGCCGTCGTCGATAAAGAAAAGGCCGGCGCCGAAAGAAGAGAAGAGGGCTCTTCGGTGGTTTTGCTGAGAAGAATATGCGGCCTTGAAGCAGAACAGCCCATTAATGAAGTATTTGAACTTCACAAAAAGAAAAGAAAAAAATATTTGATTTTATTGCCTCTCTTGAATTTCAAAGTTCGGTTTCTCTTCACCCCCTTTTCTCTCTCACTCTCTCTCCGTCGGCTAGACAGTTGCTCGTGCTTTACAGTCAAGGACGCACAGTGGAAAGCGAGTCCCGAAGAAAGCGAGAGAGATAAAGCTTCGCGGTCACCTCATTAGTACCTCTGCAGTTCGCACCGTCGTTTCAAAAGGTCTTTTAACAAATTTTGAAAACAGCTCCTGAAAGAGAGACATACGGCTGAAATCTGTTCAGGTCAGGGGAGGGTGAAAGGTTGAGGCAGAGTGCTCTTATTATAAGATATTTCGGGTTTTTTTTTTCTTATATTTATTTTAAAATATTTTTTTAAAAATGGATTATTTTTAAAACATATTAGCATTTGGGTAGTTTTTTACATTTTCTTTGTTATTTTATTAAATTATTATTTTTATTATTTTTAGGAAATGGTGGAGCCTATTTCTATTCCTCTATTTTTTATTTTTACTTTGTTGTTAGACTCGTGGTGACATGGGATTCCGCAGGGGGGAGACCGTCTTTCTCCTCATCTGAGCCGTCGGATGTAAAATTTGACGGTCCACGTTATATTATCCATCCAATTAAAATCGGACGGTCCACATTATATTATCCATCCAACACGTGTGGACCGTCGAATTTTACATCCGATGGCTCAGATGAAGAGAAGGATGGTCCTTCTCCACAGGAGAGAAGGACGCTCCCCCAATCCGGTGACATGAGTCCTTTCTGTTCTCTTTTACCTCATATGTTTCACCAAAAGCTCATATAAAAATTTAATTATTTCTTAAAAATTTATATCATTATTTTATTAAATTACATATATTTATTAATTTATTAGATGGCAGAATTTAAAAGGTTTTCAAATTAGGAATATTTAAAGAAAAAAATCCATAAAAATTAGTTTAGATGTAGGACACAAAATTTTTAGAATATTTGTAGGCTTATAATATCTACTCATGATATTGCAAAGTTTACATCATTTATTACATTTGTTAGGCCATTATTTTTTATACACGTTTATTTTTACTTGTAACTATATTTTGTATATCACATTTTTTAAAAGTAAATATTACATTTTTAATTTATAAATAATGGATATATTTTAATTATTAAAAATAGTTGCCCATTTTGCAGGTTGAAATAGACAGATTACTGCTAGGATGCCCCAAAAAAAAAGAAAAAAAAAGAAAAGAAACTCAGTGAGTTGTGACTTTCCACACAAGTCCAAAAAATATAATAAAAATAGAGAGAATTCCTAAAACTAAGAAGTTATAATAATTTAATAAAATAATAAAATAAAATAACACGTCTCAAAAATCAACCCCAAACATTATAAAAAAATCCTAAAATTTTATTATCATAAAAAGCCCTATTTATATATTTTTTATTATCTTAAAAATACTCCAACATCATAAAAGCGTAGTTTATTTATCATAGCTTTTACTTAGTGGAGTTAGTTACATGTTTAACAATTGTAATCATCTAAAATTAAATATTAATCAATGATTTTGGACCCACACGAGGTGCGGTGCAACCGTTCGTGGGCCATGATTTACGGGAATGTTTTGACGTTATTACATTCAAAATGGTTTGCAGAATGATTAATAAAAAATTTACACGTTTAATTGTGATCTCTTTCTCCTTTTCAGAATTAATTATTCGCATCCTCATTTGATGAGTTTGAATTAAATTTTAAATGCATTATAAAAATTATATATAAAAAAACTAACAAATAATATTGTAAATCAAACTTATAACAATAGATCAGGCCTGATTCGTACCTAAAAAAATTAATTTGACACAAATCCTTTATCAGCTCATATTCAAATAAGATCAAAAATCTTGTATTGATTTTCAACGTATCACAAATAAAGATAAAAAATAAAATGAATGATGGTATAATTCATTTAAAAATCACTTAGATATAGTTTAAAATATAAAAATATATTTTATTTTTATATAAATAATAAAATATAGGATTAAAAATAGGATTAAAAAGAGAAAATGTTGAAGAATTCTTCCCTTCCGTCAAAACATTTTTTATACAGCCATTGAAAGAATAATCATTTTTTTTAATCAAATACAAAAAAAAATTATCAAAATAGAAAAAAATAATATTAAACTTTTTTATATATATATATATATATATATATATATATATATATGCAGCCGTTGGATATGAAAATTCAACGGCTGCAGAGGCGCCAAAGAGGCTGCAACAAATACATCTCACAAACAAGGGGCACTAAAATGCCCTAAGCGTCGTGGCACATAATACATCTCTCACCATCACAGAATTTTTATCTATAAGTCGATAAGTTTATTATATAAATATTATAAAGATAGTTATTTTTTAATTTTTTTTAAATATTAATATTTATCAAATGTAAAATTTAGATATAAAAATTAAAATTAAAGATTATTTAGGGATTATTTTCTGGATCAAATATCATTTATCGAAGGAAAACAGGAAGCACTGCAACGTTTCTGCGTTCCTTTGATTCCGGCCCCCTAAGCGCACCTTCTCCAAACACTTTTAATCAAATCATTGTTCTTTAATTAGCTTGTAAGCGATGCTGCTATTGCGTTCAATTTCAATAAAAGAAATCAATTCAACCCCTTCAATGAGACTTACCTGGCTATACCACGTATGCAGCGGAAGTGGTGACAGCCCTGTGCGAAATAGAAGAGATTGCCTATACATCGCCACCACAGTTAAAAGGGTAGTCGAGCGCATAAGGCTCAACGGGTAGAAATATATACGGTCATACCTTCACATCGTCACGCTTGTTAAAGCTATCAGGAGCAGTTAAACAGCGAGAGCTTACTCTTGCTGTTTCGATTTTCTCCAAATCGATTCTTCGGCTAGTGCACTTCCCAAATTAGCGCAGCAGCTGATGCAGAATATAAACAAGCTCAAGCTATAAGGATCGATCATCAAATGATGAGCATGAGCCATTTACTTCCCTGTTGTAAAGAGTGCCGGTTCATTAGTAAATGTCAAGTGAGTCAAACTACAAGAATTAAGCCAAATCAACCTAATATTAGCCACATTTCAGAACGTTTAAGGCACAGGAAATAGTGACCTATAAAAGATCAGACGACAATCAAACAGTTGGAGCACTTCCATAATCTGGAAAAAGAAAGCTCACGAGTGACCCTTCATGTTTATTTCCATGGAGAGAAACCCAATTGAAATAACCAAAGGGAAGTTGCTTTACTAATTACAGGGGATTCTGGATAATGATGCTCCACCTATGATTCTTTTATAGGTTGTTTTCCAGAATTCGGAGAGAAAATTATGGCCCAACTATGACTAAGTTTGGAGAAAATTTTCTTTGGTCTTTTCCATTCCTTCAAGTTGTCTGCAACTTCAAATACAGCCTAATGGGGAGTCATCCTACTAAAGACATTATAAACCATACAAGAAGAAGCATGACATCTGGTCAAAATAGCTTGCACCTAAATAAGATTTTTTGCAGTTTCTCTGGTGCCTTTCTCATAACGTTTCTCATGACGATTCCATTGTTAATGGGTTGGTTCGATATATAAAAGAGGCAGCTCAGCAACTTCTATGACTCTTCATCCCTACTTATTTGAGGCCTATATACATGACTGTGTTCATTATTTAAGGTCCATCCCACACCTTGCCCCTGAAGTATATAGGTGTTTCCCTGAGCTTTGATACCACTTTGTTTGATACTAGAAAAAAATGTACTTTATTCTCTTCCTTAGTCAAGGATAATTAGCTTAATGGTGAATTAGTTTCCCAATTGATCTCTTTAAATTTCATATTTGAAATTACGATCAGATCTATTCATTAAAAAAAATCGATTCTGTACATTTCTTACATACTGATAAATATGATAATACACATTCAAGTTAACTAAGCCTAACTCTTTCTAATTGTTTTGTTCCAAAACAAGGATATCCGTGGCCCCAAAACAAGTTCTCTATTTTTTTTTTGTTTTTATTTCCATTAACAAGCTTAAGTCTTACAAAAGACGCCACTTACAAGGTTTAGTAGTCCTGGGCAAGATAAATAGCAGTGGACGAGTTTTCTCGAGCTGACAAAGTTGCACCTCTTGCATCCAAAGACAAAAAGACTTGATAGTGTTAAGTACATTGCTCACTGCCCATCCACTATAACTCCATCTTAGCAATAATGTTCTCATCCAAAACTCACTCTTGAAAGGGTGTAATCAAAGAATTTGCATTTATCAGTGATACTGACCCAAGTTTGAATCCAATCTATCAATTCGTTTGTGGCAGCATGTGACAAAAAGATCACATAAATAAGTGCATAATATGATTAGTTGATCAGCTCAAAAGCCAGATGGTGAGTGACCGCGCAAAATCTTTCCGGCTCGGTATACAAACTCAAACAATGCCCAAAGATTATCGATAATAAGATAATTCTCGCTCATCTGATGGTAAAGCAAGCAACTAGCTCTAGCAAGGCTCATTCCAGTCTAAGGTAAGAACAAGTAATAGAATATTACCCAAGCAGGTCTAAGGGAAAACGTAAGGTTTCAAATCCATCATAAGATTTCAAATAATTAAGTGCAGCCCTTATATTTTAACAACAGGGAAGACATTGGCCATGGAAAACATGTGCCAAGGAAAATATGTAGAAGCTAACATTGCTCAACTTCAAACCACTTGTTTCAATCTACATTACTGTGTGCCCAAATATTTATAGCAGGATAATTATCCAGTGCAGGTCTAAGGGCATCTGCCCCCAACACACCCCTGGGACCAGAGCAGTTTTGAGAGGCAAAAGCATCAGAAAAATTTGTATCTCAAAGGGTGGTTAAGACTGCCCAGGGCCTTAATGCCTAACATAAGCCTCTTTAAAATACCAGACTGCCGTCCAAGAGATTTATTGTTAGCCTCTTAAAAGTAATAGACTGCTTAACCCAAATATGGTCCAAGCCATTTTGAGATTCCAAACATTAAATCTAGCCATTATTTTGTACTAATAGGTAATAAGGAAATGGAAACAGGGCAAAAAAACAGTAATGAGGAAAGAGAAGCCATGATAAAAGCATGCACAAGCTGACTTGCTCAAATTCACAACACTGATTTATACTTGCGTAAGACAATCATACTAGGAAACTACTCCATTTCCTTCTTCCCCACGAGATGATTGTCAAGATGCAGTTTAAAAAGTATTGAATGCAGCAGCATTGTTCTTTACAAATATAGTAGCCTGGAAGAAGGTGGCAGAGGAGACTAATTCTGTGCACATTCCAATTTAAGATGGTGTATCATTACCATAGCTCCATTGACTATACAGAATCCCAATAATGAATAGTTCCATAAAATTTCATAAGCAGAAGAAACAGCTGAAACACATTTCCATTCGATACTCAAATGAAGAAACAAGCACAATATAAACAGCTATTTAAGCTGCAACTGAACCAAGAAACTCCTCTTTCCCCAATTCCCATGTGAACCTGGAATCTCTGCATTAAATTTGGACGGAATTCGGACAACTGAATATGGGCAACATGGATATACAGAATCAGGAGAAACAACTGCATAGATATAGCAGTTTCGGCAACAAGTGGCGTTATCGCTAGACAGTTTTAAATTGCACCATCGATGCCAAACCTGGAATTCCCTACTTTTTTGGCACTTTGCTATTTTTACGACCAGCAAGTACTAGATAATATTGGAAAGTTTCTCTAGTCATGTTAGGAAAATTAAATATCCAAAGTTTATAGTTTCTTAAAATCCCTAACACCCCACCCCCACAAAAAAAAAAAAAAAAAAAAACATCACATTTACCATCTAAGGACTTTTTGATTTGGGGATTTACCAATTACCAAGATGGATTTTGGATATGGATTGCATCAATGAAGTGTTTCTAGTATCTTACTCGTTCAATAAAGTCCAATTTTTCGATACCGATGACTTTCTCACTCATTGGATGGTTAAGAAGGACGATGAAAATTCTTGCCCGATACCCCAAAAATATCCTTATGAGGTAAATCATTCGAGCAAAAATCTTTATTTACAAAGCAAATAACCCGAAAGAAATTGAATATGTACCCCATACTTATTTACGAGGTAAATAACACAGAAGAAGTTGAATCTGTACAATTTTCCCATACGTTAACCCAGCTGACAGGATTAAGTAACACGACAGACAGATGTTACAACAGCTTAGACGGTTACTTTTCCAAATTTCGCAATTGAATTAAAGTGATGGAGGGATATGAAAGAATTCTTAAGCACTCGCATTCAATCTTGAGAACTCATGCGAAGATGGCAAAAAATTGAGGAAAGATGGAAGCATCATCCAACGTGGAAAGGTCCAATATCACCAGAACGAAGAAAGCCAGCAAACTCATCGGCCACAGTTAAGCATGAAGAAACCCAGCCAGCGAGGGTAAACCACACCATCTTGGCCATCCATAGATTCACGCTCCATGGCATTGCCATCGATCAACTACCCTTAATTCTTACGGTTGGAGAGTGAAACCCTAATATGATGCAAGGACAGAACAGAAGAAGGGAATCGACGTACGGCTTGTTTGATTATGTCGGTTGCTATTTGGCTTTCTCAATCGTTAAGAGTATACATATATATATATATATATATATATATATATATATGTATTGAAATAATAATATATTTAATGGTTTATATAGATACCCTTTTTAATTAATTTATTTATTTTTATATAACAATATAAAAGCCATCTCATTTTTATTTTTTTTATTAATTTTATTTTCTATTGATTATTAAATTTCTCTATTATAACATTATTTTTCTTTTTTAAGAACAATATTTTAAGATACATTTTAATATTATTTTTAATTGATAATACATTTAATATATGAAAATAGATTAGCATATTTTTGTACTTTCAAAATTTTGTATTTTAAAAAATAGAGAAAGAAATAAAAAATACTTAAATGTAATATATATATATATATTTATAATTATTTTAAATATAATAGTACATAGACTCCTGCCAATCATTTTTCGAAATAAAATTGTTTAATTTTTTTATTTTGAAAAATATATACATGATTGTTTGAGAAGTTTTCGGTAAGGTTTGTCTTGTTTTACTATATACCTTTTAAACATTCAAATTTCTATTATTTTAATAACTAAATTTATTTCACGCTATAAAATACTAAAATAAAAATAATATAATATAAAAAATATTATCTATTACTTAATTTTTAATAATTTAAATTATTAAAAATTAGATTAATATAATATTTAGAATTAATCCAACAAAACTCACAATTTTTAGTTCACTCTAATATTTTATATACGCTTTGATATTTTAGGTAAGATTTGTCTTGGTTTACTATATTCTTTTCAAATATTAAAATTTTTATCATTTTAATAACTAAATTTATTTCACACTATAAAATATTAAAATTGATCGGTCCAATACAATAGGCCGACTCAAAGTCTAGAGTATAACAAATTGACAACTCGTAAAAGATTTCTTTAAAACCCAATGCAAGGTCCTAACGGACCACCGAGAAGTCCACTCAACTCTATCTAAAGAAGGCTCGTAGTTCAATGACTCCAACTCAAAAGGCAAGCCCACGTGTCCCTACAAACATGTGACTTTCGCAATCAAACACAGTGTATAATATTCTTTCCAACTCTTAATTTCGACAACACAGCACAGGTAGGTAAGAAGAATTTGTCATAATATAGTCATAACAACCGTCCTAAAAACTTAGCAAATATTTTCAAAATATTATCATTGATTATGTGTCACTCCAGACTAGCAGTTACGATTTAATAAATCTATCCGGAAAGAACCCGCAAATTGTTGAGACAACTCAACAAATCCCCGCGAGTAATCGTCGCCAGCAATGTGCCCCAAGACAGGTTTCACAGCCCTCACTCTACACATACCACCTTTCCTCTACACAAAAAGGGGGCAGCAAGAGGAAGGAGAAGATTCCAAATAAAAGAACCCAAGAAAATATAAGGAAGCCAAATAGAGGGAAAAGGGGTCAACATAGTATTCTCACCCAAGCACTTCCTCACTAACCTTGAAGAGTTGTCAAGTCCCAAACACACAATATACAAGTCAAATAAAATTCATAATAAAAATTAAAATCTAATAAATTATCAACAACTATAATACCCAACCTAAGAGTGATAATCCAAATATAAACTGACCCCAATACTCAGCAACGCACATAGAATTTTAACGGATATAAATCCAAACAATATAAAATATAACCTACTAAATATAAGTAAAAAATGGGATATCCAACAAAATAACAACTGATCTACATAACATAAATATTTCATAATTCTCAATACATAGACTATGGCCCACAACCGACCAAACGCAATAACTATGATTACACCCTTGAGACCAGAAGCCTAACAAACATAAATATCTAACTCACCAGAAGAATGATGTTGCATCTGATCAAGTCTGAACTCCTACAAATCGTATTGAAACCACTAATGTGAAAGGATAAAATATAAAAAATTGAATATAAAATTCAACAAATATCTTTATATAAAATAATAAATATAAATTAGACGGAATAAAATGCCACATATAAAACAAACCACAATATCCGTCAAAATTACTAGAAGTCAAGGAGATATTTTATACTAAATCACCGTCCGTATCTGACAATCTCTCCAGGATATAATCATAACAAATAACGATCCAATCAAATTTTATATACGATATCATATCATACGATCCGAAATCATATGACATAATCGCGATTCTCATCACATCCGCATGGGATACATACATATCATTATCCGAATTCAAATCATAATATCATATGTTGAAATCAAATCACATAATCAAAATGTGTTTTGGGTTTTACATATATCCTTAAGTATGAGACATTTCTATTACTCATATGTGGGTCAATCCACGCATATCAAATCGTAATTCGTGCAAATACATGTAAAAATATAAATTATGTACGAAATCGGAGAATAAAAGATTATCATACCAACTTGAGGAAGAGTTAACATCATTCAATAACCACAACTATATCGGTTGCATTTTAAGTCGATTGTGTTTTAAACCGGTAGCTCAAGAACCGGCTGCATTTTAGGCCAACAATTCAAGACCATCTATATATATTGTCTCCCATAGATACGAAATTTACTCATTATATTTTACCTCTAGCGACTTTAGATACAATATCAAATTTAGTTATATATTAGGACATCTGAATATATTAATTTTTATCAATTTGTTAAGATGATTCTTATCTAAATATATAATGGGATAGGTTAACTACAATACGTCTCAATTTTTCTGCCGGCAGAAGTGACGACATATCACATACATCTCAATCAGGATTAAGCCTTCCTGTCGAGAGCGGTACCATATAAATCTCATACCTCGAATCACAAAATGACCCACCAAGGTCTCGGACCGTCATGGTCCTGTAGTGACCTTGCCCTCAGCGGCATGCATGTAGATTGACATAATGCTAATTTATGATTTCACAACATATGGATATACAAATATACACATATGTATCGTTTGGGTATTTACAAATCATAAAATCTTCTAAAATCACAAATACTCATAAAAAATCATTGTACAACCATTAAAACATACATACATGTAAGCAATAAATAGAGGGGCATACGAAAATCACATGCATGTAAATAAAATCTCTAAAATATACGCAAATATTAGTAGACACGAAAATAAACTAAGAATTTGGTTTATGGATACTTGCTTCAACATTATATTTCGTAGATCTCACGAATTGAAGCTCCAAGATGTCCAATCGCCACTTTCTCTCTCCCTTCTTCTTTCTTTTCTTCTCCTTTATCGGCTTCCCCGCACGTCTTATATACTCAGATCCGTGCTCGAACGCCACTCAAACGCTAATCAAGTGTGGCGGATCTGGAATCTGCGCTTGAGCAGGCCTTGAGCGCTCCTCAACTCTTACAAATCTGGAATCGGTACTTGAGCGAGTCCCGAGAGCTTCTTGGGCGCCCACATACTAGAATCCGTGCCTCAACCTCTCCTGAAGCGCGCCTCGAGTGCAGAATATCGACTCTGAACTCTTTAAATTTTTTACAAAATACTATTAAATTGACGCATCTAATAAATCCTAAAATTAATAAATACATTCAAAATACATTAAATGAAAAATTCAGTTATTACAAAGGCTATTCTAGTAGAGTAGGAGCACCCCCGGCTTTCGAAGCAACCCTTCAATTCAGGTTCGAGACTGCATAGGGGTTGTATTTGCTCCGAACTCTTACACCGTCAAGATGGCAAAAATGATTCGTGTAACGAGACGTCGAAAGCCTGCCTCGCTAGTAGCCGGGGAGGAGTTCAACCGGCATTCCTCTTTCCATTAGTATCATCTTGGAGTTCATTTCTCCTCCAGACAATCGCTCTCCAATGAGCGCATCTATTTGAAAGTCGTTCCCTGCATGGGAGTACTTGTCGGAGCCTTGTCCTCCATATCTCAAAGCGTTCCCTGACCAAACATATTCTTCAAAGTTAAGTCCTCCATATCTTAAAATCGCCCTCTAGTCGAGCGTCTTAGTGGAGCCTCAGTCTTTCACTTCTCAAAGTCCCCTCGGGCCAGGCATACCCAGTAAGAGCCCAATCCTCCATCTCGCAAATCTGCCCTTAATTGAGTGCACTCAATAGAGCTCAGTCATCTACCTCGCAAAGTTGCCTCCTTGTCGGGCGCATTCAAACATTGAATCCCCCCACTCAAGCACCAATACACTTTCTATCCCCCATCTTCCTTTTCCTATGAAAGATTTTTAACTTGAACTTCGGAGGATATATCGAAAAGTAAGTTTCTACCATTGTCTAACCTTCTATTTGTTAATTCTGATATGCAATATCTAGGTTTAAAATAACGAAAATTAAAATCTCTTCAATTTGACCCGTTATAGAAGATCAGGTGACTTCTTAATCCGTATAATAATTTAAATTTAGGAACGCATTAAAAATAAAAATAATATAATATAAAAATATTATCTATTATCTATTTTTTAATAATATTAATTATTAAAAATTATAAATTAATATAATATTTAGAATCAATCCAATAAAACTCACAATTTTTTAGTTAACTCTGATATTTTCTAATAAATTGAGGAAAATTTTATTTTTTAAAGAGATAAAAATATTTATATTTTTAAATAAATAATTATAATTTAATTATTTAAATTAATTAATTTTTTAAATAACCAAGATTCAAACTTATAAAAAAGGAGTCTGAATCCTATTTTGGATTGAGGGTTTATTCTTTATCGGTATTTTTTCTGCCTGCGTTAACGGGCGACGACTATTCTTCTCCGGCAGTGTAACCTTCAATTTCTGTTTCATCCTCCCATGGCCGTGTAAATCTTCCATTTTCAATCCCCTCTTATGGGATTCCTCGCTTTCTCTCAATTCCACCATCTGACTCAAAAACCCTGCTCCTTTTGCTCTCCATGTCCACAACAATGGCCTCTTCCTTCTCCCCCCGACTTTTCTTAATCTCTCTCTCATCTGATCGAAGCTCGCTAGTAAGCATCCATACTAGCAGACTGACTGCATCGGAACATTAGGGTGTGGGGGAAGGAAATTCAATTGCAATTTTAGGAGTTCAATTTGTAGTTTTTTGCAAACATTAGCAAACATTAAAATCGAAATGTAGTCTTTGGATGTATTATTATATTCTTCTAAATGTAGTCGTTTTTTTTTTCTTTTTTTTTTTGTAAAAATTGACTTTGATGATTGTTTAGGTTTTGATTGTTCTACACTTTCGGCTGTGTGAATTTTAGGGTTTTGGAACGTCAGGAGTTTACCAGACCAGTGTCAGTTTTAAGTCATCGGCCTGTGTGACTAAAAATGTGTCATTTGTGTTGAATTGTATTGGAGAGAAAGAAATGGATGCTAGAACATCCGCTTTGGTGGATGGCCAGTCTTCTAATGGTTTGTGTTTTTATCCTTCTTTTTCATATTCTGGTTATCTACTTGTTATTTGTATACACCGACTTTGGATTCTTTTGGGATTTTTCTTCTTCACTGTAGAAATGGTGATTAAGGAGCCGAGTATCTCAACCTTGTTGATGAATACCGGGACTAAATTTGATCCTTATGAGTCAATGAGTATACCCATTTACCAAACAGCTACATTTAAGCAGGCAAGTCCCAAAACTTCTTCTTGTGATCTAAACTGGTTGTTAATTTGTAGTTTTGCCTGCTTTCAGGAGAAGTTAAAAATGTTGTGATAAATGGAATTTAGAGATTTGGTTTTACTTGTTTATAAAATTCAGTCAGACCTAAGAGGGATGGTCTTGAAGAGGGGACTGGATTGCTAAATATTTGTAGTCTCCAAAGCCACAAATTTCATGAATTTCCGCAATTCAAGGGGTCAAATACTAATCTTCAGAATTTGCTCCTACTGCTCCGAGACTTCTGAAATGGAGGGAAGAGGGAGCATACCACTATATCTATTAGCAAGGGCAAGGCCATTAATAATTTTACTGATATTGATCGTGGTTAATATTGTTTTAAGCATCTCGATCATGTTTATTATAGCATTCAACATCATAATGAGGCATTTGGCGTATAATTTTGGCTATGCATATTGATAAATTGTTAGCTTGGATGATTGACAAAAGTTTGAAAATTACATACGGCCTTATTTACTGCAATTTTATAGCCTTCAGCAACTGAATATGGCCCCTATGATTATACAAGGAGTGGGAATCCAACTCGTGATGCCTTAGAAAGGTGTGACTTTACTCATTTCACGACAGCATTACTTGTTATTTGTTTTTTTTATGAGTGCTATCATTTCCCCTCGTTCTATGAATTTGTTTTGTAAAGTCTTTACTCTGTCCTGTTTCAGTCTTCTGGCAAAGTTGGAGAAAGCAGATAGAGCATTGTGCTTTACTAGTGGAATGGCTGCACTGTCTGCTGTCACTCGTCTTGTTGGAACCGGTCATTCTCTGCTTCTTTCTTCCACCCTTATTTTGAACCTTATGTCTCACACATATCATTATCTCATGAATCCTACACAGTTTGAATGTGATTTTTTTTTTTTTAATTGGGGGATATTTCAGGTGAAGAAATCGTTGCTGGAGATGACCTTTATGGAGGATCTGATCGTTTGTTGTCACAAGTTCTTCCAAAAACAGGAATAGTGGTGAAGTCAGTATTTCTGGTTATGCCGATCATGTTCTGGTTAAACCATTCTGTTGTAATTGATCTTACAATGTGCAGACGAGTAAATATGTCTGATTTGGAACAAGTCGCTTCTGCAATTCGGCCCTGGACAAAGCTTGTCTGGATGGAGAGTCCGACCAATCCCCGACAGCAAATATGTGATATTCGGGTGAATTTCAGGACCACAAATTGTTTTATGTTTTTTTGATTACTTGGTAAATTAGTACAAATAAAAGAATCAATTTGACGGTTTGCAAAAAGTAGATGTTTTGTATAATAGGACCTTCATGATTAACTGCAATGTTCCCCATTTATGCTTCTTAAGTAGCTGACAAAAATGGGTTAGCTTTCTACCAATGTGACCTGGGCTTTATCCCATGTAAATGCTGAAACTCTTATTGAATTCTAAGACTTGATTACCAGTAACAGAGAGCTTTTTCCTCATCTTGCCTCAAGTGTGATGAAGTAACAGCCACAAGTGGTAAATCAGTAGTATGTAATTTTGCTTGTATTTTTGTGTCATTTCAATTAGAAAATCTCGGACATGGCGCATGCACATGGTGCTCTCCTATTGGTGGATAACAGTATCATGTCTCCTGTTCTGTCACGCCCACTGGAACTTGGAGCAGGTATTAGAGATTTTGTGAGACTAAGATTTTCATGTCTTCTCGCTGAATTCGATTGATATTCTCCATTCTGCTATTCTAATGCACACTTCAGAAATATTTTTCACGTCATCTTGTTGAATTTGATTGATATTTTTTCATTCTGTCATTTTAATACACACTTCTGTGTGTCGGGCAGATATTGTGATGCATTCAGCTACTAAATTCATATCTGGGCATAGTGATGTTATGGCAGGCGCTCTTGTTGTAAAAGGTGAAAGGTATGTTAGAGAAGAGATCCTTTTGCACACTTTATATTCAAGTTGGAAGATCTTCTGTTTTACAAGTTGAAATTGTGAGGATGGCTGTGCTGATCATTAGTTTCGTCTCAAAACCTTCCCTTCACTGTGGTTATGTAAACAAAGATGTCGGTGTTGGTTTTTTTGGACATAATAATGCATAGGTGTGTGGATCTGTGGAGCAAATTGGGATATGTTATTTTCTTAAATTTGTTTTCTGTTGCATACAATTTTGTTCGCGACTGATATTTATATGAAACTTGTACTTCTTATGATGGATTTCATTTTTGCTCCTCTAAGTCAAATAACATTTAGCAAGCCATCTGGGGAAGGCTCAACCTCATTCTGCTTACTCAATAACTTTTTCCAAATCTACCAGTTTGGCAAAGGACTTGTATTTCATACAAAATGCAGAAGGCTCTGGGTTAGCACCATTTGAC
The DNA here is from genome assembly GCA_033239525.1 of Nepenthes gracilis. Lineage (NCBI taxonomy): Eukaryota > Viridiplantae > Streptophyta > Magnoliopsida > Caryophyllales > Nepenthaceae > Nepenthes > Nepenthes gracilis. The sequence continues at coordinate 1,877,140 of BSYO01000008.1, read as the reverse complement.
TGTTGGATTTGCTTACGTGGCATCAAGACCATGGCCCTTCGTGTTGAAAAGCAACAGGTGCTGCTTAAATCATCTTTGATGCGTCTCTCACACCCATCTCTTGATGCTTTTTGTGTGCATGCCTGTTATTATTACTGCTTAGAATTTGCATGCTTCTTAAATTTCTTGTATTATGAGTTATTGATTTTGCATTCGAATGAAATCTCTGTTCTGCTAAGCCAGCGTTTTCGATTTCTTGAAATTTCCAAAAGCTATAGTTTGTGCAAGACGTCCTTAGTCTAAAACACTCTTCATTGCTTCACCTTCTCTTTTTATAATTTTTAGCCAATTAATATTGTAGACAGTTCAGGAAAAAAAAAACTCGGTAATGATCTTTTGTGTGCGCACAAGAGGTGAAGAAAGCTTTGATCTTTGATGGATTTGAGATAATATTTTGAGTTGAGGTTCTTTGATGAACTTGGTATATGCTTGCGTACATTTGGCAGGACAATGCACAAAAGATTGCTGAATTTCTCTCCTCTCATCCGCGAGTTAAGAGGGTTAACTATGCTGGTCTTCCCGGTCATCATGGACACTCTCTGCACTTCTCTCAGGTCCTGGTCAAGAAAATTTACCCAATTAATTATATTTTCCAGATTAACATTGTACACTAGGATCTGTGCATATGAATTTAAACATCATTTCATGTTTTTCTTGCAGGCAAAAGGTGCAGGATCTGTGCTTAGCTTTCTGACTGGGTCGTTGGAACTCTCAAAGCATGTTGCGGAGACTACTAAATACTTCAGCATCACAGTCAGTTTTGGTAATTGTGCACATCTCTTGCTTTTCACTGCTCCTCCTGCACCTCTCAGCCATGGATAACTTATGATCTAAGGGACGTATGGAGCTGGAAAGAGTTTTTAAGAACCCCAACATTTAGTTTGAACCTGTTGTAGATTTCCTTTTCTTTTTGGCTGAATCCCTGTGTGTTGAAATAGGTTTTTCTTTTTGAAACTATTTGCTCATATGCTTCTCATCAAGCGTTCTTAATTTAGTGTACGAGCTACTTTTTTTAACTGGAAAAATTTATCATTAGGTTATTAGACTTGTTATAATCATGGATTAGAATGTTGGACAATCTAACAATATTTACATAAAGTAAGCATTGCTGAAATGAGAATACCAAGATAGATGATTGGAGTAATATTCAAATTAAGATAAAGAATGATGATGACCATAAATATTTGGAAGTTGCAGCTGTAGGAGATAAAATGAAGGAAGGATATCTAAGGTAGCTTGGATATTTAAAATAGAGGCCAAATAAAACACCTTAAAGAAAAGATGAGTTAGTTATGGTTGAAATAAAGAATGAAAAGATAGACCTAGGAAAATTTGAAATTATGTGATAGAAAATAATTTTAACATTCTTCTATTGTCAAAAGTGTCATGCTAAATCAAGGGTAATGTTGAAAATATTTCCATATAATAAACTCTGATTAACGAGACTTATGACTTTATAATCGTGATTGTTATTGCAGGGAGTGTGAAGTCTCTGATAAGTCTTCCCTGCTTCATGTCCCATGCAAGCATACCATCAACGGTACGTGAGGCCAGAGGTCTGACTGAAGATCTGGTTCGCATCTCAGTTGGGATTGAGGACGTAGATGATCTGATCGCTGATCTAGATCATGCACTAAATACAGGCCCTTTTTAGGTTGTGCATTAGGGCATCCAAATCGTGCCCATTTATCATGTATGCCTATTAGATTTGTCCCTAATTTGTTGGTTATCTGATTATATCTCTTCCCCGGTAGTTTTTTTTTTTTTTTTTGGGTGTGTAGATAGACAACTGGGGATTTTGTAACCTCTTAGTTCTTAAGAACATTTGCTCTGCAACTCATTTCATATTTAAGATGTTATGAATACGATGCTGGAAATGATTTTAGCAGAGATGATGTTTGAATTCTTATGACCTGATGCAGGTTTTCATGCGTCTGTTTTACCCCCACAACTATAAATCTTTGTCGGTGGTGATCTTATCATATCTAAGCTTGCCTACTCTGAATGTGTTGAATGGCATACAATTTGAACGTTTGCTTGTTTGTTTTGAAGCCAAGAGCTTCGCCCAGTGCTAAAACAATGCTATTTCATTCGCTTAGTTACAGGCAAGACTCTCCCTTTGGTTTTATAGATACTATTACAACAAAGTCTTATATTTTATTAGTTTGGGCAGGCTATATAAATTTATTTTTATTGCTTCATGTGATTCAACAATGATTAATTCATATTTTTTTATTGATTCTTTCTTTTGTTTATATTTTAAGTATTCAAATTATCGGGAACAAAGCCATTATTGGGACCCATTTTTTTTTACTGAGATGTAGTGTTTATTTATCTGTATTTTTGTTTTGTTTTGTACATATCTATTAGTAAAGATTGATGGAAAGTCTTACCGTATTTTAAGAAAACTAAAGGGTGTGTCTTTAATATTTTTTATTAAAAATTTAATAATAATTTGTAAAAAAAAAAAAACTCATATCACTTGAGTCTTTTTGGGTTAAGATTAGATTTGTAAGTTTTTAACAAATAATGCTAGACAGGGCTTTGGTCTCAAAGCGCCTCACCATTGATGGTGCCAATTTTTTAATTTTAGGAAAATTTAAAGAAATTAGAGAAATAAATAATATTTTCTTTTGATTAGTTTATAAGAAAAATTATTTTAAAATTTTAGGAATAAATACTACCTCCACCATGGTGGCTAGAGTGGTGGCCAACGGTTGCAGGGTGGCCGGCGGCAGTCTCACCCCATTAGTAAATACTTAATTCCACACACTGTAATACCAAATGATAAAATACGTTTCTATATCACAGTTATTCTCACTTCTCTAAAATAATTTCAAAAAATAACTACTTCCATCCATATTTTTCAGCTAAATAATGTAATAATAAATTCCCTAATAAGTAATACTTTAAGAAATAATTATTCCTACAAAAATAACATCCAATCTAACCCAAAAAATATATATATACAATATTGATAGCCAAAAAGGGCACAAAAAGTAGTCAATTGAGTTGGGTTTCTTTCAAGAAAACATGGTATTTTACCTTACCCAATATCATATTTATAAATTAAGAAATCAAATTCATATATCTAACATTATTTAATAAAAATTACTCATTAAAAATAATAATTTTGATATTAATAGATATATAAATAATATTACTATTTATATATCGTCATAACAACTAGTTTAAGCCGCAGCTAATAAATACTCACCATCAAAAATACGTTTAAGATTTTAAAATATGACTGACTTCATTGAGCTTGGCTAAATGTGCCACTTTGAACTATACACCTTTAAAATCTTTCCTAACTTAATTGGTTGATTTTTAAATATATGATATGGGGAAGATATGATAAACAATACTATTTATATATTTATTTATACATCTAATAGCCCATAAAAATACATATCACTCTTACTACAAATTTACTACAACTTTAAAAAAAAAAATGATATAATGCTTATCGAATAATATGTACATATCTCTATTTTTTCACTATCGAATAGGCTGACAAAATAGACGGCACGCCATCCTATTCGATATAGTTATAACAAATTTGAATTAATTAGTGTTGCTCATGCCTGAGAACCCTGCTGCTATGAAAGCAACTTCGACTAGTAGTAATAAACCAAAGATAAGGATCCAGCACCCCGCACAAGCAAAAACCCAGGAAAAGAAAAGAGAGAACAAAGAATTAACTAAGGCATATAAGCTGATTTTAAGCTGGCTTCAATATACTCTTGATTCTGCTCTAAGAATAAGGGCCGATTCTCATACAAACCGCATGGCAGCACTCAATTCGAGTGGTCATCTCCCTATGAAATGGCCCTCGGAGAGGGCTGTTTATCGGGTCAACAAGTGAACACTGAAGGGATCTATAAACGTAGCTGTCTTATGGAAAAGAAAAACCTCAATATACAGCTGCTAAAGAGTACGAACCAAAGAATAGACTAGACAAACGTTAGGGTTCAGACCTAAAGTAGAGAAATAAGTTCAAAGAAAACATGAACTGCAAAGCAGAAAAGATCAGATGGGTTTGAGACTCTACTGATCTCTGAAGATTCACTACAGTCAAAATTTAGATCGATGCAAAAGGCTTAAAAAAAAAGGACCGAAGCTTGAATATTTAATTCACAATCTTAGCGTGAAACTTACACCCCACCATCATCTCTGATCGGATTTCTCCTAGCTAAGACATTCAAGTGTTAAGATCATTCAGATGTTACCTAAAAAAAACGTCGTCTTCTAAGGATCTTTACTGTCATTTACACATGCTGTCTTCTTTTCTTCAGTTATATATGAAGTTTCTCTCTTTCCACATCCACCAAAAGTAGTGTCCTCGTGATAAAGATTTGTAGTTTGCATATCAATCTATTTACCTCCAGGAAGTTAGAATTTAAAACCCGAATGGACCTACAGCACACCAGCAAAAGCAAGCACCAGTAAGATCTACGATGACTTCAAAACTACAATGGGTGGTGTTCACAGCATGTTATGAGAATTCCCAATAAGACATGAAAATCAATGTTGGTTTATAGACCAATAAACAATTTTTGAGTACATGACTACTGCGGAAGATGCATAGACTAGCAGAAATCTAAGCTAAAATTGCTGAAGTGTCCTCTAAGGGTGCTGCCAAATGTTTGTATCAAATTGGAATGGCATCATTGAAGATAATTGCAATAAACAATGGAAGTTGGAAAGCAGAACCTGATAAACCAGTAAGTGGGAGAGGGAGGAGCTTTTGAAAGGGTGCCGTAGGTAAGAGCAAAGGCTATTGAAGATTTGATCTCACACTAAGAAAAGATCAGGGCACTTCAACAACTTCAACTTCGGATGCACAAATAGTGTAGAGAATTTTGTCACATATGCATCAACAAAAATTGCCATAACTAGAAGTTTCACTTGAAGGATCAAGCATAAGGGCCAAATAACAATCTCACAAACTCACCTACACATTGATGTCCCCCCACCTCCCTAAAATGGAAAAACAAAAGATAAACAAAAATGGTATGAGACAGAAGTGAGCATTTCATTTTCCACCGTAAAATCAAATTACTTAGTTATTCACCAAGCCAAGGAGATGCAACTGTGTCAAAAACAAGATACAGATTATGTGCATGGACTCAGAATAATAATTAGTGTAATTTACACCGATCCCAGCATGGGAAAGTAACAATTATTTGAAGCAAAAACCAGGCTAAACAGCACGTAAGCCGCCGGCGAGGGGTCAAACACCAACAACACCATTAATTTTCAAGGGAGTAATCTTACCGTAGAAAGTAAACAATTACTCACTTCCAAAATCCTCATAGCTCAAGCCCTCTAATATAGTGTCCAACCTCTTATTGTCTTCTGCCAATCCAGTACACATTTTTTAATTAAAAAAAGAACAAAAGAGTTTTATTTTACCAGAAAGAGAAAAAAATACTATTCTTCCAGAGCTCACAGATACTACCCTCCCTCAAAGTAAAACACAGAGTCATCGAAGAAGCATCTTACCTTGAAGGTCTCCCCTTTCATGGGAGTCAAGATAGTTGCCTACATTAGTTGTCATGAAAGGAGATCTAGGATAGGTCTCCAGCATATCTAGAAAAGAATCAGGAGAGATGGCAAATCAAATTAATGGATTGCTAGCATCTGCATACTAGTATCTAAACAAGATCAAGTTCCATTTGGCTTCCCATGAGCTTGTTCACTGAATGATTTGGGTAAGCTAGAACCATCATGCAAAGTCATTATAATGTCCAACTCATCAGTAGAACTCCTAAACAGCCAAATGAATCTTGACAACAATGAGAGATTTATGAAATTGAACCAAGGCAGGGATGATGCAAACCGCAACCAGAATAATCAGTTGTCAATTCAGATAGACTGAAGTTTCGCTGAAGTTGCCCCAGCAGTGCCAATGAATCCACATCCAAAAGTGATTCATTCAAGGGCTGTGCGGTAGGTTCCATGCCACTCATACATGCAACCGATGGATCCCTCATATTTGAACTTGTTTCAAGAATATGTCCATCAGTACTAAACATGAACTGAGGGCCAGATGAGTAGCCACTTTCTGACTTGATCATTCCTCCATTCATTGTATGCATCATCCTCGTGCTGGAGCTCTGAGCCAAAATTGTGTTTGGTGTGGAACAAATCCTTCCGGTTGGAATAGACAAATCAAAAGATGAAGGGACGTTTTCGTGCAGCTGGGTCGAACCATTATTAAATGCACTACCATTGTTGAATCTACTGGGTAATCTGGGAGCAATCGTAGGATGCAAGCTCTCTGGTTTTATAGGTGGCCCAGTATCCTCAGCAGCATAGTGTTCAGAGTTCCACTGAATTACTAAAAAAGAAAGGTAATGTGAATTGTCAATGAAATGTTGCTCAGATATGGCCTTTCAGATCTCAATCATCAGTAAGAATTTCCGCAAATTATAAAAATTGCAAGGAATACTCGGACACATAGCACAGAGAAGGTAAAAGTTCAAAACCATCATGCATCAAAGGTCTACAGCTAGTCATCACATAGAAGAGAGAGACTGGACAGTGAAACCAAAATCATGGAATTCCATAAAAAAGGGACTTTGTACAACAACCAAAAAATCAACTTTAGTGCTTAACAAAGCAGCATGAAAGCAATCGATGCACTATTTGTCAAATTACATGTCCAGGAGTCATGTTGCCAACAGCTCTCTTCCTCTTCTCTATCTTTTCTTTTTTCCCCTAAGCAACAGTTCTCCTACCTCTACAGAAATGGCACTAAGAAGTTAAAACATCTATTAACCACTATTAACATTAGTCAACCGATTTGACAACTGAAACAGTGGACAGCTAAAAGCAATGTTACCACTATGCCTTTTCTTATTTATCATGCCTTTTCCGCTAATTGTTATTTGCACTCCACACAACTCTCTATATATGGTAATATTATTTGCCAAATGAGGAAAAAATTGAGTTGCAATATCACTTCTCCGTAATTAAGTATTTTAGCCACTAGTTTTTAACAAACATGTGACAGAATCCAACATGAAACGGGTGGCAACCAGACATAGGAGATGGATTCAAGCACCACTTTAACGTTATGTAAAAAGAAATCTAAGCCGGAGTCTCAAACCAATTACACAAGGAAACAAATCTTCCCATCCCCCAGTGTAGACGAGCAAAAGAACAAAAACAGCCTCCATCTTTGAATAAAAACAGAAGCCATAAGCCTTTAGGCCATACACCTGATCTTCCCCTCTGCAATCCTCTAAATTTCTCTCCACGGATCTCATGTTCAGTGACATACAAATGGATGCCTTACAGAAGAGTTAATCAGTAACCATTTATTTCCTCACATTGTAAGAATTTACTGTTCTTCCAAGTTATCTCAAGGCAACATCAATGACCTCTACAACCCCGCCCTTTCCCCACCCACCTCTCCCAAAATAAAAAAGAAAAAAAAAAAAAAGAAAACGTTGCTTGTTTCTAGACTGTGACTGACTCTAAGCAAGAGCTGTACAACAGGAAAATTACTTCCAAGAAAATCTGACGCAAACCTCCCAACCAAATGTCTCATTACGTTCTCAAAATCCAACAGCATCTTCCAATCTCTCAAATATGTGCCGCAAATAGTATGAAAACTTCATAAAGTGGAACTGCATGCAGCAGCTTAATCCTCAAAGAGTCTATCAACTTCCTGATACAGGAGTCTGAGTATTCCAGCAAAACACTGTACATGTCTGCTGGATCACACCGAGCAGCATTTCTCAATCATAGACGATTTTTCTACAAAAATTCCTATTAATTGCGTTCAACTTATCAATGTCCTTTGGGAAGTATAAAACGTGGTGTAGATACAGATTGGAGCTAAATTTACTTGTGCCACTGTCCTTGAACCACTGTCCCTCATACCTATCAATTGTCATCTATTCTAGGCCAAAATTTCTTTCCCTTTTACCCCCATCTCATCCCCTCCTTATTATTCTTTGGAGGGCTTTGTTCCACATGCAATGCAAAATTGTAGTACTTAAATTTTCACTCCAGGTGGTTTAAACAATTATTGTCCTGGGAAAATTATTCAGTGCTCCTGTAGCACCAACTTATCCATTCATCCAACCTATCACATTCTAGCATGGAAAAAAATAGAAGCACCACATATGGGACCACAGAACGACATGGTACTTTTTTCTCTGTGTCTGAATGTGAAAGCAGGATGAATGGAAGAGTGGGTGCTCTAGGAGCACCAAATAATCTCTCCTTGTCTTGGGCTAAGCGTTCTTTTTTTTTCTTATTCTTATTCAGATGTAAGGCCTCCTGGTTGTATCAGTAATCTAGCTCTAGGGCGATATCCTGAATTCTATGATATTGTTCTGTTTCAGGTGCCATTTTGGCATCTCTCAATGGATTAAACCAAAAGCAAAAGAGCGGTCCTAAGCATTACGATTCACAAAACAACCATATACCCACCATCCCCCAGCAGAGAAGGTTGAAACTTCTAACCATAGAAGCCAATTCATCAGCCTTTTTTCTTTTTCAATTTCTTATGGAGTCAAGCTCTCATCAGTGCAAGCCATGACACACAGATGAAAGAACCTTCCAATATAACAAGCATAGGTTAATTGTAAAACAGATAATGAAAAGTGGACTTACCTGGTTTCATACCAGATCCGTTAGTACCTGGTGAACTAGAAGACTCAGGCGATTGAACCTGATTCATCAGTTCAGCCTGTTTCTTAAGCAATTCATTGAAAAGTAGTATTTGTTGTTTCAATGCCAATCGAAGATTGTAAGCTTCAAAAAAATCCTGATTTTCTTCTTCCAACCTCATCCATACTACAAGAAAACAAGAAATTTTCATGAATAATTAGTTTAAGTCATGACCTCCTTATATTCATGGGTGGATAAGAAAAAACACAATTGGAGTCTAAGAGATGACAGGCATTATCACAAATATTATACAAATATATAGTATCAAGAGGCTGGCTGAACAGAAAATTGAACCCAGAACTCAACAACATTGTCGCAGATAAGAATCAACCAAGCAATATTGTTGATTTCTCAACAAACGGAACTCAACCCAGAGATCCACAAACAAAGTTCCAACAACTCTATCAAAAACTAAAATACATTTATTTTTGCAAGAAAATATACCCACGCCTTCAAAAAATAGGGCTCCACAAGTTGGTACAGCATAGGGTTCATCTAAGTTGCGCAATCATTTCGGGCAACCTGGGGAGATGGTTGTTTGAGAATTTATGCTAGTTCTACCTCATCGATACCATAATAGATATTAATATTAGAAAGTCCACCTGATAAAACTTCCATCTACAAGGTATAAAATGTTACTCATTCATTGGCATGAAATTGGCATATCAGTCCACCAAGCCAAACTGGAATCTTTAACCAGAACAATATCATTCTAGATCTAAAAAACTTAAACACTTCATAAGTATTGGTTTGATTTTGCTTTTTGTTTTTACCTTTCTTAACTGTGGGAGAAAGAGTGACAGACATTCAAATAATAGTCAATGTAGTAAGTATTAGTATACTTAACCACCACATAATGACAACAGTATTGCTTTGACAATAACACTAGTCATTCAAATTTAATTATTCTCCCCAAGCCACCAATGCTAGAAGCCTCATACACTAGACCGTCCATATTGAAGCTTCCCAAAAGGGATAAGGCCTAAAGTACCTAATAGTTTGATATTGACAATTATCAATGCTCTCTCTTTTTATCAATTGGTTTTCAAACATAATTCAACTCACCTATGAAATGCACATATCAAAATTCTAGTTAAAATGAAAAACAAAAGAGACAAAGGCAATAAATTAGACATCAAGACTGATACAAACCTCTCAAGCACATTTTGTATTTTATACTTTTAAACATATAAATGACAAAATTTTCATGCATTTTCCTCTTTGTAAATTGGAAAGAACTTACACTAATATAAGCTATATTATAGAATAATACCCATAAAAAACTCTCACATAAAACGATAAATAGTTACCAAGTTCAGTAAAACCAGGCTCTATCTTTGCCCGCTGTGAGAGCATACTCATTGTGTCTTCCCGGCTCATGTCCAGTTGAATGCATTGCTCTATAAGATTTTGCACCTGACATGATAAAAATACATTCATGTACCTTTTGAAAAACAAAAACCATAATCACCATCATAGACATACAACTTACAAGTTAACAACTTAAGCATTAGAAAAAAAGTGGAATTTCTGACAACGGTCTGATATTGCATTACAAGCCTATATGTCAGCATAAGTGATGTATGGAAATAGAAGAAGTCATTCAAAAAGTCAATCATCAGGATAACTGAGTGCATAAACACAACTATAGGGTCACAGTTCGGATGCAAGCATCAACATCTACAACAAATTACATAATTTAAAAAGCCAACAAAGAGAGATAAATCATACACAAACTTACTATCTTTCTAGGAAACTTGCAAATCAAAAGCAGTTAAAACAAAAGGTATTACTGAACTGAAAAAAAGAGACAGACTTAGCAGATCTCTCTCTTTAATGTTCTACCAAGGTGTTTTTACACCATAGAAAGCCACTCAATTTTTTTCCCTTCATGATAATCATCAAATGGTCAAGGATAAGCACTGTTTCAACAACTTCAACATCAACTCAATGAATCCCAAGATGCAAGAGCTCTCTCCAACTCAAAATGAGTTACGTGATTCATCTATTCACCATGTTTCTCATGAAGGAAACAACTGTTTACTGAGTGTATCCCACTCATTGGATTATCAAAATTTGATACTTTTGATAATGTGTACCTGTGCAAGTCTTTCTTCAAATAGCTTTCCAGGGGAGGCATATTTTTAACTAGCTCATTCTTCCTCCTGTAATATGATGTCAATAAAAATACCATTCTTTGGACAACAACAATCAATGTGTGCAGCAAAAGTATGCATAAAACATGATAAGCGTAGAACATGGTTACAAGGCAATCATAGTTTCTTTAGACTATAATAAGTAGGAGGTGCCAATATTTCATAGTATGAGTTTTTGTCTATGAAATAATTTAGAGGATAAGTTGTCCAAAAGAATACCATATGATCCAAAATCGCTTTTAAATGGATAAATTCTGACCCAAGTTTATTAGATCTAAAAGTCCTTTGGATCATGTTAATTAATACAAGAGTATCTCCGAAATGCTTAATGTATTCATCCAATTGGCATTTATTACTCTGATAGTATACAATAGAATATCAAAGTCGGCATCACCACGGATTATTAAATGGTTAATTAACGTTTGCTACTTTAATGCAAAAAACAAGTTATCTCCACATACAGCTCCAGCTGCAAGCAGAATTATAAAAGATAGAGAATAAAAACATCATAACAGTTTACTGGGTACAAAAAGAAGTCTTTGCATCGGCGGTAGCCTCCAACTCCTTAAAACCTCATATTGTATTCGGACTGCCTATCAGTGTTATGAACCCTGCATTACTATTTTCCTACTATTTTAATCAGTGATATAAAATGTTCAACAAAAATCTGGATGTGACAGGAATCGAGGTTAGGCTAGTTAGATATCCACTTGCGCTTACTGATGTCCTAAGGTCCAACTTCCACCAAGTCCCATCCTCCTATCTATACTAAGCGGCAGCCCACTTCACAGGGCTCTCTCATTACAGAGTCAGTAGAAAGTCGAATACACAGTCTTACTTTTACATTGCCTGGCAAAGAATTCTTCTATGGTTTGAACCCATGACAACACAATGTATCAATCTTATTGTTCACCAAGGTTCACAGACTTCCCCTTCCTAATACTACGTAGCTATGACAAAAGGGACACAGCATCAGACATGTACAAGAATGAAGAATGAATTCTTCACGAGAAATAAAACTAAATAAAAACAAATATGACAAAAGACAACAAAAGCATCTTCTGTAACCCTATATACGTAACAGGAGGCACTAAAAGAAATATATTGATGATAGATGATTTGCTAATGAAAAATCAGGAATTACAAGATAGCTACAAAATCAATAGTTTTAAGGCCCAAGCTTAATTCATGAAGAAGCAAGATTTTTCTCCCCAGAGAAAAGATTCCATAGGCACAACTTCAGCCCAGGAGTACCATAAAACATTGTACATACATCTCCTTTACTTGGCAAACTGTGAATCATTCTCTTGTTTCACATAAGACATGTTCACATGGCAGATAGGCATCTTTGTTAGGACAATAATTTAGTTTCTATCTTTTCCACGGAGTACACCACAAAATGGCAAACAAGATGTGTTATGTAGCAGAAAGAACATCATGTTCTGGAAGAAAACTTGGTTACTATCCTTTTCCTCATTCCTTACCTATCTCCAGAAGTGATAAAAAACTACTGCCACCAATTGACAGAGACCACCAAAAACATAAGACTAAGCAAAAACAGAAATAATTGAAAAAAGAAGTGCCTGAGAGCTGAACCAAGCTAAACTTACCATACATACCATCTTTATATCTTCTCGTGACACCATTTTGGCGTCTCCTGTTCTATCTTTTTTGACGATAGATTCTTGAAAGTGAAGTCACGAACCCCAATGAATTAAAGATTTGTTGCAACTCCTAGTTATGGAAATAAAAGCTAAGCAGCTTAAAACTCTCATGGGAATAAAGTTGAAACAAGCATCAATTGATCAATATTTTGCTTGAAAGGTAGCGTGCATTATTCTTCAACAACCATGATGAATTCTTCGAGGATGTGACTTAACACATTAATAAGGATTCTCCTTTATGACTTGAAGGCTATGAATTTGAATCATGGAAACAACCTCTTTACAATTAAAGGACAAGACTGCATATATCCATCCACTGTAAACCTCATGATGCAGAAGTTTTTTTCACATGACATCCCTTTGAATAGTGAAAATTCCTTGAGATGATGAACTAATTAAGGAATCACAAACATAGATACATGCACCACAACAGAATGAATCATGTCAGCAAGTGGCCTTAATGTAATGGATAAGAATAAATAAAGACACAGGTCAAATTACCTTGTTAAATGCAAAACCATCTTCCAAAAATAGCACCTTAACCCTAGCTGCTAAAGAAGTCATTTACATTACCCTAGTTAAATGTAAAGGGCAACACTATTGCCTAGTCAATTATGTTTATTGCCAAAGCAATGTATCTCCTTTTGCTTTTATATGGCCAAAATAAGGCAGTGTATCTCTAGTGCATTATTTGAGTGTGTGAGATACATTGTTATGCCAAGTAATCTCCCAACTACAAATTCTTATTAGAATGATTATCTAATTGAGTGGAGCAATAGCACTAAACTTGGCTTTTAAATAAATGAAAGGAATGTGCAAAGAAGGAAAGGAAAATCAATCCTATATTTGGTTTAGATGAGCAAAAAAATAAATGGATGAATAGAAACCAAAGATTTCCTACCTCCCTTGTTTTTGTTTCTGACTAAATGGTGGGAATTTGGGGGTCAAGAAATAGCCAAAGGCATCTTCCTTTCTTTTCAATTGTAATAAACCAAACATATGATAGGAAAGAGATGCTCCTTTCTTTTCTTTTCCTATCTTCCTTTCAATTCCATTCTAAGTGCACATTCATTGGCTTCACGGTGCGGGGCATAGCACACAAAATACAATATCCCTATCATGTGTTTGCCAATTTTCTTATCTTTTCACATTTATTATCAAGAATGAGACTACGGAGATAATCTTGCTTTTAAAGTAAACATAAAGATAAACCAAGTTGGTTAGGGTTGAGGCCTTGGACCAATAATTCTAAGGTTTAGTTCCCTCCTCAAGCTTTGCCCAAAAAAGGTAAATTGCCCATTTGGAAAAAACAGTAAACGGAATCCAATCAAGAATTCCAACTTAAAAGTTTCTTGAGTTGTTTTGATTACAGAGACTAGTTGGCATCATGGTCGTGTTTCTATTTCACTTGATTCCAGGACAAAACAATGACTTCAATTCCATTGATGATCTATTTGGTTATAGATCGTCAAAAACCTATGAGTGTACAGTTGAACAACAGCATCAACAAAATCAAATACCTATAAATTCCAAACCACTATGTCCCAACCAATGACGATCTTGCTTCACCCAATTGTCGCCTTAAGCTGGAACAACACGATCACCACAGCGTGCTAGGGAAGCGTTAATTATTGATTCCCAGTTGTTAACTGACTAATTTTAACCCTAATCATAAACTCAGTTACTACAATTGTCAATGAACAACTCGCAACTGTTAAAAAATCGCGGCGGTCAGCATCGATTATCCTAGATTCAGGGTTTCGACTACAGAAAAATTAAAAAGGTGGAGCAAATAAATAGGCGAAAGGAGCAAACCTGAAGGAGTCGAGAGAAATGGGCAGCGCAAGTAGCGTTGAGTTTGAGTGGAAAAGACAGGGATGATATTCGGTGGGAACTTTTGGAGTTGGTATTTATTTTTATTTTTTATTTTTTTTATGAGCGGTTTTGATAAATGTCATAACTTTGAAATTTTGAGTTAAAAAATTTTTTTTAAAAAAATATGAATTAAAAGTCACTAAAAAAACAAAACAATTTAAAAAAAAATCTTATTTATTTTTAATGGATACTATCACGGACAGATGTTCCTTATATGGCGGGGATTAATTGATCTCATTCAAACAAATACTTAAATAAAAAAAGAAATATATATATATATATATATAATTAAAATAAAATTTATTATTGACTCAACTTAATTTATATAATTGAAGATATACAAATTATTTATTAGTTATTATAATTTACTTATTTCTGTAACCAAGTCAAATTTTAACAGTTAATATGATAACTTTAAATATATTTTATTAAAAATAATATAGTTATAATTTATTGAACTAACTTAAAAATAAATCTAACTCCAGAATTAAATAATATAACTTCAGTGTTTTCTTTTCAAAAGCTACTTCAAAATAAATGGTAGACTGGTAACATATAAAACAATAAATTATATTATTATTATATAAAATCAAATAAATGAACTCTATAGGGAAAAAAAAAATTGAATCAAAATTTATCTTAAACTTATAGCATATCAGTGTATAAAAATTTATCATATCGTTTAAACTGTTAAATCCATACCAACACAAAAAATAATAATGGTTTGATAAATATACATATTTTTTAAACTATATCTAAAAATTGCTTATTATTTAAGATATTTAGCAAGATTAATCTAAATAAAATCACAAATAACAAAATGAAGCCCCTTTTAATTTAAATATTGCATTGGACATTATAAAATTCTTCAATGATGATGGATTTTATTGTAATGTTATTTTCTTTGCATTTGATATATGCATATTTAGAATAAGATTATAGTTTGATGTTATTGTAATTATTTGTGTTATTTAGTATTTATGGTTACTTATGTTGGGTTTTGATCACTCCCTTATGGATGCTACAATAAACGAATTATTATCAAAAGGTCGTGTGAGGTTCATGTGAGATTAGAGCATGACAAACGGCCAAGAGACAGGGTTGAGCTTATGTGCTTAAGGCTCGCTCGAGTAGGGTTCGAACGTTGATTCCAGTTTGCCTGTCAAGATACCGCGCTCAAGACTCACTCGAGTGGAGTTCAAGCGCCGATGTTACTATCATTCATGCCCAAGTAGTGCCTACTGGTTATAAAATCGCATAAACACAATTTTAGGGTAAAATTTGAAGTCATTTTCATAAAACGAGCGCCACATAGAGAGAAATGAGAAAAGAGGAAAATATTCAACATCTGATTAAGATCCAATTTAAGTTCCGTTTTTCGTCAAGGTCGGGTACGTCGTTTTGAAGTTAATTTATAGAATCGTATTTTTGTTTAATTACTCTTATTTATCGTTATATTTCTCTTATAAGCTGTTAGGTATTTTGAGAAGATTGTATTCAATCATTCTTCACTCGTAATTGTAGTGAAGGAATTTCGAAATATGTTCTTATAACCGACACTTTTATAGTGGATTATTTCAAAATTTGTCATATAATTTTTTCCTTGATTAAAAATTATTTTCCGTATTAAAAATATTATGTATTATTGTGTTTCTTATGTTCACTAGCTTAGTAGCTGACGTGTGATGAGAGATTCGAGTTTGTTTCGCTGTATCAGATTGTATGTATTCGGATTAAACCCCAACAACTTGTTTATATATTTAACTATAATACTTTAGACTGAATATATTATTATTCAACTCAAGCTACCTAATCAATTCAAACTCTTTGCTCTCGTAGATATCACTGACAGAGGTACCTGTCCGGAAATCAATCACCACTAACATCCCACCATAACAAACCCAAAAAAAAAAACCGTCACAACATCTAACCAATTCAAACTCGTAGATATCACTAACAGGAATATCTGACTGAAAACCAATTACCACCACCGTCCCACCATAAGAAACCCAAAACCTCAACCTCCCAGACCCCCTAGAACTATGCCATAAACTTCTTCTTCACCCCACCCTCAAATTTGAAAGCCCCTCCAACTGTGGTTCCGGAGGGTCACATTGTTAATCAGGATACGGAGACAGTGCTATCACAGGTTTGACTGGTGCGCCTCCTGGAGCTTTAGATAAACCTCCAGGGGATGCCATGGTGACAGCACAAGTGCAGACATGAACATGGGTGGTACACTCAACAATGCCCAATAAGCAAATTCTAGATGCAGGCCATCTCATGGAATTGAACTAAAAAAGGGTACATAAAGGAATTGAGAGAGATTGTTGCCAACTACAGGCCTGATTCAGTAGTCATCTTGGAGCCAATAATTAGTGGTAGTATGGTTAACAGGGTCAGTAATAGTCTTTGGCTTGATGGAGTAGCTATCAGTGAAGCATGGGGCTTTTCAGGTAGCATCTGGGTCTTATGGCACCAACATCTAACTCATTTGGAGGTCCTTCCAATCAGATAGCGGGTGATTAATACTTTGTTCAAAGATGTGAACCATAGGCCTGACTGGATTCTTCCTTCCTATGTCAGACCTCAGCCTAATCTTCAAAGTGTTATATGAGGAGCATAGTAATTTCGCAACCCTTGTCTCCCTCTGCTGGTGTGTGAGGGAGGATTTTAATGGCATTCCCGTTTGTGATAAAAAAAAAAAAAAAAAAAAACGAGGAAGCCGGCCAGCATGAAGAGGTGCACCCAATTTTAACAATGGATGGAGGATTGTGGGCTGCCTGACCTTGGGTCCAGTGGGCATTGGTTCACCTGGTAAATATAAGATCACCCCAGCTTCGGCAAAAAGAAGCTGGATCAGGTGCTGGAAAACATGACAAGGAAGAGAAAATTCCAGTGAGCAACCGTCACAAACTGAATAGTGTATATTCAGGCCACTGTCCAATTTATCTTGACGCTGAGGGCCTGCAAGCTCCTCCAGAACCCCTCAAGCCTATTCAATTTGAGACTATGTCGATTAGCCACTCTGGCAACAAGCAGATTGATCAAACATACATTGGTTATGAGCAATGGAGGCATTGCTCAATATCTGAATACACTTGAGGAGAACCTCAAGGATTGGAGTACGTTGTGCTTTGGCAGCTTAACACAAGCCAAAAGGAAGCTGGAAGTACGCATGCATGGAGTGCAGGAAACATGGTGCAGGGTTTACTCCGTCAGATTAAGAAGAATTAAAAATGAGCTATGGATATCAAAAATATTTTAAATTAAAAGAGGTTTGATTTGATTTGATTAGAAAGGAATTGATTTCATTTTATTTGTAAGATTTTATTTTAAAAAATTATGTCATATTTAATTAGTTAATTATATTTGTTTTTAAATTATCTTAAGATGAGGATTTCTTTATATAATGGCCCTAAACTTTATGTTTGAGGCATAATTGATAAGTTAAATGAAATTTGAGAAATTATAATTCTCTCCTCAATTTATTGATCTATATTTATCTTCCCTCTAATCATCTCTTGGCTTCACTTCTCCCGATTCCTATTCCTCCTCCTCCTCTTCCTTCCCCTTTTTCCAATTTTTTCTCCTTTCCTTCCCCTACATTTCCCCCTTCCCTGCATCACTATCAACTCAATACACAAACATACTTGATAGAAAAAACACATTCTGGTTGCAAAAATCAAGGCTTGACTGGTTTACTCTCAAGGGGAAAGAAACACTAAGTTCTTTTTCATCACAACATTCAAGAGGGGAAGGCATAACTGTATTACAGCCCTGAAGGACAGAAATGGGGATTGGTGCAGAGACAGTTCATCCCTCAAAGTTATGGCAGAAGAAAACTTCGGGGAGTTGTTCAAAGATCAGGGATCCCCCACAACACTCAGCATCTCCCATCACAGTGTCCTGAGATACCAGACTTCGCCCTCAGCGAGTTAGCCTCCCCTCCCTTGATCCATAAGGTGAAAGAAGCTTTGTAAACGAAGAAACCATTTAAAGCACCATGTCCACATGCCTTCCATGCTTTCTTCTTTTAAAATGCTTGGCCTACTGTCAATAATGATATCCATGACACGGTAGGCAAAGCCTTCTAAACTGGGTCCCTACCGGTTGGATCAAGGCATCCTTGATTGTGCTCATTCCAAAGGCGACTGCCCCTGAGTCCTTCAAACAGTTCAGGCCAACTCTCCTTTGCAATGCCACCTATACAATTATTACCAAAGTCATTGTCTAAAGGTTGAGACCCATTCTTAGCAAATTCCTCAGCCTAGCTTACGCTCCTTTATTGCTACCCATGACAACATTATTGCAGCTCAATATGTAATTCAGACTATGTCTAAAACTAGGGGAAATAATATTGGGATGGCATTGAAGATTGATTTGTAAACAACAAATGACCTAATTATGGAGCTTCATGACAGAAACACATGTTGGCGGATAACGGGCGGCCTACTGACCAGAATACAAGAACAATTTCTTCTGTTGGCCGGAATGGATGGCCAACTGATAAAGCAAACGAGCACTGTTAAGTAGAGATAAGAAAAGAGAAACGAATACCAAATTTTACGTGAAAAATCCTTCTGAATTAAGGAAAAAACCACGGGATACTAAATCCATAAAATTCACTAAGTATGAGAAATTTATAGGAGGCGAAAATAAGAATAGAGCAAAAGTAAACAAAAGCCCTCTCACTTTGTTTTCATTCACAGTTCTCTTTCTTTTCACTTTCACTCCTCTGTTACACTCTTTCTCTCTACTTGACTGGCGTCTTCTCCTTTTTCTTGTTCTTGCCTTGTATATCTGTTTTGCTATGTGCAAAGTGTACAAATTTATATACACGCTCCTTACCATAGCCCAACTTGGTAGTTGGTGCTCAACTTCCAATGTCTATTTGCATGTGCACGCCCTGTCATGCAGCAGGCAGCGCATACATACTCCTACAGACCGATTAGCCTTTGGAATCCCGAAAATGACTTCCACCAACCACCCTGTTGCGCTCGCCCTTCTGCTGGTAAAGCTCTGCTATTCTGCACAAAAGAGCACAAACATACACGAACACAGGGAGGAGGAGTTCAGGCGAAAGGGGGATCTAGGGAAGCAGAGGGAATTGGGAGAAGGGAGAAGAGGCAGAAGAGGGAGTCAGGGAAGATTCGAGAGAATAGGAGAGAAAAGATATTTTTCCATATCCCAATTAGTTTCTGACATCCACTATAAACACTGCTTCGAAAACAGAAACGAAAACAGAAAACAATACACGTGTATATGCTGTGGTATGTGTATGTGTATGTATATGCTGTGGTATGTGTAGGTGTATGTATATGCTGTAATCAGTCCATGGTTAGACAAAATCCTGGAAACGTCTCGGTGGTTGAGCTGTTCGGGAACTTCTTCTCAATGTCGGTTGATGATTGGAGTCGTTTATGTTATCCGCAATAAGGCCCGTAACATTACCCGCCCCATCAAACACAACCTTGTCCTCAAGGTTGAAGGAGGGAAACTCTTGGACGAAAGTAGTTGCTGGTTCCCAGGTGGCATCGGCTGCTAGTTGGAATTGCCATTGCACTAAGAATTGATACACCATGCTGCAACACCTTACGAAACCCGATAATTTGGGCAGGAAACAAGATGGGTTGGGACCCCAGCGCTTCAGGAGGGAGCATAGCGGGTGGCTGCTGTGTGTGATCATGACATTTCTTCAATAGCAATACATGGAAAACGTTGTGGATGCGTAAAGATTCACGCAGTTGCAACCAGTATGCTACCTGGCCAATGCGGGCTGTGAATGTATTCGGGCGCCGATCTGCCACCGAAGTTTGACGGTAGGGTTGGAGTTTAACAAAAACCCAATCCCCCACTTGGAACTCTTTATCGGTTCGGTGGCTATCCACTTTCATCTTCATGCGCTGCTGTGCACGCTGCAGGTTCTGCTTGAGCTGGGCTAATGTTCTATCACGTTGAGACAGCAGCTCATCAACTGCAGCAATTTGGGAGGTGCCCTCGGTGTAGTTTGATAGGCCAGGGGGAGGGCAACCATAAACAGCCTCGAACAGACTCATTTTAGTGGAGGAGTTCCACGCTGTGTTGTAACTCCATTCTGCCCAGGGTAGACAAGTCGCCCAGGATAAAGGATTTTCAGTTGCGAAACAACGTAAATAATCTTCCAAACATCGATTTACCACTTCGGTTTGCCCATCACTTTGCGGGTGATATGAACTGCTATGGGACAAAATGGTTCCTTGCAATTTGAATAATTCTCGCCAGAATTTACTTATAAAGAGAGGATCTCGGTCAGACACGAGATTGGTGGGGAACCCATGTAACCGGCAGATTTCCTTAATAAAAACCGCTACCAATTCCTCAGCACTAAAGTGAGAGCTGAGGGCTGAGAAGTGGGCATATTTGGATAGGCGATCAACCACGACAAAGATAACGGTTTTACCACCTGAATTGGGCAAATGGGTAATGAAATCCATTGAGATGGATTCCCATATTTTTCTGGGGATGGGCAGAGGTTGAAGGGTGCCTTGGGGCGCACAATGGAGTGGTTTTACCTGTTGGCACATAGTGCAGCGGGAGATATAATCCCGAACATCCCGATGCAGGTGAGGCCAATAGAAATTGGTGGAGATGCGAATGACAGTACGCTGGACTCCTGCGTAGCCACCGATTGGTGAGTCATGGTATTCATGAAGAATTAAGTCTATCAACGCAGACTCAGGGGGTACCATGATTCTGTTTTTGTAGAAAATCAATCCATCCCTGACGGTATGATGTTCAAAATTCCCCGGTTGCCCTTGAATGAAAGCTATGAGGTCTGACGAAGGTGCATGCCTGCGGTAGAAGCTGCGAAGGGTCACAAGTATAGCCAGGACAAGTTTGGAAACCGCATACATTGATTGACAAGAAGCTGGAGGAAGTCTGGACAGGGCATCGGCAGGGCCGTTCTCCTTGCCTGGGCGGTACACGATGTCAAAATCGTAGCCCGGTAATTTGGTGAGCCACTTTTGCTGTTCCGGAGTGTGGATAGTTTGGTTTAGCAGCGCCTTTAGGGGCTGGTGATCTGTAACAATGGTGAACTTGGCGCCTAGGAGGTACTGCCGCCATTTTTTGACAGCTTTGGTGATGGCATAAAGTTCCCGGATGTAAGTGGATGCAGTTTGCATACGGGGGCAGAGTTAACGACTGAAGAATGCTATGATGTGGCCAGCTTGTGTTAGGGTGGTGCCAATACCATCGCCTGAAGCATCAATTTGTACCACGAAGGGTTGAAAAAAATCCGGCAATGCCAGCATTGGAGTGGAGATGAGGGCTGTCTTGAGGGACTGGAAAGATGCAGCAGCTTCAGGATTCCATATGAAAGCCCCTTTTCGTAACAGCTGGGTCAGTGGGGCAGAAATCTAAGCATAACGGGCTACAAATCGCCGGTAATACCCGGCCAAGCCGAGGAATCCACGTAGCTGTTTGATGTTGGTAGGGGCTGGCCAGTTTTGGACAGCTTCAATCTTCGCTGGATCGACAACCACTCCACTCTCTGATACAATGTGGTCGAGATAAGTTATGGAGGTGCGCCCAAACTCACATTTAGAGAGCTTGGCATAGAAGGAATGGTCCTTCAAGATCTGTAGTGTGCTGGCCAAGTGCTGGCAGTGTAACTCCCAAGAGGGATGTAGATAAGTATGTCATCAAAGAAGACCAAGACATATTTGCGAAGGACCGGCCAAAAGAGAGAATTCATCTCGGCTTGAAATGTAGAAGGGGCGTTGGAAAGGCCGAAAGGCATAACCAGAAATTCAT
The DNA here is from genome assembly GCA_033239525.1 of Nepenthes gracilis. Lineage (NCBI taxonomy): Eukaryota > Viridiplantae > Streptophyta > Magnoliopsida > Caryophyllales > Nepenthaceae > Nepenthes > Nepenthes gracilis. The sequence goes on along the minus strand of BSYO01000008.1, from coordinate 1,854,918 downwards.
AATGACCGTTATGTGTCCGGAATGTCGTTTTATGTATATCATCAGCGTGCATCCTCAGCTGGTGGTACCCGGCCCGTAAGTCCAGCTTCGAAAACACTCTAGCCCCGTGTAATTCATCAAATAACTCCTCCACAGTGGGTATGGGGAACCGATCTTTGATCGTGACTGTGTTGAGGGCCCGGTAATCAACACAAAATCTCCAGCTGCCATCCTTTTTCTTAACCAGTAAAACTGGAGAAGAAAAAGGACTAGTGCTAGGCCGAATGATACCCTCGTCCAGCATGGCTTTGATGAGGATCTCCATCTTAGTATTTTGGAAATGAGGGTACCGGTAGGGTCTAACATTAACTGGTAGGGTATGGGGTTTCAAGGGGATCTGATGATCTGTGGACCGTGTGGGAGGCAACCCTCTGGGAATAGTAAAAACATCAACATACATTGATAGGAGGTGGTGGAGCTTTGTAGCAATTGGTTGGGGAACATTTGGGGGTAAGTGGAGGCAAAAATCAGGAGAGCCCAGATTGGTTTCCAATGAAGGGTCTGGTACCTTGAGGATAGAGAGATGGAAGTAGGATGCTACGGATTGAGTGAGATCTCCCCTCCTCACTTACCCAAGGGTTATAGTGGCCATCAAAGTTGATAGCATGCCATATAGAGTGAGTTGTTTGGCCCCATACTCAAACCGCATCCACAGTGCTTGATAATCGAAGAGCACGGGCCCAATTGAGGCCAACCATTGGACACCGAACACAACATCAGCCCCATAAATTGGTAATAGATACAGATCCACGCCAAGCGTAGCCTTGCCCAGAGCAATCGGGACCTTGGTGCAGAGCCCTTCGCAACTCAGGGACTCCCCATTACCCACTGTGACATTGAGATGGTGGGAGGGTTCAATGGGTAGTCCCAGATATTTAGCCACACGGGTCTGTAGGAAATTGTGGGTGGATCCGCTATCAACTAGAATCACCACCGGTTGGCCCTGGATGTGCCCTTGCAACCGTAAGGTAGTGGCTGCAGAGATACCCTCCAGGGCATGGAGGGAAATGGTCGGTGGAGGATCAGGTTCAAATTCCTGGGTTTGTTCTGCCCAAGCCTCGGGTGTGTCAGAGCCCACTTCCTCACTGGAAGCACCATACAGAGTACCCCCTTCCTCTTCAGCAACCATGCATAAAAATTGCGGGGGCTTACAACGGTGTCCTGGCGTGAATTTCTCATCGCAGTTGAAGCATAACCCATGGCTACGGCGAGAAGCCATCTTAGCAGGGGTGAGTTTTCTTATAGGCAGAGGAGTTGGAGAGGGTTTGGCCACGGTGGATATCAGGTTACCAGTAGGTTTGGAAAAAACAGGCCGATTAGTGGTCGTTCGGGTAGCATGGAGTTTTTCCTCTACCAGCTTTGCCATACCAATGGCGTCTGGCAGAGTGGCTGGCTTCAACAAGAAGAGCTCCCGTCAAATATCGTCCCAGAGCCCCTAGATGAAGCAATTTAGCAGATTAGAAGTGGACAAACCTGGCGTTCGTGTAGACAGTGATTCGAACTTGGCCATATATGCAGTCACCGTGGAGATCTGCCGGAGCTTATACAAAGTGGCTTCATGATTCATGTAAGACGATGGTTCGAAGTGGAGTTCTAGATCTCTAGCAAAGATCTCCCAAGAAAGCAACTAGCGCGTCGTGTGCATCCAGTGGTACCACTGAAAGGCCGCTCCCATCATGTAGAAGGTGGCCATCGTTAGTTTTTGCTCTGGAGGGGTGCCGTGGTACAAGAAAAACCTCTCAATCTGGAACAACCACCCGATGGCATTGTCGCCAGTAAAAAAAGGAATCTCCATCTTGGGCAAACGGATCTGGGAAGAGATTTGTGTTTCTGGTGGCGTTGCGAGTACCATGGGTAGGGTTTGGTTCGAGTTGTGGGAGGTTACAGGGGTCGGGGTTGTGAAGGAGGTCGGGGTAGGTAATAATGGCTCGTTTGAAGCTAATAAGGTATGTCGCTCCAGTCGAGCGAGGGATTGGCGTATTTCGGTAACAGATTGTTAAACATCGGTGAAGGATTGTTGAAATTGCTGAAATTGACAGGTGACGCTCTCGATGCTGTCGAAACGGTTGGAGTGCTGCTGAACCATGCTGACTACACTTGCTAATCCTTGTGAGAGGCCGGCGATGGACTCCTCCAAGGACCGATGTCTGGTTGTCATGCCTTCCGTCATTTGTCTCAATGAGAGCACCAAGGTGTTGCGTTCACCTTTCTGCTGGTGAAACTCTGCTGTTCTGCACAAAAGAGCATAAACATACACGAACACAGGGAGGGGGAGTTCAGGCGAAAGGGGGATCTAGGGAAGCAGAGGGAATTGGGAGAAGGGAGGAGAGGCAGAAGAGGGAGTCAGGGAAGATTCGAGAGAAGAGGAGAGAAAAGATATTTTTCCATATCCCAATTAGTTTCTGACATCCACTATAAACACTGCTTCGGAAACAGAAACGAAAACAGAAAACAATATACGTGTATATGCTGTGGCATGTGTATGTGTATGTATATGCTGTGGTATGTGTATGTGTATGTATATGCTGTGGTATGTGTAGGTGTATGTATATGCTATAATCAGTCCATGGTTAGACAAAATCCTGGAAACGTCTCGGTGGTTGAACAGTTTGGGAACTTCTTCTCAATGTCAGTTGATGATTGGAGTCCTTTATGTTATCTGCAATAAGGCCCGTAACACACCCAAAATGGTAGGTTAACTGTACACCTTTTGTGTACGACAGTCATTCAGATATTCCAAATATAGTAAGTCAACTCTGTTGTCCGTCGTTTCATATTGGCCAATCAACCACACCGTTGTCCGGTTGAAGTAGCCCGTCCCGCTTCTTCAGACGACTCACAACTTATGACAGTCAACATATTGATCGGAAGAGTTGACCGTCCAAAAGACACAGTCAACTCTGTTGACTGGAATTCCTTCCTCCTAGCACATTCGTGCTCCGTCCAAGTCCTAAGGACTTCCACACGGGAGTGATCCCAACAACACACTAGTGATCCCAACAACACACTCCTCACTGGGATTTCAAACAAGCTCACAAACCTAATTATGGTGTAAGAGCTCAACTCAGATCTTCTGGATTGATTTTCTTACAATAAGATTGAAGAAAATGGATAAAAAGAATAATAAAAAAGTTTTTAAAAAAATTGTAAAAAGAATATATAATTTTCAATTTGAGAAGGGAGAGATCTCCAATTAAGCCACAAAGGTATTTTATTGTCTAATTATTTTTATTATATTCTTATATTTATACTGCTGCATTCATAAAAGTTTCATAGTCACTATTGTTCGATATTTTTTTAACTAAACAGGTGCTATATAAGTAAAATGGTTATAATCACGGCAACTTACTGGACCAACTCATCAAGTGCAAGGCGCCTGTCATGGGGCCCAGGACTTGGGATGAAAGTCACGTGCGTAGCATGCCTTCATCTGAGCTGGTGCAACAACCTACGATCCATCACTTCTTTCATCTGACAGCTGATGCATTTCCACATGGGCGAAGGTGATAAGCCTCCTAAACAAAACCAAGATCCACCATATCTCCATTTGACGGCTAGTGCTTCTCCACACGGACAACTGTGATAAGCCTTCTCAACTAACAAAACCATTATCAACCATTCTTCCATCTGACAGTTATTGCTTCTCCATGTGGATGACCATAATGAGCCTCTCACTCTATTTCTACCTTTTCTGTTGTTGCGCCTGACCGTCTAATTTTCCTAACCAGTTGGCCACTTCTTCTCTCTAAACCTCATCAGATGGTCCCGATTTTGCCAAATGGATGGCTAAGATGAGTTTTGCATCTAAGTCACTGTTTTCAGATATATCGTTTTATTTCATTTGCTTTCTTCCTCACCCTTTCAGATATTAATTTATACTAGTACCTATCAAAGCAGCTTGCCCTCAAGGTGAAGATATTTGAGCTTATATATATATATATATATATTCATTTGCTTTCTTTCTCACCCTTTCGGATATTTTTTCATATTTGTATCTATCAAAGTAGCTTGCCCTCAAGGTGAAGATATTTGAGCCTAAGAGAGTAAGGGGGCTCCCAGGTGTTATTTTCATCAGTGGTTCCCTCTATGGCATTCCTTTCTGCTATTTTCCACACTCTTCATCCTATTACATGTTTAGGCTCGGGCAAAATCTCTCCTTTCAAACTAATCGGAGGTAAAAATGGTATCATTTCGAATCTGGATCAAAATTATTTCTTTAGCACAAATACGTGAAACACCAAATGAATTTTGCAAATAGTGGGAGAGCTAACCAGTAAGCCACAATTCCTACCCTCTATGGGATTTCATATGGTCCAAAATATCTAGGTGCTAGTTTTAAATTTTTTTGAAATGTTACTGACTTCTGATTTATGGTTCCAGGCGAATATAAACAAAGTATCTGGCTTGGAACTCCCTCTCCCTTCTATGCTTGTTGTACTACGTTTTTATACGTGTTTGAACTTTTTGCAAATTCTTTTTTAGAAGGTCTAATATTTGGTCACATGTAAATAGCTCCTCGTCCAGTGCCTCATTGGTGGTCATCCTTTTGATAAACCTAGCCAACTTTAGGAGCGGGTGTCCATAGACAACATCAAATGGAGATATTCCTGTTGAAGAATGTTGGATAGTCTTATACCGCCATTAGATCATTGCTAGCCATTTTAACTACAATTTGGGTTTATCACCCACATAGCAGCATGAATACTATTCCAAAAAATTATTCACGATTTATGTCTATCTACCAAATTATGGGTGATAGGTTAAACTTTATTGCAATTAGGTTCATTATAACCTGAAAATTTCCTTCCAAAAAGAGATTGTGAATATGACATCTTTGTTGCTGATTATAGTTCTTGGAATTCCATGTGACTTTACAACGTGAGGAAAAATTTAGTGATTTTTACAACTGTATAGGAATAAGTGAGAAGTAAAAAATGGGTGTATTTTGTTAAACGGTCCAAAACTACCAAAATATTGTTATATTATTGGGATGAGTATAGGCCTTTTATGAAATCCATAGATACATCTAACAGTGGGAGCTCCAGTGTAGGTAGAGGTTGAAGGAGACTGTAGAGTTTCTAATGATCAATTTTTGTGGCTTAACAAACAGAGCACTCTTTGAAGATGTATTTGATGTCACGTCGCATTCCTTTCAACATAAAATCTGCCTTAGCCTAGCTCAAAAGTTTCGGATAACCTCAGTGTCTAGCTGAAGCGCTAACGTGGACCCATTCCATCACTTATCATTTAATTTTCGGATCCTAACCTACGAAAAATGTTTCATTTTTAAAAAGTATCCCATTTTTTAGATACACTTGTTGGCCTATAATATTCTTTTGCGAATTTTGCCAAAGATGGTTCTAAACGTCAGGATCGGCTATGTAAGAGGTCTTTAGGTCGTCAATCCAACTCAAATACAAGTAAAATACAATCATGAGTTCTAATTCCTTCTTTCAAGATAGAGCATTTGCTACCTTATTCTTACAAGCATGTTTGTACACAATGATAATATTATAACCAAGTAGCTTAGATTTTATTTTTGTTGTAACAGGGTCCCTACATTCTATTCTAGAAGAAACTTGAGGCCTTATTGATCGGTTTTGATAGTGCCTATCCTAATAAATAAGATTGCCACTTCTTGATTATCATAACTAACGCCAATAACTCATTTTCATAAGTCGAAAAATGGAGGATCCTCCCATTAAGGTCATGGCTGAAAAAGGCTATCGGTCGTTGCTCCTGCATTAACATGGCTCCGATGCCTATCCCTAAAGCATTAGACTTAATCACGAATCTTTTCATAAAATGAGGCAAGGCCAAAACAGGGAGTTGGGATAGCCATTTTGATAATTTGAAAAGCCTCCTCAACATCATTAGACGAAATAAACACATTCTTTTTCAATAGGGCTGTGAAAGATGCAACTATTGTCTTGTAGTCCTCGGTAAATTTTCAATAATACCACATCATTCCATAAGGACAATGGTCATTGGTGATTTCCAGTCAAGCATGGCCACTATTTTGGAAAGGTCGACTTTTACCCCTTCATTTGAAATCGCATGCCTTAAGTAATTGATCTCTCTAAAAAAAACTTATACTTACTCATCTAGGCATACGGCCGATAATCCTTTAAATTCTGTAATACTTTTTGAATATGCAATTCATATTCCTCCTCCATAGGGCTAGAAATCATAATATCATCGAAAAATACGTGTATGAATTTCTTAATGAATGGTTAAAAAAGATCATTCGTTAACCCTTAAAATGTGGCTAGAGCGTTGATCAGACCAAATGATATTACAACGAACTCATAATGTCCCCCGTGAGTCCAAAACGTGATCTTGGGAATGTTTAATTTCCTCATTTGGATTTGATAATACCCTAACCTCAAACTAAGTTTCGAAAAAATAGTGTCTCCGTACAATTCATCTCATAGCTCACCAATGACGGGAATTGAAAACTAATAATTAATCATTTCGTTGTTTAAAGCCCAATAATCCACACACATTCTCTAGCTCCCATCCACCTTCCTTACTAACAGAACCTAGAATGAATATAGACTTTGACTAGTCCTTAAGATCCCTGATTCGTAGGCCCCGCACGAATTTCTCAATTTTGCTTTTTTGATAATATGGGTAACGGTAGGGTCTTATTGACCTAGATTCATCCTTTAGCACAATTTGGTGCTCCCTGCCCCTACTTGGAGACAACCTCCTTGTTTCCCGGAAAAAAACTTAATTCAAATGATCTTAATAAGCTAATCACCTTTTTCAGTAATTTAAGCATTTCTCTAGATTTAGAGCTATCCATGAGTTTTAGTACTACTACCTTGTTTTCTTGAACAGGAATTCGTGGCCACGCACTCCCCTCCTGCACCGTATCTTTGTCTTTCTTCAATTCTTGCAGACGCATGGTTCTTCCTTTGTTGTAGAACTCCATTTGAAGGGTCAATAAATTCCAAGTGATCAGTCCAAGGGTAGACGAGCATTGTATCCCTAAAACTGCGCCGCACTAACCCAAGGCTAAAATAAGTAAGTTGCTGAGCAAAAAGTGGCAGAATTCATCCTCCCTAGTGGCGATTTGAGCTGGCAAGCACTAGATGAGAAGCTTCCTGATAATGAATGCTTGCTACTAAAGCGTGTTCTTGTCCCTCAGTCTTCATGATGCCGTGGACAGTGTTACACGAAGGAGCCAAAATGGTTAGTGTTCTGCAAAATCTGCCTATGATCTCCAAACCCAAAATGACTGCGATGAAAGAGGAAATGGGCAGTGGGAAATTTGGGCTGCTTTGGCAAATGAGATATCCTCGCGGCGGAGACAATATCCATTCTCCTTGGACTGATGGCGCCATGGAACAGAAACTTGGAACAGGTGAAAATTGAAACTGATTCGCAACTGGCTGTTAAGAAGATTGTGAACCCTATTAATGGCAACAGTCTGCTCGGAGGGGTGATATGTGACTGCAAAAACCTGATGTCCAGGATTTGGAGATGTGAACTGGCGTATGTGCCCAGACGATGCAATCAGACAACCGATCTCATGGTCAAGCTTGACATGAAGCTAAAGACGGACTCCTACGAGTAGATGCCAACATTGTATGCTATATGACAATTAATCGGAGATGATGACCCTTCAACGAGGAAAATGGTTACAAACCAGTTTGTCCGAGGCTGTCTATTGTCTATGTTTTCTTTCTTTTTAGCTCTGTTGAGCCGCCCCCACCCTCTCCAAGGAAAAGTATTTCATTATTGAGACCATAACACAAACCTACAATAAACAAAATGAACCAATTATATATGAATCCCACGTATCAATTGTTCAAAACCACTAAACAAAAATAAATGAATAAAGCAATAGATAAATATAATAACTGCCGGGTAAAGAGCTTTAGATAAGAATATAGGCTTTTCAAACCTCACCATATATGTGAAAAATGACATGTTCAAGATAGTGTTACATTCTTATTGGGATTTGGTCAAAACACTTACTATTAGCGTAACAAAATAAATCTAAATCTTTTGTTGTATGTTTATTATCAAATATTTAAATATAAAGAATATAGCGTTACATGATAACTTTTAATATGAAAAATCTTTTTAAATAAAAGAAATCACATAATAAATTTTGAATAGATTCTTAATAAAAATATTGTCAGTTATAAAATAATTTCCTTTGAAAGTATTTATTATAACCCGAGTGAATAATAGCTGAACACAATCTCAAAATATACTTAACAACTCACATGAAAAAATATGACAAAAATAACAGTAATCAAACAATAATATATTTTAGAAGCGTAATAAAACAATGAATTTTGATATTGATGTCGATAATGAGTTTGAATTTTTACTTTAACCATGATTAATTAAATTAAAATAATTAAAAATAATTAACGTTGAAATCAAATGATGAAAAAAATACGTTAAAAGTTAATTTAGACCAAATTATTTTAAATTGATGGATGCCTGATTGACACTCGGTGTACGCCCATACGTGTTCTAAACAGAGAGATCATGCCTGATTGTCGCTTGAGCAGAGCTCAAATACCATTCTCCGTGTACTGGCGTTTGGTGCACGCCCGATGGACATTCAATTATATTGAGGTAGAATATCAGCACTTGACGTTGGCCCAATGTGACACTCGTGTGCTACTCTACTATAAGTTATGATTGACTAATTTTTTATCATTTTTTATTAAATTTTGAGAGATAGGAGAAAATAAGAAGAGAGAAAAATAAAAAAGAAGTTAGATAAGGTAATTAAAGTGATCTCAAGTAAGATTTTGATAATTTAACATTAAGACAAGTGTATTCTAAGCCTCCTTTCATTTATTGTTAACTTTTTTTTACTTCTCATAATATTTATTATTTTAAATATTTATATACGGTGCATTTTATACTTAAAATATTTGTTTATTACATTCATGAACTCTCACTCTCGCTCCTCACCACTTTTGTGAAAATTATATTATTAGTTCATATAAATTTATTTGTTAAATTATTTTTCTGCAAATATGTTTATACGTGTATTAAGAATCTGATTGAGTGTTCTAATATATCATTAATTTTGTATATAATATTCTTACTTACTTTAAATATTAATTATATATTTTGCATGTCTTAGAATTTTATAAAATTATCCATGCATGTATGTTATTTAAAATAAAATGTTAAAATCTCACAATGTACTAATTTTTTTGTAATTTTGTTTGAGAAACTAGTAATGTAGCATTGTATATTAAAGAACTTGTATATTTAAGTTTTAGCATCATTTTTATACACTATATGATAATTATATGATAGTAAATTTAAAGAAAACTTTATAAATTATTAAAGAATTGAGAATATTTTGTCCAATATGAGAAAATATAATGATTATGTGAATTGAGTAGAATTTTTATTTGTTTATATATTTGACAATTGTAAGAGAATTAACGAGTAGTATATTATAGTGTGTCTTAAAATATTATTGTGATGATCGAGGTACAAACCTATTATCCGTTGACTAAAGTGGCGATTGGCCCCATCTACACGATGATATGTATAACGACATACCTATAAATTTTAAATAATAACGTAAGCCATTGGTTGTTTGGATATAAATATAACATAAATTTCTATTATCCCCTCCTTAGTCGATAAGGCTTTACCGGCTTTTGATCCATAAGATAATCGTGTTTGAACAAATTTTGTATTGTACATTTGAATTAAAGGATTCAAAATGAAAATTTAAAAGTTGTACATATTTGACGTGAAAATTCATGGCATTATATTTGAATTCGATTCATTGTTTCTTTCACATTGAGTTAATGAAAATAGTATGTTTAATTATAAAATTTATATACTTTATTAAGTTTTCAGTTCAATATTATTTCTATTTATTACTACCCCTCTAGATTAACAATTTGGATCACTTGTATGTAAGAATCACAAATGAAGAACTGTTTGAAGATATTAAAATTAGAATTATAGAAAATTTTATATCATATTTTAGTTTTTAAATAGTAACTTATTGTGTTTAAATTATTTGGGACAATAGATTGTTACTAGTGAAATGGTTGCTGGTTTGTCCTATAACAATCGTTACAGATATATTGTACTTTGATTTTGTTTAAACATATTTTTTTATATAAGATTCGGCGTTATGGTATAATTAGTATTTTGGTGTCACTTATGGGTATGACGTATTTTAGATTCTATAATTTTATTGGTTATTATATATATATATATATATGTATTAGGTTAGTTGAAATAACCAACTTGTAATTCACGTCCATTGTTATTTGGATTGTAATTATTGTTAATAAGATGATTATGCTAATTATTATTCGGGTTTAGTACGATGATGTGACAATTGATAGAGAAGAAAACTCGATTCGAATCTCAATTAGATGCGAACTTCATCTTCTTATTTATTTTCTCTGTTATTTTTTTTGTGTGATACTCTTTGTGTTGAAATTGCTCTTAAAATTGCTATGTTATACCATTCATACAGCTCCTATAAACTTTAAAATCACATCAAGTGCGGGTCTTTAACAATCTTAGAACACATGAGCTTCTCACATGTAGTAGATGTGATCCCTATTTGGACAATTCATGTATGTATCATTCAAGCACCGATTGTAAGGATCGGGTTCATAATACTTAGTTTATCAACCTTGATAGGAAGATCAACCTAAATAGCATGATGGTCGGTTAGGATATTTTGTTGGAATAGATTAACGTCAAGAATGGAAAGTTAATCGGTTAGCATGGTTGACCGGTCTTAACGAGAAAATGACTAAAAAATATAGTTGATAATGACCACGGGTGAAATATGATAATGGTCGAGGAAGATAGAAATAATCGAGATGATAATAATTTACCAGAATAGTTAATAATCAATAGTTGATAAATGGTCGAAGTGGAATAGTTGACTGAAAATAATGAATTAATCGGCTAATATAAGTTGATTGGTTAAATAGGAGACCGGAGTAGATAAATAACAAGAATGAAATATTGACTGGTTAGGAGAGTTGACTGGATTAGAGTAAGTTGATCGGAATTAATATCATTGACCGAAATTAGCATAGTTGACCGAAATAATAAAGTTGATTGGAAATAATGAGATAACAAGAATAATCATGAAATAGCAGTCTGTAAATAAGTAGTAATACCCGATGACACTACTAAAGCCCAATAATTTAGAGAAAAATACCGAGGTCACTTGAGAGACACAAAATCCGGAGTAGATTTTCAGAATTCTTTTGCAAGCATGATGCCGAGGGACAGAGTTGGTAAGTCTATTAAACCGAGGACTCTGTGAGTGAACTAGAGACTATCATCAGAATCTGTATAAACCCATATCCTACTCCGTTGAATTCAAAACCTTGTAGGCAAGGGAAGTATCAAGTAGATGACCTACTCTTACCTGCCCCATTCGCCCCGTTGCCTATAAATATCAGAGTTAGAGATTAAAAAAAATACTAGAAAATCTAAAGTGAAGTATGAAGGAGAAGAACGAGAGGAAGAATCCAGGCCAATGTTAAGGGAGTTTTGTAGATTAGGTAAGTGCAACTCAAATTTGTCCTTAACTGTTTCTCGTTCGAAATTTTGATATTATTGTTCTAATGATCTTCTTTGTTATGATATTTTTACGCGATGCATAGTATGATGATTACTTATCATATTTTATGACGGAAATTTATAATCAGCGCATGTGTCATGCTTAGTTCTATGGTAAATGCTTGAAAGTTATGCACAAAAATATTATATTGTATGTTTAATTACTATTAATGAATCAATTTATATGAATAAGGTTTCACTCGTTTGCATAATTTTTGCCACTTGTAAAAGTAAACATTGCTTGATTTTAAGAATTTTGGTCATTTGAAGCTCATGATTTATAAAGAAAAGTTGGTTTTGATATTTGACGGCCGAGTGTTACAGGCCTCAAAAGTAACCATATTTGAGATATGATGGTCAAGAGCTGCAAATCTAAAATGTAACCGTATTTGTGATATGATGGTCGAAAGTTATAGGCCTAAAATGTAGTCGATTTTCAACATTTGATTATGGATTTGCATTCGTTTTGAAAACCAGTTCACATGAAAAATGTCTTAATCCCACGAATGATGCTTTTGCATGTAAAATGCTTTCATTTTATTTAATTAATTTCGTTCAAAACTGTATTTAATGCATGTGTTTCTGCACATAATACCTTACTAAGCTATCGCTCACTCATTACTGTTTTCTTACCCCCAGATGACCAAGAATTTATGCCGGACGAGAAAGAGTGCAGTCGGACGATTTAATTAGACAGAAAGGCTGATTGGGATTTTGTAAAAGGACATGACCGACCTTAATGTATATTTATGGTCATTTTGAAGACTATTGTATAATGAACTCAGTTGCACGAATAAAAAGAATGTTTAGTGCTTTCGCTAAAATTTTTATGTTTTCAAATGATTTTCGGTTCCTATTGACATTTCATACGCCTTTTAGTTCTTGATTTACTGCCGACCAACTTGAACCCCGGACGGTCACACTGTGACCAATCTAGTTTAGGCGACTTAGATTGATCAGCCGTCTATGATCTTGTACACCCGAATAATGAAATTTTTATGTCCACCTGATTATATGCCCTTTTTGCCGAGTTTTTATCCTGGTTATACATATGTATGTATGTTTGATAATTGACGGAGGTCATATGGTGGACTATAACCCATTCCGTCACACCGATAGTCTTAGAATTGTTGCACGACAATCTATCATGTGCCTACCTAACACAAATTCTACTAATTCATTGATAATGCCTTTTTACTTGACTATTATTTGCACAAACCTTGCACAACTTCTAATAACTCTTATTGCTTGGATCCTCTGATCCTCTATCAACCTCATCCCCCTTTCACGTGAATCTCTTGTGACCTCCAATAACTATTGTCACTTGGCTTGCTTTTAATTGATATTCAGTTGACTTTTGCATGAATGTCACATAAATCTTCAACATCCATTGATAATCGGCCGATCTTTAATCAACAATCAACCAACTTTTATACGAATTTTGCACAACTTTTACTTGACTTCCTTGCTTTAGTGTTCTTGCTTTAGTGTTCTATGTGTGAATATTGTTTGTCTTTTGGATAATTATTATATCTGTTATGGTATTCATAAGGAAATGATCTAAAATTTAATAATGTCGAAATAATAAAAGTTTTAATTATGAAAATAGATACTTGGGTTTTTAAATTTATATAAATTTAGCTAACCATATATATTGATAGTTTTAAAATATCATAATATTTTTTATTTTTGTTTGCATAATACAGGCATTTTGATATTTGATATTTAAATAAAACCAAAAAATATTTTCATATTTAAAAAATATGGACCTCTAGATCTAGGAGATCCAATGATTCCTCTGCGTTTGATACACTCCTACACACTTTATAATAGTGTCTTTTATTATAGACAGATATTATTATAAAATACATATGCATATTTAATTTAATTATTAAAAAATAATTCTTGTTAGGTTCAGTATCGTGGGCTGACCAGAAAATTAAAATGTGACAAAGAAGTCTCGTCAAAGTAAAAAATATTTTATTTTGGCAGGAAAGACTATCCATGGCAGGAAAATCAAACTCCCAATGGCAGGAGAATCTTTATTTTTCTTCCCACAGGTTCCAGGCACAGAAAGGGTGGGAGGCCTAAGGCAGAAAACCCCCAAAAAAAGCGGCGCCCGTTTCCTTCCTGTAGCTCACCGCTCATCAGCGAGACGGTGCCTAAAAGGAAGCCCCTGTCAGAGCACCCAGCTCCTCCTTTACCGTAACCGATAAAACAGAGCTTTTGGCTCCCTCATCAATGGCGCCTGAACGCGCCCCTCAACAGAGCACAAAGCTCTCCATAAACGGTGGCCTGCCCTCTTTTGTTGATGGTGAGCCAAGCAAGGCGCGGAGCCCTCCCGTCGCTGGCGCCCAACTCATCCGCTCACGTTACTGGCAAAATAGAGCACAGGTGCTTCCGGCTGTGGCGTCCCACAGTTCCCTCGCGAATCAGTACTAAACAGAGTACAACGTCCACCATTCATGGGGCACAGCTGCGGTGTTCTCAAATTAGGGAGGGTGATGCCCCCGGCAAGGCGCCTCGTGCTCCTAGTGATTCCAGCCAAGAAATAAGAGCACAGGTCTCTCTCTTGCCGCCTCTCTCTCTTTGCTCCTATCCTCGGTGAAACAGGGGCGCGAAACTCCTTGTCAATGGCGCATCTCTCTCTCTCTCTGCTCCCGTTTCTGTCGGAACAGAGCACAGGGCTCTCCTGATAGCGGCGTTCAACGATTCCCTTCCGAATCGGAACCAATCGGCATGAGAAACCCACAACAATGGTGTATCTTGTCAAACAGGGAACAGGGTCCTCTGAACCCGTTGCTTAGCTCCTTCACCCTATTCCCAGCAAAACAGAGGTATAAGGTCCCTGCAATGTAGCCCAGTTGTCACCCAAATCAGATTAGCAGGGAGCTCCTAGCTCCTCGTCAATGACGTCCGTGACATCCCGAAATTCTCGACCAGACCTACCGCTGCTGAGACTTCAGAGAGTGTTGCCCAGCCGCGTTGTTGACGAAGCCGAATGGAACCCCATAAATGGCGTCAGAACCATTGACGAAGCCAGCTGCACTCATATCCTTTAAACAGAAAGGAAAAGCTGCCCCGCATTCCTCCGTACGGTGTTTCCCCTGAAGCGCCATCCAGCACCTTCAAAGCCATATGTTGGGTTATGGGTCACTCCTGTGTGGGCCCATACCCACTCGATGAGGCGGGTGGAGGTCCATATCCTCACCGCATGGAGAAAGATCAAGTTCAGCTCGCTGGATGCTTGAGCGGTTTTTCCAAAATGTCGGCAGCTCGCCTCGTGCTCGAGAGGCGCTCGAGCTGATATTCCAGAATGAGGGCCGCTCGACAGATGCTCGATAGGCGCTCGAGCGGATATCCCAGAATGAGGGCCGCTCGATAGATGCTCATGGCGCTCGGCGGCCGCGGTGATATAAAACGCGGGACTTTCGTTTTTAGGGTTATGCAAACACTTTGAGCGCCGTTCCAGAGAAGAGAAAAGAGAGAGAAGAAGAAGAAGAGGAAGATTTGAGCCTTTGTTCGGGTTTTTAATTAATTTCCAGTCTTCGGTGATCCCACGTACGTGACTCTTGCTACCGTGAAGATTGTCTACCGGGTTCCATCTTTTCTCTTATTCTTTATACTTCTTATCAATTTTGTCCACATTAGTTGATATTGTTTTGGGTGATTTGGGGTTCGTAACTTAGGGTTTGTGTAACCGATCAACTG
The DNA here is from genome assembly GCA_033239525.1 of Nepenthes gracilis. NCBI lineage: Eukaryota > Viridiplantae > Streptophyta > Magnoliopsida > Caryophyllales > Nepenthaceae > Nepenthes > Nepenthes gracilis. Next base: position 1,839,567 of record BSYO01000008.1, on the reverse strand, counting down.
CGATAGTGGAAACTTTGGACTCCGTGTCCCGTGGTTTTTCTCCCTCGTTTCTTAGGGAGTTTTTCACGTAAAAATCTTGTCTTTCTTGTTTGTGTGTGCTGTTCGTGTGCTTGACTTCGCCTATTATGTACTTTATCTCAGTTCAATCAAGCTTTTAAAACTAACAAGTGGTATCAGAGATTTTGGTTCGTGTTGGGTATTGTGAGTTGTTTGAATCAATGGCATATTCTTCGTCGAAGAATCTACCGTTTGGCATTGAGCAGTTCAACGGGTAGGGGAACTTCATTCTCTGGCAAGAGAGGGTGAAGAATATTTTGACGAGAGAAGGGACAGTGAAGGCGTTGAAGAAGAAAGATGAAAAGCCGGAAAAGATGACGAAGACTGGCAAGACAAGAAAGATCTTGCAAATTGCACTATTAAGTTGTGCCTGGCGGACAACACTCTTTAAGAAGTTATTGGCCTAACTGATCCGGCGGAGATCTGGGAGAAATTGGAGAGCCGTTACAAGTCAAAATCTTTGACAACCAGATTGCATGTGAAGAAGCAGTTTTATGGCTTGCGGTTATCAGAAGGAGGGAGCTTTGAGAAGCACTTGGATGAATTCAACCGGATATTGACGCAAATGTCTCGCTCTTGATGAGAAAATCAAGGAGGAGGACAAGGCATGGTTCTCTTGGCTTCTACCCGGCCTCCTATGATCACATCGTCGCGACCTTCTTTGTTCGGCGAGGATACCTTAAAGTTAGATGAAGTTATTGCCTCTTTGCTTATGAACGAGTCCAGGCGGTCACAAGGGATATCATCGTCTTCTCATTACGAGGTGCTAGTGAGTGAATCCGGGAAGAAGTAAAAGTCGCCATCGAAATCGGGAGAAAAAGGACTTGACAAGTCACGGCCCGGATATCAAAATTTGGAGTGCCATCACTGTGGCAAAAAGGGCCACATCAAGAAGCACTGCTACAAATGGAAGCGTGAGAATGCTGAAGGTAGTGAGAAAAAGATTGACAAGACTCGGGAGGAAGAAGGGGCCGATCTTTGGCTAGTGTGCCAAGAGGATGAGGTGGTGAATCTGGAAAATCTTGAGACTAGTTGGGTGGTGGACAGTGGTGCTTCACTTCACGTCACGTCACGGAAGGAATTTTTCACATCATATACTCCTGGCGATTTTGGAGTGTTGAAAATGGGCAATGAAGCCATGTCCCGTATTGCTGGCTATGGTGATGTGTGTCTCACCACAAGTAATGAAACCAAGTTGCTGTTAAGGGACGTTAGACATGTTAGGATGTTGGGATGAATCTAATCTCTACTGGTAAGCTTGATGATGAGGGTTTTTGTAGCACCTTCGCGCGGGAGCATGGAAGTTGACTAGAGGGTCTCTAGTTGTGGCTCTGGCGAGAAAAGTTTCTAATTTGTATATGTTGCAAGCCTCGATTACAGCGCAGGAGATGTGCATGTTACTAGAGATGAGGAGCTTTGATTTGTGGCACCGTCGGTTGAGTCACATGGGTGAGAAGGGCTGACTGTTTAGCGAAGAAAAGCTGTCTTCGGGTGTGAAGACAGCTCAATTGAAGACTTGTTCTCATTGCATGGCTGGAAAGCAATGACGGATTTCATTCAACGGCAACTCATCTACAAGGAAGATGGATCTCCTTGAATTGGTCCACTCCGACATATGTGGTCCATTCAAGGTGAAGACTCTTGGATGTACACTCTATTTCATTACATTTATTGATGACTGCTCTCGAAAATTATGGGTGTATCCGCTGAAATCGAAGGATCAAGCTCTTATGTTCTTCAAGCACTTTCATGCTTTAGTTGAGAGGCAAACGGGAAAGAAACTGAAATGTATCCGAAGTGATAATGGTGGGGAGTACATCGGAGCTTTTGATGAGTACTGTCGATCTCATGGAATTCGTCATCAAAAGACTCCACCGAAGACACCGCAACTAAATGGGGTAGCCGAAAGGATGAATGAGACTTTGATGGAGAGGGTCCGATATGTGCTTTCGGAGTCGAAGCTCCCTGGATCGTTTTGGGGGGAAGCCTTGAGGGCCGTGGCTCATGTTGTCAACTTGTCACCACACGGTACCTTGAATGGTGAAATTCCTGAAAAGATATGGACCGGAAAAGATGTATCCTACGATCACTTGCGCGTATTCGGATGCAAGGCTTTTGTTCACGTTCCCAAAGATGAAAGGATCAAGCTGGAGTCAAAGACCAGACAGTGCATATTTTTCAGTTATGGGAAAGATGAATTTGGGTATCGTTTGTATGATCCAATTGAGAATAAGCTGGTTCGATCTAGGGATGTTGTATTTGTTGAGAACGAGACTATAGAGAATATCGGCAAAGGTTCAGAGTTTGTCTCAAGGATGATGACAGCCCGAGCACGTGAATCGAGATCTTCTCCACACTGTTAGTCGCCAGAATGAAAGTCAAGGCAATCTTGAAAATGAAGAAGATCACGAGGCTGCGCAGTGCCCGAGAGTGATGAGGATGAGGCTATTCCTCCCGACACCTGCGAGTCTATTGAGCTGTTCCACTCCGACGATCCACGAGAGATCGAAGACCTCCTACTCGTGCATCGCCCGAGGAGTATGTGTTACTCACGAGACGGAGGAGAGCCCGAATGTTTCGAGGAAGCTATGGAGGATGAACACAAGGCGGAGTGGATGGAAGCAATGCAAGAAGAAATGGCATTGCATGAGAATCACACTTTTGAGTTGACAAAGGTGCCGAAGGGAAGAAGAGCATTGAAGAACAAGTGGGTCTTGATTGAAGGCAGATGAAAACGACTCACGGTATGAGATACAAAGCAAGATTGGTTGTGAAGGGCTTCAATCAACGGAAGGGTATTGACTTTGACGAGATCTTTGCACCCGTGGTAAAGATGTCTTCCATTCGAGTGGTGCTCGGGTTGGCTGCTGTTCTTGACCTGGAGGTAGAACAGATGGATGTGCGGACAGCGTTTCTTCATGGTGACCTTGAAGAAGAAATCTACATGGAGCAACCGGAGGGATTCCTTGTCAAGGGGAAGGAGAATTTGGTGTGTTATCTCAAGAAGAGTCTGTATGGCTTGAAACAAGCACCAATGCAATGGTATAGGAAGTTTGAGTCTGTCATGATCAGTCAGGGCTATCAGAAAACGATCTCGGATCATTGTGTTTTTGTTCAGACTTTCTCAGAGGATGATTTTGTTGTTCTTTTGCTCTATGTGGATGATATGTTGATTGTTGGGCGTAATACCTCTCGGATTACGGAGTTGAAGCGACAACTTGGGAAATCCTTTGCTATGAAGGATTTGGGACCGGCGAAGCAAATTTTGGGAATTAGAATTTTTCGCGACCGCAAATCAAGAAAGCTATGGATGTCACAAGAGAGCTACGTGGAGAAAGTGCTTCAACGCTTCAATATGGAAAAGGCAAAATCAGTAAGCACACCGCTGGCCAATCACTTCAAGCTTAGTACTCGTCGATGTCCCTCTACTGAAGATGAAAAGGCACGCATGAAAGGTATACCTTATTCTTCAGCTGTAGGTAGCCTAATGTATGCCATGGTATGTACGAGACCGGATATAGCCTATGCTGTGGGAGTTGTTAGTCGGTTTTTATCAAATCCCGATAAGGAGCATTGGTCCGCTGTAAAATGGATTCTGAGGTATCTTCGAGGAACTTCCAAGCAGTGTTTGTGCTTTGGAAACAATGAGCCTCTGTTGGTTGGATATACTGATGCAGATACGACGGGTGATGTCGACTCACGAAAGTCTACTTCGGGATACTTAGTTATGTTTGCAGGAGGAGCTGTTTCCTGGCAATCGAGATTGCAGAAATGTGTTGCTCTCTCTACTACTGAAGCGGAATTCATTGCTATTACGGATGCAAGCAAGGAGATGCTATGGATGAAAAAGTTCATTCGGAAACTTGGTCTCAAGCAGAACCGGTATGTGTTGTTTTGTAACAGTCAAAGTGCAATCCATCTTAGCAAGAACTCATCCTTTCACGCCAAATCAAAGCACATTGATGTGAGGCATCAATGGGTGCGGAATGTTATCGACACGGGTTCGTTGGTGTTGGAAAAGATCGGGACCGAGGAGAATGGATCAGATATGATGACCAAGACATTACAAAAGGGGAAGCTTGCAACTTGCTGTGCTATCGCCGGGATGACGGTGTATGGCCCCACACAGTCGTGAGGGGAAGTTTATTGGGTTATGAGTCACTCCCGTGTGGGCCCATACCCACTCGATGAGGCGGGTGGAGGTCCAGATCCTCACCGCATGGAGAAAGATCAAGTTCAGCTCGCTGGATGCTCGGGCGATTTTTCCAGAATGTCGGCAGCTTGCCTCGTGCTCGAGAGGCGCTCGAGCTGATATTCCAGAATGAGGGCCGCTCGATAGATGCTCGATAGGCGCTCGAGTGGATATCTCAGAATGAGGGCTGCTCGATAGATGCTCGCCAGCCGCTCGAGCGGCCGCCGATGATATAAAACGTGGGACTTTCGTTTTTAGGGTTATGCAAACACTTTGAGCACCGTTCCAGAGAAGAGAAGAGAGAGAAAAGAGAGAGAAGAAGAAGAAGAGGAAGATTTGAGCCTCCGTTCGGGTTTTCAATTAATTTTCAGTCTTCGGTGATCCCACGTACGTGACTCTTGTTACCGTGAAGATTGTCTACCGGGTTCCATCTCTTCTCTTATTCTTTATACTTCTTGTACGGGCTGTCCACATTAGTTGATATTGTTTTTGGGTGATTTGGGGTTCGTGTAATGAGGTTTGTGTAACCGATCAACTACTGATAGTGGAAACTTTGGACTCTGTGTCCCGTGGTTTTTCTCCCTCGTTTCTTAGGGAGTTTTCCACGTAAAAATCTTATCTTTCTTGTTTGTGTGTGCTGTTCGTGTGCTTGACTTCGCCTATTACGTACTTTATCGCGGTTCAAACAAGCTTTTAAAACTAACACCATATTCATCCGCCAACAAGGAATATCCGAATGGGTGAGGGCCATCGCGCCCTGCATCTCTTAGCTGCCTTTTGCGAGCGCACCCCCAAGCGGGGACATCTCCAAACTGCTATCAACGGGCACATTACCAAGCCGCCCTCCGCCAGCACACATCTAAGTCGCCCTCTGCGGGTGCACTGTAATGTCCTCGGGTACCCGCTTTTGAATATTATCCGCTTTGTCACACATGCGTACGATTTTGTTCCTAACAGATGACCTCCACCGCCCCCAAAATGCGTCCACAAGGGAGAGGTATCCACGTCCTTATAAGGTACGCTTCGTTTCCCTCCCCATTTGATGTGGGATATCACAGCCCACTCCCATTTGGGAGCCCAGCATTCGCATTGACATATCGAACCGGACCCCGCCTTTGATACCATTTGTAACGTCATCGGGTACCCACTTGCGAATATTGTCCGCTTTGCTACACAGGCGTACGGTTTTGTTCCTAGCAGACAGCCTCTATCGCCCCCCAAAACGCGTCCACAAGGAAGAGATATCCACGCCCCTATAAGGCACACTTTGTTCCTCTCCCGATCCGATGTGAGATATCATAGTCCATTAACATTTTGGGGCCCAGCATCCTCGCTGGCATACGTGGCCCAGGTTCTAACTTTGATACCATCTGTAATGTCCCACATCGGATGGGGAGGGAAACGAAACGTGCCTTATAAGGGCATGGATATCTCTCCCTTGTAGATGTGTTTTGAGGGCGGTGAAGGCCGTCTGTCAAGAACAAAGCCGTCCACCTCTGTGGTAAAGCGGACAATATCTATAAGCGAGTGCTTGGGGACGTTACATGCACCCCTAAGCGGGGACATTTTTAAGCCGCCTTCCGCGGGCGCACCCCTAAGCGGAAATATCTCCAAGCTGCCCTCATCGGGCGCATCCCTAAGTCGCCATCTGTGGGCGCATTCATGGAGCTCAGGCCTCTAACACATCCCTCACACACTCTCCTCATTCATGCATCTTAAGCATGCTTTCATTCGTTTACTGTGGAAGTTTTCTGATTTGAACGTCGGAATATTTTCGGTGAGAAAAATCCCATCGGGCCTCTAACCTCCTATTAGTTAGTTATGTTGTACAGTTATCAGATTTATAGGGACGGAGACCAGACTTACTTGCGATCACCTCTGGACGACGAGGAATCCGAAAACTCCCCAATCTGTACGACAATTGAGGACTCGGGGCGTAACAATATTTATTTTTTTACTTTATAATTTCTTTTCCTAGAAACACATAAAAATGAAAAGAAATTATTTTTAAAATAATTAATTAGTTATTCAATTGTAACTTAGGAATAATCTTGATTGCCAGAAAAAAACTTAGGAATTATTAGTAAATTAAAAGTATTTTTTTAAATAAGTAAAGTCAATGTCAAAATGAAAAGTGGCAAATTAGCCAAAGCGGGAAAAATAATTCAAAATAGTGGGGAAGGCTTAAAGGCGGGAAAAATACAAAAAAAAAAAAAAAAAAACAGTCGCCGAGAAATTGGTTCGGAAGAACTTCCATAACTAGCGCAGTCGTTTACAGCTACTCCGGTCACTCTGCTTCCTAGTCTCGATCAGCCATCTATGCAACTCCATCTATCTCCTCCGTTCGCCGGATCTGGAAATTTATTCCGATAATGGAGAGAATTTACGTGACCGTTAGGGCGAGGCCACTCTCTCCAGAGGAAGCGAAGTCAAGCCCTTGGCGAATCTCCGGCAACACCATCTCCGCATACAACCAGTCTTTTAAATTTGAATTCGGTACAATTTTTTCTATCTACATCATTTTTCTTTGCCTACGTTTTACTACTGCTTTTGCATGATTCACCCTCTTAGGGTTTAACATTCTATTTACTTCTGTTGTTTTTTCTTTTATTTTCTGGTTCCTAGATCGAATTTTTGGAGAAGAATGCAAGACCAATGTAGTATACGAAGCTCGCACGAAGGAGATCGTCGGTGCCGCGGTTTGCGGTTTCAATGGTTCGTTCTTCACCTCATTTCAATATTTGTCGTTCTAGGAAACTTGTTTTTTTATTTCCGTCTTTATTTGATTGCTGGGAATGGTAGCATCACTGTTAAAGTTGTCCATTTTGCAAAAGACCTGCTATTGTGCTAAAAAATCAAATTAGTCAATCAAGTAGAAGCCACGTTTCTGATTGCATACAATATTAGATGACATAAACAAAGGAATAAAACAATTTTTGCAACAAGCGGGGAATTTGGAGGGGAAAACATGGCTGTAAGGAAGGATTCCTACTATTGTCATTGTTATTGTCTGTCTGATTTCCTTGCTTCACAAGCTCTACCAGCGTCAAATGTGCAGCATGTGAAACATATCCTACATTACTTAATGACAGGTACTGTATTTGCTTATGGACAAACCAATAGTGGAAAAACACATACTATGCGGGGGTCTGCCATTGAACCTGGTGTCATTCCTCTAGCTGTTCAGGATTTGTTCGATATAATACAAAAGGTACTATGGGTACATTGACATTTTTTAGTACAATTTGTCACAATATTTGGATATACATTGTCACCATTTTATAACCATGTCAAGATTTGTCAATCTCGTTGTCACCAATTTGTTTTGAATTATGATTCACATTTGATTTAGCACTGATAAAACCATTGGTCTTTCTATGGCAAATATTTTATGTAAAACGTTGGCTTTGTGAAACAAAATTGCATTCAACAGGGGAGATTTCTGAAGTTGTTTAATGATACACAACAATTGAAGTGTCAAGTGCCATACTTTGTGGTTTATTATTGCATTAGACAGTTTACACATGGTTTAAGTAGAATGATCACTCTATGATACTTTCAAGGGCCAAATATCTTGGATGATTATGTAGATCATTATCTACAATCCTCAGGCTTTATTATGCGTATATACCATATATGAGATCTTCACTGTACTTATACTAAGAGACGTTTTTTTATTAAGATTCTTATTTTGTCCGTATGATCCCCTCCAAGGTTACAGACCGGGAGTTTCTATTGCGCATGTCATATATGGAAATTTATAATGAGGAAATAAATGATTTGTTAGCCCCGGAGCACCGAAGACTGCAAATTCACGAAAGCCTTGAGGTACTGTATTGATATTTTTCCATGTCCCGACAAGTTATAGAGTCTTCTTCCCTCTCTTTCATCATTGAACCAAGACTTCTTACTGTTAATAATGAAAGGAGTTTATTTATATTCATTTATCTTGACAGCGGGGAATCTTTGTTGCTGGTTTACGAGAAGAGATTGTTGCCTCTCCTGAGCAAGTCCTTGACTTTATGAACTTTGGAGAATGTAAAGTTTTGTTCTCTTTTTCTTTCTAGTATTTGGAATTACATTTTGTGGGATACTTTTGACATGTTTGTTTTAGAGTATATGGCATTGATAAATCAAACTTGTTTCCAGTGTAACAGTTAATTGACCATAAAAAGTTCCAGGTTCTAGTGGGTATATGTTAACACTATACCATATATTTACATATAATGCCTACAAGTTGCCTTGTTTGCAAGAGGCATATCTGACATATTTGGTTCTATTCTGTTATTTCTTCACTAGAACATGAACTGTTTATCAAATTTAAGTTCATAGGTTGTGGTAGGCATCCTTGATTACTCAACTTCCAAAAAGTAGAAAGAGATGGGTTTTTGAACAATTGCATCTTGCAGGATACTTCGATGGAATATTAATTTTTTGTTCTCTCCTTAAGGTAGTTGTATCTTCTAACCTTATCAATTTGCAGCTCATAGACACATTGGAGAAACGAATATGAACCTATACAGTAGTAGATCTCACACAATATTTCGCATGGTATAGCTCTTGCTCATTCACATCTTTATGCTGTTGTGGACATATAAGCTCATTGTTTTTACTCAATTATTACCTAGATAATTGAGAGTCGGGATAAAGCAGAGGATGAAGATTTGGGCAATACTTGTGACGCTGTTCGTGTCTCTGTTCTGGTATTTATCACATCAATCAATGTATCCAGTGCCTATTTCCTTTTCAGTGTAGATAATCAATTCAATATTTCCTATTGTGACGGGTATTTTTTATATTTATTTAAGATATTTTTTTCTAGTTTCTTGTAATTTCATATTTATTATTGTGCTATTTGGCTGCTTTAGAACTTAGTGGATCTTGCTGGTTCAGAGCGTGCTGCAAAAACAGGTGCAGAAGGAGTGCGTCTAAAAGAGGGCTCACACATCAATAAAAGCCTGATGACACTTGGGACTGTTATCAAGAAGTTAAGTGAAGGCGCAGAGAGCCAAGGGTAGGATTTCTTGGTTGTTCAATGATTGCTTGAACACAACTTTTCTCCCAATCTTACAGTATGCTTGTGTTATGTTTCTTACATGCGGCAGGGGTCATGTTCCTTATCGAGACAGCAAACTCACACGCATTCTTCAACCTGCACTAGGTGGTAATGCAAACACTGCAATAATATGCAATATTACCCTTGCTCAGGTTGGTCATGCTTGATGCCACCCTAGAGCTATCTTGAGTTGAAAATTTTCATTGATTCGCTAGGAAGTGAAAATAAGCAAAGACTCATTTCACAGTATGTGTTCAGGGGTTCAATATGGCAATCAATAAAAGAGAGGTAACAAGCATGTATAGTGTTTTGTAGTAGGTTCTCTGTAGTCGTGTTACCAGGGGTCTACATGATGTTTTCAAATTGATCTCAAGTCATTTGAAATGTTAATCCATTGATGCTACATCTAATATTTTTTTCTTCACATTTCAGAATTTGGGGTCAACTTAGTTTCAGCAACATTCTAAGAAATTAATATCTTGGAACACCAGTTTGTAAATGCTAGAGTGGTTGGTGTAGCTCAGTGATGGAGATTGTTGGACAGAGTTGAAGCCTTGCCTCGGGATTTAAATCCTAGGACATGGCTGGACTTTAGTTTATCAAATTTTCGGTGTTTCAGCTTTTAGAATTTCACTATCAAAGGTTGATTTTTTTTTTTTTTTCCTTTTTAAGTTGGATTGCTCCCCAAAGGCGAATCTTGGTATATTGTTATGCTTTATCCATTGTGACTTGATGATCATCAATTTAAACCACAAAAATAATTTCTGTCATATAGAGATAAGATTGTATACATTTGATTTTCCAAAGACTTCACAATGTGGAAGGTTTGTGCAATTTAGCAGGATTGCTCCCCATATAGACCAGCTTCTAATTAGCAGCTTATTTATGCTACTTAATGGTACTGCGAGACTGAAGACTATAATGAATATTCAATTGAGATAGTTGAGTTTCAGTTCTATTATGTATTATGTTTTGATTCCTTGATTTCTTTTATTTTTGATCACTAAATTTCTCCTTTTCTACACCACTCTTTTTTTAATCAACTGATTACAAACTTTGAGAACAATTCACGCACAATTGCTTGTTTAGTCCTTTTCATATGCATTTTTGATAATTACTTACGTGAATATGCTTTTGTGGCTAAATTTTCTGTCATGTTAGATTCATGCAGACGAGACAAAAAGTAGCCTTCAATTTGCGAGCAGGGCTTTACGTGTCACTAACTGTGCACGTGTTAATGAGGTCTCGTGTTGTTCAATCTCAACTTATCCTGTTTTTACAATATAATACTTTGACAGCTCGCTTTCCATTGTCAATTTATCTAACTACACATTTGATTTAACAACTAAGCTTCTCGAGTATTTTATTTATTGTTTTCTTAATTACTTGAATGGCATTATTTGTATTGTTCTCTAGATTTTGACGGATGCCGCCTTGTTGAAACGACAAAAGAAAGAAATTGAGGAGCTTCGAGCCAAATTGAAGGTTTTCCTCCCTTCAATTATATATTTAGTTATATCTCTATTACTTACAAGTTTCATTTGTAAACTTTTGGTTGAGAGAAATAACTATTGATTTTAACTCATTGCAGGCTTCTCATTCAGAACATCTTGAGGAGGAAATCCTTAACCTGCGGAACACATTATTGCAGGTGTGATGCATTTTCTGTATGGAATCTATCAGGAAATTTTGTATGTCTTTGAAAATTTCAAGATTTGTTCTTAACATCTTATAGACAGAATTGGAGAGAGAACGGATAGCTTTGGAGTTGGAGGAGGAAAAAAGAGCTCAATTGGAACGTGAGAAGAGGCTACAAGAACAAGCAAAAAAAATCAAGAACTTGAGCTCAATGGTTCTTTACTCGAATAGGGATGAAACTCATGATCATCACAAAAGGGTATGGTTTGGAGATGGATATCATTTATTTCATATCTTTAGTGTTAATGTACATGTTTTAATATGATTTTTCTTGGAAAGTGACTACTTTATATAATTTTAATTACTTACATTCTACAACTAGTATTTACTGATAAATATTATGATATTTGTTATATTTTTACTATTATACTGTAAATTTAATTTTTTTTTTGCTTGTATTTTACTGACAAGTGTGCTTAAGAGTGAATAAACCTGTATGCGATAGGTGAGAGGCTCTCACGTTGGAGTTGTCACCTCTTTTCTATTCTTTATCTATGCATACTTAGACTAGGCCCTACCTTTGGAGTTCATTTTTGGGAACCATGTATCAGGAAGCTCCCTAATAAGTATATGTGAACTAAGTCTTATCATGACTTTTGAGATTTATGATTTTGATAACTAATTGCTAATATTCTTTGGAGTAACTTTACTTTGAAATTTGATCTGAATTTGGTTTTCAACGGTAAGTTAAAATATTTGAATTTCTTTTTTTTTTGTTGCTTCTATTTTTTGTCATCTTAATTATTATATATATTTTCGAGTAAGTTAGTAAGAATCCTTCGTACTAATTTTAATGTTTTTCAAAACTGTGACCTATATGAATTATTATGATACACGGAATTCATATTCTAAAGCTCATTTGCTGTGTAATATGTGGGAATAACATACATAGTTAAAGCTCCCGCCTTCTGAATAAGGAGAGTTGTAAAAGAGGGGTGACCAATGTGGGAGGCTTCCACATTGTGGGGTGGGTTATGTGTATTAGCCTTAACTTTGCATTGCAAGTATGGTATTTCCATAATTTAAACTTATGACTTTATCTCACGATAAAAACAAATATATAAGTTTACACTAAAATTCATGAAAGTTGTGCACAAATCCCCTCTTCTCTTTCTTTATTGCAACCTAGATATGCTTTGTTACAGTTTTTACCATTTTTGTTAACGTGTTTAAGTATGATTGAATTAGAACTATGTGAGGTTTTATTAGTCATTGGATACATTTTTGTGAATACTGTTATTGAAAACTTTTTGCTAGTTCTACCATTGTCTTCGTCATACACATAGTTGCATTCCAATGTAAAGGAATTATCTGTATGATCAACCCTGTATTGGGGTTGCTATTAATGCTAAATAAATTTTATCTTTCGTCTTGTTACTATTGATACCACTTCTTGTTTCCTTAACTCTATCAAACTCTTAAGAGTCATGTATATTCTTTAACTAAGGGTATCTCATTGGTTTTTGCAGGGTAAGAGGAGGGGTACATGGTGCCCTGGTAATCTAACTCGGGAGACTTCCAGTGAAGTAAGTATTGTGTCCATGACTATGTACTTGTCTGCCTTTTTGTGTACTTCGTTTCCTGTTAGACTTCCACATAATTGGCTTCTCATGAATTTCTGCGTGCATAAAGTAGGATGGTGCACAAACAAGAAAATCATCAACTAGATTGGTGTATCCATTGGAGAACATAGAGCATGATATGGCTTGTTGGTTGGCAATCTTGCTACTGTCACTTAATTCATCATTCTACCATTGCCCTGGCAATGGTTTTATGCGCCCTAAATTTTGACACGTTTCCTAAACCATTCCTAGACTGAAATCGAGGATTTGCATAGCCTGGGAACATGTTACCAGAAATTGCCATGCACTTACAGGTCCATGATCGTTCCATATGCCTTTATTAATGATTTCATAGTTTTTTTTTTTTTTTTCATTTTATTAAATATTTGCTGTATTATTGTTCATTATAGTTTACGCTTATCCTTTCAAGCCTGTGAATACTAGATATTTTATATTGTGCATAATTAATAAACAATCGCCTGCCCCCTCCCCAAAAATGAAAAATGAGGTGCATGCTGCAGTGGTGGTGCCTTCTGGATATGTATACAAGGCTTATTTGTTTGCTATTGATTAAGGTAGCAATATTGCCTACTGTCAATAGGACAAGGGTGACTAAGAATCTAACCTAATATCTTTGTTATCCCATTTATTCTCAATATCAAGTGTTTTCATATAGCTCAGTCCTTGCAATTGTTTCGTGATTCAAAACAATGCTAGGTTCAGATGCCCCCGTTCTGAATGCTTATAGTGTTTTCATTGATCCAAATATAAAATAGTGCTTTGATTGCATCAGCATATATGGTGCAACCCAACATGCTTACGCCCGTACTAAAGTAGGAAGCTGATCGAATTCGTTTGGTGGCATAAGCCCGCATCTTTTGTGCACTTGAAGTTTGACTTTTTAGTTTATTGAATCTTGTATCGCCGTATTCACATCGTTATTCATTAAATTGTTAGCCACTGATTCTTTAGCAATACAACCGTTTCACTGCATTGCTTCCTTTGTATAAGTTTGATGCAATACCACCATTCCAAGGCGCCTTTATATGTCAAAATTATGGTAGTAACCCTGACACAATTTGTTGCGTGTTTGACCTCAAGCAATCAATGTGCCAGGTTATTCCCCTCCCTTTCCTCCTTGCCAACTTTGGATCCTCGCTTTGATGGCCTCTCTCTGTTTGTGTGTGTGCCTTTCTCTCATTGTGTCTTGCATACGTTTTCTTATGGTGCTTATGAGTGGCTCCTACGGCAACTATAGTACTTATTGTACATGTGGCTGCTTACACAGTTAATTGAATCTTGTCAGTATGATCACAAGTGTTCTCACTTCTCATTGTATTCTAGAATTGTGGAACCATGTTTTTTGGAATGTGATATAGATATAGCGATATTTTTACTGTCAATTCAGGCATCTACCATTGTAGAATCAAAGACTCCGGTTGTTGGATCAATGAGAGCGGAGCGTGAGGTTGGACCTCTTCTTCCTTTTGAAGAACTTGTAAATGGAAGTGGAACTGATGCAAATAATTGCTGTAATCTAGAGGAGAAGTCTATCAACACTGTTCCAGAAGATCGGCTTCCAGATCCGTCAATTTTGTTGAATGTGACGAATAGGAGAAAAGTGCTATCTAAGAAGAAAAGTTCTCCTCTGGTTTGTACTATGCTGTCTTCTTCTTCTTTTTGATCCTCCTCACCTGAAATTTTATTGCATTTTCCTTCAATGATCTAATAATTGTTTTTTTGCAGGAAAACACTGAACTACTAAAACATGAAGCAGAATACCAGGACCTGTTGCTGCAGTTTGAAACTCAGGTTCTAATATATACCTCACTTGTCCCTTCCTTGCACTGACCTGAAGTACAGTAGCGCAATATGATCTTTCATCTTCTAATGGCAGAGGATTATGTATGACGTACAAATTGAATGCTTGAAAAGAAAGCTGGCAGATGCTGATGTGACAGATTACGATCGTCCCACACATTTGCTGAGTAAAACTGCTTTTTGTGCTGCTAAAAACACATATTCTAGGGAATTGGAGGCAAGTTGGGACACTTGAGATAAATATCTATTTTTTCCGTTTTTGAATAGTGTTTGTTGAGATAAATTGTCTATAGATGGTAAAAACTAGAGAAGTGTCATTGTCTTTTTGACTTTTCAGTATTATCGTTGTTATATTATTGCCTTTTCAAATCATACTTTGTTGGGTCTTTCAGCAGAGCAATTCAGACTATATGGACCAGCTTGTATTAGAGGTTCAACAAACATTGACTGAAGTTCAATCCTTGAGAACTTGGACCAACAGCATCTCATCATTTGCTGCTGAACTTCAACAAGGATATTCCTCAACACTTCACTTATTTTCAGTGAGTTTTCACGTCATAAAATGTTGCCAATTCACTTGGTTGGACTTAAAGATGTTATTGATGATGTATTTCTCTTGTAGGATTTTCCATCAATTTTGCAATGATCATTATCGAGGCTGTTGCCATGACCCTCTTACTATGTTTTCTGTTGCAACCTATATTTCTGATTTACAATGATTTTTTTTGTCTCTATGGATGCAGAATTTTAAGTTGTCACTGTGCCAGAGCTCGCTGCAATTAAAAGCTAGCTATAATGACTATGAGAAGTTGAACAATTTGTTGAAATATAGAGTAGTGGAACTTGAGAATGAGAAGGTTAATTCATCTATCGAACTTCATATCAATTTTCTTGTGGTAGTTTATGGCTTAAGATTTTTTGTTTGTATTTTTTGGATGTACAGATTGAATTGCAGACTGAGTCTGCTGATCAACATGACCACATTCAGGGGCTAGTGATTAATGCTCAAAACTCTGAAAAGGCCCTGGCTGTAAGTTACTACCAATTGTTATGTGATATTGATGTTATCACTTCCCAGTTCTTTTCTCAAGCATGTTCATTTTGTCACAGGAACTAGCTGAACAGCATGATCTTGAGAAAGCTGAATTTCTTTCTCAAATTCAGATCCTTAAAAGGGAAGTTTTGTCTTTATCGTCATCCTCTTTATCTAGAGAAAAGGAATCTCTAAGGAAAGAACTTGAGAAGACCAGAACCAAGTTGAAAGAAACTGAATTTAAGCTTAAAAATGCCGTCCAGGAGAAAACCAGACTTGAGGTTCTATGTTGTATCCCTCATTTCCATGTATGCCGTCTGACTTCCTTGAATCAGCTTTAAGTAATTATATGGTCATGTGTAGGGTGAGAAAGCAAATACTGAGAGGGAGAATAAAAAATTGCATAGTCAGAAGGCTTTTCTTGAGCGTGACATTAGCAGACGTGAATCTCTTGTTGGTAGACGACGTGATTCAGCAGCCGATAGGATGTCCAAGGCGTTTGATATTAAAAGAACAAGGGGCCTCGAGGATAATTTTCAACAGACACTGCAGGTAAAAGAAAACAAATGAGTGGACTATTAGAATTTGATATTGGTTTTGAAAGCTTTCATATCAGTCTATGCCTGAAATTAATCTGAAAAAAATTATGCAATACTCTGTTATATGCAACTTCACAGCAAGTATCAAGTTGTTTTGGTTGCTTTGTTATACTTCAAATGCCATAGGTGTATCCTTATTGATAGTTATATTGAAGAAAAAAGTTAATAAATGAGCCAGAATAGAAAATGACAAGAATGCTTTGAGTGATTGGTGAAACACTAGTACAATCTGAGACTTGGAAAATGATAAGAAGTGATACATAAAAAAGATATAAATGAAAGAATGCCGCAAGCAAGACAAATGTCCCAATTGTGTGGTCATTTATATGTTCCCACCAACTGAGATCTTACTCTACTGAAGGCAACATCCTCTAACATTGTTTTGGTGATTGGGAGAAAAGGGAAGGAAATTGGTAAGAAGAGTAGGCCTTCTCCCCCTTCTGGTTTCTCTAGCATGGAGGGGAAGTGTCAGAGAAGAAGAGGGATTCCTTCCGTTCAACTGCTTAGCTGTTTGAGACTGGTTTATGGCTGATTGGCTGAATTTATTTGGAATCTCTTCAATAGAACATAAAAGCCGAGTGCTTAAAGTTAGCTCAAATATTAAAATTTTGCTTGAGAGTTTCGCTTAATGTTGTGAATTGGCTCAAGCATTGAAACAATGCCCAAGATTTTTCACACAATGATGTGTTGCGCCTTAATGTAATGGTCAAAAGTTTCACTAAAGCACAAAAATGCTCCAAAACTCTATCAGACTATTTCAATGAGATGCCCGATTTTTGTACATTCAAACTACAAGTTAATAAAATTTTGCTCGATGTTTGTGTGATGTTGGCTCAAGTAGAAGACAGTTTTATGTACTATGCATGGTTCAGAAACTGCTCTAACTAACTATTTTCTATGTATTGGGGGTTTCAACTTCTCTAAATTTCAAAGAGAACAATGTTGTTCAGTTGTTCTGATTTCAAGTGGGTTTTTGAGGACAACCATTAAATGCTTAGAGAGATTTGTATATTTCCATTATGGTTTGTTCTCGAAGCCTTTGAATTGTCTCACCCGTACAAGCAATCACTTGATCCATGCATATTAGCCTTCATAATTTTGTTGGTGACTTGGAACTCAGAGTTGTGATAATGTTAAACAAGTTTGCTCAAAGTATTTCACCAGAGAAAGCCAAATGCTGTAGTTTAGCTGCGAGCAAGCAAGTCTGAGAAATTCTTTAGATAATCATGAGTTCATGGTTAGCAGGGTACGTGTTTGAACCATATCTCTGTAAGTTGTCTTTTTATGTGGTGGAATTTTAGTTGGTGATTGATAGCCTGTAGGGTTTTTTTCTTGGATGCTTCTTCATGAGTCTTTCCCTTGTTAACTCGATTGTGCATGATTTATTTTTCTGCTTGTTTTAATTTTTCTTGTTGGCCATACAAATTTGATGTGCTGTGGCTTTCTCATCTAGAACTGTGACCTTTTTAGGTATATTGAATTTTTGGACTTATTTTTTATTCCTTTGCAGTTACACCTATTCATTTCCTCTAGGTCTACGTGGATCTAAACCCTGTTTTTCATGCTTAAGATGATCTCCGTCCTACCCTCTAGATTATACATACTGCTCATCCATGTTTCCTTGTTTCACAATCCCTCCCCACAAAAGTAACAACCTTTCATCTCATCTGATTGGAGTACCAAAAGTTCAAGCTCTATTATGGGTCAAATCTGCATGTTGGATGTCAACTCATGGAAATGAAGTCTGATTTCGTTGTGTCAGTTCCGGTGGATTTCTCCACAAAATTATTCCTCATGTTTGAATACAGTATGTTAGTTTGAGTCTTCTTTTCCATGTTGTAGTCTTTTCCAGATTGTGACTTTCTTGGTTTTCCTCTTCCATTTGGTCTATGTACTTTTCTCTTTTTTCCCTTGAACCCAAGGTGAAAGACCCAAGGATGCAATCCTTCTCTAGTTACAATATAGCAGAAGCTCATAGCTAGCTTTTTCTAATCAGAATAGTGAAATATTTCCTTTGCTCCTATAATTTCAAATACTTGCTTCCGAGATCAAACAAACTAGTTTAAATAGTTGGTCAGGTGCCCCCATTCCACGGCTTGCATTACAGCAGTTCAAAAAATTGGTTGTTCTTGGACTGATTAGTGAATCGACTATTGCGAATGAAAGACATGGAGTGTAAGGTAAAACAAAGTTGGAGGGTCAATGTGTGTAGGTTGGCTTTGTTTGGGAATTTATTATGATCTTATTCTTGTGTATTCAAGTACGATGATATATTGTTTGGGTGTCAATATGGGTGCCAGCTATATGGAATGAGAACAAACGAAGTCTTTTGAATTAAACAAGAAATTTCTAAGTGTAAATAATATGGAAAGTGATTTCGTTTTCCTTCCCTTTGGTATCAAATATGAGCTTGTTTTCATTTCTTTCCCTTTTCATTCTTTTTGTTTCCCTCCCAACTCCAGAAACGAACCCAGAATAATATTTAGGGTGCCATTCAATCCTTCCTCGTTGTGTCATGTCCAGAAATATTATTGAGCCTTCACTAACAACTTAAACTTTTAGCCTTTTAGTGTATTGATATGATATCAGTGTCTTATTGATCAAATAGCAAGAGTTTGATTCCTTAAATTTCAATTTTCTCACTATATATATAAAACTGGCTAGTGTTTAATCTACATTTTGAGCCCAAAGGATATCACATGAGGAGTGCGTTAGAGTATCAAACCTTGCTTAAATTTTCATTTAATAGTTTAAGCTTCTAGGTTTGTTGGTTTCTCGACATATAACATGTTGTTCTAAGTCCATTTAGGTCATCCCTCACCCACCCTCCTAAGACTTATAATCTTAATCATGTCAGTTTTCCTAATGGCACACATCAATTGGTTGATGTTGCAAGTGTCCCTGCCATGGTGAATGCCCTTCGCTGAATTCATCTTTTCTAGGTGATACCTTTTACTATAAGTTGTGTTGATTCATCCTCAAGTTTTAACAATGATGAACTTTTTTCGTGAATGTTTCTATTCAACATTTCTGTCATTGTAATTATAATTTTCTGCTCATCCTTCCAATATTTGACATATCTGGTCCCTTAACTTTTGGAATTTGATGGTCCACATTGCAAGCATGGCTGCTCAACTGGCTACTAATCTATTCGCAACATTTCAATCATGTGTTTGAATATGCATATAATGTCGTGATTATTTTTTCATATTAAAAACAGTA
The DNA here is from genome assembly GCA_033239525.1 of Nepenthes gracilis. NCBI lineage: Eukaryota > Viridiplantae > Streptophyta > Magnoliopsida > Caryophyllales > Nepenthaceae > Nepenthes > Nepenthes gracilis. Next base: position 1,820,327 of record BSYO01000008.1, on the reverse strand, counting down.
GTATTTCTAAAGAACATTGTTGAGTGATGACATAGGGTTGTCAGACCTGGATTCTCATATAGAAATTGTTCAAGTCGGCTGTATGCATTATCTTTGAGACGAAAAACATAATCAGCACGTTTTCTATCTTAATTTCTGGTTTTTTTCCTCCATTTTTTTTTTCTGGATAAGTTGGTTATTTATATTTACTTCATAATTGCCATTAATTCGACTCAGGAAGATTACAAGAAGTTGGAAGTCCTTGCTTTTGAAATGGAAACAACTATTGCTTCTCTAGAAGAGGATCTTTCCAAGGCGAATCAAGAAAAGGAAGAATTTTCTTTTAGAATTGAGAGTTTGAGTTCTGAGCTAGAAGTGCTATCTGATGAATTGAATGCATTAAACGCAGAGCGGAGCATGTTGCATGAAGAGAATTTGGGCCTTGTGAGCTTCTGCGTAGTATCCTGATGCATTTCTGGGGTGGATCATGCTTTTGCTAACTCTTAGTCCATGTTTATAATTCTTGAAATCTGATGAGTATTGTGTATTTCCATGTTCTATTCCAGAGATTAAGGCTGGAAAAATCTGAAGCCTCCCATGAAAAATTAGAAGGCGAGTTGAATCTACTGGTAGAAGGAAGGGAAGAGCTAGCAATGGTAGCTTGATCTCTGCAAGAAAATGGAGAATGGGTTGTTTTACTTGGGCCTTTTTCAAAGTGAAATGCTTAATAATATCTTTAAATTTGCAGCAACTGACTGATGCCATTCTAGAATTGGAAGAGGAAAGGGCAATATGGTCTGCCAAGGAGAAAGCTTCTGTTGAAGCCATTAGAGAGAAAGCAGATATACATAATGGTGAGGTTATGTCCTTGACAAGCAAAATTTCAAAGGTAAGATTCAAACCAAGGTTAGAATTTATGCTGTGATAGTTCTGTACAAGGTTTTTGATGTTCTTATTTCTATTATTTGAATTATGGTCCACAATGAACCTTTTAAACAATTTGAACGTGATGCTGTGCAGAGTATGCTAGCTTTCTTGTGCCAGTATCATGGTAATATAACATTTTAATGTCCTATTGGGATTTGTGCCAAATATGAAGGCTCCCCAGTGCACAAGATTTCTTCAAGGTCCATTGTATTGAACCAGTATCATGGTTATCATTTAAGTAATCAAATTGATTACAAATTACTGATGCAAAGGAATTGTACAATGGAAGTTATTCTAGATTTCTTATAGAAATTTTCTCCTTGTGAATAATTTACAATAGTTACAGACGATTAATTGAATTGCTTGGTTCCTTTCATCCAGTCAAATTGCTTGCCTTAATTGAGATGCCACTTGATTTCTTCAAGGTTCATTACCCTTATATTTACCCTTGATTTACAGACATTGAGATTTGAAAATTCCATTTCTTCATGGTTCCCTTGATTTTGCTGCATTCGTTTTGTATTTGTTTCTTTTTCTTTGTAAGCGGAAAAGTGCTTTTGTAACAAATAATATATTTCTATGGTTTGAACTGTGAAGTCACGATATAACAATGTTACCATTGGCCAAGGCTCACTGTGTTATGGCTTGCCAAGGTTCAACTTTTCTGTGACTGTAACGGAAAAAAAAAGGCTTATACATTTTCAGAAAGAAAACACTTCCCTACAGCACTATTAAACAAAGGCCAAGTTCATGTTGGGTAAAGATAAAAGTAGTGATTATGTTCTGCAGCTATGGCTGGCTGTGCGTATTTACAAATTGTAAAGTGCCAGTATTTGGGAATATTATTTTCTCAAGAAAACAACCTCTCACATCCGTTTTTTCTTGCCTTTTCTCAATCATTCCATCTTTTATTGTCATTCTCTGCTTGACTGTTTTGAGTCTTTATTACTTGTATTGACAACTTCCCAGTTGTCTCTGATTACCACTAAAATTTCCTGCTTAGAAGTGTGATTAGTAATGTTCATGTCTGTGATCTATTATGTTTGTTTCTGCAATGACAAAATCCCCAAATCTGATGATGCAAATATCAAATATAAGATGAATAATGAGATGCTATCATTAAGAGAAGAATTCAAGGCTCTTCAGGAGAGATTGAAATGTGCAGAGGAGAATGCAGAGTGGGAGACAAAAAGCAGGTGTGTGCTTCCTTTTGTCTAATTACAGTACTATAATTTGGCTTTGAAAGTTGCTTTTCCTTCGCCTAAATTTGACTCTTTGGAGCGATAGACTGTTCTCCGGCAGATGTGAACACGGGTCATATTTTTCTTTTGCAGTATTTAGTTCCTGAGTTAATGACAAAGATAAGCAGCATGGTCGTTTTTCTTGCCTGCCATTATGATGCAAACCACCAAATTCAAGAATCTGGCTATGATTATTGAGGACAGGAATTATAATTTTCCATAATTCACTTTTTTAATACATGGACAATGTAGTAGTTTTTAGGACAATAATTCTGTAATCAGATAAGTATTTGTGCTCGTAGTTGAATCCTTGATGTCAACCCAGTAATCATGCATATTAATTCCACGGGAATATCATGTGTTGTATATTCATTTTTCTTATTTGCTTTGTCTACTCACCTATAAACTGATGTACTATAGTGACTATCCTGTTTTCATGGTATAGAGACTGTTATTTTATCAATTTGGCAGGAAGAATGATGGATTTTATGAACATATCTTTTTTCATATTAAAGACCTATGTGCTATAAATTATACACTATCTCTGTGCCACTGGTTCTATCAGTATCCCTGCCAATGAAATCAATCTATTGGTAATCTCCGGCCTCCAACAGATTTAGAATTTCATCTTCCTGAAATATGCTTTTATCTAAATATTGTTGCAGCATGGAGAAGTCATTGGAGATTGACCGACTGAAACACGAGCTCAAAGCGGCTGACATTGACAATGGAAATTCTCAAGAAGTTTGTTATCTTGGATCAACCTTCTAGATTCTGTTGCACTACTCATAATTGGATCAACCTTGACATCCCCTCTCCTTAGGTACTTAATGCAAAACTTGGCATGCTTTCTGTGGAGCATAACCATGCCTGTGATCAAGTGAGTAAGCTCCAGGTGGACTTGAGTAGAGTCAGTGAAGAGAAGGATAAATTACTCCGTCAAGTTGAAGAATATAAGAGAAATTCAAATTTGTCAAATGAGCTTCAGGTATAGTCGTTCTTTCCTCTTTCCTAGTGTTTCCACTGATTATATACGTAATGGGCTTGAACCAAATTTGTTGAAGATGAAAAAGCACATGTTGAAACAGTTCATAGGGATTTAATTGACCACGGCAGAAGCCTAGCACTCCAGATTGACAAAGACCTTTTTTTTGGCACATTATGAGTAAAGGTTTTGAAATACAGAATTATAATGTATCCATTGGATCGATTCTATTCTATTCTTACAGATATGTAAAGATGCTATGAGACAGGAGAGGGAGAAATTGATGACCCAAGTAGAAGAGCTGCAATCTAACATTATTGAGATGGAATTTCTTAGAAAAAGTTACGATGATAAGGTAAGCTTTTCGGTCTTGTCTCATTCGCTACCGATAAAAATGTTTGAGATGTTAAAGCTATCAAGAGTTGTTGTCATGACAGCTATTAAATGCCAAATATGAAGTAGAGGAGCTGGCAAAGAGATGCTCAGACTTGGAAGTTAAGATGCATAATGTAAGGGCATTAGACTCCTGGTTACTGTAGCGCACTGAATTTCTTACCCGTGGACTCTATACTATCATATCACACTTCGTTTCTTTTGCATGGCTTTCGTATAATGAACTGACACAGCCTATAATACAGAAGGAGGATAGTGTTTCTCTATAGTTATGACTGCTTTAAACCGGAAATCTCTGTCATTAGGATCTGATGTTATCATTGACTTGCTATGTTTTATGGTCTACAGAATTTTTTGAAGAGCAATTCTGTACACTTTATCCAAGTACTCAATTATGATGAGACTCGTGTAAACTTTACGGACTTGCAGAAGAAAAATGTCATTATAAAACCGATTACTCAATGGCAAATATAGCAGTACTCTTTCATCCATTAGCAAATCTGCTATTGTGCAGATGTTGACATACTTAAAAAAAGGTGAATAGAGATCAAATTTTATAGAAATTATACCCATCTTGATAACTATTAAGTTAATTGTAGATATTTCACATAACTCTTATAATGATGAGCCATATATTAATGTCGTACATAGAGTTGAATCTCGTGGGACAATGACAATTAGTCTTAGATTTGCATATTCTATCGTTGGCGGACATAATTTTTTTTTTTTTAAAAAAAAAAAGCTTAAAGGGTGATTATTATTTCTATAAAATTCTTCTTTTTTACTTACTATTATTATATAATTTAAACCCTACTATATTTTGTGCTGTAATTCCACATAATTTACTCTCTTCCCTTCCCTGAATCGTGCCTTCCTCAGGCGATGATTTCTGTATCTTACATGGTTGTGGTTTAATTAGGACGAAGTCAAGAACGGCAAAGAGAGGGCAAAGCTTATGATGCGACTCCGATCCACACAAGCTAAATTAGATGCCTTTCGTGAGAGGTACAGGGAGGCAGTAGATGAACAAAGTTTCATGAATGGTAAGTTTGAGGAGGCTTCAACCCAGCTTAAGAAGCGGTTAGCTTCATATGCCACTGAAGTTCTCAACCTCAAGAAGCAGCTTTCTGCTGCAAACATCCATTCAACAGGAATGCGTTTGGAATAAGATTGTGATTAGTCATATTTCATCTATTACAGCTGAGAAAATTACGTAAATGGAAATTGTTAATATCACTTGACTCTGCTCGTTGGGTATTTTAGTTATGCCTAGTTTTTAGATTTGCCATTTTGTTTTCACTCTATTGTGCCTGTTTGAGATTGCCGCCCCACGCCCCACCAAAAATAAAAGGAAAATGAGAAACGGCAGCTAGGTAACAAATCACAACATTTTCTTAGGAGGGTTGAATATTTAATTTTTATTGACTAAATTCTGTTTCTTTATGTTGGTGAAAACCCCCACCGTATCAAGTTTATTTTTCAAAATTTTATATTTGATTCAAGCTGATATTTCGATAAAAATTCTTATCAGATTGTCTATATTCTGACATATGTGATATTTAAAAAGGTCTGAATGTAAAAAGTGAATAAATTAAACCAAATTTTTATTTACATATGATAAATATGCAGGCTTACCGTTAAATAAATTACCGTGCACATCTGCATTGCCTCAGTGCAGAATCATGATGAATGCCCGGAAATATAAGTCGGGGCTGATATGGGTGAGATTGATTCCTTGAATTTATTTAACTTTGGATGAGATTTGTGATCAGGATTACCTAAAATTGGATGAGCCTTAACAAAGTATTTCTGTGCAAATCTGAGGTAGTTACAGGATCGAGAATATTTTGAAGTAACCTATGGGAAAAGGCACTAAACATGATCTGGCAATTTGCATCATAAACTAGCCTAGTGCACCATGAGTGGAAGTGAAGAAGGAAGCGGGGCTAAAGGTGTGATCTAATACCATTCAGTGATAAATGAACAATTACAGATCAGTGGCATACCTTGATAGCCTCAGCCCCAAATCGATTGATGTCACGACGGCTTAACGCATATATTCGGGGGATATTACCTCATAATTATGGATCACCTTAAGATGGCAATGACAGATCAGGAAATATTTGCAAATGACGGTTGCCGTATATTGCCCGCGAGGATCACTTAGGCAAGGGAGCGAATACATGCCTTACAGCGAATATTGCCGTATTCGCTGTATGAATACCCCTTCACCACCACGAGAATATGAAGGAATCAACCAGATCGCGCCACCAGAGAACTAATTCTCAACTTCAAAGCATATTCCTTACACTTAGGCATTCATACACTGAGATCTCACAAATACAACTTATCTTGCTTCGACTCAACAAATGAATCCAAACGACCACTATTACCATGTGGTCCTAGACGATTGCAAGAGTAGGAACCACAAACGACAGCCACCAACCTGTCTCCCTGAAGATTTTGGCGGCGCAAACTGCCAGTGGGGAAGCACAATTGTGGCTCCCCGAGAGGTATAGAGCCGTAACACCTACAACTCATAATAGCAGGCGCATGGTGTCGGCTACTCACCATTACAGACCCACGAAGCCCAAGGCTGGCTAACCCACGCATTTTCTACAAATGCATCCCTTCCTCCAAACGGAAAAAGGAGGGGGATATGAATTTTCTCTTTCGATTTGGATCCAATTCAGCAATCTAGTACTCACAAAAGCCAATCTCCAACAAGTGCACCTTTCCCTTAAAACTACTCCCTTGTGAGTGCACTTCTCTTACAAGAAGCCACTCTACTTATGAGTGAATCATTTTTCTCTCTAAGTCATTCTCCAACTAATACACCTCTTCCTTAAAGCCACTCTTTGACTAGCAAACTATTTTCAAAAGCCGCTCCCTAGTCGAGCGCACCCTACAGAACACTGCCATCTAATTCCAAAGCCATTCCTTTGTCAAGCACACATTACGGAACACTATCTTCCAATTCTAAAGCTGCTTCTTAATCGAGCGCACCTTACAGAGTACAACCGTCCAATTTCGAGTTCGCTCCCTAGTTGAGCGTACCCTACGGAGCACTATCCTCCAATTCCAAAGCCACTCTCTAATTGCGTGCACTCTACTGAGCATCTAACTAATTAAGTGTACCGAACGAAGCCTAGTCTTTCGCAAACACTCAATCCCCTCATTTATGTATCTATGTATATTTCTTTAATTATCTTTCTATTCGATTAAAAAAAACCTTGACTTGAATATCGAAAGATTTATAGGGGAACAAGTCCCATCATCTTTTGACATTTCGTTTGTTAGTTATAGTGTGTAGGATATAGATTCAAAACAATGAAGACCATTTCTCTGCTTATGAGTGGACCATTTCTCTCTTTAAGTCATTCTCCGACGAGTGCACCTCTTCCTTAAAGCCACTCTTTGACTAGTACACTATTTTCAAAAGCGGCTCCCTGGTCAAGCACAACCTCCAGAACACTGCCCTCTAATTTCAAAGCCGCTCCTTAGTCAAGCATACATTACGGAACACTGTCTTTCCAATTCCAAAGTGCTTCCTAATCGAGCGCACGCTACAGATCACAACCTTCCAATTTCAAATTCGCTCCTTAGTTGAGCGCACCCTGCAGAGCACTATCCTCCAATTCCAAAGCCGCTCTCTAGTCGAGTGTACTCTACCGAGCATCTCCCCAATCAAGCGCACCGAACAAAGCCTAGTCCTTCGCAAACACTCAACCCATATTTCTCCAATTATCTTTCTATTCGATTAAAAAAGATAATTGACTTGAATATTGAAATATTTATCGGGGAACAAGTCTCATCATCTTTTGACCTTTCGTTTGTTAGTTATAGTGTGTAGGATACAGGTTCGAAACAATGAAGACAGGACCTGCTACCAATCGGATTCCCGAATTTGACGGCCCCTAAATTTGTTTGATAATCCGGATCCAAAGGCACATCAAGATCAAATGAAAAAGACGTGAAAAAGGGTAAGTTGATATGATTCGAGGAACGAAAGGAAGGTATAGATATATACAAATTCTGAACGAGGAGATTAAAAAATAATTTCTGAAATTGGTCCTCCTCTTGAAGGATTTTGTTCTAAATCAAGCATAATGATGAAAGTGAATTCATAGAGCCCCAACACCTTTGTTGTTATCAGTATTGATTTATTTGGATATTAAGAATTCCAATTGAGAAGGATGATTTGCCATGAATGAGTATTTATTGGTGGTACACTAACTAGTTAGTAGAGATATGCACCCTCAAGCAACAATCACATCTACAAAAGCCTTTCTGAAATCACCTGATAATTGCTGGCATTTATAACTTTGATGGGATCTGGGATCCTGCATGATGATTTAGGATGCGGTTCACATTGTTTCTATGACTTTGAAGCCTACTGATCTCACAATTAACACGCATCTAATATCCAACAATTTTTCCCTTCAAGAATCCCCAATATTTACACAGTTGGACTTAATAAAATAACAAAGAAATGACAGAACTAATACTACATTTATGATTCTTCAAGAAACCTATCAAAATTTAAAAGCAACTATGCATTTGCATACAAAGGCTTCACACTTTCTCATAATTTATAAGATAGTCAAAATTGTGGTCCATTTCATTCATAGATCAAGACCTTATGCAACAGCATGCTGCTGATAGCACTAACCACTAATGCTTGCCAAATTAGTTTTCTGGTAGAATGAATAGTTCCTCCATAGATGAATACACATTCCATAGCACAATGCCAACAGCAATAACAACCCATCTGTACTAACTAAACTTTTGAAAATAAGTGAACATCAACATCAGCAACAAGAAACCTAAGAGGCTAAGATGTACAATTAGACTGAAATCTTATTTTTGGCTCTAAGTCATTCCCCGGCAGGATTTCTAATGTGAATGTTCTCAAAGCAGAAGATGCCGTGGATAAGAGGCTTTGATGAAGGACAACGTTGCAAAAAATTCAGTAAAGGAGATAGTTAAAGGTGACTAGTAGAAGGATAGGATCTGGAGATTGCTCTATCTGCTTGAAATATTTTAAAGTCAAGTGAAGATAAGGATGGAAAAATGGACAATCAAAAATCCTCGAGTTAGGCAAATTTAATCATGCCAATTATATACTCAGCAGGTGAGGCTTGGCATAATGGGAATGTTGCTTCATTATGCCCTAAAGATCATGAGTTCACAACCATGGAAATGGCCTCCTTACAAGGGTAAAATTGTGTGCATTGCCCATTCCCAGATCCCATGATGTTAAAACCTCGTGCATTAGGGTGCCCCTTTATAGTTACATTGCAGTTCAAAAATGCTTCTTCTCATAAATTATCTCCCTCATTTAAGTAGGCAAATTTGAAGTCTTTGTCTTTATTGGTAATATAAAATATGATCAAATATTTTCTCTAAGAAGACAGTTTATTCCAATCTGCATAACTTTGGATAACAGGTAGCAAATGGCTTCATCTGGTGTATTCACACTCAAATTGCCCACATAAAGAAGATAAAAAGCTCATCACTTGATCACTTTTTTTGGCTTCTTCCATATGGATGCTGTCCGTAGTAAGAAAAACCATTCCGACATCAGTGTGCAACTTATTAAAGGGAGCTAGGCCTGCTCAATTGCCCAATTGCTAAAAAGATCCCATGGAATTGAAGTCAATACTCCTGAACCATTGCCAGAGTCATTATCAGCTCCACAACCCCTGCGGTATTCCACGCAACCAAGAGCTATAAAAGCTTCCATAATTATCGGATATGACTCCCGGTTATCCAAGTTGACAATGAATCCAACACCACAAGCGCCTCTTTCTGTGATTAAATCTTCCAAATTTATAACCTGACAATGGTTGGATATGGGTCACTTCTGTGTGTGTCTCATATCCATTTAATGTGTCATTTGATGACATGTACGAGGACACACCTGTATTGAACTAATTTAGGAAAGATGCAGAATGGCGTGTGACAGGCACCTATTGTACGTATGTGTACCGATTCCATAATAGGGCCACTTGAGAAGTGCACGAGCGGGATTTCCAAATTACTCAGTGATAGATGTGCATCTTAGCGGCGCTCATACTCCCATTATAGTGGGTCCAAGCATGACGCAGATTTGACTATCACTCGAGTATTGTTTTTGATATAAATGCGCCCAATGCGATTTTAATATTCCCACTTTTGTAATTCTTGAGACTTTGAGCGTTAGCACTGTGAGAAAAGAAACAGAAAGATAGAGAAAAGGGAAAACATGAAGGTTCGACCATCTGATTGAATTCTGAATCGAAATCCATTCTCCACCGACCTTGAATACGCTATTCTTGAATTTAAGATTATTTTACCAATCTTATTTTTTCTCTTTTGTCTTGTACTCATTATTACTCGAGCTCATTTATTATAAGTTATCGTAGTTTATATTTATTGGGTTTTTGTAACCCCACATGTTACATAATAGATATATTTTGAACGTATAATTCTGTGATTTTTCCCTCTCATTTAAAAGAGAATTTTCCACATAAAATTGTATGTTATTAGTTTATGATTGTTTAGGATTTTTCACAAGGTGTTCTTCATAGTTTATGATTGTTATTAGTTTGTTGTACATTATCGGTCATTTCTTCATAGTTTAAACAAACGGTTCAATTCCCAACAAGTGGTATCAAAGATACGGTTGTTGTTGTCGTGTTTGAAATTTGTCTTAATCAATAGAGATTGGAAACAAAATGATTTACTTGAATGTCTCAAATTATTGTATTTGGAGGAGCAAAATAAAGGATTTATTATTTGTCAAAATAATGCATTTTCCAGTGTTTGCTACTCAATAGCCCGAGTCAAAATCCAAGAAGGAATGACCTTTTGAATATGAACAAATTTGTGACTAAATTCTGTAATTTGTTGACGACAATATATATAATCACATTTGGAATGAAACACACGCAAAAACATTATGGAAAGCCTTGAAACGCCATGCCTCAAAGACAGGTAACAACAAATTATATCACTTGATGAAATTAATACAAGTGAGATATAAGGAGAGTACATCTATAGCCGACCACTTGGATGAGTTTTAAGGATATGTTAACCAATTGAGTAGTGTGGACATTAAATTTGATGACAAATTATTAGGCTTGGGGTTGTTGACCACATTACCGGATTCATGGGAGGTGACACGGATCACCATCGCCAATATCACTCTAAATGACGTAGTAACCCTAGAGATAGCGAAAGAAACCGTGCTAAATGAGGAGATGAGACGACGATCACAGGATTCTTCTTCTTCGTACTCCAAAGTGCTAGTTTCAAAGTCATAGGGTAGAAACAAAAGATATGGCCCAAAATCTGGAGAGAAGAGCCGAAACAAGTCCCGATTGAGGTACCAAAACCTAGAAGGCCATCATTGTAAGAAAAAGGGACGCATCAAAAAGTATTGCTACAAGTGAAAGCGTAAAAATGCTGAAGGGAACGAGAATAAGGCTGATAAGACTGGAGATGAGGAGAGAACCTCAATTGTTATCGAGCCCAATCTTTTATTGGTGTGTAAAGAATATAAAGTGATCAATCTGGTCGATCATGAAACTAATTTGGTGGTGGACAGTAGCGCTTTACTTAATGTCACATCGAGAAAGAAATTCTTCACGTTTTAAACTCCCGATAATTTTAGAGTATTGAAAATGAAAAATAAAGGTACATCCCCAATTATCAGTTGTGGTGATGTATGTCTAATCACCAACAGTGGAACCAAGCTACTTTTGAGGGATGCTCGAAATGTTCCAAGCGTTCAGTTGAATCTTATTTTAGCGAGGAAGCTAGCTAACGAAATGTTCTGCAACACTTTCGGTGATTGGGCATGAAAGTTGACTAAAGGATCTTTAATAGTTGCACGTGAAAGAAAAGTTTCCAGTTTGTATGTGTTGCAAGCCTCAATTTCAACCGAGCATGTTGCTAGAAGTTAGGAGTCTTTAGATCTGTGGCACCGACGATTAAGCCACATAAGCGAAAAGAGGTTGAATTGTTTAACCAAGAAGAATTCTCTTCAGGGTATGAAGAAAGCCAAACTGAAGAATTGTTCTCACTGTATAGTGGGGAAGAAATAGAGAGTTTCGTTTCATGAAAACTTGTCCATAAGAAAACCAGATCTTCTTTGGTTGACCGACACCGATATATGTAGTCCTCTTAAGGTGAAAACACTCAGAAGATCACTCTATTTTATCACATTAATTGATAATTGTTTGAGAAAATTATGAACATATCCAATGAAATCGAAGGATCAAACCCTTGAAGTCTTCAAATAATTTTATACTCTAGTAGAGAGACAAATGAGGAAGAAGCTAAAGTGTATCTGAAGTGATAACGTCGGAGAGTATATAAGAGCATTCAACGTGTACAATCAGACTCAAAAAATTCATCAAAGGACTCCACCGAAGTTGCCGCAGTTGAGTGGTGTGGTTGAAATGATGAATAGGATGCTGACCGAGAGAATTTACTGTGTGCTTTCGGAGGTGAAAATCCCTGGTTCGTTTTGGGAGGAAGCCTTGAATGCCGTAGCACATGTAATCAACCTATCACCTAGTGGCCTATTGAATGGAGAAGTGCTGAAAAAGGTATGGTCCGGAAAGAAAATATCCTACAACCACTTGACGTATTTAGGCGCAAATCCTTTTCTCATATCCTGAAGGATGAGAGGTTCAAGGAAAAATCGATGTCAAGATAGTGCATTTTTCTCAGTCACAAGGAAAATTAATTAAGCTATCAATTTTATGATATGATAGAGAAAAAACTTGTCCGATTGAGGGATGTGGTATTTGTTAAGAATGAGATGATTGAGGTTATCGGCAAAGCGGAGAAGGTCGTTTCCAATAATGACATCAATCGGCTTTGTGATACGAATCAAGAATCCTTGATACCTGTGCCTGTGATGAAGACGATGGTCAAGAAAATGCCAAATGGGATGAAAACCATGGGACTCCTATGCTCAATGGAGTGGACGATGTAAATGACTATGACATCGTTTTTTATGATGATTCTGGACTCGTCAAGAACATCCCACTCCGATGATCCACAAGAAATCGAAGGCTCTTCTCTCGCATATTAGCTAATGAGTATGTGTTACTTACCGATGGTAGAAAACCATAAAGTTTTGATGAAGTTATGGAGGATGAGTATAAATTGGAGTGGATAGAAGTCATGGAAGAAGAAATGATGTCCTCACAAGAGAACCACACGTTCGAGCTAATCAAGTTGTCTAAGGGCAAATGAGTTTTGAAGAATAAGTTGGTCTTTCGCTTGAAAACTAATGAGAACAATCCACAACCAAGGTACGAAGTATGATTGATCGTGAAAGGGTTCAATCAGTAAAATGATATCAATTTTGAGGAGATTTTTGCCCATGTTGTGAAGATCTTTTTAATCAGGGTGGTTCTCGAATTGGCCACGGTTCTCGATCTAGAAGTTGAACAATTGGACGTGTGGATAGCACTTCTCCATAGTGATCTTGAGGAGGAAATCTGCATGGAATAATCAGAAGGATTCCGAGTTGAGGGGAATGAGCGCTTTGTATGTCGTCTAAAGAAAAGTCTTGACGAATTAAAGCAAGCCCGAAGATAATAGTAAAAGAAGTTTGAATCTATTATGGTGGGTTAAGATTACCGAAAGAGTATTTCGGACATTGTGCCTTTGTTCAAAGGTTTTCAGAAGACGACATTATTATTCTCCTATTCTAAATGGATTATATGTTTATAGTGGGGCAAAATGCCTCCTAGATTACTGATTTGAAGTAACAGTTTGAGAAATCCTTCGCTATGAAAGATTTGGGGCTAACGAAGCAAATTCTTTGAATAAGAATATTTTGTAACCAGAAAGCGAAGAATCATGGATGTCCTAAGAAAGCTATGTTGAGAAGGTGTTTTAATGTATTAATATGAAGAAGTCCAAATTAATAAGCACTCCGTTGGTTAATTATTTTAAATTGAGCAACGGCAATACCTCTCTACGGATGATGAAAAGACAAGTATGAAAAGCTTTCCTTACTCCTCGACAGTGGGCAATTTGATATATGTAATGGTGTGTATGAGACTGAATATTGCTTACACGGTTGGAATAATTAGTCGTTTTCTTTTAAATCCTAGGAAGGAGTATTGGTCCCCGGTGAAGCGGATATTGAGGATCTCCGAGAACACTTCCGGTCATCTCGTAGACCGAGCTAGGGCTCAATGGACCGCTGCTGTTCTAGACTACAAAGGGAGTGCGCGGAGTTTCGAGTCGCTGGTGTACTGGATATATTGGCTAAGCCTTGGATAACTGGTTTGGGATGGAGATATCAACTGATAGTCGGCGTGAAGGTGTGGGCGGAATGGGCCTCTGGGCGGTATGGGTTTTTTCGGGGGGAGAGGGAGCTGGATGGTAGAGGTTATGATGGAGCGGATTTTGGCCGATTTGGTTCAGATGCAAATGACCGGTTGGAAGAACGCGATTTGGTCAGTTTGGATAGTTGCAAATGGCAATCCTGGATGCCTGCAATTTGACAACTTGTTTCCTTCTGTCGTTTTATTTGGTTTTATGATATATTCCATGATACTTGGGGAATACCCTAGCGGTCTAAGAAAAACACTTGGAGATATTTGGTTTTATGATATATTCCATGATATTTGGCAAATTTGGATGCCTGCAAATCGACAAAATACTTGGAGATAGAATATAGACTCTATATATATTTTATTTTAATACAATTTATTTACTTATTAAGAAAAAAAGAGGTATCTCGAGAAACTTTCAAGATATGCTCATATTTCAGAAGCAACAAGCTGCTTCTAGTTGGGTACACAGATGTAGATATGGCGGGCTATGTTGAGTCTAAGAAATCAACCTCGAGGTATTTAGTTATATTTGCGGGAGGAGCTCTTTCGTGGTAATCTAAGTTGCAAAAATGTATTACTTTTTACCCCCAAGGCAGAATTCATTGTTATGATGGAGACAAGCAATGAGATGCTACGAATGAAGTTCATTAGAGAACTCGGTTTTAAGCAAGAGCGATATGTACTGCTTGGTAATAATCAAAACACTATTCACATTTGTAGAAACTTGTCATTTCATTCCCGATCGAAGTATATATTGATGTGAGATATCATTGGGTGAAAAATGTCACTAACTTGAAATTGCTAACATTTGACAAGGTCAAGATTAAGGGGAATGGATCGCACATGATTACCAAAGTGATATAAATAGAAAAGCTTAAAATTTATCGAACTATAACAGGGATGATAATGGCCCCCACAAGGTTTTAAGGGAAAGTTTATTTAGTTAGGAGTCACTCCCGTATGGGTCCTATATCCATTTGATGTGTCCTTTGGTGATACGCATGATGAAGAATGTGCATTGAACTGATTTAAGAAAAATACAAAATAGTGCGTGATAGGAGCCTATTATATGCATGTGCGTCGATTTCAGAATAGGGCCACCCGATGAGCACGCGATGGATGTATAAGCGGGATTTTCAAATTGCTCAACGCCTGATGTACGCTCGAAGGACGTTCATGCACCGATTATAGTTGGCTTGCATGGGACATGTGCCCAACATGTGCTTGAGTGTTGTTTCTAATATAAATATGCCTAACGCGATTTTAAAATTATCACTTTTACAATATTTGAGACTTTGTGCGTCGGTTCGGTGAGAAAGGGGAGAGAAAGAGAGAGAAAAGGAAAAATATAAAAGTTCGAATATTCGGTTGAGTTCCGAATCAAATTTCATTCTCCATCGACTTTGGGTACACTGTTTTTGAAATTGAGAAGATCATTTTATCAATCTTATTTCTTTTTGTTTTTTGTCTTATAATTATTATTACTCTGGCTCATTTATTACAAAGTATTGTGGTATTGTATTTATTGGGTTTTTGTAATCACACATATTGCATAGTGAATATATTTCGGGCATATAGTCCCATTGTTTTTTCTTTCATTTAAAAGTGTGAATTTTTTACGTAAAATCATGTATTTTTTATTATTGTTAAGGTCATTTTTATGATTGACATATTACATGACCATAAGTAATAATGTGTTGATGTCGGGTTGTATTTCGTCGAAATGTTACATCAACCTATTTCCGTAGCTGTCCGTTTCGGCTTCCAGGAATACCGCGCCAGCTGTAAGCTCTCCACTCGCTTGAGCTCAAAATCCTGAATCCCCACGATTGTCGTAAGCTCTCTCTCTCTCTAGCCCAAAATCCCGAAGCCCTGCGCTTGATCTGCGCTCGAGCGCAAATTTTAGAAACTCCCCACTCGCTGCTCGCCTCCTTTCCGCTCGAGTGCTGCAACGGCGGGCTGATTTTTTTTAATGCGTTTTTTGAGCCATCTATAAATATACTCCTTATTTTTAATTTCCCTAATTTGAATTACTGCATTTTGAAGCGCCCCCGTTGAGAGAAATTTTTCTCTTACTTCGTTATTATTAATCTAATTGAGAAAATCGAAACTATATCGTCGTGCTTCATATTCTAATGGTTTTT
Organism: Nepenthes gracilis; assembly: GCA_033239525.1. Classification (NCBI taxonomy): domain Eukaryota; kingdom Viridiplantae; phylum Streptophyta; class Magnoliopsida; order Caryophyllales; family Nepenthaceae; genus Nepenthes; species Nepenthes gracilis. The sequence continues at coordinate 1,804,309 of BSYO01000008.1, read as the reverse complement.
CTCACCACTTTCTCTTTATCGATTCATCACCTCTACCCTTCTACCTTCATTGGTGACGTCGGTTCGTTGAAGAAGGAGATCCGGTTGTGTTTGGCAATTCAAGTGGCACGAGAGGGAAGATTGACGTGAAAACCAGAATGCATACGGTTCCGTTGCCGTGAATAAATCTAAGGAGTTTCTTGATAGAGATCACAAGATGGGAGTAAGTCGATTAGGTTAGCGCATCGTTACCACCCGATCTGTTACTTGATTTTCATAGTGCATTTCTTCCCTCGCCGTTGAAACCCGAAGGATTTTTCTCGATTACCGTGGGTATCAAATTTTTCCTTCGTCACCAAAAAGATTGTCTTTTGTTATTATTATTGCTTTATTTTGTATGCTCGTATTGTTCGTACCATTTAGATACAAATATTCTTTACATGTATTGAATATTTGATTTTTATACCGCTTCCGCTAATCCTACACGGGTCGAAACATTCTAGTATAATTTGGGACGAAACGTCCTTTTTTAATTTATGATTGTTATTAATTTGTTGTACATTATCGATTATTCCCTCGCAATTCAAACAAACCGTCGGGTTCCAACAAACCACACCAGACATAAATGATGAGAGGCAGCCTTTCAAGCTGAACGAAATTGATACACCATATAGATTTTGAAACCCTCGTTTATTTATGCTCAGCAGATCTGCTCTGAACTTGATCAAAAGTGAAAATCCAGTCTTCCTGAAACCTAGTACAAACAGCACTGGACAGTGCATCTTGCATGACTGAATCCAAGTTCACATCATTCAAAAAGTTCTTCAAATTATGGAACAAAAAGTGCGGAACGGAAGAAGATAATTATGAACGAAAAAAATCATCTCATAATCACAGGACTTCAGCACTTCCAGAAGAAGTCAAAGTCGTTGAACCTTTAAGATCAGTCCCAGTACTACAGAAACTCATAAAAAATGTGCAAAAGAAACTCACAGCAACTTACCAGACCATTTCAAACAGCTAATTACTTGAACTTTCATCATAACGAAAAATGCACACGAGTAGAAATCAGAAACTTGTTTCTCTCGCTCCACGTAAATCGTTTTGTACCTGTTTCCGGACGTCTTCACAAGAATTACATCCACTGGAAGTGTTATATACGCGTTCAATATCAAGAACCGCCTTAATCAACGAAACAGTGTTGTTGTTGACAGAAAAACCACGGAAACTTCTAGAACTCGGAAATCCAATTGTTCGCCTCATACGCTTCAATTTCGATCGGATACCGATAAAGTCAACGAGTAGAATTCCATCCGTCGTCGAGAAGAGTGATCTCGGCTTCGGAACTCCTCCACTGGAGTAGTAAAGAAACTAAAGCGTGGAGTGGAGAGCCATTGAGCCGATCATCGCCGGATGGAAGACGCAAACCCTCTTGGAGAGAAGAAGTAGGAGTACAAATGGAAGGAGCGTGTGGAGTGGATGGAGCTGCGAATCACCCGCCTCTGCTGAGCAGCTATTGGAAAACCGTCTAGTTCAATTTTGACGAGTCCGCCTTTTTTGTTTGCGTGACAAAGACAATATCAGATTATGTAGTGGAGGGAGAAGCCTGCTTCCCCTATTCCCTGCTTCCTTTGCTGCGGGACCTGCTCCGCGAGCACTGCACTTAGAAGATTTTTTTTTTTAATTATCTTTTTTAATAAAATTTGTATTAAAAAATTAATTAAAAAATATACAAAATTTTATTTTGCGAAATAAAAACCTCGCGCTCCCTGCTTCCCAGGTACCAGGGGAACCTCGTGCGACGGAAGCAATTTTTCACTCCTTGAATTAGAATTTAAGAAGCATAAATTTATATTTTATAAAATTAAAAATATATATATTTTAATATAAATATTTATTATATATATATATATGTTTATATTTTAAATATTTTTTATAATATAAATATTTTAATATTCAAATATTATTTAAAGTTTATAAAAAATAATTATTAATATAATTTTAATTTTTTAAAAATATTAAATATAAATTAAAGGTTATTGTGCATCTTTCTCGCCATAAATTTATGATAGTTGGTGTGTGCGATGGAACACCCATGAATCCTCCTCCTTAGCCTTCATTTAATGAGCTATTCACTAGAAGAATAGTAGAGAGTTTTACGACTAAAATTACTTAAGTAAATAAGATTATACATTACATAAAATTGGGAGATACTCTAAATCTTGAATGATAAAGGCCCCTACTAATAATCTATTAGAACTTGTAAATGATAAAAACTTTCTAATTGTGGTAATGATAAACCAAGTAATGAAAAGAAAATAAATTTTTATATGGTAATGATAATAAATATTAGCCTTTACTATGAGTTTATTAATCAATTTTATTATTGTGTATTTTAAAAAAATATACTTATTAATTGTTATATTTTATTATTATTAGTTAAATTATGAGTTTGTTATTGTTTATAGAAGTATTTTTTAAATTTTCTAATTCTCTTATTAGTTTTAACAATTTAAAATCATTACAAAAATATCATACATACATCCATCCATCCATCCATACATACATACATATATATATATATATATATATATAGCTTATAAATAGGCCCCTCATTTCCATTAGGCCTGCGCCAGCACTAGCACTTTGCACCTTGTGTCTATGATACGAGTACAAGTTCGAGAGGAGAGTCCATCCTGAAAGGACACCCTATAAGGGAAAGGGTTTTTTAAACTTATAAATTGGAGGTTTTGCCTCAAACTCCCCGATATAGAACTCGCAACATTCCTCCCTCCTTTAAGGGACACCAACCTCGACGATTGTTACTCTAGGACATTTCACTCCGTCCCAATGTATCGGTAACAGATCAGCTCCTTTCCAAGTAGCCCTTTCCGAGAGCCAGGGCCACTCTCAACAAGAGTACCACTAATACGAATACAAGTCCGGGGAAAGAGCCCACTCCAAAAGGATGCCCTATGGGGAAGAGCCCCTCAAATTTATAAGTTGGAGGTTCTATCTCAAATTTTTAATATAAAACTTACAACAATCTAGGCCCCAAGGACCTCATTGCGCGTTAATGTACCTTGCGCCTTTAACGACGCTATGTTACATATTCTATCATATTGTGTATCCTGTGTAGAGAAAATGAGAAATATGTATAACGTGGAGAAAAAACTATCCTTGGTTTATTTTGTGGGCTAATAGGTTAAAATTATAAGAAGAAAATGTGAATATAATAATCCAGTATTCTGAATATTTTATTGAATAAACATACCTAAGGCTTTTCAAACTGATTACATATGATTGCAAATGCAACAATCTACATGTCTTAATCCTTAGACTCCTTTACATCAACCAATTTGCTTCTTGTCAGTATTTACATGTCTGATGCAGATTCATTCATTGCTCTTCTTTTTTGCAGACCTTGTGAACCAAAGAAAATAATCAAGCAGTTATATAGGTGGTAGGAACCTTGATTCTTTCATCCTCTCTGCCAGATTTCAATTCTTAGAGAGTTCCATAAATCCTAGTTTTTGTCTAATAGATCCCATTATTTCAGACTTGGATGGAAAAGTAGAACTCAAGCACAAGAATGGAGTTGCAACTGAAATGATGAGTTATGAAGCGGAAGGGTAATTCATGGGTAAGCTAGAATAATCTCCTTAAATTCCTCAGGGAATTTTTCCTTTTTTTTTTTGTTAAAAATAATTAAATATGTTTGGAATTTGAGCCTACAGCTGCAAATCTTATTCTATTTGATGGAATTGGCAGGGCTTTTGAATCAGGATGCTTTTTATTTGGTTTGCATGAGAATTTCATCCCAATGTGTTTTAATTGCCGTCCAATCGGTTATTGGTCATCAATCCAGTTGTCATGATCAACATATGTTCTCGGTCATTATTGATGATTGCTTGTCACCAACATTGATCATTTAATCATATCAAAAAAATCATTAATCATTATACATGTCCCTTGATTGATTCTAAGTTGCTAATGCTGGTTATCGGTTATCGACCTTGGAACAGTCTTTAATCACTTAGTCTAGCTTTGGCGATTCTGAATTGGCTCCTTTGGATACGGTTTATGTTCACGGACCGAAAATCTTAGCTTTTGTTCGTATTACCTGTATAAATTTTTATGATTAATTTGTGTATGGTTTCCAGTAGATTTGTTTGGTTCAGACAATAGACACCCTGTTTGACTGAACCACATTAGCGGAGAGGAAAAGAAAGTAAAAGTGATTCCTGTAGTAACGGCAAGCAAAATGGGAAAAGCCAAATTGTGAAAACGAGGTTGTGAGAGAGAAATACAAATGTTGTATTGTTGGGTTGTTTTAGATTTTGCTACCCATGGGACAATGTTATCGGCTTGATCAATCGGGACGTTATACTATCTGTAGAACCACCAACCACAAGGAAGAGCACTTGGGTCACTCAAGCACCTCTGAAATTGCAGGATTACATCCGAGTCTGAAGTCGGGTAGCACAACGGATCGGTTCCATTTGGGTTCTTCAGTTACTGCTGTTTTCCACGTTCTATTGCTGATTTCCTTTATTGTCTTTTTCCCTTATGCTGTTGTCGCTCACGTGTGCCGTTGCTTACTTTACCTTACTTATGCTAATTGGTAGTGGAGGAAATAACAGAGATATAATATTTCACTATCTCCCTCTCTACTCCTTCCCTCTCTCTTCTCCTCTTTCACTCTCTATCTCTCTTCCCTCTCGGTCTTATTCTTCTCTCTCTATCAGTTCTCCCCTTCCCGTAAAGCTTAGATTTTTTGTGTGCATGTGCAGCAGCCTGGAGATCGTATCAGACACCCATTTAGGTTGGTTGGATCCGTTACAAGTTAGGTGAGATTTTGTTCTTTGCTCTTATAAGGCTGAACCATTTTAGAGCTTCATAGTTTCCTATCTTGTTTCATTTTATGTCATTGTTCATCACTTGTTGTGTTATTTCAGATTGGGTTGAATTCAATTCCAGTTAAATTTGAGTTCTCATAACGTTGTGTGATGGTTGAGTTGCATTTAAGTTGTTATTTTTTCTATATACTTTTGAATTAGTGTTGGACTTAGCAGGGATGCGTCAATTTTTTTGTCTAGGGTGGGGTTAGATACTGCCAGTTGTGACATGGGATGATGTGTGAAAGAGTGATGATGTGGTAGTTAGCCTTGTTGAAGGCGCGACGTGTATCGACGCACAAAGGGCCCTTGAAGCCTGGGCATGAGACGAAAGACATAAGTGTAAGCCTGATAGAATTGAGGTACATATTTATAAAATATGCACATAAGATTTTTTTATGATGTAATTCCAATTGTTCAAATTTATAATAAAATAAGTTGTTAAGTATGAAAATACATGTTAGACAATAATCATAGACTTATAATTTAATTGAGTTTAATAATATAAATATTTAACAACTAATAGTTATATCTCACTACAAGCAGAAAAAATCATAATTAATTAACAGTTTTTATATAATAGTCACAAGTTAGTCATTACTTACGACATCTAACCAATACTGATTATCATCATCAAATAAAAGTTCATTTTCTATCACATTATTAGACTTATGGCATTCAATATCTTCTTTAACTTCATTTATTTCTTTTAAATCTTTATCTTCTTAATTTATAAGCTCTAACGTAGTATTTTTGTGACACCTAGATGGTAAAACTTTTTTTTCTTAATGAGACATTCACACTAATTCTTAATCTAGTACAATGTGTAGAATAATTTACCTAATAGCAATAATAACAGAATCTCATATTAAAGAATTATCTTCAAATGTAAATTTATTTTTTTCATTACAATCTCAATCCCAATAGCAGTAGAAATAAAACCCTATACCATAATCATCTTTAAATGTAAATTTATTATCTTCATCAGAATCTTTATCAATTCTTCTAATGAGTTACTCTTTACTTTTATTAACGTTGTTAAAAAGAGTGGGGTCAACACTATCATAACCATTGTGTTGGCACCTCAATACTCGATTGTATTTTACAAATACCAAACCATTTAGACGTTATTGTACCAATCTATTTTCTATTTTTCTATGATGTCGCAAAAAGTAAATTAACTAAAAAATATATAAATTATTTCATACTTAATTGTTCGATTGGATATCAATTTCAAATAACTAATTAAAAATTACTTATCAAAATACATTCCAATTTCTCACACAACTAGTAATACTATGTGTGAGACTAAGAATTTTTATGGCAAATTTTTACAAGTTCAGGCTTGAAGATTCATATGAATTTTACTGCTCAGCTATTCATTAAAATATTAGTAATTACCTTTAATTTTGAGAAAAAGGACAATTAAAGTAAATAAATTATATAAAAATAACTTATTTACCCAATGCTTGTGTCTTCATTTGGTTTATAGCTATATTTATCCCAAAGTGACCTTGAGCTCTCTTGTATATTATCAGCTCGTCAGTGATTTTATTTTACTTTTTCGTACTTGGAACGAGCCTTTGTGTATAATTGTATAAACACATAATAATCTCTTCATCTTGCTCAATGTTGCTTTTTGAATAAAAAACTTTTGGGTTCAAAATATGGCTAGTTGCATACAAATGGTGATATAGTTGACAATCCTATGTTTCATTAATCATTTCAAAAGCATCAACTTATTTTTTTCACTCTTTTATTAAAGGACTTAGTAATAACTTTTTCAATACTTTCTATACTTTATATATATAGTTAATAACATATTTCTTCTAACCATCAGTTAGTCGGAGAATATTAACATGAGGACTGGTTAATTTCAAGGTGTAGGCAATATCTTTCCAAAATGAAGGTATAAAGACAATAATGGCCGTCCTCTTTCCTATTATTCTTTGCCTATTTGCTAGGCGTCTACTATTTTAAAGTGAATATTTTTTTTAAATTATATTATTACAGATGTATTAATCAAAGAGTGATAACAACAGTTGTAAATCTTATAATATTTGGCCCAATCAATACTTTTGCTCCATGAACTGCTTCATTATGTTAATTATCTCTGTATGATTATCGATAAACCATTCAAGAATATTATCTTTCTTAATGTTGATTGAATTCTAAGTATCTTTCCAATATCTTCCAATATCAAATCAATGTAATGAGAATGAATTGTGTCCAATACAGATACGGTTTCTTTGCTTCAAGTAATTCTCTAATTAAAAATGAAAATTTTATGTTGTTAGCATATAATACTACTAAATGCTCATTATATTATTAGATAACAATTTTTTTCTGAAAACATTAACTTGCTATAATGTAATTTGCATCATCTATCATTATTTATACTATCACGGTCCAAGAACATAATATACGTGGTCAAAATTAAAATCGATAATAATATTTTTATCAATTATAAAAACCCAACTCGAGCGTGACAGTTGTGCACATACAAAACCCAATATAATAAAACTCATACAAGATCTCATCGAATATAAATCCAGACAAATATAATACACGACTTGCTATCCACAATCGCAAGGGAGGTATTAAATATAAAAACAACTCATCAATATAATGCTATAATTCTAATATTTCTCATACATATGTCAAGGCACTGATCCGACCATAAATAATAACCATAAAATATTTTCGAGATTAAAAACATACCCAACATAACATCTCTACACACCGATAGAGATATTCGAACCAGATCACGTCCAAACTCCTGCGAGAAATTCATGTCACTAATCCGAATGAATAAAATATAAAAACATGAGCCTGGAACTCATCAAGTATCAAATATATATAAACAGAACATATAAATCAGATGGAAGAGATCACGCATCACAACCGTGTAAAACATAAAATACAAGGTCTGTTAAATCCCTTAAAAACAGAGGAGATATCTCGTATTAAATTATCATCCGTATCAAACAGTTCCTTTGGAATATAATCATAATAAATAACGATTCAATTAAATCTCATAGGCGATATCATATTATATGATCTGAGATCACGTAGGCCGCAACTGTCACGACATCCTTGTGGGATACATAATATCGTCCGAATCTAAATCTCATAATGTAGAAATCGAGAGAAGACTATCGAAACTAAAACATAAATTAAAATATGTTCAAAGTTTTTCACATATTTTTACGTACAAGATATTTCTATCGTCCAATTATGAGCCAATCAGTGTATCTCAAAATCATCATCCACCCAAATACATGTAAAATTACAAAGTATGTATGAAATCGGAGAACCAAAGATAAATAATACCAACTTGAGGAAGTGTTAACCTCGTTCGATAACTACGACTATATCTGATGTGATTTAAGCCAACAGCTCAATGCTCGACTACGGTTTAGGCCAATAGCTCAAGGCCATCCATATACTCTATCTCTCATAGATTAGGAACTTACTCACTATATTTTACCACCAGTAATTTTGGGTGTAATTTTAAATTTTAGTTATACATATTAGGATATTCGAATATATTAGTTCCATCAATTTCTTACGATGGCTCTCATTTAAATACACAGTGGGGTAGGTCAACTACTAAATGTCTCAACTTTTCTTTCGGCGGAAGGGGCAATATCATATATGTTTCCGTCGGGACTAAGCCCCCTCGTCAGCAGCGATATCAATTTATCATGCCACGAATCACAAAGAATGATCAATCGGGTATTAGACCTCCATGGTCCCATAGTGACCCCTCCCCTGGTGACCCCTCCCCTGGTAGCATGCATAATAAATGTAAGGCATTGGTTCATGATTCCATAATATACGAATATACATATATATATATATACTGTTTGGGTATTCAAAAATCCTTCAAATCATAAATACCAGTGTAAAACCATCACATGACCAAAAAAATATACATACATATACATAATTAATAAATTTGGGGTATATAAAAATATATACATATTAATAAAATCTCAAATAATAGTCAAAACACATCAGAAATTAAATTAAACTAAGAATAGAGTTATAGGATATTTGTCTCGACTTTATATTACGTAGATTTGTAGAAAGGATATCTCGAAGTACCCGATTTGTGGCCCTCTCTCTCCTGCCTCACCCGCGAGCCACCGTCACACCATCTCCTCTCTCTTCTCTCCCTTCCCTTCTTTTCTCCTTCTTCTCTGCAAACCCTAACCCCTCATCCTCTCTCTCCTCTTCTCCCTCTCTCTCCCCGATCTCAGCTTCCTGATTCCCATCCTTTTTTTATTATTTTTCTTTTTTATATATACTATATATTATTATTATTATTATTTTACTTTTTTTCTTTTTCTTCTACTCTGAAATTCAATCGATACTTAGGCGATAACTCGGACATACCTCGGGCGCTACTCCGCAACTCCGATCATTCCCAAAAATTTTATAATATTTAAATTTATTTTTATCACGTTCGAAATATCTAAAATTATAATTAATATTAAAATACTCCAAACGGGATTCAGGATATTATATATACCACATTTACTTCTCCAATTTCTGCCATAATATCATCATGCAATTATGAAAAGTATCAATTGATGTTATAAACAATGACCCATCAAAGAATTTATTGAAAATGTTTATCGTATCTCATTCTACCATAAATTATGCTAACAATTTTATTGAATTGAACATCTGTATTTTGTCCATTCCTTATTATGGGCTTTCATCATATTTTTAGTTTGATCAACTTTCTTCCTAAGTAAAGAAACTATCACCTAATGATAATTAGGTGGTTTCAAATCAGGGTCATATTGACCTATGGATTCAATAGCCACCACAAAGCTATCATAATTTACCATATTAAATGAGATTTCGGCATCATACATCCACTTAGCGATATCTCTACAAATTTTCTGTCTTGATTCTTTATTGTATGCTTCGTTGGTAATTAATAGTTTAAACTTTCTTCCTTTCTTTGTTGAATAACATTTTATAGATAAGATGTAAAGTAGACATCTATAGGACCCGTTTATTTTGACTTCTTTCACTGGATTAGAGATTGAATAACTTTGTTCAAATTTAATTTTATCAAATTTATCTTCTTTACCCTCATCATAATCATCAATCTCATTAAAATCAAGTAGCAATTCATTTTTAACTTTCATATTTACTTTTCTATTCATATATTTTCTAATCTCCTCACAAATATGCTCTGAATAGTAAATACATTTTAGTGTATTTCTAAACCCACTAATAATATGTTATTTTACTCTTTGAACTCCTTTATTGATAATTTTTTTACAAAAAATATAGAATTATTTATATTATTAGGCTCTAATAATTTACATACTTTCATGTATTATCTTTTTATTTAGACTGCTACTTTAAGATTTTATAAATTTTATCTATAGTAAAAAATTAGAATTAATATTATAGTTTTAAGTGTCATAAAATTAGAAAAAAATTAAGTAAAAAATAAAAAGAATAATTATAAAATATATGAAAATTGTTAATAATTATGCAAAATATAAATAAAAAGGATAATATGGGTCAGAGAGAGAGCCGCGTGTAAGCACTTTGCAAGAGACAGAGAGCCGTGCACAAGCAGCGCGTGCGTGAGATAGCAAGAGCTGCGCGCAAGTAGCACCATGTGAGAGGAACAGTAGCACACAGGAGAGAGCAACACGTGCGAGAGAGAGTGACCGCAGGAGAGCGAGAGAGAGAGAGAGAGAGAGAGAGAGACCTTGAGAGAGCGAGGGAGCACTTAATAATAATTGTTTTTTTAATTAAATATAAAAAAATATAAAAATAAAAAAATAATATTAAAATTTTTTTTAATATATATATATACAACTGTTATATTTTTACATTTAACGACTGCGAAGGTATCAAAAGCGCTACAACGTCCCCCCGTGTTGCAGGCCCCCCGAATTTGAGCGAGGGTGCCAGATGTTTAGATGAGAGGGCTTCTTTTGCTTACCGTCCAACTGTAATTGAGAGAGAAATTATGCAGCAAGTAAGTTTTTTTATTTTTTAATAAATTTAGGTTTAATTTATTTTTTTTACACAAAAATTGGGCCTTGCGCCCTGCCCACGAGGCATGCATCTTGTGCCCAGGCATGTGCCTCATGGTCCATGCTTCGCCTAGTTTCGATTAGGCACACAGTCCTGCACCTTTAGCCTAGGTGTGTCTTTGACAACCTTGGTAGTAGTTTAGGATAAAATAATTATTTGAGCTCTTTATATTTGAATAATATTAAATTAAATCAAATTAAATGATAAAATTAAATGTATACAGTTGATTTTTTTTTATTTTTTCAATTGTCAATTATACTGGTTTATACAATGAAGGGACGAGGGGTGCTGTTTTGTGGCACAAGTGCTGTGCTACAGTGTCACCCGTTGGATTTAATTCAACGGACAAGGGTAATCTCCCTTTTTCTTTTTTTTTTTCTATTTTAACCCCATTCTTAATTTATTTATATATTTTAAATATTCTTATAAAATATAAGCTCATATATAAATTAAATATATAAATAAATTTATTTATAAATTAGATTAATTTTTTATATTTATTAAATACTTATATTTTATAAATTTATAAAATAATAATTTATAATCATATATTGTTAAAATATTATTATGTAAAGATGATTATATTTTATAAATTTATAAAATAATAATTTTTTAATAATATATTTTTAAAATTTTATTATATTAATAGGATCTAAAAATTATAAAAAAAATATTATTATAAAAATTAAAATAAAAAATAAATTAGAAAAGGATAAAAAAGGTGGGGAGAAAATCCTCTGCCCATTGGATTAAATCTAATGGACAGGGCCACGACGCAGCCACGACGCTGCGGGATAGTTTTCAAGTACATGCAATGAATGCTGTAAAACTTAAATACTCGGAATAATAAAAGAGGTCAACTAATTTTATAAAATTAATGCTATGTAAGGGATTTGAGAAAGAACTGACTCATTTTAATTGCAATATTGTTGTTCTTTTAGTTTTATATGAATGATTGATAAAATATTAGAGGTAAATCAAGTATACCTTTTATCTATTATATTTATTGTGTTTTAGAACTCGAGGTTCACGTGCAACACTAGTGTTTGGGGGTGATGGAGGTGGAGATGGAGGAATTGAGACTAGATTTTTACGTGAAAAGCTTCCTCTTAAATGAGGATAAAAAAATCACGAGACTCTAAGCCTTTAGAAATGCTTCACTATTTGAATAAAAGTCTTTACAAAATACAAGTGTTTAGGGTTGATCCCTTCCTTATCTCTTGTTTTGTGTTTCTCTCCTTAGGGGCTTCTCTCGTTGGGAAGCTTTGTCACTCTTTTGCTCCTCCTTGTTGGGAAGGAAGGTAGAGGGTGCTAAGGGAGAGTCTGAGTCTTTTTCCTTTGTGTTTAGTATGAGCCGGAAAGAAGACTTTCTTCTTTTGGAGTGAGTGGGAAGGAAAGAGCCGGAAAAGTCCCCTAGGCAAGAGTCTTTGTCGAGTATTTATAAGGGAAAATGTGCCGCTTGGGAGGGGACACGTGGCGTGCCGTAGATGGCGAGAATCAAGATCCCACTAGCCACATTTAATGCCGCTAACGTGTGAGGGTAGCACGGTGGGGCGCCTGGTAGGTAAGGAACACGCCAGTCTTGAGTTTAAGCGTCGATCCGATTTGACCAATGGTGCCCTGTGGAGGAAAGGAAGGCGGTGTGGTTGCGGAGTTCGCGGGAATCGGGTGAAATTGCTTAGCTAACGTTTTCGGCCGTGTGAGATAGTCATCGTCCTTACGTGGCATGCCTTATTGCTTTGTGGCTTCGCAGACTTGTTGGATGAGGCAGCTCTCAGAGGACCTTTATAGTAGGTCATCGAGTATCTTCTTGACTTCTCGGACTGTTCTGAGACTTGATATAACTCCCGGGGTTCTTGGGCTTCTTCTTCTTGTCCTCCTATCTGGATGCCGCCAGCCGTTCGTGATGTCCTCGAGCTTCTTGAGGGCTGACGGGACCTCTTGGATCTTTGTTGTAGTCTCGGCCCTTGGGACGGCCTTTATCTTTGGGCCTCTTGGGTCATTGCTCTCTGCGGTCCATGGGCGGCGGATTCGGGCTGAATTGGCCTTTTCTTTTGGGTGATGTTTTATCAGTATTTATATTGGGACCTAATAATATCAAATAATATTACTACCGTTTTTTTATGCGTAAATACAGTTATAATTTCTAAAGGTTTAAAATTTAATTTAAACTTTTAGTAATTCTTAAAAAGGACATAAGAATTCAAATTAAATTTGATAAAAAAGTTAAATCAAATTCCATTTGATTAGAATTATTCTTCTCATTTATCACAAATTTATATTCATATATTAGAAAACTAATAATAATATATATTTATTGGATTCCAAAATTTTAAGAATTTTATCCTTATGACTAATAGAATGTTCTCAAAATATCATTTCACTTGTTATGAATTTTGCAAAATTTCTCAGCAAATCTAAGAATTTTTAGTTTTAGAGAGCTTAAATTTTCTATATTTTTTTTATATTTTGTTTTAAAAATTTCATAGGTAGACACCTTCTAGGCCCTTGGTGGGATCAAGTACCTTTTTCTGAGCTTATTGATTTTGATAAATGTATATTTATGGTAATTTTGTGATTTATTTGGTTAAAAAAATTATTTTGAGGGGAATATATAAATAGATAATAATAAGAAACACCATTAAACTTGCCAAAAAAAACCTCAATATGGAGCACTTCATCATGTTACTTCACAATTTTGTTGTCATTATCGGATATCCCAACAGTTGGACCACTCTCCCAACAGGTTAGCTTAAAATCAATATTGAAACTAGTACAAAGTCAAATAACTATTTAAGTATTAGAACTATTAGAAGAGATTAAAATAGAATATAACTTATCGGATTCTTGAGATTTTTTAAAATTATGTGTATCATTACTACAGAATTTAAATTTGTCTAGCATATCTTAAAGATTGTCAGAAATTGAAATTTTAACAGAGTTTTGAGTAAGATGAATTAAGAAATTATGGATCAAATTTTTTTTATAGATTTTGATTCAAATTATTCAAATAAAAAGATTATTTTGACAATAAAAAATTGATGATTAGCAGTTGGGAATACAATGTTATTTTTTTAAATATCTGAATAATATTAAAGCAATATTTACAATATTATCAAGGTTAAAACTTGTTGCGTTCTGGATCCCCGGGGTCCAGTCGGAACCGTAATTTCCAGGCAACACAAGTGTGTGAGGTGTTGAACATGAGGGGAAGATTGAGATCGGATCTTTTACGTGAAAAACCTCCTCTTGAATGGGGAGGAAAAATCACGAGGCTCGGGGCCTTGAAAGTGCTTTACTATTTGGGTTGAAGTCTTTACAAAGTATAAGTGTTGGAGTTAATCTCTTCATTGTCTCTTGACTTGTATTTCTCTCTAGAGGGGGATCGCTCGTTGGGAGGCTTTGTAACTCTTCCTGTTCTGTTTCACAGGGAGGAGAGAGTTTTAGGACCCGAAAGGAAGTGATCTTCTTGCCTTCTTTGTAGAGCTAATTTGGGTGAAAGAGAGTCCCGTCCCTTTAGAAAGGGACTTTGCTAGGTATTTATAGGGGACAGTAGGCCGTTGGGGAGGAGACGCGTGGCAGCCATCGGATGGCCCAAATGCTGTGTAGTGTCCCGTTGGCCTCATTAATGTTCTTGGTGCAAGGCACTTGCTTAGCGGCATTGTGAGCTTAGGTGTGTCGATCTTGACCACCGGCGGGCGTGCTCTGTTCGGATGGACGAGATCGGTAGTTATTCGGGCAGAGTTCCTTGGAAACCGTCGAAACTGCTTAGCTGGCACCCGTAAGCATAGGGTAGTCCTCGTCCCTGAGTGGGACCCCTCGCGAGTTCGCGGACTTATAAGAGGAGGCTGTTCTTGGGCCTCTCGTTTGGGCATTTTTTCTGAGCCGTATTTTTTATGGGCCCTTATACTGGGACCCAACATAGCCTCCCATGCCAAAGGGCCCGAAATTCTCGGCCGTTTGGCATGAAGCTGTTAGTACGCTAGGGGAGTCGACCGTTCGAGTTTGTGTGTCCTTGTGGCAAGTACTGCGTTAAGCTTGATGGGAGGTGATCCCGGGACCTCTTCTGGGTCCGAGGCTTTTTTGCCGCCGTCGCTTCGCTTCCCTGCGGAGTATTAAATGCGGTGCCTGGTTGACATGACGCGCTGACAGGCGCCTTGGGAAGGAAAGGCCATCATTCCTCCGAAACGAATAGCCGGTCGATGCGTGGCAAGGGTAATGAGTGCGCCTTTTGGCACTCCAGGGTTTATTTAAACGCCTCATTGCCCTAATTTTTCATATTCGCGCCTGCTCGTTCGTTCTCTCTTCTGAGTGTTAAGGCCTTCCGTTCTTTTCTTCGTTCGAGTTTCTTCTTTACCTTTGTTTTTCGGCGTTCATGGCGCCTGGAGTGAGGGATATTGCTTCCATGGTGACGCTTGACCAGCTCACGGAGATTCGAGCTCAATATCGAATCCCTGAGTCTATGGCCATGATAATTCCGGAGTCGCACGATAGGGCACTGTACCCTCCGGACGGCTTCATTACCGTTTACGAAGTCCATCTCAAAGGCGGGCTACGATTTACCATCGCGGAGGAGCTCTACGACATTATGAGGGCGCTGGGGGTGCCCTTGGCTAGGCTTCAGCCAAATGCAGTCAGGTATCTAGTGTCCTTGTGCGTTTTCTTTCGGTGCCATGAGAAGCTCTTGAACGCTCTCACGGTCAAGGTGATGTTCCGCTTTACACAGAACCTTGACTGGATTGTAATGACTCCCCGCCCAGAATTTTCCTTGTTGTGCGGAGGTAACTCAGACTCCACGAAGCGGTGGAAGGATAAGTTTTTTTTCCTTGGTGTTCACGAGCACTGGGCCATCCCTTTTAAGTGGAGGAAAGTTGCTTGTCAGTACAGCTCTGACCCTTTGAGGGAGGACAAGGAGAATGTGAAGGTGTACATGAACTTGGTGCTGGCCACTCTGTGGACCTTTCACTTGAACAAGCGCAACATCTGGCTATCCCCCGAGAAGTTCAAGGCAACCAAGTGGGGACCGTGGGACAAGGCTTCCGGCACAGCTCCTTCCGTAAAGGCCAAGGAGAGACCGAGGATGAGAGCTGGGGCCCTGAGGATCGGTGGTCCCGTCGCTGAGTCCTCCTCTAGTGACGATGATGATTTTGACATCGATGATCTGAGTGATGATGACGTGGCTGCTTCTCCGATTAAAAGGACGAGGACTGGATCTTTTCCCGAGTCCTCGGGGTTGGAGGTCTCGCCTTCACTGCCACTGCTAATCTTGCGGAGCCCTCGGGGGCAATTGTTCAGATGGCAGAGCTTTCGGACGTTCAGCCCCTTTGTGACGATAATGACGACGATGATGTCCCTCTGATCAAGAGGCCGAGGATTGGAATCTCTCTTCCGGGGTCCTCGGGATCTGAAGGTCTCGCCTTCACTTCCACTGCTAATCTCCCTGCTGCACCTGCGGAGGTGCCCGTTCAGACTGCTGAGCCCCCGGACGTCCAGCCCCCAGTGATGATCCTGTTTTCGAAGCTCCTGCTGATCTGCCTGGTGACGTCTCGGATAGGGTTGATCATCCGTCCGAGGACATAGGAGGTGGGAGCTTCATGGTGGACTCTGAGAGGGGGATAACGGCTGAAACGGTCCGAGAGGTGGCGGAAGTCGAGGACCTAAGTGTCGATGAGCTCATAGCTCCCGATCCTTCCGAGCACCAGGCCATGGTTGAAGCTGAGCGGTCTTCCGAGTTTTTTGTGGACACTGATTTTGAGGCAGGCTCATCGATGCCTTTCATCCGTTGGATTTAATTTAACGGGCCTAGGAGTGGTCTTCGTGAATCAGGGTCCATGGGAGTGTGGGGGGGATGATCCTCTAAGGTAATCCTCCGTTTTTCCCCCGCCTTGTCCCCATCTATTCATATTTGACGATCCCATTCTTAATTTATATATAAATTTATCGGGGCCTTAGTAAAATATGGGAGTGATATATAAATTAAAAATATAAACGGGGTCTTATTTATAAATTAAATTAATTTTTTAAATTTAGGAGAAGATTCCTTATATTGGAGGAAATTTATAAAGCGATAATTTTATAATTACACATTTTAAAATATTGTTCACAAATAGCGATTAGGTTGAATTTATAAAATAATAATTTATATGGCTATATTGTTAAAGGGCATTATATAAAGATGATTATATTTTATAAACTTATAAAATAATAATTGGTAATAATATACTTTAAAATTTTTATCATATTAATAGGAGCGTAAAAGACTTATACGGCGTTGTTGATAGGCCTTAAAAAAGGATAAAAAAGGCGGGGAGAGAACCCTACGCCCGTTGGATTCGGTGGACAGGGCCGGGATCTTCGCAGAGCACAAGGCTCAAGGAGGGAGCCGAGGGGCTCAATGATATGTTATTTCTTTTCTTATTTTGTTATATTTGTATACAAGTTTGTTTACATGAATAAGACTTGTCCTCTTTTGCATTTGAGAATGGACGGTTAATTTTGTCTTGCTTGCATAATATCTCTTTTTCTCTTTCTTTTTATATGATGATTGAGTCTAACTCTTTAGCTTTGAGTGTGCGAATTTCTTTCAATAAAGTGCTCGACCCTTTAACCTCTTGAATTTGAGTATGCGGTCCTCTTAGGGACTTCTAGCTTTTAACCCTTTGGCTTTTTTTTGCCGGTCTGGGAGACAGCAGCGTTTGTTTACGTGAAAAGTTTTTTTTTTGACCTGTGATTGTGGCCTTTGGAAAAATCTCACTATAGTGAAGAGTTTTCGTTGATGGACCTCTATGGTCCGCCTCTACCGGGGCTACTCGGTTAAGAAAGATAAAGTCTTTTCTTTTCTGACCTCTAGGGTCCGCCTGTTTGTTTCTTGCTCGGTTGTGAGCATGAGTAGATGGATTCAAAATCAAGATCCTTGGGGCCGTCGGCTTTAAATCGAGTATTTATTGCGACCTGAAGTAGGGTCCGACTGGGTGGGCCGCGTGTCGGTTTGGCGTCGAAGTTTTGTTGCTCGACCCACTGAGGTCTTGTTGTGATAGTGGGGCCGCGGTCTCGGCTTAAGCGGCCGAGTTTTTTGTTGCTGACCTATGAGGTCCACATTCGCGAAGCGGCTCGACTTGGCGGCGAATTTTTGTTGCCTGCACAGGTCATTGCAAGGGTTAGAATAGAGATAATGAAATGGATCATTAACGATTTTCGGGTCCGGGAGTTTTTGTTGGTGTTCCGAGTTGTTTCATTTGTTGGTGAGGAGCATGCAAATGCTTTAGAATAGGCGTAATGAAAGGGCGTTTTCATTAACGTACATATTTTTGGCCGGCCTCCAGGGCCCTTTTTTCATAGTAAATCAAGTATAGTTTTTATCTATTATATCAAATAATACTACTATCGTTTTTTTTATGCGTAAATGCAGTTTAATTTATAAAAGTTTAAAATTTAATTTAAACCTTTAGTAATTCTTAAAAAGGACATAAGAATTCAAATAAAATGGAATAAAAAGTTAAATCAAATTCCATTTGATTAGAATTATTCTTCTCATTTATCACAAATTTATATTCATATATTAGAAACACTAATAATAATATATCTTTTATTGGATGTTCCAAACTTTGAAAGAATTTTAGATGGCCGCTCTCCTGACTAATAGAATGTTTTCAAAATCGCATTTCACTTCCTTATGAATTTTGGGGCGGGGGTCTTCTTTCTCTGCAAATCGCCGATTTTAGGCCCAAAGACCATTTTTTAGTTTTCATGGACTTTTTCTGTTGCTGAGGTCCTCAACTCGCCAGAGCCCGCGCCAAATGTTGCCCAGCCGACGCGAGCTTTGGGGCGCGGGCCTCGAGGCCCACCTTCTCGAAGGGTGCGACGGCCCATGGGGCTTCTATATTTTGTTTAGAAAATTTCATGCTAGGTAGACACCTTCTAGGCCCTTGGTGGGATCAAGCTCTTTTTTCTCAGCTTATGGATTTTAATAAATGTA
The DNA here is from genome assembly GCA_033239525.1 of Nepenthes gracilis. Taxonomy (NCBI): domain Eukaryota; kingdom Viridiplantae; phylum Streptophyta; class Magnoliopsida; order Caryophyllales; family Nepenthaceae; genus Nepenthes; species Nepenthes gracilis. The sequence continues at coordinate 1,785,379 of BSYO01000008.1, read as the reverse complement.
TGGTGTTATGATCATCTTTTTGGTTGTTCTTTAGGGAAGTTAAAAAAATTATTTTGAGTCCGGGAGAATATGGTTTTAAAGTGATAATGACACGAGGGAAGAAACACTTTTAAGTGGGAAAACTCTTGAATGAGGAGAAAAAAAAAAAATACTTCACTATTTGGATTGAAATCTTTCATCATGTTACTTAACAATTTTGTTGACTTATATTTTGCCGGAGCGGGATCGCCGTTGGGAGGTTGGAACTCTTCTCCGTTTCACAGGAGGAGAGAGTTTTAGGGCCCGAAAGGAAGTGGGCTTATTATTGAGCTAAGCGGGTGAAAGAAGTCCCTTTAGAAAGGGACTTTCTGGTATTTATAGGGAAAAGCATTGGGAGAACTATTAGATGGCCCAAATGAGTGCGATGTCCGTGGCCTTATTAAAATAAAATGTAACTATTGATTAATGTCGGTGAAATTTTAAAATCATGTGTATCATTACTATAGAATTTAAATTTGTCGAAAGCATATTTTAAAGATTGTTAGCATAATTGAAGTGGGACTCTCAGAGTTCGCGGACTTGTAAGAGGAATTCTTGGAGGACATGCGGGGAAGTCGGGAGAATTCTTTTCCACGAGATCTTGATTCAAATGGGCCTTTTAAAAAGATTATTTTGACAATAAAAAATAGATGATTAACAGTTAGGAATGTAACGTTATTTTTTTAAATATCTGAATAATATTAAAGCAATATTTACAATATTATCAAGGTTGAAACTATAAATAATAAAATTTTGTACCGTTATCACCGGCTTAATACCAAATAATCATTTTTCTTTCTTTTATTCTTGTTAACCTTTTAATCAAAAAAATAAAAATAAATAAAAATGAAAATCCCCCGTGACCCAACGTCCCGGGCTGTTTAAGAGGGATTTTGTGGAATTATTTAGACAGTGAATCTCATTTCTGCCGAGGGCAATGGCTTCCAGCATAACCCTTCGTCGTCCTCGACTCGACTCTCTGTCGTCTCTCTTCAAGGTAAGATGCTTAAATCCTTCTCTTAATCCTTGCTTAACCCCTCACAAAACCCCAACTCTCAGTGTCCCGGCACTCTCTTTCTCTTTCAACTCGTCGACCATCCTTGCCGTCCACAACGACTACAATCGAGCCCCTCAGCCTCAATCTCCTCTTTCCCAAGCCCAAAATCCACCAGCGTTTGGCAACATAGATCGCGGTAATTGGGTCTCTCAAGCTCAGCTCACTCCTCAGCATCAGAACCCTAATCGTTGGAATTCACAAAATCAGACCAATTATTCTAATGAAAATCCGGGTCAGGGTTATGCTAATGGAGGTGGCCCTTTTCAGAGATATCCTCCGTCGAGAAACCCTAATCTGAGCCAGAATGATCAACAATCTCCCACGCATCTTCAACATCGAAACCTTGAAATTAGCAAGAATTACCCGCAATATCAGGCTTATTCAACATCTGAGAACTCTGCTTTGAATCAGAATTATCAGCAATCCAGAGGTCCTAATCAGTGGAACAATCAAAATCATGGGTATCTGAAAGGAAGAAACCCTAATCAGCAGAGCCCACAAGATCAAATAGGCCAGTGGTCAAATCTTTATCAAAATCAAGGGTACTCACAACCTAGAAATACTTCTCAGTGGAACAATCAGCCCCTGAATGAAGCTCCAGCAACGACTGGCCAATCCGTCAATCAAGCTCCAGGTTCGGGCAATCAAACCCCAAGTCATGGACAAGATCAGAGTGGTGCTGCTCAAATTGTGGATTTGTTGAGCTTGGCCTTGGAAGGAAAGGTTAAGGAAGTCATTGAGATGATGAATACAGGTATTCGTGCCGATGGGGAATGCTTTTATGTGCTGTTTGATAAATGTGGGGGACATAATTCTCTCGAAGAAGCAAAGAAGGTTCACGACTTCTTCTTAAGGTCTACATTTAGGGGCGAGCTTAGGTTGAATAATAAGGTAATCGAGATGTATGGGAAGTGTGGGAGCATGGTTGATGCACGCAGGGTATTTGATCATATGCCCGAGAGAAATATGGATTCATGGCACTTGATGATAAAAGCGTATGCGAATAATGCTCTTGGCGACGAAGGATTGCAGCTGTATGACAAAATGAGAGAATTGGGATTAAGGCCGACCAGCGAAACCTATCTTCTTGTATTGTCTGCTTGTGCCAGTGCAGAAGATGTTGGAGAAGGTTTTATGCATTTTAAGGTGATGACAACTGACTATGGAATTCAGCCTGCAATGGAGCATTATTTAGGGCTTCTTGACGTGCTTGGGTCATCTGGGCATCTTGCAGAAGCTTATGAGTATATTGAGAAATTGCCAATGCAACCAACAGCGGCATTTTGTGAGACATTGAGGAACTACACCCGGATTCATGGGGATATTGATCTCGAAGACCATGTAGAGGATTTGCTTGTCGAGCTCGATCCTTCAAAGGCAATTGCTAATAAACTCCCTACCCCATCTCCTAAAAAGCGTATGGCAGTCAATATGCTCGAAGGGAGGAATAGACTCCCTGAATTTCGAAGCCCCACACTCTACAAGGACGATGAGAAATATATAGCCTCGTTGAAAGAAACGGGGTATGTGCCTGACACACGATATGTTCTTCATGATATCGATCAGGAGGCCAAAGAGCAATCCCTGCTTTATCATAGTGAGCGGTTGGCTATTGCATATGGTCTAATTAGCACTCCAGCTAGAACACCTCTTCGGATCATTAAGAACCTACGAATCTGTGGCGACTGTCACAATGCTATTAAGATCATGTCGAAAATTGTTGGGAGAGAACTTATTGTAAGGGATAATAAGCGGTTTCATCATTTCAAAGACGGGAAATGCTCTTGTGGAGATTACTGGTGATCTTTCAACGGCAACAGATTTTTCGTTGTGAGGTTCGGCAGTGAAGTCTTCTTCTCATTTGCAGTCTATTTAGCATGTAAAGTTTACAGCGTTCATGTCTAGTAGCCGTGTACGAGAGGCGCATTGCTTCATATCTTCCATTTTATATTCGCTTTGTTATCTGAACATTGCCTTGTTATGATGTTTCAGAACTGTTTGCCGTGATTCCTTAGTAATTGGACATTTTTGAACTGATACCTTCTATGATGAGTATCTTAGGATATCCAAAATAGATATGACCGAGAGATTTTCAGGCAGACTTTTCGATCAATTAATTCGGATCTTACACACAATAAAGGAGGCTATTTGTCAAAAAGAACTTTTTAATTTATCTTCTAACGTTTAAGTCAGTAATTATTTTAAATAAATAATTATGTAAAAAGAAAAAAAAAAGTGACGGCTTTTAGAAGAAAAACTTGTCTTTTAGCCTTTTTTTTTCTTTCTGTCAGAGAATAGAAATTAGCTCGGTATTAAAACTTAACAAGACTATGGTCTTGATTCTCAATTTAAGTTGCCATTAATTTTGCTCGTTTCATTGCCTACCATCATTTAAATCTATGATTATTTATACTTTTTTTTATATGTAAATATCATTATTTATATGCCATGCAGAGATTAGGCCAACATGCATTCCGAAAATACTTTAAACACATTTGTGTCATTTAAAAAATATTCTTAATTAATCTATATTTATTTTTCTATCTATTTTTATAAGCATATTAAATATAGATAGATTGATAGATTGACGGTAGATAAAATTATTATAAATATCTCAAAAATAAATAAAAATTATTTTAAAAATATTCTTCTATATAATTATCTATACAACAGGATGTCTGTTAATCTAATCGTGTTATGTTATAACAAAACAAATGTTAATCATATGGTATACAATTAACAAGAATTTCACACATGCATTTGCCTACCCGTAAACATGCAAAATTAACCACATAATTAAAATGAAATGCTAAATTATTCATTTACAACTCTTATAAAACAACTCTACATATAGCGTATATGTAAACCACATGAAATGTTTTATTTTGTTTTAATAAAGAAACATCATTGTAACGTGTGCCACTTTGGATCCCATCATGCGTTTAATATTTAGATACATCTGGTTAGCTAATATTGTTGTGACATATATTACTTTAGGAACCATAGCACATTCAATATATGTGAATTTGTACTTACAATCTTATTGTGACATAGGAGACAAATGTACCCTTTAGACATAGATAATTAAAAATATAAATTTATACATAGTGAAAATAGATTTTGGCCTAACTTGACTTAGTCAAAATTAGGATCCAGCCGATTCATTTTATGTGTTGTTAAAGATCTCCTTATCAATGGTGAAATGTTATAACAGACAGTCACTTACAATATCGATGATATAAATGCATAATGAGGAAAATAGAGAGAAATTCTTCTTTAAAAAATATTAATGTGAGATATATTTATAAGTGAAAGAAGATGACTCTATATATATCATTCTAATATGTGACTATCGGTTAGCCTATTGAGCTCAACCATTATATGCTACCAAAGAGTATAATAAACTCACTTTATTGAAAAAACACTATTGGCACCCTTAACTTTTGTATTTATAACATTTCTTACTAGCATAGAATAGATATGACTCAGTTATATATCTTATTTTATATTTTCAACCACTTCCATATTTAAAAATAACTCGTATGATGATCAATGACATCTCTAAAAAAAATAAAAATCTTATATCAACTTTTTTTTTTCAAAAAGACTCATATACCAACAATCTTAAAATATATCATTATGTTATAAATTCATTTAAATATATCAGATCAAGTATTATTAATCCCTCTCAGATATTGAACTCAAAACCTTACTTGATTATCTATAATCTTATTATAATTTATTCACAATTGTGTCACTATATAGTGCCACAATTTATTGACAGTTAATCTAATTAGAGATGTGTACAGATAGTCTTCTTTTTATCTTCATACCACTCAATCTTGGCTCAATTGCTTTTCTATTAATGTCTCTTTAAACCAAATTACTCATAATCATAGGTAACATATTAGAGTAGCAAATATTAATTTTGTAACATCATCAAAAGTCAACAAAGAATATAGATAGAGTCAACGAAGGAAATATAGGATTCACAAGATGAAGAAGTAGGAATCCATTCGCTTACTTTCAAATTGGTCAAATAAGCATATATAATATAAAATATATATTATAGTATAATTCTCTTTATAAAAGGTATAAGTCCTAATTTTAAATATTGTACAGATCTTAATTTAGTCACTATTAAAGTATCTAACCCAGATTTTTATTTTGCTCACCACTTTTAGACGTAAAAAAAGAAATACCACATATTTCTAACTACAAGTAACATGAAATGCAGGACATCCACACATGATTTATAGACCTTATCTTAGTGCTTATTAAGGCAACACTTTATTATAGATGTTGATCTCACTTGAGCTATAAGTAGTAAATGATACAAAGTCTTATCTTTACCTCATGACTAAATGCAAAAGCTAATTGCTCATGTGAGTGAGCCAACCTTAGTTTATTGACATGCCTTTATATTATTATATGAAAAATATATGAGCAATTGATGAATAATTTTGTATTAATTGAATAATTTCTTAAAATATGATTTTATGATCAATTGAAAAGAAATTACAACAATTACAATTTATGTAATCCTAAACTTTTCACATGTGCAAAAAAAACATCTCTTGTTAAAAGCTTAATCAAGGGGTCTACAAACATACGAGTCCTTAAACTATATTTCGAAATCACATCTCTATGTGCAATTATATCTTGATATAGTGATATTATACATTTACATGTTTGATTCTTCTATGATACTTAGGATTCTTGATATAAAAATAGTTATCGTGCTATTGTAATAAATCGTCATAGGATTTGAAGTATCATTGATAATTTCTAAATCAATAAGAAATCTTTTTAACGAAATTGCTTCTTAAACAACTTCTAAAAATATGATATATTCCGCCTCCATAGTAAATAATATTATATAAGGTTATTGTTTATTACTCCAAGTGATGAGGCCAAATTTAAGTAATAAAGCATATTCGAAAGTCAATCTACACTCGTCTAAGTCAATGCCCTAATTGGTGTTATAATAGCCCACTAGTCGCAAACATAAACCCTGACAATAGAGCATATAACCCATGGTACTCTTTAAGGTACCTCAAGATATTTTTGACTATATTTTAATAAGTGAATTTGGGGTTTAACTAAAATTTATTAGCCACGCCAACTATATAACATATATTCGGTCAAACACATATCATAATGTACATATAGCGAGCCATGACACTGGTAGAGGAAACATAAGACATTTTATCAATGTCTTTAGGATTCTAAAAACACATATCTTGACATAAGTTTTCATATTTTAATATAGGATTATTAATACGTCTGCAGCCATACATTTAAAAGCGTTTAAAAAATTTTTTAATATAAATTTTTAAAAAATATCGAAAAGCCTTTTAGATTAATCATTGAAAATCTTACCTTTGGAATGTGGTCTGCCTCACCCATGTCTTTCATTTTAATATGTAAAGATAACCACTTTTTGGTAGTAATTATCAACTCATTGTCATTTTTAACTAATAATATGTCATCAATATATAATAAAATTATAAAATTATTTTTAAATTATTTGACATAGACATAATGGTCATCTTCCATTATCGTAAACTCATTCATAAGAACACTTGATAAAATTTAATATACTACCATTTTAGATTATTATTTTAAGTTATAAATAGACTATTTGAACTTATACAATTTGTACTCTTATCATTACCCCAATTGGTTGATATATATAAATATTTTTATCTAATTTTTCATTTAGAAAAATTGTTTTAATATTTATTTAAAATAATTTCTAATTCAATTTAACTACAATGTTTAGAATTAGACAAATAAAGACAAATCTCACCATCATTGAGAAATTATCCTCAGAGTCTATACCTTATTATTGGTTATAACCCTTCTTCACAAAGTAAGCTCTATACATTCTAATTGTGTCATTTATCTTATATTTAACCTTAAAAATTTATTTATTTCTAATAGATTTTTTCCCAAGTGATAGGTTTATAAGATCTCAAACATGATTTGACCTTATTAACTTTATCTCATCATTTATTGTTTTAATTCATTTAGCTTTTTCCAAAGATGGGAAAACCTTCTATATTATTTTGGTCTTATCATTATCATATGAAACAATCATGAAAGCTTCCCATTTAATTTGGAAATGATAATGAAGAATACTACCACTTTGGCATCCATACAATTGAAGTTTTTATAAATCATTATCTAATACAGTACTCCCACTTTTCTTTGGAGTAAGAAAAATTTATTTCTTATTCTTAATTAGGCATTTTGAAGTGTATTTCTTTTAATCTATTAACTCAAAAAACTCTGAGTTTCTTTTAATTTCACGTTTGCTTAGAAATTTATCCTCAATGAAATCCTCATATCATGATTTAATTTTGGTCACACGTTCATACGAACGTTCACATATAAATCTATAGCCATTAGAATATTTTAAATATTTTATTAAAATGTACTTTTTTCTCTAGTGTCTAATTTCTCATACCTAGGAAAAGTAATATGAACAAAACCTATTGAGCCTCATGGCAACAAGATACTCAAATTGAGTTTCTTACAAACTATAATTCATATAATGCTAAAGGTACTGACTTAGAGAATAATCAGTCAAAAATATAAGCCACGGTTAATAATTGATCATCCCAATAACATTTTAAAAGGTTTCTTTGTATCAATATTGATCTAATCATTCCTAACATTGTATTTTTTTTTTTTTTCTGCCATTCCATTTTGATGCATTTCTCATCACTGAACATCTTAAATTATTCAAATAGATATTTAATCCAGTGATCAATTTTAAGAGCTTTTATAATTCTATTTAATTTATTTTTAACCAAAATTATATAGTGTTTGAAACAATCCAATACTTATCTGATGAAAGATTAAATAAACTTGACCAAATTGTGTGAATCATATATAAAAGTGATGAAGTATAAACCACCAAGTATTACCATTACATTTATTAGATTATAGATATCAAAATAAACTAATTGTAATTGAAAAAATACTATAACTATTCTAAATAATTTTTTTAAACTTTTCTATGAGACAACATTCACGTGTAGACAAAAAGGCATTAATGAGATTGCTTATAAAGTATTTTCTAACTAATCTAGTCATGCTATCTTGTCATATATGACCAAACCAGGCATGCCTTGTACATGTGCTTTTATTATCAACAAAAATTAAGTAAATATATAAATTATTATTAACATAAAACCATTGAAATAAAAATATATATATTATGAATTGTTTCGAAATAAAGTGAAATGCCATTATTTTTAAAAGAAAATAAAACATCAAGTTTCATTAAAATATTTATAAAATTAACTTTTATCGTATCTTTAAAACGTATAGTACATCATGGAGTGATAGAGTGCATCCAATATGCAAAGTAGCTTGTGAGTACCACTTTTAACAGTTAGCTAAATTTAAAAGTTAGCTGTGAGTGTATAGTCTATATAGGAGTAGTGTCCACAGTCATGACATAGATAGTTATAATAGTTAAGTAAGAAGAGTCAAAAAAATGCATTCTTTAGCTTAGTGCATTCATGAACAAAGTGGGTTTCCTTTTGGCAATTGAAACAAAACAGTTTGGACTCAACCTTTTTTCCTAGGCATTTTCATCTTTTGCATTTGATAATCCTCTACTTCTTTAGCTTTAACCCAGAAACTATACCTTATTCATTGTCCTTTTATTTGGACCTAAATGTCTAATGTGAACTTAACTTAGCCACATAAATAGAACTATTAGGCTTGATTTCTTCTAAGAACTCAGTCTCAAAATCAAAGTGACGTGCCACATCATAAAAAATTTTAATATTTGTGTTATGTGTTTAATTTTGACTCATAGTCTTCTAAAAGATTGATAATAAAAGAATAATTACTTGCATATACTATTCATTAGTGAGACTATTTTCAATAACTCAAGCTTATAAATCATAGTTGACATCACTCTTAAATACTGCTTCGTTATATTTTCAAAGCATAATTTATAGGAGTAAATTTCATAATTAATATGTAAAATCTAATAACAAATGTTCTACTAAACTTAATCTTTAAATCATTTCACAACACCCAATTCATTGGATACTCTTTAAACTCACAAATTAAATTATCGATCATGTTGTTTAAGATAGGAAAGTATGCATTAGGAACTTTCTTAAGCCATTTTTCATAAGTTTTAAAATCTTGAAGGTGTTGTTTATTACCACATTACTTCGGTGCAATCAAATAGTTGGTTAAATTTTTTAAAAATTTCTATTTATTTAAGATATATCAGATATAATGATATAAAATGTCATAATTTTTTATTCAATTTCTCACCCTCATTCAAATAAGCAACAATATTTTTTGAAACCATATCTGTATACATGCTTAATTATTTTGCCATGTCAATCTAATTTAATAACAAAAATAATTAAATCACATCATAAGATTTAAAATTTGTTAAGATTTCTAAGTATCTCTCCCACCACAATATCCAATCATTAATTGTTTAATTTAATGTTTATGCAAAATCTTTCATAAAAAGAAAATAATTAAACTCTTTTAAGGTCAAGTCTTAGATCGGCTAGCCAACTTTTTATAGATGGTGGGCCTTATTTTAGTAACAATCAAGTTATTCTCAAGTAAGTTAGGGATCCTATGTAGAAGCCTGATTCTCAATTAAATAACCAATATTTTAATAAAATTATTAATAGAATATTAATAAATAATTTCTTACACTTTTTATAAAGTTGACTAAATAAAAATCTATAACAAGAACCTAAATCATATTTCTGAATAAATTTATATAATAAACCAATTATACTCTTACTATTTAAAATAATGGACAAGACAACTCTAATTACTTTATAGTCTCATGATCGTTTCAATAAGTGGACTAATTGTTATAACATTAAATCAAATAATGAGACAATTTTAGGAACTTTCAAACAATGAGAATTCATAAAAAATTACCCCAACAATTCAGGTCAAATATTCATGTTCCAAATTAAATCTCACAAGAATAATGTCTAAAAATACAGCATATAATAAAAATATAAGTACTTAATTTCATAATTTTCAAGTATAATTGCATTTTATACGGATGAAAATTAAAATATAAGTATATATTTCATATCTTAAATGAGTGAATTATCAAATATCGTACTATAACAAGAACGTTTCTGTAAAAGTTGAACAGGATCGTAGCTCAGCAGTGAAACCTTTCCATCTTCCTTTGGATGTTCTGAGTTCGAAGCCATAAGCCAACAAACCTTTTTTTTTTTTTTTTAAAAAAAAAAGGGATAACAATGAATTTTTTTTTTTTTTATTTTTTTCCTTAAAAATGAATTATTACTCCCTAAATTTTTTGTACACGGGGATATTACAGAAATAATACCAACTTGACAATTTCACTAAAAAAAAAGGCAAAAAAAAGTCATATTTGACTCTAATACCCATGTTAAAAATTTAAACTTATGCACACAAAAAATAAATAAATTTTAGCTTACCTTAATCTAGCCAAAATTATAATTTTATCAATTTATTTTACTTGTTGTTAAATATCTTTTCTTAATAGTAGAGTGTTCTATAAGAGAATTATTCACAATATCTATAGTATAAATATAAAAAAGAAAGATATAAAAAAATTATTCATGAAGAATATTCATATGATATGTATTAATAAATAATAAAAAAGATGACCATATATAACCCTCCAACTTGTGATATTATGGAGCTTGACATCACTATAGCAAACTCATTTTATTAGAAAAGATTCATTATAGATACCATTTAACTCTCATATTTATAACAAGATCTACATAATATTAATGTGGCATGTGCCACTCTAGGACACATCACACGTTTAATATTATACATGTCTAGATACTATTATTTTAACATGCTCTATTTTAAAAACTTATCACACCTTTAGTGTGTGTACATAAAAAAAAATATATATATATATACAAACTGAACTGGATAATATTATAGTGACATGCATTGACTTAATTCAGAACCTATCACGCTTTCAATTTGCAGAGACCTCTAGATAATATTATTGTGGCGTATGCATCTTCTGGGCCCATCACATGCAATCCTTACATATGCTATGTGACATGAGAAACTTTTTATATATATAATTACATTAAATTTTTTAATATTGTACTTATACTGATATAATTTATATCTAACTGTCTATACTATAAGATCAATAACCCTTATTTAAGGCTTTAGGACCCATCACACATCCGACCTACCAATAAATGTTGGTGTATGGATAATATTATTGTGGCATGAATGGCCTCAAAATTAGTGGATCGATTCAAATTTGATATTATGATTAAATATATGATTTCATGACCCAACATATATTTAATGTTATATCGTGATATTATCATTAAAGGTATAATTTTAGGAGCCAACATATATTTAATGTTATATTGTGACATGGACGACTGCGCTTCATAGTTCATGAAAACTTGAAATTGACAGCTAGCTAAGATTGCCACCCCAGGAATCGCAGCGCAAATAGGTAATCTCTCTGTTGGGACTCTTTTATGCGGGCCCTGCTAATTAATTCGTGATATTGTAAGTTTTCCAAGTATATAAGGTTAAGAAAGGTAGAAATTATTGTGAAACATGGCTTATTTATTATACTCACTCTCCGTATATGTCGGTAGACAAATTTTGAAACGAGAGGGCGATATTATTATCGGGATAGATATTTTTTATTTTTAAATTTTAATTATTTATTTAAAAATAAACAATTATATATGATATAATTATTTTTAATAAAATTATAAAAAAATTAATTATTTTATATTATTAAATTATAACTATTTATTTAAAAAAAATATTAAAATTAAAAAAATAAAACAAAGGCAACTTGATGTATTTTCCCTGTAGATAACAACTACACGCTTTTAAGTCGATAAGGAAAAAACAAGCGGATAAGCTTCGGCAATAATATTGCTTAAAATCTTATTCTTATTTTTAATTTTCAAATTACATTACTAAAATTTATTTTGATCTACTAATTTTATTTTATGAGAAACTTGTCGTGAGGAAAATTTGAGTAGAATATTAATATAAATATGATATTAAAAAATCGAAAAGGAGAAAAAATAAATATTAGTTTTAGAGATTTTTAGCACTATAATTGGGTAATATCTTGCTGAGAGAATGATTAGTAATAAAATAATTACTCTATTTTATTATGAACATTAAAACTGAACCTCTAGCTATCTCCTCCCCTTGCTGGGGGTTTCCCCTTGGCCATTTGGTTCATTAGGGGTTTAAAATTGTGTATATTAATCCCAGGGAAGTGACATTATTTTACAGATTTAAGGAACCTACCCTTCTAAAAGAATATTTTTCAGTTCCTGTCGGCCCTTGTTGGTAGAAATCCCAAATCCTTATTTTAGTATAATCTAACTATCATTGATTTAGATTCAAAATAATTATCTTTGCATAACATAAGAATACAATTATATATATTTAATCATATTAAGATCCCACTGCCCGCCCAGCTAGGACATCTTGAATGGCAGTGGAATTAAGCAACAAGAGATGATTTAGCTGCTTGTGCTTTATTTAGATCTTGATAATTCTGAACGAAGAGATTTCTGAACAAATATTCTTCTATCCTGACCCTTAAATTTTCTGAAATCCAAAAAATGCTTAAAATTATGAACAGGGAATTATTATTTTTATTTTTAATTTTAGGAAACCAAATCCAGGAACTACATTCATGAACATCACATGAACTTAATTACACTTGCCATATTAATAATCAACCAGCAACAAGACTTTGAATCACATCAACACTACTAGCCTGGCATCATCGTCGAAAGATTGAAAAATCCTCGAGCGGATGATGATCATCAGGCATGAGAAACTCATAATCAAACGGCTCAGAGTAAAGATCTGACCTCATGGGCACCTGATCTGATGAACCGGGCTCCATCCCTGGAACCTGTAGCATGCGATCATGATCTCCATAGCCAGTGTTCTTCATGTCCTGAGGGACAGTTTGGCTGTCTTCTCCGACGACAGGTTTCTTATTATTCGATTCAGGCCACTCAGCATCTTGCCCTGTAAATTCCTGAACTAAGGCTCTAAATTCTGAAGCGCTTGCCTTGATTCTAACTGGGTTGGAGATGTAGACAACTTTTAGAGGCTTTTGTTTTTGGGTTTTGCCCTAATCCTTGTTGATTTCCTGTCCTGAGGACGGTCTTTTGGCTTTTCCATGTCGAGAAAATGAGTAGATATTGTTGCAGATCATGCAAGCTCAAGAGGTAAATTAGGGTTTGCTAGTTAAGAAGATAAGGTAGCTTGCCTATAGCTAGTTGGGGGGTGTTTAATGGGGCGTGTTTGGAGAGGTAAAATGGGGAAGAGTGAAAAGGTCAGCAAAAATCCGAAAGAAAGATGTCATGTCTCCATCAAACAAACAGGGAATTCTAGAGAGAAATACCAACAATAAATAAGGGAAAAAAGCTTTTATGTTTTTGGCCTTTTCCCCCCTCCCCTACTTGGTCAGGGGGTGAAAATATATAAATAAAGCTATAGTATAACGATGGAGTTATTATTATTGTATAATTTAATAGTTATATATTTAAATTATAAAAATATATTACATATAGAATTATGTGTTAAAGTTTATAAATAAATAAGAGTTTTATGTATTTAGCTAATTGATCTAATCAATGAGAAAATATTATTTATTATAAAACATAAATTTATTTAAACAAAGTTTAATTCTTTCTTAAATTTCAAAAAATTAAAAAAAAACTCTTTGCACTCAGTTAATTAATCTAATCAAGAAAAACAAAACGAAGAAGTGGACGTGTTTGCAATTTGTCCATGACCTGATCATCTTGTCTGTTGATCATTACCGTTCCACTTTATTTTCACTGAAAAATATCCCAAAAAATTAATTTTTTAACTTTTTGTTAATTTTAATCTTTTGATTTTATTTTTAACTCAATTTTTATACCCACGTTATTTCGTAAAAAAATATTAATATGACATATAGAATTTCTAGATCTAAATTCTAATTTTTATTTTATATGTTTATAGCATTTTAATATCAGATATACATTGTTATATAACTCAAAATATAATTAACTTAATATAAATTTTTAAATAGAATAAATTACTATCAAAATGATAATCGACCTCTGTCTTTGTCTATGTAGAAATAATATTATTTTTTAGATATTTTAGTTGAGAATATCAATTTTTAAAAATATTTTCACTAAAAATAAAAAATTAATTTTCAAATTATAAAGGCGTTTCTATTTTTTAAAAAAAAAAGGAGGAGGAGGAGGAGGAGGAGGAGGCGGCGGCGGCCAATTAGTCTTTATTTTAAAAAAATAGAAAAAAGAAATTCTTTGTGTGCGCTGCATTGAGCCGCGTTCACCGGTGCCTTGTTAAAGTCACCCACAGGCAGGCTTCAACTTGATTAATGATTGCGTGGGATCTTCTGTGATTTATGACGTCATAAGTCTCCTTTTTAACGACGTCATGCTCATACCTCGCTGAACAGTGTGGCTGAAATCCACTGTGTGCTGAAACACCAAATCATGGTGGAGTTTCAGTACTCGGACGGTAGCACCTCTGTGATCGAGCATTTGTGAATATTTCTCGTTATGTATTATTTATATTGATTATTCATATAAAATAAATAAATAAATTTTATATTATTTAATATTATTTTATAAATATTTAGATGATATCTCCAGTTATTTTTTTTGTGTGGCTTAGTTTTGTGGCAACAAGGTATGGAGGGCCCATAGGGGATCCAGGAGTCGTTGGATTTTATATTCGACGGTTCAGATTAAGAGAATGACGGTCCTTTTTCACTGGAAAGAATGACGCTCCCTTAATCCGGCCCACAGGATCTCTTTTTTTTTTTTTGGTATTTTTGTAAAATAAATCTTTACGTAAACTACCGTTTAGAATTTTTTTTTTCCTGACAAGTGAATAATAATAATATAAAAAATGAACGAGGAAAATAATATTTGCCTGATTTTGAAATCTTCCCTCAAATGGCACAATTTTTTTAACTTTTATGCTTTTATTTTAATAAATTTAATATAAACTAATATTTTAATATTTTTAATAACCTACGGGACAAATTTCACCAGTCCATCTGTTTTATAATTTTTTATGTAATATTTGCATATATTAATTTGTAATTATATTTGCATTTTTTATTATTTAATGGGACTCATCTCTTTTGTTTTCATTGACGATTTTCTCTCAAATTTTATTTATTTATTTTTTGGGTGTTCCACAAATCCTTCTCATAATTTTACCTACAAAATGGTCAACTAACTTAACAATTCAAAATATATTCATTACATATAAGTTATAATTACACTATTTACCTTTTAAAAATAAAAGTACATATAATAATAATAATTATTTAGAAAATAATGTCCCTCATTTTGATTACCTCTTATTTCTTTGTAGTCTACATCATGCATTTATTTGAGCATATTCGGAATATGAGATCTTAATTCAATGTTGTGGCATAGGCGTTGGAGCAGATAAAATTTTGACATTATTAGGCTCTTCATTCTCTTGTTTTATGGAAAGTTTGGATATGACAAAATCAATCATCATCAAATAATATTGAAACTACATAAATGATCTCTAATGGGTCCGTCACCCGTGAACCGACCCGGATCGTCCATGGTAAAAAGGCCATTCAAAAATTGCAATTCAGAAGAAGGCCCCCACAGTCCAAGGTCTGATATTGAACAATCTAGGATCGCCCGCTAAGACATGTGTCGGCCCAACAGTTGCCATAAACAACCCCATCAAAACAATCAACGATTTACGCTAAAAAAACTTATCATAACTAGTCAACACAAATCTAATAGATATTTTGAAATAATTTACCCACGATTTGCACGATCTCTTTCAAATTGACAATTGTTATACCAAGCGTCTCCCATGATCACATAAAAAAAAAAAAAAGGAATCCTCTTCACTTAACAGTTGCCATAATCGGTACCCATAACCCCGTGGCAGCCTATTAAATTTGCGTGGACAATCATCTGTCAGCTTTGACACCCAACAGCCTAAACGCTCTAAATGCCCGTTTACTCTCACAAATAAGAGGGAGAGATGAGAAAAATATACTATAAACTCCATCCATGATGCTCTGCCTAATCCATCCAGGAAGCCTACCCACTAATCCTGCCAGGAGGAGGCCTGCCTAATCCATCCAGGTGATCTATTCTCTAGTCCATCCAGGAGGCGCTGCCCAAGGAGTCTAGCCATCTATCTAGGAACCAGCTCTTTATTCAAGAGTTAGGAACCCTCTGTCTCGGAGCAAATAGCTGCCCTACATTCAAGAGACCTGCCTTATATCTGGAAGGCCATCTATCTAGGCGAGTTGCTTTTCATCTAGGGGCCTTACTCCTACCCTCCACCATTAAGCAGTTCTTCAAACAGGCGCACGTATAAACCATCCCTCCACTGAGTACACATCCAAGTCGCCTCTTAGCCTGGCATACCTAAAATAACCCACGATCGAGCGCACACATATACTTAATCTCTCGTTACTCGCATCCATACATCTTTTTATATCCTCACATATTTTTATCTGTTTGGAAAGATATCTGATTTGAGTATCGGACGATATATTATGGAATGAGTCCCGTCAATTCTTTAACATCTTATTTTTAGTTGTATTGCGTAAGGTCCAAGTTCGAAGAGACAGAAACTAGATCGGCTCCAGTATGACTCAACGCAGAAGATCAAGCAATTCCTAACCCATACAATAACTCAGATCCAATGATGCATCAATCTCAATGAAAAATACTGGATAAAAAATATCAAAAAATATTTTTGATTGATATTTAGGTCATATTATAGATGGATAATCAAATTTTGAAAATAAGTAAATTTATGTGTTATTCTAAAAAATAATAGATGTGTTAAATGTGCTATGTTGATACGCTTACATCACAGGTTGTACATGGCACAATACAAGACTTATGTGTCTTGGCCTAATGGAGTACGTGGCCAATGCCGTGTTTGGTCAAGCATACCTATAGGCTAGTGGTGATAACTTGGTTGTGTTGGATAACAACTCATTTATACCACCTATCTAATGTAAACTTGTGGTGTCATAGGCTATACTTCACGTGACACAGAACTTATATGTTCTGACTCAACATGACATATGATCCACACTGTGTTTGGGTGGTGCAGTACAATTTATATTTTTTAAAAGAATAAAATAATATATTAAAAAATAAAATTATATAAAATATTATAAAAATATAAAATATATTTTATTTATTTGGTTAAATATTTTTTATATTATAAATTTTAAAAGTAAAAAAGTATATCTAACATAATTCAATTATTTTTAAGAACCACTTACATTTTATTACCGTTACTTCTAGAATCCCCTTTTTAGTAGAACTAAAAATGTTTGAATTTCTGGCATGATATTTTTTTCATCCAACAAATCTTTAAAAATAATACATATTTTTACGATATTTAATGTCATCCTACTTCTCTTTCTAACTACTCAACCCTGACATTGAAGGTTGACTTCGATAATACCATATTTGCTAGTGGGGTTAAATGGTTTCATGCCATTGATGCAGTCATGAAAAATATATATTCGCCGTCATTTTACCAATCTAAAACCTAAAATTTTTAATTATTACTTGTAATGTTGAAAATATAAACCGACTATAAGTAGTGAAAACGTTCAGTCGGTATTATTTTATCATTAATTGACTGTGTTCCACATCTAACCCATACTAACAAAAGTAGATGTCGTCAACCATATCTACTACTGCTTGCTTCTGCTACTATAGTGGAAGGTTCCTATATTGAATGTAGTATATATTAGTTGCATATTACATAAAAGTTATGATAGAACACGAGGCTTTATTTCTTTCATATTTTCAATCATCCTAATATTATTATAAAATTTTTCATGATATATGTACACCCCATGTAAATTTATATAATGGCCCATATTTGCGGTGAGACAAGCTAATATTAGAAAATTTTTTTAATATTTTATTCTTTACATATAAATAAATACAATATTAATAAATATACTATTTTTAATAATTTTAATATTTACTTAAATATATATTTTTAGTTTCTATATAATATATCTACTTATATCATCAGTATTAATGGGACGGTAGAAATGGGCCGACCTAATACAAAGATCCACAGACTCAACGGTAGGCCTAGGAAACATTCGGCCCACAGGCCCAAAGGCCGATCAACGCTTCCGTTGATCGAAATAACGCCTCGGCCGACCGAACAGCCCAAGAAAGCTACGACCCAATTCGGACTGCCTATAGCACTATTCCTGCATGATGAAGATCAGCTGCCTTAACAAGCTATAGCCCTGAATATTGGCCCAAATCACAATCTCTCTAGGAATGGTAACTCTCAACTCAGCGTATTTCTCATAATGGTAACCCAAATATTTATCGTTTACAATATCTCCTCATAGAAGGAAGGAATCACATTCAACTGATCACAATTACTTTAATCGGCACATGTAATTCTCATACCAACCTACCAAATTTGCGCAAAATAGTGGCAACCCAGCCTTAGCGTCCAAGTAAGGTTCGGCTAGTCAGAAACTATAAAAGGCTTTTGAGGCAAATTCCAATGACATGCTTACACTGACACTCGCACCCACGCTTACATTTGCGCTAATACTAGCCTCCAAATGATTGCATTCATACTCAAACAAGCCCTCAAATGCTAATCCCAATGGCTCTCAAGAGATTACAACTTTATCTACGGACCCTCTCGAGAATTCGTCCACAATTCTCGCCTCTTCAACATAAAAGCCACTACATGATGAGTACAACCTCCGACTTAGACTCAAAAGATTCATATCGTTGCATCATCATTCATAACCCGTTCTCCTTGCATCTTTCCTATTATAAAAAAGATTACAAATTTAAACATTAGAGGATAAATCAGAGAACGAGTCTTACCAATCGGACCCATTCTCATTTTCTAATTGTAATGTGTAGGATCCAAGACAAGTAGTACAGAAATCTGACTCATTTCAATTCGATTCAAAGTCCTAATGGCACTCTAATCCGTCAAAAATTCGAATCCAAGACACATTAGGTGTTATATGGCAAAAAATCATAATCTTTAAAAAAATAAATCATGTTAGTGGATGATAATTATTGGTATAACAGCAAATTCTAGATCGTGTAATGGATATCTATAAATTTGTCAATAGTAAAATAATTTTTTTAAAAAATTTTGAATCGTTTTAACTATCTTTCAATCAATGTTTATAATTGGCTTGGCACTTGGGATATTTTCATTATTGGAGATGATTAAAATAAAATAAAAATGACACACAATCTCTAATATCTAGCCGTCGAGTTTTATTTTGTTAGGCAAGAGATCTTCAGTTCTTATAACTTAGTTTTTTTTGTTTGCAAAATATTTTAAATTGTTACTCCCAAAAAATATTGTAATAAATAGAATAATATTTTTTTTACTTTCTTCACTTAATAAGAAACAAATTGTAATATTTTTAATACAAAAGGTTAATAATATGGTATACACATCTAAAATGAAATAATTTATAATTCATAATTAAACAAAATTATAATTTAAATAAAAAATAATAGTGTTATTATTTAAATTATTATCAAAAGTAATAAAAAATCTCATTAAATATTTCAATTTAATTTATGATAGTGTCAATTATTTTAAAATTTACAAAAGTAGTATCGGGTGTTCAAAAATTTTAAAATTAATAATTTTTGGATAATTTTTAATTTTTAGCAATTCATGTGTTGCTACACAAATATAAGATAAATTTTTATATAATGACTATATATTATTAGTTAAAAAATATTAAATTCTATGTACAATTATTTAGAAATTAAATCTTATTTAATTTTTAAGAGCAAATGAATAGCCTCATTCGAACTATAAGCAAATCTATATGTATCATTTGAACTTTTAATCTTCCACCATGATAAAATATCTCTCAAATCAAATTATATATTCTATCAATTTCTCCCAATTTAACCTTTGGTCATGTCAAAAAACACCTGACTTTACACCACCTAAAAATATTAGTTCAATTTGTGTAAAAAATAAATATTATCTCTCATATTTTTATATATATTTTTAATTCTCTTATACTATTAAAACTTTTACACATATAATCTTTTTTCATATTTATTACAAATAATATGTTCCTAACTATTATTTTATTTTATTTTTTACAATTCTATATAATATTGGCACGTTTTCTAGGAGGCGAAAAGAATTAGAAGAATTAGTAGTTGTATCTTAGACAGGATTAGATTATAATTTTGATAGATTAAAATCACTATCAGTATATGTATATGATATAATCAATATGGGAGTACGAAATAAAATTTTCATATTATTCATTATTGAAATTAGAAAATTTATATTCCATAATGAATAATCAACTTATGCAATGGAATTATAAATACATAAATTCATATAAAAATTAATAAATTTAATATAAATATTAATGCATCTTAGATCCGAGTTACTTCACGGATGAGGGAGCCACTTGGTCTTCCTCGACGGGTCAAATTGAAATAAATTCGATCTCTATTCTTAATAGATTGGATCCTGCATATCATAATAAACAAACGAGATGTCAGAAGATTAATGAGATTCACTTTTTGATATATTTTTTCACACTTAAATTAGTAATCTTCTTCAAACAAATAAAAAGATACAATGATGTGAGAGGTGCGCGTGATGATACACGAGGGGGGGAGATTAAGCTTCATTCGGAGGATGCGCTTAGCGTGGAGCGGTTTTTAGCTAGTGTTGCACTCGACGGTGAGCAGCTTGAGTGATAAGAGGAGAAAGAGAGAGAAAGAGAGGTATGAGAGCCTTCTCAGATGCTTTTTAGGCAGGAAGTCGTTCTTCTTCAGGCTCGAAAGTGTCCGATTGCCCGTGGAAGAAAAGGAATATTTATAGGGTTTGAGCTAACTCAACCTTATTTGAATGCCAAGATTGGCTGGTGGCTGTTTGTGTAGATTCGGTGAGCTGCCCTGGGGATTACTAGTACCGATTATGGCAACTATGGTTGGTCCGGTGGATTCCTTCATTCTTCATCGCGATATTGGAGGTGGCATTTACGGCAGTTGCAATTTGAGGAGATTTGTTGAATCAATGTTGTCATTCTGGGAGAAATTGCGCGATTGTGGGTAATATTCTGGAGGATATCTGTTAACCTATTCAGGGTGATTATAGTAAGTTTTTTTCCACATGCATGACATTGTGGGGAGACCCTAATCATCCGTTTTTAACCGGTCGGTCTCTAGTCGATTTGTCTAAATTGACCACTCCGTTGCTTAGTCTTGAACCTTTACAAAGTCATGCTGTGGGCCGCTACCCTCTAGACATTTCCTTCATTCATAGGCTTAGTTCCTAGGCCTGTCAATTTTCGGCTGTTCCCATCAAATATATTAGTAAATATTACACTGATATCACTTTATAGTGTAAGAAAATAGAGAATAGAAAAAAGGTAGAAAGTAGAGAGAAAGAGTGTTGTATGTGCCGGGCTAAGGATATACATGGATTTTTTTAATATTCATCTTTCTATTAAAAAAATTAAGGACTGTTGCCCCGCTCCTCTATCTCAAACAATCACATGACTATTTGTTATATAAAAAAGTTTGGGCTATGCTTAACACAACTCAATCGTAACACATACTAGCATGGCTGGTAAACCATTGTAATGTACAAATTTTAAATTTATAATTTTGATTATGATTAATTGAGTTTAATAAAAAAAATCATTGATGTCAAATAAAAATTTAGATCAAAGTCAATATTTTGATTAAGGCACAATAGAATGAATAACATTCAATTGGTATCTGATGCACGCACATGTGAATTTTTGATAGAAATGGCATGCCCAATGAATACCTCTAGAGAATTTCTGTGTACTTTTAGCCAATTACTCTCGCCCAATACTCAGCTAAAAGACTGATATGGTATTTTTGACAGATTGACAGCGCCTGAGGAACATTTGTGAGTCGTATAATTTCTGTGTCAGCGTTTGATATGTGTCTAACAGATGAATGTTCGTCAATCTTCTATATAAGCCCCGTCCGATCCATTTTTAGTCATTTTCACCTAATTTTGTAGAGAATAAAGAGAAAGAGAAGAGAATAAAAAAGAATGAGAGACCGAAGGCTAAAGAAGATTTAAGTGAATTAAAATAAGATTTTTGTGATTCTAAATTCAAGGTAAGTATATCCTAAACCCGTCTTTCTCTTATTGTTATATTTTCTGATCTTTATATTTATTTATTGTCTCAAACACTTGTGTATGCTAAAATTTCATATACAAGTATTTATATTTTACGTGCATATATTCTTATTCTTATTCTTATTTTTTTAAATTTTTATAAGGTTTACATTCTTAATTCACATAACTTGTGTTCTTCAAACTAAGTTATGCGCTAAAGCTCATATATTTTGAAATGATGTTCAAATACTGTTGTATATTTTAATTTTTATATATAAAATTTTAACATGTATAAAACCCTTAAATATATACTTTGCATGTTATGAATTTGTTCTAAATTATTCTTGGATGATTCATAGTTAAAATAAAGTGATAAAATTTCGTAAAATCATATAAATTTCATATATATTTTTTTGAAATATACAGTCTTTGCATATTTAAAATTTCATAACATGACTTTTTACATGCTTGAAAATCTCACACTTTAGCCCCATGCATGAATTATAAACTTTAGCCTGCTAACAATTTAAAAATTATGAAAAAGCTTCACAACTAGTTAAAAAATAAAAATATTTTATCTAGTATAAGAAGATTTAAAGGATTGTTTATATTTGCATATAGTTTTTTATTTATTTCTATATGGACCATTATAAAAATTAGCAATGATATATTATGACATGCCTTAATATATTATAGTGATAATCGGAATTTAAATTTATTATCCATGGGTTAAAAGTAATATTCGGTCTCATCCACAGGTTTATATGTATGATGATTTATTTACGAATCATAAATTATAGCATGAGACCTTTGATTGTATATAAATATACATAATTCAAAATTTGATTAATCGTTCATTTATCGATGAGGCCCTACTGATAATTGGTCTACAAAATTTATATGATTTAAGTATATTTTATTGATATATTGTTTTGAGAAAGGAAATTTGATTATCAAATCTAAAGTTTATACATGATTGTTGTGAAAATTATGTGACATTAAATCTAATTTTGAATCATATTTCTTTCAATATATTTTGATCTAAATTATATATTTTATTTTAAAATATTATATTATTTTATTGAGTAATTAACTCATTTTTATTTTATTTTTTATTAACATTTTAGATCAGAGAGTTCGGGGTTTACTTGCTAATGACAAAGATGATGGAAAGACGGTCTGAGGATAGAACTAAAATTTGTGATTTTGGATGATTATTTTATGTATCAAAATAGTAGATTTGGGATATTTATTTCGTTTCAATTCAATAAATCTGTATTAAATAGTGATTTGTGATTTTTTATCGATGATATAGTTGGATATCGATTTGTCCTATACAAATTGAAGATATGATTTTTTTTATTTATTCTAATTGTAATATAGATATATCTCTTTACATATAATTTAAAATTATTGTACAATCAATTACAGAATCACTTTTGGGTGTAACGATTTGGATCTTATAATTTGATTTATTATATTCTATTTGGTCAGCTACTATCGACATTCGATATAGGTTAACATTTGATATTTATTTAGGGTGTTATTTTAGTCTATACAATATGATGCTATAAAAATTTTGTTAAAATAAATTAATAAAATTTAATTTTAATTAATTAATAAATAAATTAAAAAGTTGAGTTTCAGTACGTGTGACATCTGTCTTTCACAAGGCCTGACATAATCCAAAGCGTTAAGTCCTACTTCGCACACCTCTAGGCACTCATGAGATTTGTCCCTCAAGTTTTAAAAATATTGAAATATTAATTTTTTTTACATATTAAAATAAGAAATCGTAAAAATATCGTGCCAATTGAATGGATATTAGTTCTCTCTCATTATTCTCCACGTGTCAAAAAAAATACCTTAAATGGTAATAAGTGTTAAAACCACCCCTATTTTAAAAATTGTTTTAACAAAGACATCCCCCAAAAAAGGAAAAAAAAAATCCTTTGGGCCCGTAAAACGCGGTGCAATAACGGCAGATAGGGGACTCAAGTGGGCCGA
This sequence comes from Nepenthes gracilis, assembly GCA_033239525.1. Taxonomy (NCBI): domain Eukaryota; kingdom Viridiplantae; phylum Streptophyta; class Magnoliopsida; order Caryophyllales; family Nepenthaceae; genus Nepenthes; species Nepenthes gracilis. The sequence continues at coordinate 1,761,039 of BSYO01000008.1, read as the reverse complement.
AATTGCTTATTAACAAAATAAGACTACCTCTAATACGTCCGTACATCCTCATATCATATATTAAAAAAAAAAAAAAACAGCTTAATTTTATTTGTTGCACCTCGTCAAATGAACATGAGAACGATGTCGTTCTGTGATGCATATTTATCCCATCTCTTCATCAATCAAGAAGTACCAGCCATCTTCACCTTCATTTTTTCTTTTTCTTTTTTTTTTGATGAAAAATAATAGGGTCAATTCTATTATATAGTATTTGATGGTCCAGTAATATAATGGATCAATTCTGTTCCGGGTCCAACCGTCAGCATGGAAGGAAAAATGAGGGTCCAACGAGCAACGATCAAGGCCCATAGAAAGAAATTAATCTAGTCTAACTCAACTATCGTTGCAACGACCAAGGTGGTGCCTAGGGAGTAATAGGCTAAGGGGACAAACGTCAATGGCCCAACCAGCAGCGCAAATGAATGGACCAAACAATAAGGCTTTCGGCCAGGTTGTCAACAGGTTGGATAGAGTATGCGCATGCAATAGTTAGAACACGCATATGCACGCATCGTTTGTAATAACAGTCTTACAAACGAATTGAGAGGATTACTTGTGGCCACTTCACCATCGCAATGAGATAACTAACAATAATTACTTTCGACAACGTCTCAACAGCTGGTCAATCCTAGCCATACACCCATCACAGCCCATGGCACCAAAACATTATTTACAAAACATTACAAATACCCTTAACCATCACGATGTTGAGAGAGATCTCTCTCTTTCTTTGAAGGCCACTCTTTCTTCGGGCAGGAGGAGACAACCTTGGGGAGCACACAAAGAGGGACTTTTGACTGCAAAAGATCAATCGATTCATTGCTGTAGCTAACCTTGAGCATGAAACTAGAGCTAAAGAAGAACTAAGCTCCTTTTTCCTAATACAGCTTTTTCTCTCCATAGCTAGTGAGCCACTTCAGTTGAGTGCTCTCATACCCTTCTCTCCCTAGTGAACCATTCACCAAGTGCATTCCTAATGAACCATTCACCAAGTGCATACCTAAAAAACCACTCCAATCAAATGCCTTCATTTCTTCCTAAGCTGCTTCCCGTCAAATGTACTCTAATGAGTCACTCACTGAGTGCCATACATCTGATCCCAATCATCCATCTCTCTATGCTGCACTCTGTCGAGCGCATTCAGGAGCCCAAACCTCTTTTCACATCCCCACATAAATACAACTCTAAATTCTCTCACATCTTCCTTACATCTTTCGATTTTTTGAGAAAGATTTCTTATTTGAGCGTTGGAAGATAAATTAGGGAGTGAGTCTCACTAATTCGCTGATTTCTTATTTGTTATTTGTAGTACGCAAATTCTAAATTAATAGATACGGAGATCAGACCCGCTCCAATTCAACCCATAGCAAAAAATTGAGTAGCTCTCTAATCCATACCACAATCAAAATCTAGGACGCATCAATATTTTTTAATATTTAGGATCTATTTTTAGATATATATATATATTTTAATTTTATTTTATTTTTTTATTTTTATTTTATTTTATTTTAAAAATAGACATAATTATCCGGGATAAATAAGTTAATAAATAGGCCATCGGCCGTGATCTTCGGCCATTGATTTTGAATAATCTAGGGGCAGCTATTTTATTTAATAAAATAATCTAATAAATTATTATTTTTTTAAAAAAATATTTGGATTCACATTTAACTGAAATTAATATTTAAAAAATTAAAAAGCATTAATCTTTATTATTATTTTATCATAAAATCTTGACAATCAGATTTCAATTAAATAATCCTGTGTAGGTGACCTGGGAAGAAGATATATATTTTTTATTTAATGAGATTTAAATTTTAATTTTTAGAATATTTATTATAATTTTTTTAAGAAATTATTATATAAAAAGATAAATTAATATACTTAAATTTATGAATATAAAATTTGTAATTTACAAAAATAATTAATCAGTAAAAATCAATGTATTGATTTATTATTATTTCAAATAATTGAAAAATAATTTATTTTTTTCTCTTTTATAAACTGTAGTTATTTGTCACCATTTGTGCCTACGAAAATAATGAAAATAAATAATTGTGTGGAGCGTCTGTCACGAGAGTGGCTAAGCCTGCCATCTCTTTATTTATTTTGTTTGTTTGTTTGTTTTTTATTTTTTTTATTTTTTTATTGTTTTGACATTACAGTGGAGGAGTAATCTTATTTACCCTGAGTTTTTTTTTTCTCTATATTTTTATTGTAGTTTGATTTGCGTTTGGGCACGTTTTTTAAGTAGTTACACTCAATTTATCCGTATATTATTTATTAAATAAAAAATTTAACAGAGAAATTTTAAAATTAAAAAAATTTCACTTATATTTATTTTTTACTTTTTATTAATTGGATAAATTTTTAATAGATATTAATATTATATAAATAAATATATAAAAACAATAAAAAGCTTAAAATATTTTTTAAATATATAAATTATAATTTCTAATAATAAGTTAGCAATAAATTCTAAATGATATGTATTTTATTTAATTGCAAATAATTATATATATGAACGTATTCATACATATTCATATATTAATAATTATATAATAATATATATTTATATGTGGTCAATTTAGGTATCTACTAGTTCAAAAATAGGTAACCCAAAATCAAGGCAGAGTTTAATAAATTTTTAATATATTACGTTTAATTCAGTTACTCTATTTTTTAGTTTAGTTTTATCAATTTTGATTTGCCTTATTGAGTTAACCATTTTTAAAACATTCCTAATCTTATTGTCTTTTGTACACCTAATTATATTTTCTAAATATATGTAAAATCAGGAAGAAATTTTTATGTCTTACTACGTACCATCCGTTATTTAAAAATAGTTATAGTTAAAAGTGCATTGTTGCAAACTCATTATACGTGGGGAAATAAGTAAATTAACAAATGCTTAATTAAAGTAATTGTTTACTCTATCATTGAATACATTTATATTATTCTATTGGTTTTGATCAGTATTGATATTCAAAGCCCACATTAAATATCATTTTTTTGGAGTTAGACCCTAATATCACATAGGCCTAAGAGGTTTAGGCACCAATGCTGACCTATGAAACACAATGGGCTTAAAGTTCATTATAACCCATAAACTCAAATGGGTCTCGGACACTACCCTACTTGTAAAAATAATGTAGTCGAGATTTGGTAGTTGATCATGTCAGATTGTAAAAAAGAATGATGGCCAGCAAATTACACGAACTTGCAGAGAAAACATCACATTAGGTAGGCGTACACGCAACCTTTCTGACACGACAAAAGGATTTATAGAGTTAGTGGTAGGATTCCTTACACACACTAACCCCACGTGGACTCCTCTCAATGGGTAGTTCAACCACTATAAATACATTAACTGTCTACAAAAGAAAGGATTCAACATTTACTCTTACTAGCAGTAATAGAGGGAGAGAAGAAGAGAGAAGGATTCGTGTTGTAAGAGTAATTCCAAGACTTTCCATATATTAAGTCCTCAATCTCTCATATTTGAGCGCATCATGTAATCTCTTTGTAATCAAACATAAGATAGTGAAAGTAGTTTTCAAATTAAAATTTTATGATTTTACATTTTCAATTAAAGAAGGTTTTCTATATAAAAATCTCTCTACGCATCAATCCTCGTCCTCTCATTTTCTTTTTGTTCTCGTACTCCCTATTTATTTTGTTGTATTTGGTGTTGCTGTCGGATTTTAATCCTAATCAAAGTAAGGATCCGAGGACGCAATATGTTTATATTTAGTATAATTTTCAGGTTAAGTAAATAACTTTAATAATTTATATTTTTAAAAATATAGATCTATAATATTTCAAAACTTATTTTGAAATACTTTTGAAAGACTCGTTATTATAATTTGTTTAAAAAAAATCAAAAATTAATAAATATTTTTAAAATATGTAGTCACATATGATTTATTTGATATGACAACTCATTTATTCCAAAATATTAGCATCTAGTTACAAAAATATTACCAAATTCTTTTAGAAGTATAAACATGTAGGCTGTTATACTAATATATTCATATAAGACTCTGTAATATTTTATAATTAAGCAAACAATAATATATTTCAACAATAGCTAAGGTAAGTATTAAGAATGCAATATCTTTTTTTAAAAAAGATTAATCTGGCGTTTTGATATTTAATTTTATAATATGTATAAGAGAGCCATTTTTCAAAATTAGTTATGATAAAATTTGTTAAATTAACGAGAAAATTATGTAAAAAAATACATTCGGAATTTTATGTCTGGCGTACGTTGTGCACAAAGGGGGGAAATGGGAAAGCAATGGTAAAGTCGAAGTTAATGAAAACATTCTTCTTCATTAAAGTTATTTGTGGTGACAATACCAAATCAAATACAACGTGTAGTGGGGTCCTGAGTTAAATTTTAGCTAAACTTTAAAAATCTCAATATCATTATGCATTTTAAATCTTTTTATATATCTAAGAAAGGACTCAAATTTAAATATAAAAGTCTCTCTAATTCTTTTACAACCAGCTATCTTTAGATAAAAATTATAAAAATTAGAATATTTTTCTATAAAAATTTAACAACATGAATATCAAGTAGCTAATTTACAACAATTATGAGTTGAGGTGAATGTACCATTGAAAGCGTTGCCTAAGAGTAAAAGTATTGTTTGGATTATACTGAAATAATTGAAAAAAAAAAAAAAAAAGCTAATGCGTCATAAATTCGAGTTCAACGGATTAAGGAATTGTTGGGCCTTTGGATTAAACTGACATGGGTCCTTATTTTCATATTTATTGATTTGGATCCTGCACATCATAACCAAAAAACGATATATCAGATAATGGCGAAAATTGTCCCCATCGTGTATCCTCCGATACTTAAATCAAAACTTTTTTTCAAAAAATAGAAAGATGCGTAGATGCATACTGTGGTGGATTTAGCGCTTGGATGTGCTAGTTGATGAGCAGCTTAGAAGTGCACCTGCCGAGTGGTGACTAAGAGGTACGCCCACTAAGAGCATCTTGGAGGTGCGTTCGGCAAAGAGGTATTTTGGAAGTATAGCCGATAGAGGGGCGTCTTAAAGGTATACCCAGCAGAGGGGCATTTTACGCAGGATGCGCTTGTGGAAAAGGGTTGTCCGTACCGTTGACGTGGGATACGGGATGGAGGAGGGCACTCCTCCCTAGTAAGGGCAAGTCTACCCTCCTTTTAAAAGTAGTGTAGGTCCTCCTCCAGGAGGAGGGGACTCCTCCCTAGGGAGGGCAGGATCCTTTTCTAAGGAAGGAAAACTAGTTGGCACAATCATCAAGGCAGGCGACTGGGGAGCACTGACTAGCTCTTGTGAAGGCGGTGAGCTTTGTGGCGTCGGCGTAGAAGTCGATGGTGTTGAAGCAGGCGGCGATGAAGCTGGAGCCCCAACGTGGGCGGAAGATTTCACCAGAGATTTATTGGCTGTAGGAGATAAAGTTGAAGTGGAATTAGGACTGAATTGTCACTTTCTTAGGGTTTCTCTCCCTCTAGTCCATGATGGCCAAATTTTTCCTCCCTATGCTCTCCCACTGGAAGTGATTTTTAAGTGGTATGAGATCTTATCTGACCGTGCCCTCTTCAGGCTATCTCCTCTCTCTTTGATTTCTCCGTCCCCACTTTCCTACTCAATGAATGGGTATTTATAAATGGCGAAAATGGTTGGCAATAGTTAGGAGTACTGAACTGTCACGATGATTAAGGGCGTCACTTATGGCAACTGCTATTTGTCCACGAGGATCGTTTCCTTTCCCAAGGGGATCGAAAAAATTGTAGTGTGATCGCATCCTTCGATGAGTGATTTGTCGGATCTTCTTGCCATCTGGAGTGGCGAATAATCCTATAAAAGATCTCATTGGTTTCGATTGCCATTCCGGGAGTGGGCAAATCTGAGAAATATTATGGTGATATCCAATGAGATTGGTGTGGCTTTGGAAGGTCCCCTATTGAGTTGTGCGCTGTTGGCATGCAATCCGAGAGAACATCATGGGGTGCCCGATTCTAGTCCGGTGGATTGGGCTTGAGCTAGTCTGCCCAAGCCGTCCATCCTGAGGTGAACCCCTCAAATGCTGAGTTATGGGCCACCATCCATCGGGCCTCTGCACCAGTCCGCGAGCTTGAGTCTTAGGCAGGTCCAATATAACTGTACCATCAAAAGCCAATAGGAAAGAACAATTACTTCAATTTTTGTGTTGTTCTAATCAAGCTTCTTGTTTTCACTACTATCCTCCTACTATGTATGGACAATTATTGGGTTTTTACTTTCCTCTCCAACTCTTTTTTAAGCTACTCTCCTACGGTGGCAGTTGAAAACTCTTCCTCTTTTTTTTTTTTTTTTTTGGTGAGAGGCACTCCAAATAGTATGGCTGATAGGTTGAAAGGTACCATAGCAAGGCGATCATTTTTCTCAAATGTAGCTACCCCTCTTAACGGTAGGCAACTTTAGCATGTAGTAGAAACAAGTAAAGTTCAATAATATTAGTAGGTGTCTTATCTCTCAGCATAATAATTGTTCTTTTTCTGTTGCATAAGTGTGGGGAGAGAGCGGGAGGCAGAAGACAGAGGGCAGGTGAGTGTGGGTTTTTACCTTGGTATGCAGTACCAGTCGAATGGAGCAGTAAATATTGCCAGTCTAAGTATTTTTTAAAAACCCTGGTTCAATCATTTAAGAGAGAAAAACATATTTCCTCCCAAATCTCATCACTTTTTGTCAACAGGATGATTCCAACCAAATTGGATGTTTACATTGATTATTGCTTTTAAGGGCCATTTTGAATCCAAGTATTTTGGCCTTGTTAGTCAGTCACCTTGCCCATTTTACAGGACGTTAGCGTTTCCTTTACTAGGATTTCACATTTGCAACGCCAACCAATACATAAAGCATGATTTCTCTCCATCTTCCATAATGTGTTGTGTACTTGGATTTTCATGTATTCCTCTTTGAGATGGTGAACCTTCTCCGACCCTTGTGTGAAATTTCATCTCCCTCTACTTACCAAAAAAAAAAAATTCATCTCCTGCCCTTTTTCTTAATTTTGTAAGCTCTTAGATGTTTTTTTATTACTAATATATGCTGAGTTCTTGAAGGAGCTCAATTGTTTGATTCTACTCGTTTATTTGTGATTGTTTCAGAGAATGATAGTTGTGCTATATTAACGGCTGAGAATTGCAGTAGATTTATTGGTGGCCCCTGATCCAAGAATCCCAGCCACCTAATGGATGGTCTTATCCTTAATTTCATCCATGTTTGTTGTGGCACTCATAGAAACTCTCATGTTTGGCCCAGTGAGTTTCCGGATCAACTTGGAGCTATAATGTGGGGCCTTTCTTATGGCCTTTTCAAATATTAGGTTTTGTTAAATTTTTCAATTGTTTAGAATGTTAAGATTAAGATAATACGTTAAAATATTATCTCAAATTTTACCAACTGTCACTTTTAAATGACGTCAACCGTTAGAAATGTTGGGATTCGAGCAAAATATGCACACCTGGCGCGGTGAAACAAATTCAAACTCTCCATTAAATATTAACTACCAAACTTTTGAGTATAAAGAATATAATAATGTATGATAACTTTTAACGTGAAAAAATTCTTTCTAACCAAGGTAAAAATCATGCAATAGATTTTGAACAATTTCAATATAAAATAGTGCTGATTACAAAATAAACTCTTTCAAAACTCCTTCACTACAATTGAGTGAAGAGTGGTTTAATACAAATTTTCTCAACAAACCTAGTAATCCATAAAAGAAAATATATCGAGAAATAAGAGTAACAAAACGATAATACATCCTGAAAAAAAGACTAAAACAATGTACTCAATTTTGACGAAGAATGAAACTTAAATTTGATCTTAACCGGATATTGAATATCTTTTATTTTTCTCTTTTTCTCTTCCCTTTTTTTGTGGCACTCTTTATATGAAAATAATTTCAGATACTCTAAAACCGTGTCAGGTGTGACTTCATATTTGTGTCGGTGTAAGAGCACCGATCCAGTGCAAACTCTCTAGACAATTGCACATAAATGCCCTTCAAGCGCACATTAAGTGTGACCTTTCTGGACAAACCATACACGTGTGCTTATCAGGCGTGCATTTGGCACCATTCTTCTAGGCAAACAATACATGTGCATTCTTTAGATACTTATCATGTGCCACTTTGCCGACATTTGATCAACTCTCGGCAAATTTTTACATGAATATTACGTAACCTTTCAACATCTTTTACTACTTAAATAACCTTTGACCGACCTTCAATCGATATTGTATAAATATCATGCGATCCTTATTTGACATCTTTGCCTAAGTTGCCATGCATGAATATCATGGATTCTGTAGATAACTCTTCTATTTATTATGGTATTCATAAAAAAAATGACTCAAAAATCAACAAAAAGGATAAAATAGTTTAATATGATGGCCATGATAGAACCCATGAAGGCTGATGAACCAGATTAGTAGTTTGGGGGAGTGAATCACCAAGGGTTCATTGATTGATTAGGTTTTCACTTTTTTACCATTTGTTTATTTTCATTTTTATTTTTTGCAGTGCTTAGCTGAAATCTATTTTGGGAATCTCACTGTTTCAGGAGCCCAATAATTTAAAGAAATGTTTGTTCAGGAAATGTCAAGAGTGGTTCTCTCGCTGTTTTGTCATCGAGACACAAAGGCAGTATCCATCCTTATCTTGGCGTGGTGGAGACCATGTTAAAAGCACTCTGGGCCTTTTCTTGCTGGTGTAGAAGATGCACAAATTGCTTCCCATTTCATAATTGATTGCCTAGTCATGGAGTAGCAATGTCCCATCTACGTACCATTTTATATACTATTGTTTACCCATGCTGCATGCTTATATCTGTGCACCATGCTCAGTATGCTCGCTACACAATGATTTTCCATGTAAACACGACTACTTTTACATGGCTCACTGCTTAGTCGTTTTTGGGTTGCACCTAGCCAGTTAAAGGAGCCTTGGTTGGCTGGGATACCACCTCGATGATTGCTAATGGGTTTGGAAGTAAAAGAATTTGTGTTGCTATGTATCTCCAGGAACCTATCCCATGTAAGATTGATCATCCACACTACTCGTGTTCCCCGTGTACGAGTCTCATCTGCAAAGCCACCTCCTTGTAATGGATTTTTGAGCAGATAAACGTTCTGTGTAGTAATCTTGTATCAGCTTATACCGCCAATGGTCTTTCAAACTTATCGCTTTAATTAGCCTGTTAATAAAATCTTATTATCTATACATGTTCACTGTATTTTATATTAGTAACAATTAAACATTTTAATATTTATTATCAACTTTTAATAATGCTAATTAAATTTTTTTTATTTAGAAATTATAGTGTAGTTTAAAAATATCAGCTAATTTATCATATTAGATAAAATATTCTTAGGTTTCAACACAGCATATAAGTATTCTTCCTAAAAACGGATGAGTTATACTAGATTGCCACAATGCCTTATTCAAGAGACCCGTGCATTTCCATGTATATTTTATGAGGTATGCATATTAACTTTCTCCTATTGTGTGATAATAAGTCTAGTAAAAAACAATCAATATATGATATTTCTCACAAATGATCACATAATGTGGTGGGAAAACTTTAAAAAGCCTTAGGAAATTATCTTTGGCTTTGTTTGTTTTGAGACTCCTTTCACTCAGATCTATGTAGTTGGATCATCCTCAGATTATGGGGTTTTTATATTTCTTTTACTAGGTCAATCTAGACATGCAGCTGCTTTGAAGTGAAAATTTTCTAACAATGAAAATTGAATTTTTTTTTAAAACAGATTTTCCATGTTCACTGTTGTGCATTGCAAATGTTGGGGACAGACCAAATTCAGGGTTCGGATTCACAGCATAATGTATGCTCGAATTGAAGTATGGAAGGTATCCCGTAAAGAACACAAGAAATAGAGAGATCAGACATAAATAAAATAAGAGGTAGCATTTATTATAATAAGCCTCATACAATTTGTTAACTACAGAAGTAAGATTTTGGCAACCAAATATTACTCATAAAGTCAAAAACCAGTCCCTGTAATCTTTTATTTGGACTTATGATGAAATAATATAATAATACACAACAAAAAATATAATCACAAATAACGAAGAATAAGGTTCTTACGTGAGAAATTCCTTTCAAGATGAGAAAAAATCGTTGGACAATAAGTTTGTATATATATCTAATATACAATGAGTCTGATTATTAAAAAAAAACTAATATTGGAATACAATATCTTATAGTGAGTAACCCCAATAATAAAGATTATAAGAACAAATAATAAGAAAATAATTAGCAAAAATATTCTTCTCAATAGTAAGAATAATATATTAAATTGATGGATAATAGAACATAATTTGGTATCTAAACGAATGAATGAACATTCATTTTCTTTCTTTCCATCTTCATTTTCTTTCTCCTTCTATTTTGATGCTCACTACTTTAAAATAACTTTTGTATATTAAAGAATTATAATTTTAAAATAAAGAATTATATTTTAATTAAATATGATAGAAATTAGATTATGCCGAATCAAATCAATGAAATATTCTAAATTGTTTGGCTTAATAAGAGTATCACCTAGAGTATAGTTTTCAAAATAAGTTGGGTAGTATTTTACTTACTACAATTTTGATTATTTATGACATAAAAATATAAATTATATAAATATTTAATATATATTAAAAATATTTATTTTTGGATATTGTGAATAAAAAATAATAATTTTATTCATCTAATATTACCAATATAAGTAAAAAATAATGTACATAAATGAATCAATATAAAAGACGGTGATCAAGGAAAACTTTAAAACCGAAATAGTTATGAAGTTAAAAAATTTAAACATTTAAATTAGTCAAAATAAATTTACTATAAAAAAGTTAACTTATAAGTCACTGGTACAGACTCATTATTATAAAACAAACCTATTATTGACAAGTTATCTCTATCAAAGAACTCAGATTTGTTCTCTAATAATGAAATTTGACGCCTTTTGATCTCCTCTTAAAGTTTAATTCACAATTTTGGAACAATTAATAATTTTAAAACTCTATGTTCTAAGTCACTAATGTAACTACAAAGGCTCATAAGTTTGGAATAAATATTTGATAATAGTAGAATATTTTTTGAATAAAAAAACTATCATTTGATAATGCACATTTTGAATATGTAATTTTCTGTATCCTTAAAGAAATTAACTTGAGTCACGTTTAATAATAATTAATAAAAAAATTTAATTATAACTTGTTTAGGATCACAATTTGTTATAGAAATAAGTTAATGAAATGAAACTAATAGTCTTATTAATTGATTTATTTAAAAATTATATAGAAATATTATCTAAAAATAAAAAATATATATTTAAATAAAAAGGGTTGCCTTAATATATTTTAAAAATAATATTTATGTAGAACTATGAGCATAGAAATTAATATTTCTAAAAATAAAAAATGAAGGCAGGACTGTAGTTCGGGCCAAAATACTTATCAACATCTGTTTCTTGTCCAAATCGGATCAATTGGGCTAGTCTGACTGACAATTATTTTATTTTAAAAAAAATAAAAATTTGTATTTGTAAAACATATTACCAAAAATAAAAAAATAAATAATAATCACGTAGAAGTAAATCCTAAAAACATGTAAAAATATTCTTTATATAAATGTATTTTTAAAAAATTGTAGCTTTATAAAATTTTATATTTCCAAAATTTTAAATTTTTGTTGTGCTATATATACTTGATATTTTTATATATGGATTAAAATTTAAATCTCAAAAGTTAAAACTAGTATTAAAACTAGTATTAAATCTCAAAAAAATTACTTCATCTAAACCTTTTTATAATTAAATATGCTGTTTTAAAACTTCTCTGTAAGTGTCCAAATACATCACAGAAAACTCCAACGTTGACAATCTACCAACCCTCGAAAAGAAACAGAAGAAGGAAGACAAAATTCACAAGGAACAGAAAGATAATAAAGTCAAAAAAAATAAAAAACCAAAATTGGATGGGAGAGCTGCCATCGACGCAGAAGCTACTGCAAGAAGAGGAATCGAGGAAGATGAGAGCATATCGCACCCACCCCCACAACAATAACAACAACAGTCCAAGCTCCCACCCTGCAAACAAAACGGCCGCCATCCAGAGGTTGCCGCAAGCAACCACGACGGGCGCATTCTATTTCGCACTCAGCGTCGAAAGTTTACCATCAAGAAAAAACGCCTCCAAAATAAGCTGGTCCATCGTGTCAGAATTATTTTACGTTATATAATATATATTTAATAATTTATTAAAATATTGAAAGGATATAATAATACGAGATGAACTTGTTGATCTACATTAATGAAAGTTTCATTAACTTTTCAAATGTAATATGAATTTTTCACGGAATTTCCACAACTCTCGATAAAAAAGAGAGATAATGATAAGGTGAGATAAATTAAAAGTAATGCCTTCAAAAATACAATACCGAATGCAGATTCAGAGATATTGTTAATTTTTAATTTTATATTATTAAATTATAAAATAATATAATAATCAAATAAATTTTTCATGTATTTTGATCGCAATATGTTTTGTAATTCTTTGCTGAAAAAATCGACGAACAAATGGCTCCAAAAACTCATTACAAAATAACATAGATCTGTTATGTCTACAGCACTGAGCTCTCCTCGAACACCCACCATAGGACAAAACCGTAATATTTTTAATAATAATAATAATAATAAATTATTATATTTAATATTTCAAATCCCACAGAATACTTTTCTTCTACGAGCGTCCTTACTGTTTACTTGGAGTGGAAGGCCAGTTCAAAATGCCAACCGAGTCAGTGGCAGGTAACGGCAGAGAAGGGTAGTTATGCTATTGTAACGGGGACTAGTGCTTAAGAGTGCAGCAACGACGTATGATAAAAGGACACTTAATATGCGGAGTCGAGATTCGATGAACGCCTTGTTTGTCTCCCCCTAACGCAATCCCATGTGGTTGTTTATGTCTTTCCGTCACCCCGCTGTCACGTTGGCTTGGGCCCGCAAATTTAAAAAAAAAAAAAAGAGAAGCGCTTCGCTTTCTCTTTTTTCTCGGACACCTGGCAACGTCACGTGGCTCCCTCACAGACAGAACATGATCAGTTAGTATGGTGATCATGTTTCATGGCTAACTAAACTTTGATTAAATCTGATGATGGGTGTTTCCGTAATTATATTTTTAGTTAATTTTAAAATATTATTAGTTTTATGTATTTCGATATTAGTTTGTTAAATATAGAAATAAATAAAAATTAAATCATTAAACATGTATAAAAATTAATATCGTCCCAACATTACTTTGGATAAATTATCTTACTGTCATCGTCTTATGTTTTAATATTTATTTATTTCTTAATTTTATGTTTAAATATATTATTTTAAATATATTATTTTAATTTAATTATTCTATTTAAAAATATAGGTCAATTTGACAGCAATTTTAGCAAAATAGAATGAATAATCAAAATCTATATGAGAGATTGTTGGATAATAACGTCCAAATGGTGCCCGAAAAAAATTAAGAATGTAAAAAAAAAAAAAAGAAATAATAATTTAGAGTTTTTCCAATTGAATTCTAATAAGAAAGAATTCTTTTCATATAATGAATTGGGATTAAGTAAAAAACAAAAATTATATTTAAGAATAAAATTTTATAATAACACCGTAATAAAAATTGTATATTTTAATATTTTTCATAATTTTAACTCATTTTTTAAATTTATATATTTTTTTAGTAAGTAATGGAAATTATATAATATTTTAGTCATTTTTAAAGGTGTTTTCTGTAATTCTCTCCATAAAATTAGGATTAAAATAATGTGAATGGACTAATAATTTATTTAATAAATAAGATCATGTTTTATATGTTACAAAAACATAGGAAAAAATAAAATTAGATAAACAACAAGGGGGTTGAATTTTACAAAAAGTAAAAGAAAAAAGGGCAAGTGAGAATAAGGATTTCTACATTGGTTTTATAAAATTCACAATGAAATATTTTTTTTATTCTACATAATTAATTCCAAAAAAAAAGGCATGAAATAAAATAATAAATTAATGATCTCATCCATAATCGCTATTAATTGATTTATTTTTTTGCATTGAAACTCGGAATATAATTTTACGTTTTTTGGTATGTATCATATTTAATTTTAAAATACTTGAGATTTCTTAAATTACAGACAATATGGATTGATAGTGGTATCGAGAGCCACACGATTGTCCAGATAATAAGATCGCCGTACGGATTATTGGCCATGATTTATTAAATTATCGGAAAGTCCTAAGTTGACAAAAGGGGGAATATGGAATTCTGACCGTCGGATCAATTGCTATCTTGTCATCATTTGTCTGTGGATATTTAAGGCCCAACAGTCGCGTGCCCACAGTCGCTCGATCTATCTCCCTCATCCTATCTTCGTATGCCAATTATTCGCACTATAATTATTCCCTTAAAATTAATTCATTTCTCTCTCATTTAAACCCCCGCCTAAACCTCTGCTGTTTAATCCCTTCCGTTAATTTAATATTCCATTCAAACTCAAACGAGCAAACCCTCTCTCTCTCTCTCTCTCTCTCTCTCTCTCTCTCTCTCTCTCTCTCCCCCCCTCCCCGGAAGGGAATATTTACTTATTTCTCGCTCAGAGCTTCCAACTTTTTCTCTTTGGCTGAGCATTCTCGTTTGGAGGCTTTAGGGTTTGAATTTGAATGAGGTGAGTGGAGGTTTCGGATCTAGGCAATGACGAACCCTAGCATCGGCGATGGAGGAGTGACGCCGGCGTTGGAGCCTATGAAGCCGACGGTGTTGACATCGTCGGCGTCGTTGAAGTGTCGAAAGAAGAACATCAGTTCTCACTCTAGAGTCGGCTCCGAAGTTGAAGACATTCTTCACATGTTGCACGGCTCCGATCCGGTTAGGATCGAGCTCACTCGCCTCGAGAATGAAGTTCGAGGTTCCCTCCCTCCCGCTTCCTGTCTCTCAATTCACTGAAATTGTTTCTCGGAAAAGAAAATTTTGATAATAAACGGTCATCCGTTTTAGCATCTCGCTTGAATAGAACTGAGTTGGGGGAGTTGTTCTTATATTATTTTTGTTGCTTAATCAATCAAATTAGTGGAAAAATGTGGCTCTTTTTATTGAGACAATTTGATTCCTTTTCTGTTGTATTTTTAACATAATTGTTTCTTTTGCCCCCATTCTTTACAATACTTGAGGTTCTTTTAGACAATCGGTGTTGAAAAATATGCTAAGGCAGTCTTTTGTGCCATTTTGATGTTCGAAGTTGTTTATCTGCAGTTTAGGTGTGACAATTCTCCTTTGTTCTGAACTAACTTCTGTTAAAAGTTAGGAAGGTTGGTTCGCTTCTTGGAAGTTAGTGCGAGAATTGGTCCAGTCCTTGCTTCTTTTATGATAATTTTTTTTTCACGTGGACTGAATATATTGCCATTTTCACTGGACTAACTTTTGGTGTAATGTAATTTTGGGAGGGAGAAAGAGACATCTAGCAAATTATTCCCCTCAATGAGGCAAATGATGTGGAAAAAATAGTAAGGATGGTGATGAATTCATACTTACCCAGTTGTTTAAAGTGTGAGGTTTCAGTTTGATTCTTAGCTATCAAAGGAGAAAAGGATGATTTTAATGGTTCTAGTTCTTTTTTTTTTTGGGGCTATCTAGCAACGGTAAATTTGATTATTGGCAAAGTTAAACCTTGTTAAGGAAAAGGGTGTTACCTGATGCAACAGAATGTAGGTGTGTAGGGGGGGTAATTCCTTATGGTGCATGGTCGTTTAATTGGGGCATGAATCTGGAATTACTGGTGTCTGGTCCAGCTGAGTGGTTATTGGAGCAATAACAGTTAATAAACCTCTCAAGTAAAGTTCCATTTTTCATTGGCCACCATTACAGGTTTTTGGATTTTTTTTCTTTGCAAATTGCTCACTCTATCCATGCATCGGTGAAGGGACAATTGCAAAATGCATATTATTTATTGATAGGAAATGATGAATTACAAAGAGTATCAATATGCATCAATTACGTATGTCTACTAATTTTGGGATTGAACATTTTGTCATTAGAGATTGACCTGGGAAAACTTTGAAATGTTGATAAGAAAGGACTTAAAATTACTGCTATCTCTGAGAATATTGAACTAGGTTGTGTGATATGACAAAAAAATGGATTCATTTATCTAACTCTACTTAGTAAGATTTAAGACTTTGTTATTGTTGTAGCATTTTGGCACTTAAGATATACAAGGAGATATTTTGAATGAGCCAATGGCTATTTTAAAATCTATATCTCAGTGAAAAGCATGATTTTACCTTGGGTTAGATTTCAGACGTAGTATGTATAAGCTGTTACATGTACTCTAAGAAGAAAGAGTCTAGTGAATCTGATACAGGGTTGCATGCTTGCTGTGGACATATTTATAAAATCTGTGTGACAGATTGTTATTGATAAAAGAAACCTCATGTGAGCTTCCATGATCTCTGCAGATAAAGATAGAGAGTTGGGGGATGCTCATGCAGAAATAAAGGCATTGAAGTATTCAGAACGTCTCAAAGAAAAGGCTGTTGAAGAGGTATATCAAACATAAGATTGACCATAAGGTTCCTTTTTTATAGGAGCAAGTGTTAAATTTACTCTATATGATGTAACATCTGCTTTGTTATCCATTTTATTCTGACACTGGTTAGGCAATGATGCTGGTTTTTCTACAAAATTTCCACCGTGTGTGATGATGAAAATTAATGATGGCATGATCTCAATTCACGCTGTAAAATAAACAAATGAAGAAAAATCCAGTCAAGGGAACAATTTTGCTTTTCAAAATTCTTTAAGTCGGTTATTTTTATTTAGGATGCTTGCTAAAATATACACTTATGAGAAGCATAGATTCGTACAAAATCTAGAGGTTTAAGTCACTAGCAGATCCCACATCTCATTCCCCTGAAAGCCTCCCATAGTCTTAAAAAACAAAACAAAACTATCAATTTTCTGTGGAACAAATTTCAATCTAGCTCGACAATGCTTGCTATCTTTGAAGGCTCATCCATTTGTTTCCTTCCTTCCTTACGTGTGACATAACCACAGCATACACCTATTCCAGGGATTCTACATTTTTAGATATCGGTCTTTTCTTATGATAAGAATGCAAGTGGCGCAAGACTATGACAACTATCAGAAGTTTGAAGCATTTTTATTTCAATTAATTGTGGTTTTTCTTCAGTATTCATTCTCCCCTTAAATTTGTGGATTAAACTTTGTAAGATGGGTTGGAACTTGGAATGCTTGTATTCATACTGAGGAGTTCAAGAAAGTGGACTCTGATGGAAAAGTTCTTGTTTTCCTCATTTTAGCTTAGTGCGGAGTTGAAGAAAGTGGATGAGAAGCTAAAGGCAACTGAAGACATCCTAGAAAGCAAGGTACCAATCACGAATTCTGTGTACTGGATTAATTAATATTTCCTATCTACTGTAGAGAATGACCTGTTCATGCTATGATGACCAAGTCATGATTTCGCAGAACCTTGAAATAAAAAAGACAAATGAAGAGAAAAAAGCAGCTCTGTCTGCTCAATTTGCTGCAGAAGCCACTCTTCGTAGGGTGCATGCTGCACAGAAAGATGATGAGATGCCACCCATTGAGGCCATCATTACTCCATTGGAGGCAGAGCTAAAGCTGGCTAGATTGGAGGTTTGTGTCTAATTTCCAAGTTCCATTCCATCCAATATAAGTGACATTGTTAGAGGTGAATGCCACATAGTTGCCGTTCTCACATCTATTTTCATTATTTATGCTTGATGAAATTAATTACTGCAAAACCCTTGCAATGATATATCGGCTTTGGTTTTCTAGGTTGCTAAGTTGCAGGATGATAACAGAGCACTGGATCGTCTGACTAAATCCAAGGAGGCTGCCTTGCTCGAGGCTGAGAAGACTGTTCAGGTGGCTCTGGCAAAAGCATCTTTGGTTGATGACCTGCAAAACAAGAACCAGGATTTGATGAAGCAGATTGAAATATGCCAGGTTGTTACTTTTCCTGCTGCACATCATTATGTAAGTAGAGGTGTGGCATATTGTCCTATCACTGACCAAAATGCATGCATCCCATCAGGAGGAGAACAAAATTCTGGACAAAATGCACCGACAAAAGGTTGCAGAAGTTGAAAAGCTGACCCAAACTGTTTGGGAGCTGGAGGAAGCTGTCTTGTCTGGTGGAGCTGCTGCTAATGCTGTGCGTGACTACCAGCGAAAAGTGCTGGAAATGAATGTAATATTATTGTTTCTGGGATATGTTACTGTAGGTTTTCTTGTAGTTAGCCCTCTTGCATTATATGTGCCATGAGATGATTCTATATTGAATGGTTGAATAGGAGGAGAGGAAAACTCTAGATCGGGAGCTTGCTCGTGCAAAAGTTACTGCAAATCGGGTTGCTGTTGTGGTTGCAAATGAGTGGAAAGATGCTAATGACAAAGTAATGCCTGTAAAGCAGTGGCTTGAGGAAAGAAAATATTATCAGGTATGTCATAGTTTTGCTTTGTATTTTGCGTACTTCATATCAGTATATATCTGTACGCACAATACTATAGAAAGAAAAGGAGAAGGCCATTCCTAACGCATTTGAACTTCTTGCACTTTGATTTGGCATGCACTGGAAATGGAGTGTCATTGCATTGCTAAATTATTCAAAATGGATAATGGGCCAAGGTAATGTGAATCGTTATATCTTTTCAGGGAGAAATGCAGCAACTTAGAGATAAACTGGTGGTTGCAGAGCGCACTGCAAAGGCAGAAGCACAACTAAAAGTGAGAACATTTACCTGCCTTTTTTCCACTGCAATATTTCTATTGTTTTTTTCTTCCTTCTACTGACCATTTATTTTCACTTATGCTTAGGAAAAATATCAACTAAGATTCAAGGTCTTAGAAGAAAGGCTGAAAGCATCTCCTAGTAGCTATTCTGCCCATATGATCTCTCAAGGAAGAAGCATGAGCAATGGCCATTCTCGTCGTCAATCTCTCGGAGGAGCAGAAAGTTTCCCCAGATTAGCCTCTAATGGCTACACGTCAAAGAGATCTACAAATTCTCCAGCTCGGCCCCTTCGATCTAACAGTGCAGTTGTGTTACTAAAGAATGCTAAAATATCATCAAGATCATTCGATGGGGGTAGTAAATCGCAGGAAGGAGTTAAGCTGGGTCCAAATGCTATTGGGAACGGCTGTGCATCTAAAGATAATATTGACCGGAACCAAAATTCTTGTACAAATGGCACGCACAGAGGGAATGAAGATGGGAATCTAGCTGAAAAAACAAAAGTAGACACTGATGACTGTGTCTCGGGAGCTTTATATGATATGTTACAGAAAGAGGTTATAAATCTCAGGAAGGCTTGTCATGAGAAGGATCGGAGCCTCAAGGATAAAGATGATGCTATTGAGGTTGGAATCAGCTCTATTTTCACCCAGCCATCTTCTCTTTCAATCTCTGGTTGTTTGTTCCTAAATTATCGTGTATCTCTGTACTTCACCAGATGTTATCGAAAAAGGTTGAGACCCTAAATAGAGCAATGGAAGTTGAAGCCAGGAAAATGAGAAGAGAAGTAGCTGCAATGGAGAAGGAAGTTGCTGCTATTCGCATCAACAGGGAGAATGAACAAAGGGGTCGTCGAATGAGCACTGCTGGAGGGATCAATGGCCTTCAATCACATTCTGCAAGGTAAACTTTTAGGTGATCTAGGAGTATTCAACATGGGGAACATGATGCGTTATTCTTTCCTTTTTTTGCTGCTTTTTTATTTTTTAACTTCTATTTTTTGGTTTGAGGGGTCCTGGGTGGAGCTATACCATAACAGCAATAATATATCTCTATTCTATTACACATTGCTGAGTAACGATTTATCTCTGTTCCTTCCACTCTTGTTCTCGCCGACAAACAAAACAAGAGAAATTCCTCTGATAATTAATAAAAAGTAAAGATGGTTTATAATCGGAATCTACTTCACTTTCAGGAATACGCGGAACTTGTAGGCATTGGTTTTGGCAGGAACACACGAACAAAAATGCTTCCTCTTCAGCCCTGTAGTCAGCAGTTGTGTATGTTTTTCCCTTCCTGGTTGGTTGCTTCTTCCTTCCTCATCGGCTCTTCTGTAGTCGAGATGGCAAAATGGTGTGTGCAGATATTCATTTTGTAAAGAACTGACATGCAAGTTTTCTGGGCAGTTTACAGCCCTGTATATTTTGTACTAATGACATTTATTGTGAATTAACCTACAAGGTTTGCAAGCTTATGCGTCAAATATGCTAGCCTAATTTGATGTTTAGATGAATAAGTAGTCTTGATGCTTCGCTCGCACTAGAAAATCTTCTTATTGATTTTCAAAAGAGAGAATTGAACAATTTTATTTTTTTTCTATCTTATTTTTTGATAATTATGCTCTTTTAACTTTTACCGTTGGACATATTTTATACTATTTACGTTGTGTTGTACAAATGTATGTTGAAAAGGAGACAAAAGGTATCATTATGGAAAGACAAAAAGGAAAAAGGTGTACTACAAAGGGAAAGGATAGATGAGATCTAATGCAATGCAGGATATATATATATATATATATATATATTACGATGATTTAATGGCAGTGAATTTATTAGCATATCGTGTTATTAAATTAATTATCACTATAGACAACAATTATATATAATTTTTCCAGATTAATTTTTCAGATAAAAAGTCCCTCACCTAAATATGGAAACTTTGATACATATTTTGCATAACATATTTTTCCGTATGATACAAAAGGTATCAACATGAAAAAATACCTTTTTTCAAAAAAATTACCTTGTTGATCAAATTGACCACAAGTACCCGGAAAACCAAAAAAACAGTGCAGATTCTTCTCCCGGAAAGATAAAGATTTGAATCTAATGGAATTGACGAAGATCATCAATCCAGCAAATCCGACACGGCCGTCTTTCTGAATGCATCCACCTGAGCCAACTGGGCTGCCAACGACTTATTTGGGAATATGTTGTCGGCCTTCATTCTCTCCCGAATGCCATAAGCTGGAGCCTTGGCATTCATATAAGCTTCGAGTAGGGTTTGATAAGGCCGCGCACGAGACACATAGCCAGCCTGTCTCATCCTATGAAACATCTTCTCGGCATTGTGGACGTCGGCTCTCTTTGCATATTTCTCCATGATGGCCATATACGAGCTGAACAGCGGCTTCCCTTGATTATGCTGCACCGCTTTCTGCAGTATAACGTCTGCTTTCTCGACTTCTCCAGCTTCCACGTACAGCTTCACGAGCGCGTCCCACGTCAACGGTCCGATGTGACAGCCGCTATCTCCCATTTTCTTCACCAAATCCTTGCCCTTGCTTAGCATCTTATGGTTTGTGTAAACTTTCAACATCACAGAATAATGCCTGGAAGAAAGCTTCTTCCATGTTTTCAGCATCCTTTCAAATACATCCTCTGCTTCTTCAATCTTCTTCAGCTTCCCCCATGCTTCAACGGCGGCCAGGCATTCTCCAAGAGTGGGTTTCGACTCGCAGATGTTCCAGATTCTT
The DNA here is from genome assembly GCA_033239525.1 of Nepenthes gracilis. NCBI lineage: Eukaryota > Viridiplantae > Streptophyta > Magnoliopsida > Caryophyllales > Nepenthaceae > Nepenthes > Nepenthes gracilis. The sequence continues at coordinate 1,739,364 of BSYO01000008.1, read as the reverse complement.
CCTACTTCGTCTGCATTTCCAAGGTCTGCGTAAAGAGGAAGCAGAAAACGGCAGACCCCACGATTCGACTTTAAATTGCCTCCTTCCATGTCCTTCAGAACTGCACCGGCTTTCTCTTTAAGACCGCCCGCTGCATAATGCCTGGCCAGAATAGCTTGTGTTCGGAAATCTGGTTCCACGCCTTCGGCTTTCATTGTATCGACAATTTGATCCATTCCGGCTATGTCATTTGACTGGCCCTTGGTGTCGATCAAGATTTTGTAAGTGAAAGGGGACGGCCTGACATTTTCCTTCTCCATAAAGAGAAGTACATCAGCTATTTTCTTCTTGTCTATTCGCTTGTAGAGAAGAAGCAATTGGTTGCAGGCAAAGGCAGTGGCTGGAAAATCTAAGTCCTTCATTTTATTAAAAACTTCCTCAGCTTTTCTAACATTGTTGGCAGCCACACAGTTTGCTAGAAAGGTTCTGTAGACTACTTCTCCACTGCAGGACTTTGGGATACTGTCCATGTAGCTCTCCGCCTTCTGAAGTCCTCGCACCTTTGCAATCAAATCAACCCGAGATGCATAATCTCGCTCCACAAAATCAAGCCTCTTATTCGATTCCAACCATTCTAAGAGCTGTAGAAGAAAAATTATAAACAAAGGATTAAAAATTCCGAAAATACAAGCCATGCTTCATGTATAAAGCTAAAAGGAGAGGAAAAAAAGGAGGAATAACCAAAATGAAGTACAATATGCAGCCCGTCATGATAGCAGCTCACTTCCATCAATGTGAATCTCTACTATGAATTACCATGTACAAGTCCTAGAAGGTAAACCTTCCCAAGGCATTTGGAGAATAGACCATCGATCAATCTCATATGGATAAGTTCAAATTCATAACCAGCTGACACCATATGAATTCTTGATGAAAAGTAGTAGATTAGTGTGATGGTCACCCATTTTGGTGGAAGCTCTTCTCCACCCATGTGCATCCATAGCGTGAATTTATAAGATTTAAATATAACCAAATCCAGTGTGACGGCACCCATTCTTACAAAAAAAATATCAACCGCCAATTATTGGTATAAAAACATCCCACACAGCCAATACACTTTTTTCCTTTGGAAGCTAAATTCATAGGTTTTAAATACACTCAAACCTTGTCTGAAGCCTAAATTCACATTGTTTATAAATATCTAATATAAATTAAAAATTTTGAGATATTTTTTCAATAACCTATTTATTGAGCTTAATTTTAATAAAATTGCCAAACTTCTTAAATATGTAAATAACTGGTTAAAAACGGTTAAATTTTAGTATAACTTACTTTTAATGTAAGCATTAAGAAAAACAGTTTTGTGTCCAAGAAATTCGAGACTGATACTTATTGTTGTCTGATACCAACACATATCCTTGATAAAACCAATCATAATATGGCCACAACCAACACCTACACCAATACCAATATTCTAATTTATGCCATGAACACATATTCAAAAGGTAAATCTTCAGACGACATTTTGGAGAACAGACAATTGAACAATCTAGAATTTCAAACAATAAGGACAAAGACAGTGGTCAGCTATCAACAGTAGTGCCATTAAATGTCAAATATGACAATTTCATAAGGTCATTTGAAGAATTACAACAATAGGAAGAGAAGGCCAATGACAAGGGAAGAATTAGACCATTGTTGTACAGGCTATTTTCATGCATCATTAACAGTACACATCTCAACCAAGCCCTCACTACTGAACCAAAATCATATCTTTTAATTTTCCAAAATTCTAAAACCTGCAGATACACCATTTGAACCCACCCAGTTCAGTTGTACATTGAAGTAGTTGACAGGTAATAGCTCCATTTGAACTTTATATATTACTATACCTTCTAATTTTGTAGCTATAGGGTAGGAAATAAGCAAAACTCAAGTGGGCATCTTTCCCCAGTGGAAAAAGTTACACAGAATGACAGAACAAAGAGTATGTTAGATTAATCTATTAATTGAGCCGTGAAAGACAATTTCCCCACCATGCATTTCATGAACACATTGCTGGCAGGAGTGGATCCAAAACACATGCACATTTCAAAGATATAGATCCATAATGCATGAAAACGGGAATTCGTCAACAGGCCAGATCCAATGTCATGAAAGGTTAACGAGAAGCACCTGCAAGGCCTTCATATACATCCGTCGCTTCCGCAGATTTAACATTGCATGTGAAATCTCTGAGCGGTTCAAATCCATACCATCTGCCATGAACTTATCAAGAGCATGATTAACAGATTGAGTTGGATCATCCATAATTGCCTTGAAAAGAGCCGAGGGAAACCTTTTTTCCTGTGATATTCTTTCAGTAACATCAGTTTCTGTGCCAGATATCAACTCATTTTCAGAAGCTTCTTCTTCTACATCATCATTATCATCTGATAGCTCTGGTTCTGACAATAACTCATTGTCACTGGCTAAATGGCTGTCTTTGAGTGTCTCAGAAATTTCTGAAGTCTCAAGCTCAGAAAACCCATCTTCCAAGTTGTCCTCTTCTTCCCCACCACTTCTGGCACCAGATTGGGAAGAAAGACTACAACTTCCCAAAGAGAACCGAGCTGGAATTTGTACTGTCCTGTAGAATCTCTCAAATGTTGACCATCTAACATGTGTGAACTCGGGACCCTTGGAATTACCCAGCTTCGCTTTGACATAACCACTAGCTGAATCTAGTGCATCACACGTATGGACAGTTCTTGACCTTAATCCTTGAACTCTAAATCAAGAACATAACCAATTTAAACTACACAAGATAGACACACAGTGAAACTTCTCGAAAATAGCAATTATTTGAAGGGCCATACACAGAAGACACACAATGGAGGAGAATTCTATCCCCTAAGTAAGCAAAAAAGAAGGAATTAAACAACTAGTTGTTTGGCCTGGCTTCTGAAACAACTCATCCAAGGCTTTCAGCTGTCACGCACAATGAGATTTTTTTTTTCTTTCAAGGAGTAAAAAGATGAGTATTCACATGCTTTTGAAAGAACTACAGAATTGGAGCTTCACAAAAAGCTTGTTCAAACTGATGAAACTCACAACTAATGAAGTTGATTATGTTTCACCTCTTTCCTAGTAAATGCCACAGAGAACAAAAAACAATGAGCACGCAGTTTCAAAGTTAATGGTCACTGTGTACAGCAAGTAAGAGAAAACAATGTGATAATCAAGAATTCAAGATGAAAAACAATAATAATACATCAGATTAAGAAAAAAAATAGTCCTAAGATAAAATATGTTGACCAGTGAGTGTTGGATGAATGATCATTGTGGCACTATTCCAATGTGGGACATGGTTTCTTAGCTCTTATTACGAAAATCGCAATGTGAACTGCAGAATGTAGGAAGCACAGACACTTCCTCTAGGTTAGATTATTGGTGTCAGACATATACTCCAATGACAAGCTTTGGGAATTACTTGGACCAGTTTGGGAACTTTTACATAATTCAGTCATGCTAGAGATGTATTCAGACACATCATGGACATATTTTGGCTCCTTTCAATTTTCAAAATAAAAAAAAGGTTCATTTTAACCTAGATGTGTGCTAATTAGCAACAAAATCCAAATCATAGTCAATTAATGGAAAGAACTAGGTATTTGAACCCAATACTTGCTGAAAACAGATAGTTTATTGTTCTAAAATTCTTCCAACTATAAACCCAAACGAGATAGATTATAACTATTTTCTCCTAGCAAAGAAAACTATAGAAAATTAGAAAATCTCAATCTCTGATTAAGAAGCACAGACATTTCCACAGGGATTCCATTTCATTTTTGGAGATGTATACAACACTAGCAAAGCTCCAAAGCAACTGCAATTGCTAATATAATTCAAACATGTTGGGGAATCGTCGTGGACGTGACAGGGCTACGTTTTGACATACTGGAGGCATGTCTATAATTCTTTCAACTGTAAATCAGAGAGCAGGAGGGGTTAGAAAAGCATTTTTGGTGGTTATTTCCCCTAACAAAACACATAAAAAGAGTGAAAGAGATCTTATAGTCTAGAATGTGCCCTTTCATGGGTTCAGAGTTTCGAGATCTTATTTATTGTAAAAGGCGATTTATCAAATATCTTTCAGTATTAACATCAAACCATAGTTGTTCATTAACAAGTATCCCTACTGTGCTGTGTCCAAGATTTAGAAAATTTATTTGTTGCCATGTCCTATTAATATACCGTGTCCATACCAATGCTGCTTTACTCAAGATGCTTGCTGGACCAAGAAGCAAGACTTTGCCTTGGACACACTAGAATCTTGAGACAAGGTTCTTCATTCCTGTACCAATGAAGGATATGGAATTTGAAGAACAAATGGGTGTTGATGAAGATGCTTACAAGACAAATCCAAATTGCCATGGGTTTGCTGGAATCATGAACCTAGCTTCTCCCATTCCCTTAGAACAGTACAGCCAATGCAGTGCTCATGTCTTGAATTCCTTGTGAGTTTTCACGATTCAAGGGGACAAAAAGAGAAGGAATCTTTAGAAAGGAGTATCTCTATGATGATAAACACAGATATCATCCCTATTGACGCTCCATTTGGTTGGATGGAAAATATTTCCCTCTCTTGAAATTATCCTCCATTGATTGTGATGGCAAATGTTTTCGAGATAAACTTATTCTGCTCTATATGAAGCAAAAAATATTATTCTGCTTATACGAAGGGATATTACTTCCCATGCACAATGAATGACACAATTTCCTTACTGATGGCTAAGCCTTTTATACTTGCATATACTATGAAGCTCAACCCTCCCATATGGTAGATATAGTTTTATAACACACAAATGAAAGCTTAAAATATAGAAACAGCCATTACAACAACCCCTTTTTGAATTTATAGTATTTATCAAAGGAAAATTAAATACTTCACTTAGGAAACGTTGTCGAATATTATCTACTAATTGAGAGATGCTAAAACTTATTTTCTTGTCTTCTAGAACCGTGTCAAACATTTTGCTAATTTCCAAAATATGAACAAATAAAGAAAATCTTTGTCCAGTGGAAAATATTTTCCAAGGAAGGTCACTTCTATGGAAACCACTTTCCATGATTTATATTCATTGTCCAACTAAACCGAGGCTAAACACGCTCAAATATCTCTGCTATGAAAACATATAAGAAAAACCATATTAATAACGCTAAAGTGCCAACTCAGTCATTCATTTCAGAAACAAATTAATACCAATAATCATGTGAATAGGGTTCATTTCATCCACCAAGCTTAGGCATTCATATGACTAATGAAACAGCCGATAGAGGAAATAACTTTTTTGTATTCTCTCTCACAGAAAACTGCAGAAAGAAATCAGACACAACCAAAAGCATTCCATCAAATGTACTGCACATTGGAAACACAGTAACTTCAAATTCGACTTTTCACCATTTTCATATCAACCAATCAACCAGTACTAGTAAACTCAAGACAATTCAAGAGAAATACATCGTGCAAAAAATATTAACCAAAATGTCGGACCAACCACGGAAACTGTCGCGGGTGAGAGAAGTAGAGAGTTACTTGATAGATTTAGCAGAAGCTCGACGAAGAGCCCACATGGCAACAATTAGCAGCTAGGTCCAGATAATCCGAACAGCACACCGTTAGAATGGCAGGTAGTGGTAGAGTGAAAGAGAGCGCGAATGAATATGGGAGGGCATAAGCCCTAGCTGAAAGTAAAAATCTTAAACCCTAACTGTGAAGTGGAACTGCAAGCAAAATACATACCGGTGAGCCAAGAAATGGATCTATTGATCCATGGATTGGCCCACTATGGGCTAAACTTGGCCCACGAGTGATAATGGTATCTTTTTTATCGCACGTTATCAAATATAAAGTCATATTATCTTCTTAATAGTTTATATTATTTTTAAAATGATAAAAAATAATTTTTAAGATTATATTTAGTATATTGTTTTAATATTAGCCTTACATATTATAATAATAAATCTCAATTATTTGCATAATGAGATAATTTAGTATCTGAAATAACAATAATACAATATATTTAAATAATCTGTAACTAACTTACAATACTTATCCCAAAAATTACTAATAATATAGAGTTTGATTGGATAGTGCATAATATATTTTATATATTTAAATTTTAATTATGTTTATAAGGTTTTTTTATTAAATAATCTTATAACAATGTGTAAAATAATTCTTTTAGCTTATAATTTTTTCGTGTTCTAATAATAAAAAAAATCCAACTCATTTTATATATTTATTAAGAAAATATATTTACCAGCCACTCCCAATTTCAAAAACACAAATGCCAATTAATTAGAAAGTAGACATTACCTATAATTTAATAAATGTAAGATAATATTATTAGTAGGAGAATTTAGAAAAAAATATATTTTTTACCTTAAAACCAAAAATATATTTAACATCAAATTTATACCTTAAATTAAAATATAAAAATATATATTTATACTTTTATTTTTAATAAATATAATTTAAAATCTTTCAAATTAGATGAATATTAATTTATTAAAAAATTGATTAATAGCATAATATGTAGTAAAGCCCAACAATGCATTTCTGTTCTAATTTAATACAACACAAAAACTTATATCAAATTAATCAAAATACGAGTTATATGGATCAATATATGGATACAAAAAATCAAAGGTAAAGAAAAAATAAAGTGTAACTAAGGTTTAAAATTTTTTTATATCAAGCTTTATCATAAAATACCGAAATACGAAATTTTTTCACATAGCATGAAATTAGTATTTAAATAAAAATATTTTTAAATAAAATAATTTATAATTTTAAATGTTTTTAAAAAATATGCATAATAGTTTTATTTATTAATAAAAATATTATAGAAAAATCGTATAATTATAAACTTAAGATGTTTTATTATAATGTTATTATTGATAGAACATCTATTATTATTATTTTTTTTATGATCAAATACATCTTTTTATTAGTTGGCTTCAACAAATTTAATCGGACACTTTGGATTTTAGAATTCTCATGGATTGGAGTAAAACTTTTTATCTCTCACCAATGTACGGTGAATATGTTATTCTCTCAAAGCTTTCATCTTGAATGTATCAGTTAAAAGCCTATAAATTTAAAAGTAAACATATTTAAATTTCTAGAATACCATACTCAATGTTTTAGAGTTTGAAATAAATTATGTAGATTTGCAATTGAATTAGGTCATTTGTTTTTACACTCGATTAGTAATAATCTCAGTATCTTATTTTGTAGCTTACTATCTCCCCCACCGCTAGCTACTAAAGGTTGGATGGCCCAATTATTTTGCTGCAATTTTGCAAATCAAACATGGAGTCTTATAATCACATTTTCTTCGGAATGCCTCTTCTCATGTAGGGTTTGGAGTGACTCGTGTAATAATGGTAGAAGCTGACAGCTTTTTTTCATCTAGAATAAGGGGATTTTTTGGGCGGGTATCAAAATAGAATGGTAAAATCTTCGCTTCCATAGTGTTCATTCTAATTTTCGCAAGAATTGTTTATCATATTTAACGTTTAAGAAGTGGAGTCATTCTAATTTCTCAAGTCATGGAATGTAATGCCTAGTTTAACAGCACGGAACAGACACTGTAAGTCTGCTATCTTCACATGGCCACAGCGGGCCGTTAAGCCCCACGGACCTACAATCTGTGCATTTCTATCTGATATCTGCGAATTCTCTCGCTCTCTCTCCCTTTCCCTCACCTGAACACAACTCAAACCCTTGAGCGAATCATCACTGCGAGTGTCGGTTTATGGACCTGTTTTTCCTTAATTGAATTTGGAAGTTTCTCCAGGTTATACTCTCTCCCTCTCCTTCTCCCTCTACCTCCTATGATGATTTTTCGTTTTACGTTAGCACCCCCCGTCAAATCGTCGTTCCGCTGCGACCTAGAAATTCTATCAATTGGACAAAACCCTAAACTTGCTATATTCTTGGGCTGCAGTATTCTTATGGTTGAGTGCTCATTGAATTGTTTATTTTGGGGAGTTAAAGGACTGATATTCAAATCGGATTAAAAAATTTGATGGTTGGAGTGCAATTATCGGACTTCCGCATGCTTTACTACTTGAAATCCTAATTTTGATTGATATGATTTTGGTAAAAGGTGAAATCGAAGTATCTGCTTTTGCTTAGCTACGTTATTACGTTTGCAAGTTGTCTAAACTTCTTCTTTTGGGCAAGTGATTTGTCTCTAAACTTTTGACTTGCTTCGAATGGCCATACTGTTATTTAAACTCTTAACTCGCTTCAAGTGGTCATACTGTTCTATGCACGGAGATACACGTGATTGCTCAAATTCATTACTTAACGATTCTATTTCAGGATTAGGGAATATTTAGATGTTGGCTGGTCAGTAGCTAGGCTCAATGGACTCCCACTCAAACTCACCACTTCAAGACAACATTGAATCTAAGGCGGCATTCCAGAAGCCTACGGCAGATGCTGAGAACAGAAAGTATCGGCTCTGCTCCCCAATTAGCGGGTCATCTGACTCTGATGGTTAGTCCTCCAAATGGCTTTCATGCCTTATTTTATTGTGAAAGTAGGTCAGTATATTCCACTATTAATGTCTTCACCTGTTGTACAATTGCTGAAATATAATTCAATATAATTCTTTTTTGGTTAACAGGTCTAGAAATGTGAGGAAACTATTCATTTAGTTGTATATTACCCTGATATGTAGATATATACCTTTATGGTTATGCTAGCAGTCAGTATTTTTTGTTGTGGAATGTTGCTTGTTTTGTTATATTTATTGCACAGAACTGGATTAAAAAACAACCAAATGGTTAGGATTAAGAACTCATGCATGCAAATAGTCAATAATGTTGGACTCAAACTCATCAGGGGCATGGTCTGGTGGGCTATCCCTTTTAGTACTCCCATCCAGTTCATTGATGTTGGATACTGGATATAATGGGAAGTCATGCTTAAGTTTATTGACCTAGCAAACAGATATCAGATGTTTTTTGAAGGTTGTAAATAAGTCCCCAATTCACTGGAGCTGGAAAAACTGTGGCTTTTTTTTGGTTGGGAGTGGATCTGTGCCACTTTGGTGCAGCTCTTTTAAAAAACGTACGTAAGTGTGAAGATCTGAATATTGTCAATTTCCTAGTCCTTTCCAAAATGAAAAACAGGGTAACATAGAGTTTGATGGATGTAGGGGGTGTGGTATTGCTGTTATAAATTATTCTGCTATTTTGTTGTTCTTCAGTTTGAGCTTGCTTCTATAACTGCGATCAGTTATGTGATATAATTTTGATTGCCAATTAGCTACTTCATTAGTATATTGTCGGTAATGATGGTGAGAAGTGCTCAGTCAAATGATTTCCCCAATACCTGGTTAGAATAGCAATGCATGGATTAGAATGCACTATAGTTTACCTTCCTAAACTGTTTTGCACATTAAATAGTGGGTTGGCAGCTAACGTCAGCTCTGGTTACTGATGTTTAGTTCCTGCTCTTTGCAGGAAGTCTTAATCGTGAGCGTAGCTTTAGCCCTGTCTCTTTGAGGGAGGAAGTTAAAATGTCCAATTACCAAAGTAGGAAGGATGAGAGGGAGGATGCTAGAGGCTTTGATAGGAACCAACATAGCCGCAGTAATGACTCTTCCAGATATTCTTCAAAGAGCTCCCGAGGTCATAGCAGGCATGATGATCATTCCAGTCATGGGAAGCATGCTGATGACGATGACAGAAACTATTCAATGTTGTCCTCCAGGTCTGGTCGAGAGCATAGAGGCAGTGGCCATTCTGATTATAAAGAGAGAGAAAGTGATTATCACAGGTCAAGGGATCATCATAGAGATGTGGGCAAGTACCCCCGAGATAAATCTGACGGGGTGGGACATGCAAACAGGGATAAGGAGAGAGGGATTCCATCTCAGGACTCCAAAAAATGTAGATATAAAGACTCATCTCCTGATAGAATGGGATCTGATAGGAGTCATTGTAAACTAAGCGCCAAAAAGAATAGTTATTATGATCATGATAGGCATGCAAGAGATGGAGAGAATCGAGATGATAAGAAGGAATATGGAAGGAGTTCTAGGGATCACAGAAGTTATCACACAACCTCATATGAAGAATCTAGGGGACATCGAGGTGATGCAACTTCAAAAAGAGACCATTTGAAGGAGGCATACAAGGATGAAGCTAAGGATTTGGACGGGAGGGAGAAAAACAACAAATATGATGAACAGGATATCAAGAGGAATAAGGATACATGTAGTTTAGGAGGAAAAATGTTCGAAGAGGGAAGTGTTTTTGTGAGTGAAATGGGAGAATCTGCCACCAAAAGGCCCAAGCTGTCCTACTTGGACAAGGATACTGATCAGACGAAAAAAGGTAGCTTTCCTGTTATGTTTGGAATAATAGTAGTTTTACACAGTTTGGTTGTTGTCATTAATGAATTTGCTCAGTTCATCACAGTTTTATCTGATGAAAGATAAACACCAGGTTCTAGCAAGCTCTTTACTGTTGAGAAAGCCCCAGTCAATGTTTCTGAATCTACTGCTAATGTAGATGCTGCTAAAGTTGCTGCGATGAAAGCTGCTGAATTTGGTACTTCAATATACATACTGTCAAATAACAAATATGTTCTTCCCTCATTCACATTTTTTTTTGGAAATTGTGCCCGTGTTTGTCAATCCCTTGAATGCATGAGCAGGTGAGCTGCGCTTTTTCATGTTTGTGTACGTCAGTAATAGACCAGTCTTGAAAATAACTGTGCGGGTTTTGTCAATTTTACAGCTGATGATGGGAAAATGTCAGTATGAGAACAAGCTGAATCATTTTCTTTTCTTTATCTTCAATTGTGATTGCTAGCTATTTCTTTAAAGCAGAGGGGGGATGGGGGGGGGGGGATTTGCTGTTGCAGAGTCTCTGAAGTTTGAATAGAACCTTGGGATATAGTGTCTTGCATCTGCTCATGATTTTGATCTGCTTCAATTGTCTCTGCATTTTGGATTTTATAACACGTTTTGCTTTTGATCTGCTTTTGATTTGCTATCGCAGAGTCTCTGAAGTTTGAATAGAACCTTGGGATATAGTGTCTTGCATCTGCTCATGCTTTTGATCTGCTTCAATTGTCTCTGCATTTTGGATTTTATAACACATTTTGCGTGCCCTGATTGCATGTCCATGTACAGATGAGCTTCCTTGTGTTCCCTGTTTTGGTATTTTCAGTTTCATGTAAATGTTGTGTTTGAAAAATAGTCAGATATTTTTATAAAAGGGCTAGAAGCATCAAAAAGCAAATGGAAGATGTTGGGGCATTGGCCATTCATTTAGTTCTGAGTTTGGATTTTTTCAGAGAGTATAGGTTACATATATATTTATGTGCACTGACAATTACTTTTGGGTTATGGAAGCGGTGTTCTATAATTCTGTACTGTTTGAACATCTTTCTATTCTCATGGCCTTCTGAAGTAGTAGTAGTATTACAAAGAGTTGCTAGGTATTGCTACTAATTTTTAGAAGGATATGCTCATATCTGAGGCTGGCAGGGTTGATACATTGTTCAGAAAACCATCCTAAATAAAATAAGCATAAATAGAGCATATATAGCTTTAGTTCCTGAAATACCATGGGGCCCCTGTGAGGCAAAAATGTATCTTGCTTTTTGTAGCTTACATTGATTGGAATAGGAGATTCTTGTATTACAACAAAGTAATACAACTGAGGGAGAAGATAGAATGAAAATGGAATCTTGCTTGCCTTTTGTAGTTGATATTCCATTTTCAGTGTGCTCTGATTGCTAAGCCTTATTCAACCAGGGGGAAAAGGTAGAATGAAAATGGGAGAGAGAGTGGGGTGACTGTGCTGGGTAAAGATGAAACAAGTTTCGACTATCATTATTTTGGTTACTCTGTTTCCTTATACTGGAGGTCTAGATTGGTTATCAATCAGTTTGATACGACACAATCCCCCCCCCCCAAAAAAAAAAAAAAAAGAAAACCCAAAAAAAATGTTAAAAATTGCTCTTTTACCATTTAGGCTATGTAAATATTTTTGGGGCCCATTGGGATTAATATTTTCAGATCCCCTTACAGAGTGTTCGAATATTTATCAAATCCCCTTATGGAGTGTTCCTATATTTATCAGATCCCCTTGTAGTCCTCGCCCAATTTTCAACCCATTAGTTGTTGGATATAGGTCTGATGCATTTAGTTTCTTCTTTGTTGAGAGATTTGGAAGTTTGTTTTCTGCTTGCTTTCTGCACAAGATTCTTGAAATTTTGATGTCTTGCTCATTTTGATGCATCACAAAGAAACAAGTGTTTTTCAAAAGAAAGCTTTTGTAGAGTATTTTCCTTGGATATATCATCAAGTCAATGTATTTAATGCAGTTTTGAATGGTCTAGAGGAAGCTTTTGTATCCTTATTTTTGTTTTCTCTATCCTTCCAAAGTTCAGGAGGAGAATGTCTTGTAGCAACCGCTGTAACCATTCATGAATATCAGTTGTTTGAGATTATTATGTTCCTTGTCTGTGGCGAGTGTGCACAGCAGTCATAGTGGCTTTCTTCTATTTATCGGCCTGGTGTAATTCGTAAGTTATTAAAAAATATATACGCTTCTGATGATGGGGTTAGTTTTTTATTGTGTTGCACAAGATTGTGATATGACTGTGACAGTTTTCTATTGAATATGGATTCGTATTATGATGTTTAATGCCACCTTAAAATATTAAATAATGTACTTTCTGCCTCCCCCCACCACCCCGAAATAACAGTTAACAAAAATCTCAACTGCACTGGATTTATGACTGCTGATCAAAAGAAGAAGCTGCTATGGGGAAACAAAAAGAACAACAGTTCGGAAGAGGTATCTTCAGAAATTTGTGATTATCTGTTTTCTACTATTTTATTTCAAATTCTGCAGCTTATATGTTCCCTTGATAGCTTGAGCTGAACGAGGTATGTACTTGAGGCTTGAAAATTGTGGATGTCTTGTCCACCACCATAACTAAGTTTTAGTCATCTGAATTTCTTCTGTCACAATTCATCACCTTGACAATGATCGATTACATCCCTTTTTTGCCGTGTCTCCACTGACAGACAACGGTCGATCTTCCACATCTTTTTAAAAAAGTCATTATTGGTCACCAATCTCGGGCAGTGATCATTGTGCCGGTCATCTTTCTCCCTGTACAGCAATTAATTTTGTTCAAAATGTACAGATATAGAGAGCAGTTTTCGTAATTGTTCATAAACCCTCTCTTGTGTTTATATGCCAGTGGCCATGTTTCTGCTGCTTTTATTAGTATATTAATAACTTGTTGGATCGCTTTTCCAATGTTTACAGCCTAGTCATCGTTGGGATACGGCACTCTTTTCTGATGTTGAGCGACAAGAAAAATTTAACAAACTAATGGTAATTCTACATGACATTTATTTGCTAAACTTCCCATTAATCATTTCTTTCTGCCATTTGTAAGAATGGCACTTTCTTACTATATTCTGCAACACTCGAGTTATATTTGTTAGTACTGGGAATGAGGAGACGGAAACAAATTGTTGTTGTTATTTTTTCCAATAAATAGCGATTCTTTCTCCTTATTTCTGGTTTTGTTATAGTCCTTTCAAATACTATAGTTTTTTTTTTCCGCCCAATGCTTGTGATCTATCTTTACAACATATTAACATATTATCTCAATAAATGCCCTTCAATACTTTTAAAATGATGTCAACAATTGGAAGGATAAAAGAACGTAATGCTTGGGATGAACCTAACCAAAATTACAAATGTAACTCGAATTTTATTTATTTAAAAAATTGCTTGAATTCAGTCATGGAACTTCTATGCTATTTCCTTTAGTCATTTCCCAGGTTTGTCTGTTCTTCTTTACTAACACAGTTTCAGAGTCTGAGGTTGCGTTGGTACCTATGGCCAAATGTAGGGAGTAAAGGGCGATGTGAAGGTGGAGCAACGGCAACCCAACGACCAAGATGGCGGTGATCTCCTTCAAGCACAGAAGCTGAGAGAACTTCAACTGGATTTAGAGAAGCAGTACACTGCTGGGCTTCGGCGAAGAGATGGGCGCACTGTTGGGTTAGGTCTGTAGTTTTTTTTTATTACCTTGAACTCGCTTTTAAAACTGTTGAAACGACTCTATGAAAGTAGTTTGTTGAGATTAGTGCGTCGATGGGCATTTACTCCATTTGAGATGGATTTCATTCAAAATCATTTCTCATAGCAATTGCTGTAGTTGTAGTCAAATTGATTATGCTCAACTGGACTTCTTATGCTGCAATTAGAGACCGATTCTTCTCTTAGGTGTGGGGAAGATGATGTTGGAGCCTCCATCTCTTTCTGTATTAGTGTTATGGTCCCTTTGTGGCCGGGGGAGAGGGGGTATCCGTTTAATGTTTAAGATTAGAAGTTAGATGGATAAATATTGAAAATTATAATAATCAATTTGAATGACTATTTAAGTTCAACTATTTATTTTTTTAACTTAACTATTTATTTATTTCAGTGGACATATGAATATTCAACTAGATGATGAGGAATTTTGGGTTTTACTTTAAGGAAGATATTTAGTTTATGTTATATGGAACTTATATCTGAAAAATTCTCTGTCTTCGGATGGTTTAAGTTGGGTTTTAGCTTATTAAGATTTGACTTTCCCATTATTTGATTTTCCTTTTCCTCCTTATTTTAGGGAAAACCTATAGACTTGTTTGACATTGCATTTAATATGTTTATTATAATTTGACTCCTTTTTTTTTTATAATGAGTTTTCTAAAAAGAATAAGATTGTTTTTGGATTTTTTAACAATATTGATTTAAAAACACATCAAATGCCAAAATTATAAATTCTATTTTTTTTGAAAAATCATTTTTAATAGCAGATACAAACATCCCTCTCAATTCGTTCTCTCATGAACATATTATGCCTTTATTTAAGCATTTAAGTTCTTCAAAAATGAAGAAAATGCCAAGGAATTCTGGACACTGCGCTCACTAGAAGCTCACAATTGTAAATTCACTTCTACTAAATCTCTTAACAGTGGATTAATATAAAATTGTGCTTTCTAGATGATATCATATTAAACAGTATAAACCTCAAATAATCTCAGTAGATTATTTAATTTCATCGAATGATAAGAGGATCTAAGTCCACTTTCACATCAGACTCGATATAAACTCCGTACCAATCTATTAGATGGTAATTATAAATAACTTCACAAAAATCTGTTTGTTTTTCTTTTTAAAGTATCATAATGTGGATTTATGTTCTTTTGTTTTCATTTGTTAATGCGATGAATTGAATTTGAGTTTCATGTAATCATTGTCAGATTATGGAATGAAATCAAACATCTCCTCCCACACCCACCCACCACCTTCTATTTAAAATGAATTGCTTACTTTTGAGTGTTTAGGTTATGGTGCCTTTCTTCCTTTTCACTCCTTCTGTGATGGTGACTGTACATTAACTGAGGGATTCTGTTTTATGAAGTAGAATTTTTACTTCTAAAATGGCTATTTTTTTTTTTTTTTGTGGAATTTGAAAACTAAAAAAAATATATTTTTAGGGCGAAATCTTGCTCCGCAAAGTAGAATCTCCTAACTCGACCATACATACCCTCTCGTTGCATCTGTTCCTATTTATAGGTAATAACATTAAGCGTTTAAAAGTTTAAAATTAAAATTAATAACTACTAGTTAAAAAAAAACTAATAACAGATATAATAAAATTAAACATATAAAATCAATCTATATAATATGTATATATTTTAAAAACGGTCTATTTAAAACTACGTGGTTGTGATAAGATAATAAAATAAAAGCCAATAAATGGGCCAAATTACCATCACTTTTTGAATCCCATGAATCCATTTCAAATCACAATGATAAAATGTGGGAATTTGTTGATATGAAGTGATACAACTTTGCATCAGATTTGACAAAGCATATGAAAAGTGAGTTAGGAATGTGGGCATCTTGAGCTATCTTTAGGGTAGATGTGATGGGGATGGTGATGATATGGCCCCAAGTTCAGAGCATTCGGACCATCCATGTCTATTTCTGGGAAAAATCCTTCCCAACTTTCAAGGGATAGAAGACAGCAGCAGGACCTCCCTTCTTTCCACCCTCTACACCACCAAAGTGGAGATTTAGCATGACAGCTATTATGGTATTATTACTTTTTATATATTTTTATATTTGTGTAAGAATTATGATTAAAAATTAAAAGATAAATAATAATAATTATATTTACACAATTTAATTAATTATTTAATTTTTATTACTTACATTTTAACTTTAATTTCGGCCATGGGGTGATATAGAAGCCTAATAAGAAGCATGAGGAAGGTAAAGATATTTATGTAGTAGTGTTTTGTGGGTTAATTTTATTACGAAGGAATTACTCTTGAATTCTATATATGGCATGGGTCCTCTTAGGCAGTTATTTTTATGTAAACGGTTCATTTGAATATTTAATTTGAGAAATTTAAAATGTGACTTGATGCTAATCTCTAATGAAAATTAGTGGTGATAATAGAGCGGTCAAGTTGTGAACCCATCAATTTAGTAGTGTAAACTGTTACAAGGTTGCACCTATTAATTTTATTATAAATATGATATTATATTCTAAAATTCGGCATAAGCTTTCAAAACATTTTTTCATAATCGTCTCTTGTGATCATATTATCGAAGATGGTGAAATATTTTTTCTTTTATCTGTGATTTTTTCCTTTCAAGATTTTTTTATGTAGTTCTGATATTTTATTATATATTTATTTATTTTTACTGTTGTTGATTTCTCAAATTCCAAACATATTATATTACCTTGTATTAAAACAATAAAGTTTACTATTTTTTTTTCTGAAAACACACATATATGCATTCATACATAAATATATATATATTTACTGTTGCTGGTTTTTCAAGTTCCTAACACATTGCATTAGCTTGCATGAAATAAATGAATTTTGATTTTTTTGCCAAATACACACCCACATATACTTGTCAGTAAACCAGCATTAGTATAATACTAAATAAAAGAAAAAAAAAAAAACTCATGAATTCAATTAAGTCTGCTTTGTAATTACAAATAAGCTGAGTTGGGCTCAGTTAAATTCTGACTTTGCTTATTCTTTAAGCAAACGTGTTTTTATTCAAAAATATTTAATTATTTGGAAAGTGAGTTTAATGAAGCTTATCAATAGGCTAATTCCATCGGTTGCTTGTACCCAAATTACTAATCAAGCTTTTATCCAAGCTCTTTAGCTGACGACCAATTGGACGTGATATCAATTTCTAATAGATGTCCTTTGAAAAATTATAAAAGCCGACGCCATACGAAATCTTCATATGTTTCACGGGTGTGGAGATTGGTCCACGGCGGCCCCGGCGGGCGCGTTTGGTAGAATTTAGGCGAAGTTCAGGTGACCTCAATTTCTACTCACGTTGCTTGCTCTCACGTCCGCAGACATATTTTCACCCGACACTAACCCACAATGCCCGTTGAAAGCATTAATCAATCCTCTCTTCTTTAATCCTCAATGGTACTGTAGATGTGGAAGTACATTCTTTTAGCTGTTAATGTCTGAGACACGAAAGTTAGGTACATTTCCATCTTCCTCACGTCCGATTTTTCTCTCATTTCCAAGGATTTTCTGATTTAAATACTTGGGGTTGCTGATTCTAGAACCGTCTCCTTGATGGGCAGCGGTTAGGTTTTGAGCTTTGCGTTTTTTCAGCTCTTAATGCCCGATACACGATATTACGTGTATTTTCATCTGGCCTGCGTCCCATTTCATTTTTATTTCCAAATTCTGATTTTCTGATTTGGGTCATTGAATGTAGAGCCATCTCTTTGATGGGTGGAGCTAACTTTCTGAACTTGTTGTCCCTCAATCTTGGCAAAATCATTCCCCCTTATAACCATCAACTGCCCACCATTGCCTGTAGAATTCGTTTTCGATGATGGTGGCAGTTCATTGCATCTGGATCCCGACCAGCATTTAAGATTGCAGCTCAACTGTTTGTTGCTTGTCCAGCGTTAATATTCCAGCTACCAACCATAAAAGCTTGTCGGTTGGGTGTCTGCTAAAGTAGTCCCGCTTCTAAATTTAAACTAGTAATCCAACGAAGGCCTAGTGAATGAACTCCAAGCCTTTTTCGGAACAACGATCGTACTCTTATCTCTCATTTATATCATCTAAAGCTGTTGCCATTTTGCAGCAATTGGTGTTGTGGAAATGTTCCACTCACTGCAATTACTTCAGTCATTTGTGCAGCAGATTCGTTAAATTCTTGTACGCTGGATGATCCAATTGTTAATACCCGCAAACAATGATTTTATTCTTGCTATCTTGCTGCTTTTTCATCCTTGCCTTGAAGTCCCGCTCTCTTAAGTCATTTATTTCAAGGTTGAGGCAGATGAGATTGCTATTGCCTATGTTTTCCGTCGTGTTTTCTGTAGAACAGATGAGGAAATGTGTAGTGTTTAGTGTTTTAGACGTTCCTATGATCATGCCAATGATGAAAACGCCCAAGGGTGGTGCACTGAATGGAAGTGCGGCGGAGGTGGAGGAAATGTCATTATTGGATTTACCCGAGCTGGCCATGGAATGCATTCTAGAGCGACTTTCGCCTGCCGAGTTGTGTACTATGGCCGGAGTGTGTACATATTTGAGAGATCGGTGCAGAAGTGATCATCTATGGGAGAAACACATGAAGCAAAAATGGGGCAGAGTGATCGGTAAGACCACTTATGGAGCATGGCAGTGGCATATGGCCGCCAATAAGAGAAGAAACCTCTTAGATGCACGCAAACATAACGCGTTATTTGGGTCTATTTCAAGTATTTGGCCTTTGCGATTGGTAATACCAAGGTGTGGAGATAAAAGCGAGTTTGAGTCCTCTTTACCAGTTGATTCAATCATGGCTTTGTATCTGTCTCTTGAGAATGGCAAGTTTTGGTTCCCTGCTCAGGTCTATAATCGCGAGGTACTGATTTGCATACGCAAGTTTTTTGTTTTTTCTGAGTGTGTGATTTCTGGATTTAGACTGTATCCATTGTGCTTAGATTTTAGTTAATGATTTGTTTTTGTGCGGCTAGCGGCATCTGTTTTCCTTCTTTGATGAAGCGACTAAAGACTCTATACCCTTTCTGTTGCTGCAGAACGGGCACGCAGGGTTTATGTTGTCATGCTATGATGCCAAGCTCAGCTACAATTCAAGAACAAACACCTTCCAAGCAAGGTAAGAAAGGAAAACTATTTTAAGAAAGGCAAAATACATGATCCTCTGGATTTTATTTTTTTTGGAGGAAAGGGTTTCTTGTGTTGCACTTGCTTCTTGAAATCTATTTACATCAAGCTGTAGGAATTCTTAGACCTTTAAGATCCATCAGTTTGACTAATTTATGTGAACCTGGACTTGGTTGATGGCTAAAACTCGAACCTGATTCGCATTTGGCTTCATCTTTCAGGTATTCACCTCATGGGCAGCATACCACAGAGGAAAACATATCATGGGATAGGCTTAGAGCACCGCCGGTGGATACCCCTGCATACGTCCTTCATGGGTCTGATTGTCTGTATGACTTGAAACCAGGAGATCATTTTGAGATTCAATGGAGAAGGAACAAAGATTACCCTTATGGTGTGTATCTATACTATCAAAACCAACTAGAGTTGCTTGTACTCCAGAATTCTCCTGAATGTCATAACTTTCTTCACACAAAACAGGTTGGTGGTATGGAGTTGTGGGGCACCTGGAATCATGTGATGGGCATGCATATCATTGCAACTGTCATAACAGCGGTAAGAAAATTTATCCGGTGATTTATCATGATTCTTAAGATATCTTTCTTAGACTTAAATTAGGACTTTTTTTTCCATGCTCAAAATCACCCCAAGTGCTAGAGAAATGAATTGGGTATTTGTCACCACTTACTTATAAATGCAAGCATATATTCATTTGTTGCTTTCAAATAAGAAAGCTACGCTATTCGCAGCACATTTGTCCCCTTATATGCTTCATTACAGATATATTAAAATAGAGTCAAATTTGTGGCATTTGGGATAAAATACAGTTCATCAGGTTATAATAGATAAAGGAGTTGCATCATTTTCTTCCATTTTGGATTCGTTGAAGAAGCTTCTTCGTGGATGTTCTAATTGCACACTCCTCATTCATGTTTGCCATCCATGGAGAAGCGTTGCTAGGTAGCTTTGTCAATGGCCAGGCTGAAAAGGAGGGGGATAAAGAGAATGAGGGGACTTTTTTAGTTGCATTGATCTCTCCTGTTACACATGCCGAGCAAGATCAGGTGTTCGCCATAGATTCTGAATGTTTTTTGTTTTTGATGCTGTTCTCCATAGATTTTGAATGCTTTCCGTTTGACTCTGTAAAATTATTTAGTTTCCTTGCTCGTGTTCAACACTCCATACTTGGGTATCAGTATTGATAGTTGAACTGATATATTGACCGTTTATTTCTCCTTACTACTAGGAGTAATATCCCGACTTTCATCATTTACATTGCTTTAATTCATGATTTGCTCATGCTGGCAGAAGTGGTGATGCTGGAATTTAACCAGTATGCCCCTGATTCACGGTGGAGGAGAACAACCATAAACAGGAAGAGTCACCATGAAGAAGGGAGTGAAGCTGATGGTTTCTATGGAGGGATCAGAAAATTATACGAAGAAGAAGAGATCTCGACTTGGAAAGGCATCTTGCCTGCCAAGGTCCTGGACTAGTATGCTGCTTTCTATTTTTTGTTCATCTAATTGTTAACGAACCAACCTGTATCTTTCCTCTGGAAATTTAGAGAGTCAAACAATATACTAGAGCTTAAAATTTGTGAATATTTCCTTCTGGTTTTCATTCACGGAAAGCAGAGGCCTTTGTACAAACGGAAATTCACTGACATGTAATCTCCTGTGGAAAATCACCTGTTATAGTATGTTGCTTTCGTTGAAATACCATCTTCTTTCTCTCTTCTTTTTCCTTTTCTCTTTACTCTTTTGTATGTGTCATAAGGCTATTTAGAGGAAGGAGAATTGATGATGAAGTCTTTAAACCCAGCGAAACCTACCCAACAGAGCAACCTATGTGCATGTGAATATTACCACTAGGAGTGCATTGCCTCATTCAGCATGGTCGTATTGCTTGGGTTGGGGGGGAGGGGCACGAATCATAGTAATATAGGATTGAATCACAGCAGATCATCTTAGTAAGGTCACACTACCACTTACAACATCCTGCCAAATATTTAAATAAAGGATTCAAATCCCTAAAAATGGATGGTTGCTTAGCGTCATTAGTCTTACCAATAGAACAAGCTAGAATGATACAACGAAATGGCATTGTCCAGTGGACAGCGATTATTGATTGGTATAAAGATAGTGCTTGCTCTCAATTATAAACTGGGATATTTACATTGAGGGGGAAAAAAAAAAAGAAAAATTATAAACATAGTTTCAGATAATTGCTTCTCATTGAACAACCAGAGATTCTAGAAATCGGGGGTGTTGGAATTCGACTAAAACATGTTTAATTGAAGCAGCATAACAAATCCAAACCCCCCATTAAACGTCAACCACCAAATACTTGAGTATAAAAAAAATATAACATTATATAATGATTTTTAATGTTGAAGACCCTTTTCAACTAAGAAGAAATCATATAATAAATTTTAAAAAAATTTACTATAAAGATAGTGTTGGCTACAAAAATAATTTTCGTTGAAGTTCTTTTACTACAATCCAAATAAATGACCGATTGAATATAACTTTCAACACACCTAACAACTTACAAGAGAAAATATAACGAAAAAAGAGTAATCAAATAGTAATACATTCTAGAAAACAATATTAGAATAACATATCTAACCTTATCAAATAACAAAATTTAAATCGAATATCAACCGGATGTTAAACTTTTTCCTCTTCTCTCTTTCTTTCTTTCTGTGCAATATTTATTGTGTTACAAAAAAATTTTGAATCTCCTAAAATTATATCAGGCATAACTTTGTATTAGTATTGGAGTACAAGCGCCCTCATGTGCGACTTTTTTGGGCAAACGGTGTACAAGCACCTCTAAGCATACTTTAGGCGATACCTTTTTAGA
Source organism: Nepenthes gracilis (assembly GCA_033239525.1). Lineage (NCBI taxonomy): Eukaryota > Viridiplantae > Streptophyta > Magnoliopsida > Caryophyllales > Nepenthaceae > Nepenthes > Nepenthes gracilis. The sequence goes on along the minus strand of BSYO01000008.1, from coordinate 1,717,237 downwards.
TAAACTGCGTACACACATCCCTCAGATACACATTTGGCGCCGCTTTTTTGACCAAATAGGATATATGCATATCTTAAATATCCATCATGCACCACTCGACTAACATTTGACATACCATCGGTTGATTCTCACACTAACATTGCATGAGCTTTTAGTGTTCTTTATTACTTGAACGACCCTTGATCGACCATTCGCATAAATATTGCGTAACTCTTGTTTGACTTTTTTGCCCTAGCGTTCTATGCGCAAATATTATGTATCATTTAGATAATTCATTTGTCTATTGTGATAGTCATGAAGTTGTTATTCAAAACCTAACAGGATTCCAAGCATATTGGAGTCTCTCTATGGTTTATATTTTATTTAAAAAATATAAAATCAATTTTTTTAAAATTTTGAAGTATTAAGATCTCTCTCTCTTTTTTTTTTTCTAGAAAATAAGTAAAATTGTATTAAATTAAAAAAATTATAAAAAATATATATTTTATCTTCAAGTGTTTTGTTAACTTGGGGTTAGAATATAAAAACTAGAATATCCCTGAATGAAGTATTAAGATCTCAAAATACACACGCACGCGCATGCACACACACACATGTATATATATATATATATATATGTAACCAAAAGAACTATTAAAAGTTAAATATGGGCCATTGGAGGGGCTCTAGCGTTGGAGAATCTCACCTCATAAGATTTGTTAGCCCATCATGAGCAAGAGAAAAATAAGATTATAAATGGCTAACTTTATATTATTTTCCTTCCAAAACATATAATGAAAGTATTATCCACATAAAAATTGGTCTGATTCTCTTCAACTCGCTATGATGATAATAATAAATTGGATTTTGAATTCTTAGCAAATATTGTAACTAAATAATTTTCACCAAATGTAAGTATTAATCTATAACATTTGAAATCCCTCATTTTAAAATAAAATGGCTGCTCAATATGCTATACTCTTTCCATCTACACCATAAAGAATTTCTGATGTATATGACATTAAATTATAATTATATAGAAAATTTTATATATTGAATCGATAACATTCGTGTTATTGTGGATTAATTTTACTATTATATTACAATCTTCAATGACCAATTGATATTCTTTGTACATTTTTTTATATTTTTTATATCTAAAATTATTATTAATTTGGATGAATGGCAAGTTTAAAATGTTGTTATAGTTATCTACAATTATCACTATTACTAAATAGTAAATGATAATTCAAACCTTGATAGTTCAAAATATTTTTATCAATATCATGAATTATAACTTATAAATATTCAATCATCAAACATTACTATTTTTTTTTAAACACCATATAATGAAACTTTGTTAGATTGATGGAAGGATCAAAATCATTGTAATTTCTTTCATTACCTAAGGAGTGGGATTGGGACCTATCCAACCTCTTTCCATTATTATTCCAGCATTCCTTATGCTGCAGGGAGATGCAACAGTCGAACCTACCCGTGATTGTCTATTTACAAAGGTATTTTTATTTCAAAGATAATGGGTCGTGGGCTTGAAGGCAGCCCATGGTCCATCCCGTTGCTCCGGGTGAGCTCCGAAAGTTGACCGGAGATTTTCATGTCACTTCTGCCAGCCTGCCAAAGCGGAACCTCCATACCAAAAGTCGAAGGAAAGGTTTCTCTTTCGAGGAAGAAACAAGGGTTGGATATCAGCGCGATGAGGAGGGGAGGGTAACAGAGAGAAAGAGAGAGACCTAAGACAGACACATTAAAGAGAGAGGCAGGGGGTAAGGAAGGGGAGAGGGAGTAGACAAGGTGGTATTTGTTTTGCTTTCTTGACTTCCGGAGATGAACGGTGGTCCTTCTGGATTCAGTATCTAATCTATCCTCTCCCTCGTTTTCCCTTGTTTTGACGATTAGTTCAAAATTTTACTGCAATTTTAAAAATTGTTATATTATCGAACAGATAATGCCCCAGTCACGAGAGCATTCATCATTGCCTCTGCCCTCTTCACCATTTTGTTGGGGATCCAAGGCCGCCCAAACAAGCTCGGGTTGTCGTTTCAGGTAACTGGGTCGCTATCCGTGTTATGTGAATTTCTATTTTTTTGCCTTATCTAGCAGTTGCCCACTTGCTCAATTTAGTCATTGTGGGTGAGAATCTTTTTTTTGTTTTTTTTTTTTTTTGTGGGATAGAGAGTTGGTGTTGAGTATTTCTATGAATTGTTTTTCGTTTCAAGGTTGGAAACCTTGTTACCCGCTCGTGGACTTATTTTTTTCTATAGCAATTATTGATGGGTTTTTTTGGTATCGTTACTGCATATAGCTATTGGATTTTGTTTTCAGTAGACGGGGCATTTTGATTATTAGTGTTTGAACCTGGGGCAATTTTTGTGTGAGTTGTTTGCTAATAGGCGGCTTGAGCTCCTTTTTTTAAGATGTGGGCTGCATTTGATTTTTAGTTGCTTTTAGTTAGATTTTTGTCTCTTTGAATTCAGTTTGATTTGGGAGGATTTTTGTTTTCATATAAGAATCTTTAAGGCACTGACTCAATATATATATATATATATACACAAAATTGGAAAATACTTTTGATTTGTTACTATGTTCCAATGAGATATAATTAAAGGTTGTTGCTGTGTGTGTTTTTGATGATTGATATGTGACTTCTTGATGTTGGATCTCTTGTAGTATCAGTTTATAGCTGATGCAACGTCATTCTTTAATGCGGATAGCTCTTGGCTTCAATAACATTTATTACGTGAATATCAACATTATTTAAGTCCTACCATGATTTACTGCAGTGATTCTCTTTCACCAATTTCTATAATCCGAGGCTAGAACCTCCTGTTTCAGGGCTTGTTATTTAGTTGCATTACTCCGATTATTTTATGTCCATTTTTCTCCCTTATGTACTTATAACCTAAATGAAATTTCTTTGTAATTAGTGCACTTTGGGCTAGCGCTTTGTGTTACGGTCTCCATGGACGGTGACGAGTGATCGCCGGCAACGATGATGAAGATGCGACGGAAGGGGAGATCAGCAGAGGAGGGGGCGAGAGAAACGGCCGAGTTTGCCGTGAAAGAGGGAGAAAATTAGGGGAAGAAGGGAGAGAGAGAGAGAGAGAGAAGAGGAAAGTAGAGCCAATATTCATTGATTCCTTCTGCAGACTTCACATGAGTATTTGTAGCAACAAGTGCAGTAAGCAAAACAGAAAACAACCAACCAAACAAACAAAGAAACAGCCCACGTGTACACTTAAGTGGGGCATGAGAATTCAGAGCAACATATCAATTAAACAGGTAACTAGTCCATGTCATTTTCAGTAGCTCTAAATCCAGCCCGGGTATAATTCCGCAATTTTAGGGGTGGTTGGGTAGTCCGGGGGCTCCTCCTTGTAGTTTGTGACTCCGTCGACGCCGTAACTTTCCGATGGATCAAGCCGATAACAACGCGTACGTAACATTGCCGTTCCCATCAAAACAACCTTGTCCTCAAGGTTGATCAAGTGAAGAGTTGCAAGTAGACAAATATATTTGAATTTCTGGGGTTTCCACATACCATGCATGAATGCCCTAATCATGGCATGCCCACCAAAAGTGTGGAGGATATTGGTGGCTTCTTTGAAATAGGGTACCATCTTTGTAGGATGGGTCACACCTTGCACCTGCCCATGAACGAATGCCACGATAGTCAAGTACAAAGCTGTGTAGGTGGTCATTCCAAGGCCAAGGAAGGACCCAATCTTGTAATTGTGAACTGAGGGTATGAAGACTATGGTGACACAGCATGCCCCAAAATTGTGAGCCCAGGTTCTCTTAAGCCGTATGACAGTTCCAAAGAGAAGCAAAATGTAATTGGAGGCCAATCCAACCCCTTTCCAGTATGGCCCCAACAGAACAGCCAATACCTCAAACCATTGGATGACCTGATTCTTGAAGGTGGCGCCTTCTCTTTCTCTTCTGTTACAATACGCAGTGTAATAAACACTGATAATGTAGGCAGTCCAACTACCAACCAGACCATAGAAGACTTGAAACAGCAGCCATGAGAGCATCCCCATTTGAGAGAAAGAGAATGGTAATGGCAGTAACCCTTGAGCCGCCTGATTTGGTGCACAACTCGGCCAAACATCATAAACAGAGCATGCATCACCCACTGCCCGTGTCGTTCTTCCAACTCCAGCTTTCGCAAGCCTTGTAACCAGGACCTTCGGCTGAAGAGATAAGCAACAGCAGACAATTGATGCACAGCCCATTGTAAGTTCCAGGAGCGAACCTTTTGTATCATCCTCTAGAGCATAAACAGTATCAGACCCTGGGAAATAAACAGTATCTCCATCAAAGGAACCACAAGTGATTTTAGGCATCAAACTGTCAATATTAGCAAGACTAGTTGATTGGTTCTCAATATGCACGAAGCCATTTTCAGACTTGATTTCCACTTCCATCTCTAAGTATGTGATTGCATCATCAAATACCGCAGCTTTCCCAGACTCCATCTGGATCGCCTTTGCACTCTTTCCCTTTGTCACATTGGCCAGTTCCGCCACTTCCATCCTGAGACAGCCCTCAGTAGCACCTTTGGCTTCATCAACACAAGCATTTTGGCCACACTCGGCTCTACTGGCTTTACAAGGAACATGGGACTGTCGACATGAATTCTCACCATTATAGTGGTTTCCATCAAGTGAACGTTTGCTGTTTTTCATGCATTGGGAGGGAATGTGATTGGCTAAATCATGCACATCACAAGCAGCATCAAGTTTAAGCTTCTTTCCATACAGGCCACCGTTTTCCATATTGCTCAGGGAGCCTTGGGCATGATTTCCAGTAATCTCCACTGTCTGTGTTGAATTTTCTTGCAACATTTTGCATTTTATTTTTGGAGAAGTCATGCTCCCTCTTGCAGGTGTGGCTTTACCCTGAATAGTAATCTCATCAAGGCCACCAGCTTCGTTCACGGTGGCAGCAATAATTGCAGTATGAGCCTGAAATTCCCTGGTTGAAAAATCTAGAAAACTGTCCAGGATTTTTCTTGTGCAGACAAGCAATGCCTCGCAGCAATTCCAGCTCAAATTGTCGGCATTACTAGGAAGGAATGAATGATTGAAACACGTGGAAGCTTGCCTTGGAATGTGACTGCCTGCTGTCCCAGATTTCTCTGTCGGATGAGTCATGGCCATTTGTGTGTAGCAATGGCTGTTGGAACTCCCTGATTCCAACAGGGACTGCTGGGAGTGAAAACACCCATGGGCAACATAGAATTGGGCGTTTCTATTGTCAAGGACCGCAGCCAGAACAACGAGATAAGTCCAAGAAGTGTCATCAAATATTTTTGAGTCCAGGAAGATTGGTTTTGCTTGTCTTTTATTCCAATCTCGATCATGAACTTGCCAGCCGGGGTGATGTTGTTCGATCACACCGGTCTTCCCAGTTTGCTCCAGAAGCTTGGCTCTAAAATCCGAAGACGGGGTATCATGACAATTTGCCTTCCAGCCTCTAACTCCAACATCCAGAATGAAGTCAGCAGTAGGACTGTTGGCACCAACAGATGCACAATTGTAGGCGTGTGGCGCCGCACCCCCGAGGACCACCCCATTAAGGTTAGGACTACACAAACCAATTATGTTTGCAAATTTTGTGAGGACTGACAGGGAAAGAGGAATGTGATGGACATAAACCATGATCAATGACGGAACGTGAAGCCTAGGGAGGTTTGCAGACGGTCCTGGGTGCTCGATGTGGTTTAGTGATGGTCGTATTTCAGTTGGTTTAGTGGACATATCGCTGATGGTTGGAGTTTCTGGACGAGTTGGGTCGCCTTGAGACAATGGTTGAACAGTTTCAGTGATGGAGGTTTGAATTGGTTTGGAATAGAGATGTTACCGGTTGTAGGTGACAATTGATTGACGAGGATGTTGAGGTGAATTTGGTTCAAGGGAGGAGGAAAAAAAGTCCATGTGATCTCCGAGCCTGTGTGGTGGCGTAAACGGGCGGAAGGAGTCGAGCGACAGGGATTATCACGCCTTGCTTAATGGCAGCTGAGGAAGATTTGCAAAAGTGGAAGCACAAATGGTGAGTTGAGGTGAGTGTTCATTCTTGGGGAAGGAGTAGAAGGAAGCACGGAAGGTGAGGAGAATGAAGCAAGGTATCAACAAATTGTTTCGATGCGAGACACGAGAGGAAGAAATTTTGAAAGCTCATTTGGCATGTTACCTTGATGGGGAAGATTTGGTCATGGCGGTCGGTAGAGAATTCGGGGTGGAAGCCGTGGTAGATGATGAGGTCGAACGTGATTTGTGGGAGTAGAAATAGGAGTTGAGGTGGTCCGGAGCTAGTGAAGGAAGGAATTGCGAGAAGAGGAACGTGACAATGGGAAGCCATTGTAGGTGAAGCTACGGTGAATCGAAGAGTTTACTAACCGGTTAGTGGTTTGCTCGATCTCAGGATTCGATTTGTGGAGTTCCATTATGGAGAGCTGAGTGCGGTGCATCGGCTGAATCGTTTGGGCTTTTGAAACCGCGGTGGACATGCGGGCACCGAATCGGTTTCAGCTTGTCGGAGGTCCTTCATCGTCTTTGTCTAGGTCGGCGACGGCCGTGTGTTAGTCTTCTCGTTCTTCTTTCTCTCAATGAAAGCACCAAATGTTACGGTCTCCATGGACGGTGACGAGTGATCGCGGCAACGATGATGAAGATGCGACGGAAGGGGAGATGCCGATTTGCCGTGAAAGAGGGAGAAAATTAGGGGAAGAAGGGAGAGAGAGAGAGAGAGAGAGAAAGGAGGAAAGTAGAGCCAATATTTATTGATTCCTTCTGCAGACTTCACATGAGTATTTGTAGCCACAAGTGCAGTAAGCAAAACAGAAAACAACCAACCAAACAACAAAGAAACAGCCCACGTGTACACTTAAGTGGGGCATGAGAATTCAGAACAACATATCAATTAAACAGGTAATCAGTCCATGTCATTTTCAGTAACTCTAAATCCAGCCCGGGTATAATTCCGCAATTTTAGGGGTGGTTGGGTAGTCCGGGGGCTCCTTCTTGTAGTTTGTGACTCCGTCGACGCCGTAACTTTCCGATGGATCAAGCCGATAACAACGCGTACGTAACACTTTGGTTTCTTAAGCCATCTTAAATGGTCTTCCTGGTCATTGGTTATATTCTACACCATTTATAATATTCTTACCATCTTTGTGTTATAAACAACTATTTGTGGCTTGTTATGAACTCTTATACCACCCGCTGGTCTCAACATTTTCATTTGAATTAACTTTTGATTGCATTTTCTTTTTCTAAGCCCAACCTTCTGCTTCTTCAAACGTAATTGGTCTTGCAGACATATTCAAATATTTTCATTTTAGTTGTGGATTATAATGATTAAGCAGTCTTTTTATCATCATTGTAGAATCTGGGATCATAATCAAAAGGAATTTTGTTTCACGGATGTTAGTTGTTATTTCACGTCTTCACTTCTTCTAATAATCATGAGAAATTTAGTTTCACTGGATGTTAGTTGTTATTTCATATCTTCACTTCTTCTACAGGTAAGGTGAATGAACATGAGCAATCTTTCTAGATAATGCAATGCTGTCCCAGAAGAATCTTTCTATATTGCAGATTAGCTTCTGGCTGTCCCGGAAACAGTTTTATATGTCATATGAAATGTGAAACACTAGATGAGGGTGATTTTTCATTCTAATGGGGCTAATATATTGGCAATCTTGCTGTTGCCTCTTTTGAAATGAGATGGATGGTGCTTGATTTTCTTCTGCTCGTCATTTTTATCTGAACTGTGGTGAAAATGATTAAGCCCACTGTTTCTTCACAGCTGTTACAACTTATGCATGGTACAAATAAAGGCCAAGATAATCTGATTGATATATTTCTGGCCCAAGTCATTGCTGATCTATATGGATATATTGGAGGCTTAATAATTTTGATTAAGCAAAGCAGAATTTTGCTAATCTCTATGTATGTATAGACAGGCACCATGAGTGGAAAGGGTGGAGTTTAAAAGGCATGGACAGAGGTAGAGAGGAACTCTTGATTTCAATCAGTTGCGGAGAGGATAGGTCTAGATAGAGCAGAATAGCCAAGAGGATTTCAATAGGGATCTCAGACAGTTGGGGATGGAAGCTGTGTTTGGTTTGCTTTCTAAAGTTCATTAGTATAGATTATTCTTTTATAAATGGCGCTGGGGATCTTAAGGCACAAATTTTAAATAAAAATAATCAATAGTTCACTTCAAAATTGCTGGATTTGAAGTAACTTTAATCACTTCAGGTGATGTTCATGATGCTATGATTATTATGTGTATACATGTTGACAATGGCTGGTGAGACTTCAGGAGAAAAATTGAGAGATCAAGATTTGCAGATAATGTACTGTTTATCGAACCCAACCCTGTGCAAAACATCCTATTGAAGTAGAACTGTTGGCCAATTACCTGTAAAACGTTTCTCAGCTTGATTATTCTGTTTAAGCTTGTTCAATGGGTAGCATGGCATAGCTGGGTCTCGTTTCTTCTAGGTTCTCTCTGGCACTATCATATCGTAATGGTTCTAAGGTTACTTTGTCCATGAATATTATTTTCGGAGTTAAAAAAGAGCAAAAAACCAAAGATATGGAAAATTTGCTTCCTGGTGAAGAGGCTGGAAGAGCAACGTGAGTTTTTTGAAACCGCTGATTAAGATTCTGGAAATTTATTGAAGCATTTTTGCACAAATACCATTGGGTGATCCTGTATTTGTCAATCAAGGCAGGACTGTTGGGAAATGTTTAAGAATAACCATAGATTGAATGAGAGCACTGTGAAAACAGCTATAGGCAGCAACTAAATACCTTATGGCATGGGATTACTTTTGAGAGCTGTCAGTGTAGTTGTAATGATATAGATTTTAATGAAAGCATTCGTTATGTGCATCTATTATAATTACTTTTTTATTTAATAAATATATTGACCTTTTAACAAAAGTTCAAACGGAAGGGCAGTGGCCCCAATTGTAACTGCTGGAAAACAGAAAAGAATACTATTACATATGAAGGCTTGAGCATCTAGGGAAATGGTAAACTGACCCCACTCGTTTTACTTATGTTGGCCCTCGGTCCCAAAACTTGACGTAATTACATATTTTTCCCAGCAAGGGATGTGTTATTTTTGAATCCTCATGTTTCCATCACCTGAGTGCAGCTCTTAACTAATAAGCTTCTCCATGACAGGATGTTTTCCAGAAGCTTCAGCTTTGGAAGCTCATTTTCTCTGTTTTTGCATTTTCATCTACGCCAGAGCTTATGTTTGGACTGTATCTTTTGTACTACTTCCGGGTGTTTGAGAGGCAGATAGGTTCAAATAAGTACTCGGTGCGTAATTATCCAAACCTTGCTAGTTTGTTTTACTTATGTGGAAATTTGTTTTTGGTTGTGGCAAATGGCAATATCTTGTTGAACACAAGTAGAAGCATATTGAAAATATTAACAATTTGGTCAAATTTGACATTGATCAACTCCTTTATTTGTTGGAAATTGGATATTAGTGTGAGTGCCTTACACTATCTGTCTACCATGTTGGCAAGGCTTGTTACTGTTAATTTGCCAACAAGCACAGGGATGCTTTTCTGCTGCATAATTTAGAAAATATGGCTTTAATTGGTTGATGCTGTTCATCTCATCTAGTGGTGGGTGTTATGTTTCACATTGGCTTTTTATATATATTTTTTAAAACCATGGGAGGACAGAGGCTTTTTCTTCATTTAAAAATTTTCTTTGGCAAGTTACTTTAGTGATTTTTAATCTACTTATTTGCAGGTATTTATTGTGTTCTCTATCATAGTTTCTTTACTTTTAGGGGCTGTGGCCTTATTTCTTCTCAAAGGTATGCAGCAATAATATTCAATTGTTATTGTTATCTCTTAGGCTATGTTGTCATGATTTTATTTTCATACTATTCTTACAGCTGAATTAACCCAAGGCAATACTGACTTTTATGTTCTGCATCTTATATTATGGAGATGAAGCGCGTAGAATCTTGAAGTAGAATAAGAAATTTGAAACTTTGGAAGATCTACTATAGCTATTTCTTGGCATTACTGCTTTTGGTTGATTTACAAAAACTGACACTATTTCCCATGTTTTTGAAACTTTGGAAGACAGGCAGCTATTTCTTGCTGTTTAACTCTGGTTGAAACTATTTCTCACAAAATGTTTTAATTCCTTCCTTCCTGGAATAACTATTCCAATTAGTTGTGATTCATGCCTTCTGCTTGTAGAATTGGGCCTTCTCTTTCCTTAGTTTTTCCCCTCTGGTGATGGTGGTTCAGGTGCTGGTTGTTGATCCATATGAATGGTGAAAGTAGGTCAGACAGCGGAGTTTACCTGGAAAAGCCGTAGAAGCTAAGGCTATTGGTCATGTTGATACTTGATACCCAGACTATTTTACTCTTTAAACCCCCATTATGAAGCAGAGATGATAAATTATTTTCCTCGGTTTCAGATTAAGGGAAAGATGGGTGACTTCAATGGCACTATTGAATAATCTAAACAACAATCGGCATCTATGATGTGGGATATCTAGAGCTCAATGGTTATTTGAATTTTTTCTTTTCTGTTACCATGCAGACAGAAATTATTGCTTCTCGATATGTGAGTTATGGCCCAAAAAACTTTAAAGTGGAGATATGTTTCATGCATCAACCAGCCCAGAGCAACTTTGTGAAAATGGTCCAACTTTTTAATTTTTTGAATTAGAACATGGGGGCAAATATTATCCGATATATTGGAAAATATCATTTGTATTAACATTGGCAGACATATTGCGATAAATCTCAATTTTATTGCGATATCAGGAAATATTATTATCAAGGGGGCCTAATATCAATCTATAATGGTCAATGTTTCACTCAATGGTCCTAAGGCTTATCTTATACTTGATTGTAATCCTCTTTATTTTATTATTGCAGATCCCAGCTTTATCTTAGTTGCATCTGGACCCTACGGCTTGATATTTTCTTCATTTGTGCCGTTTTATTTTGATATTCCAGTTTCAACACGAATCCGTGTATTTGGTTTTCACTTCTCTGATAAGTCTTTCATATATTTGGCCGGTCTTCAGGTAAATTGGATTTTGTTCTCTGATATTTGAGCATTCTCCCCAATAATTTCTGTGTGTTTTTGGGGGAGGGGGGGTAGTGAACAATATGTGAGCTCATTGAATGTGGAAATGAGTGCTTTTCTTCAGCTTCAATTACCTCTTTCCTTCCTTGTAACTCTTGATAGTCAGTTTCAGTTTCTATCTTGCAGCTGCTTTTGTCATCATGGAAGAGGTCTCTCTTAACCGGGTTATGTGGTATACTTGCCGGTTCCTTATATCGTATGAATGCCTTCTACATCCGAAGGTTAAAGGTTGTCTCCTTTCCCACCTCCGAATATGATTATTGTTTTACCTTAACGTGAATAGGGGAGCTGTTAGAGTTCTCTTATGCCCCTATTGTTAGGATTTCATAAGATTAAATGATGGGTCTATTACAATTTAAGTTCTAATCATTACTCTAATTGTTTAAGTTGCCATGATGAAATCTTTACCATTGGATGTATAAAGGACATAAAAAACTGGGTTGACCATAGTAAGTATGGTAAACAGATGATATCTACACCCAAAGGTTAAAGATTATCTCCTTTCCCACCTCAGAATACGATTATTATTTTACCTTAAGGTGAATAGGAGAGCTCTTAGAGTCCACTTATACCCCTAATGTTGAGGAATTCATCTGACTAAAATATAAGTTTAATAACTTAATGTGTTGTTGTTCCCCTTTGGTGAGCAGATGATACCTACATCCTAAGGTTAAAGGTTATCTGCTTCCCCACCTCAGAATATGATTATTATTTTACCTTTAAGGTGCTTAGAAGTCTTCTTATATCCCCAATGTTGAGAATTTCATTTGATCAAAAGATGAGTCTAATACATTTTAATGTGTTGTTATGATCTCATTTAGTGTACAAAGGACGATGAAAATCAAGATAACCTTAACAGGACCGGTGAACTGATGATATCTGTAAGATATTATCATGAAAGATAAAGGATATCTTCTACTTTAGCCTATCTCATTTTTTTTTTTTTTTAACTTCTACTTCCACAAACTTTTTGGTTCTCCCAAATTACCCCGATATTTTCTCTATGTTTTTAAATGTTTCTAAGATTATTTACCAACTTAGTAAATGCATGGTGATTCTTAACGATTTTGTATTTTTACAGTTTCCAGATTTTGTTGATTCATTCTTTTCGCGACTTTCTTGGCCATCTGTGGGGAGCACATCCTCCGCTGCAGCAATTAGGAATTCATTAACTACTAATGCAGGACGCCAAGTGGAGGCAAGTACTTTTTCTGTGTGGTTTTCCTTCATCTTCATTGCATTTTGGTTTATTCTTCTTCTTCTTCTTCTTTTGCGAGCAGTCTTTAGTTGACTGGGCGTTAGATGAAGTGATACTTAAGATATCTCAGAAAACTGAAATAGAATAACTTAAATATAGTAGTGGTGTTCAAGAGCCTCCAATGCAGTGGGATTAATATACAAAGTGATTTTATAAAAATTCCCATAAAATATCATCAGTTTCATAGTTTCACTAGTTTTTAACGTGGTAAGTTTAAAACACTTGCGTTTCTGTTTTTGGTAAAAAGATGGTGAAAAGGCATGTACTCTCATGGCAACGCTTGCTTGTTCATCAAGTTGTCTTCTAAATGAGATCTATTTTTGTTGGTGTGTCGAATGAATTTCAGAGAAATTATCCATCTGCAATAGTGGGAGCAGTGGAGCCACCAGAGGACTCGATTTTGACACTTGTGTCAATGGGATTTGATCGGCACTCTGCAAGACAAGCTCTCGTACATGCTAGAAACGACATCAACGTTGCAACTAACATCCTTCTCGAAGCTGTTTCCCGCTGAGCCATTCAAGGCAGTCTCCACATAGGTCGAAGAGGTTGATCTGCTGATTTGACTCTGCACCCAGGACATGCGATATATATTTCCAAGGGCATCTCATTTCTTGTTCTACTTTAAATCTAAATGAGGGGCTGCTAGTTTCCGGATAACAATTGAAGTTTTCTTAAATGAATATGGATCTTGAAAGTCTGTAGTTCCGGTTTTGGACCACAGAATGTAATCTATTTGTTTTTCCATATACATAGAATTCTGTGTAGGGTTTTTGCAAGATAATCAACTGTAAAAGTTCTTAGATTCACGTCTTCTGTTTTATTGTCAAGACACAAAATCGCAAGAACCTTTTACTTCAACTCCTCCCACAAATCCTTGTACAGTACCTCACAATTGCATAAATATTAAGCGTAGAGCAATCAAATTCATAGGTATAATCAGAGAAGGGACAAAAGTCATCAGTCTTGAAGGACTAGGAGATGAAATCATTGACCAATTTATCATCATCTGGTCTGACCGCCCTAGGCATCCCTGTTGCTGAAGCGACCTCCAGACCCTATGTGATTATTGGAAGGGTACACTCCGGCAAATGAGTTCTAAATTTTCCCCTCGGATTTGCATAACTGTGGATTCTTGACAACTAGACAGTGCTGATATCCACTCGGCTTTTGTGAAGCTGGAATGCTGGAGTGATCCAACTCCCACAACTGCACTGAATGCCGGACCAATTGAAATAACCCAAGCGGGCGTCGCAGTGCACGCATGACAACTTGCCTTCCAAGGCACCTTCTTCAACTGGAGGATAAGATTAAGAACACAATTATCAAGCAGACTGACATGGAATGTTATCTAAGTATGTATTTTAATGAACCAGAACTATCAAGTTTTCAAGTGTTAAAAATGCGTGGCTAGGATGTTAGCTAAAAACATGTATTTTACTGAACCAGAACTATCAAGTTTTCAAGTGTTAAAAAATTTTAACAGAGATTTTGCACAAAGACCATCCCCACTTGCATAAAGAAAAATCTTCAGGTGTCACACTAACAAAGCAACGTCTGTGTTACCTCCAAGTGAGAGAATTTAAATGCAGCATTACCTTCCCATTCTGTATGACTGATGGGTACAGCTTAATTGGCAGCAATTGGCTAGGAACTACTTAACTCGGGAAGTAATAGTGCCATCCCCCAAAACCAAAAAAAAGGAAGAAGAAGATGATGCAAAATGGCTGTCTCGATCGTTGTTATTCTCGTCTTTACACAATCATAATTCATTGATTTAGTCATTTATATAATATGTTATTCTTGTCATTAATTATTACAACGGCTCCTGCTGGTTGTTCCAGCAGTAATCATCTACATCAGTGTCCCTAAATTAGACCACCAAAAATGAATCAGGATCCCCACTAATAGAAAGAGAATCCGCTGCATACCTGCTTTCATCCATCTTAAAGGCTCAACAAAAATAGATGAGCAATCAAACTCAACAGGCTTGCCATAAGGATTTCCACTTCTCTTGTGCCACCCAAAGCATGTCTCACCCTCACCTGGGATGTGATCCACAACATTCTCTTGCAGAGCAACAAGTCTCCTGCACTTCTTGCAACGAAATGCAGGAATAGGATTTCTGTTTTCATCTGGATATGCCCCTTTCTCTGGGGAGGCAACTGCTTCGGGCAAGCCAGGATCTGCTCCAAAGTTAGAACTATCTATTTTCTCTCCACGATTATAAGAATCACCTGAAATCATGAGACAACAGAAGACTTCAAAACTAAAATCCTGGGATATACCGTACTTCCTGTCACTAAATCTCAGTAATTATGTGTATCAGAATGTTTTGACAGATGAAAATAGAGGAGAAGAAGAGTCACGTCAGGATGAGGAAATCCAGAAACACTAGCCTGTTACTTATACAGCTCCATTGGGAGATTATGATGTAAATATCTCAGTTTTCTGGACATTTTTTTTCTACCCATTTGTTTTCTAGATGATTATTAATCTGGATTGCAGCATATCAAAATATGAATTGCATACCAAATGATAAAAAGCATATAGAAGTTCCCTATTTTAAAGGATATCAATAGAACTAGCCAGATAAAATCAAACCAACCTAATGAAGAAGCTAGGCACACATTAACAATATTGTAATCTTCCAGAGAAGAGTTCAATTAAAAGGGTGGGGGGGGGGGGAAGAGATGAAGGGAAGAAAAAGAACATGCCTAATACTTTCAAGCGAAAACGCTTGTATATGGGACTAGCATGGTCAACCTTGAAGCCCATCTCCTCAAACATTTTTAACTGCAATGCAGAAGGAAATATTCAATCCATTTCCCAGGATCATCTCATAACCTAACGCCCATGAATAACTTCCCAGTGGTATCTTATTAATCATAAGTAACATTATTCTCATGTCTCACCT
Source organism: Nepenthes gracilis (assembly GCA_033239525.1). Classification (NCBI taxonomy): domain Eukaryota; kingdom Viridiplantae; phylum Streptophyta; class Magnoliopsida; order Caryophyllales; family Nepenthaceae; genus Nepenthes; species Nepenthes gracilis. Next base: position 1,701,909 of record BSYO01000008.1, on the reverse strand, counting down.
GCTCCAGAAAGCCATCATTGGGGGAAACAGACTCGCAACTCTCTCGTAAGGATTCGAGTGCATCTGCAGAACATCAATGGAAGGAGATGAAAAGCAACGTAAATGATAAAACACAAATGAGAAGCACAATGACACAACTTCAATATATGCATTAAAGAAGTCTCCAAATGCTGTCATCTTGCTATATCCTTATATCAAACAACAAACTTCAGTGAAAAAAATAATGGATTTTTTCAGACCTTCTTGGGATAATCGTTCAGATCTCATCAGATATGCTGTAATAATAGCTGCACTGCAACAAACACATGCCAAAGACAATTGTGAACCCTTTAGGACTCAAAAAAGCTAAAACAGTCAAAGCTATTACAAGGTGGGCTTGGACAATGCCTGGAAACTTACAGCAGATTACAAACATGGATAAACTTTTCTGATTATGTATGTTGGAAAAACTTACATGCTTAATCTGAATCCTAGAATTATATAATTGAAAAGAAGGGAAGATAAATAGGAAGGAGCACTAGTTGAGCTAGTTTTCCTTTGCTTTCCACAGATGTCTTTCAAACTAGATAGATTGAAAGTAGGTCTTAGGAGCAGGAAATTTTGTCTATCAAATTGTTCCTTAAATTTCTGTCCTGATTACGCGTAACTATTACCTAGGTATCCGTTTTCCTCAAATCTACTGATGTTTGTATGATGCGTGCGAGCATGTTAACATTAGTAGAATCATATATTAAGAAATTGTACAATCAATAATGAGTGATCAAGTGTGGAATCATATAGAAAAAAATTCTACAATCAATAATGAGTGATCCAATATATTCATTACTCTAATTTGCACTATATTGATAAAATGTCTCTCAATTCTGTCGCCTAGTGAATTGCAATGAATTTAAAAACTGACATGTAAGAGCATGTAGAGCATAACTATATAGGCCAGATTCTAACAATTACGGCAGATTCTAACAAATTTGTTGTTGCCAGTTACTAATATTGTAACTAACTGACAAGTTGGCCTCCAAGAACATCAGTAAAATGCATCGTTAACCATACGGTCAACCGAAAACTTGAAGACAAGAAAACGTAGGCCGCAATTTTAACAATTTCTACCTCCTTGACACGCCTGCAAAACAATGCACCAGAACAGATCCCTCCTTTCTGCTCTCCTCAATAAAATCCAGGCACACATCCAAATAGTCCAACAAATTCTCGCTCTCCATATCTCGTATCGGTACCGCCATCCTCACCATCTTCAAATCCTTGCCCGCATACTCCATCGCATACAAAAGCTTATCTGAGGATAGCGAACTCTTAGAACAGCTACCGGAATCATCATCTACTCCGGAACTTCCAACATAAACCTTCCGAATTTCCTTCGTCGGAATCGATAGAGAACCACGCCATTCCGTGAAAAATGATATCGACGCCGAACTTAACAGCGACAGTACATGAGTGATCTCGGAACTTCCATTCCCGAGTATATCGGCGGCGTCGCTAATGTTCCCAATGAATAAACGCTCGCGTACTAAATACGGCATATCACAGCGGAAAGATATCGCCTTGAACTCGATTTAATTCTTAAATTTATTTTGCCTGTGAGACTAATTGGCAGATAATTTGAACAGAAATATGTGAAACCGGATATCAAGGAATATGCCGGCGATGGAATATCTCACTCAGTCTTTAGCGATGATGCGCTCGCTCTCTCTCTCTCTTTTCTCATCTGATAGATCGATCGTAGATGAGGGCTTCTAGGCGGGCATTTCCGCGAGTGCGAAGAAGTGCACAGGTGTGTGGTGGCACGAGCAAGCATGCGAAGAAAATCTCAAAATGGAACTACAATTGCCTTTCCGTTTAGGACTCTAGCAGATGCGACGACGTGAACTCCTTACAGCGTATTCATAATGTCATACGACAGTTGTTAAATTTTTATTTAATATTTATTATTATTTTTTTATTATAAAAATAAAAAAATATTTTTTAAAAAATAAAAAGATTAATAATAAATATTAAATGAGATTTCAATAATTACTGTATGACATTGTACATATATAGTATAGAGCCCACGTTACAGTGCCTCTCAAATCTTCCGTTTAGATACACTCCAATAAGGATTAGGGAGGTTCTATCTTTTTTCTCATAATTTAAATTATTAATAATTAAATAAATAATTATAATTTATTTATTTTTAATATAAAAAATTAGTTAAAATTAGTTATTAAATTATAATTATTTATTTTAAAATAAATGATTGAAATATGAAAAAAAATAACATTCATCTCTTTAAGAGATAGAGCTACCCCCAACCCTGCGAGCATATGATGACGGATTAAAAGGGCTCTATTTTTTAAACTTAGGTTAATATTTTTTTAAAATATTTAAATTTAATTTAATTATTATTTAAAAAATTAAAATTTTAGTTAAAATTAATTATTAAATTATAATTATTTATTTAACAATAAATAATCTTGATGGGTTTGGTAAACCCAACCCAAGAAAAAGGTTCACGGATGAAAAAAAACCTAATGAAATTCAACTCAAAGAAAGCCCAACAGCTCAATGATTCCAGCCTAAAAAGTGAGCCCATATATCATGCGCTACTTACACATTCATCCTTATCCACAACGACGGTTCAACAGATGGTTATACAATTGCCCCACATCTCTATAAAAATCTCTTTTATTCTCACGAAAAAAGAGGAAAAAACGGCTGAAAACGGCGAGAGGGAAAGAAATGGCCAAAATGGCTAGAGAGTAAGAATCAAGAAGAGAGGCCGGAGAGGAGAATGAAAAAGGAGGCTTTGCTGACCAGGCTTCCCAGTGCCATGTGCTCCGTCCAGAAGGTTATACATAATGAGGCCAGCCCTCCATTGCAAGAGGATAACCTTCCATCTTAGAATGTTTATCCTCTTTTAAGAGGACTCTCTCTCTCTCTTTCAGAAAGCCAAACTTTCATATTTCTAAGAAACCTCTCAACAAAGATCAAGTTTAAGAAACCCTCAGTGGGTGCACTTTTAAGCCATCTATCAACAGGACGTATCCACGCTCAATCCGTCGCATATGCATCCTCAATGCATCTTTCTATACTCTTAGAAAGACATCTGACTCGAGCGTCGGAGGATTTTCGATTGGAGTAATTTTCGCTATCTTCTGACCTATCGTTTTCAATTGTATTGCATGGGGTTTAAGTTTGAGGTTATGGAGACCGAATCCACACCAAATCGATTAGTATGAAGATCCGATTTGTGGCCCCCAATTTGTAGGACAACTTGAATTCTTGGTACGTAACATTAGCGCCGTTTGTGGGAAGGTGACAAAAGGCCAACTTTACCACCAAAAATATAAAAATCAAACTGATGCAAATACTCTTGTCAAGGAAACCACCACTCCTGGCCATCTCGCAAATAGTCATGACTGGCAGACGCTCTTCATTAATACATCCCATCTAGATTCTTTGTGTACAACATGGTCATCGAAGACCGAGAGCTCTTTCTTCAACCGCCCATGTTGCGATTTTAAGAAGAAGAAATGAAAAAAACACCAGACCTAGAAAACATATATGTCTAATATCCAAATCCAAGTCGGCTCAAACAATCAAAATTCATTCGAGGTATAAGGTTAAGGAACAACATCTTTGCCACTCCCAAGATGGCCGGTAGCCTCTTTGATCAAAAAGAGGTTCACACAGTATTAAAGGACAATTTACTATTCGAACCTCTACTTACGAACCACCTCGTTGGAGCAATAAGTCTAGCATGAGGATGTAGTAGGACTAGTCAAAAGATGCCATGTTGGGGGCTTCCCCTTCCAATAACAGTCTCTAACACCTGAGGGAAAAAATTAGAAGAAGAGGCCACTCCACTCTAGAGAGTTAATGGTCCAACAAATTTTACAGTCAAAACAATCACAAAAGATAAGACTGGGCGCAGTCAAAGGGGCTGGCAATAAAGCATTAAAAAAAAGAAAAAGGGTGCAAAAGAGCTCGGATTTAGCCCCACTGTCGGTTTGACTTAGTCAAACCGGCTCCAACTGCCTCCAACATTAAAAAAAAGATGAGAAGAAGCCAGGCAAGAAAGCCGATAAGAAAGAAAGAAAAAAAAGGAGAGAATGGAGAAGAGCAACGCACAGAATGGCAGCAACCACCATCACCGGAGGAGGCGATGCCCAGATCTGACGCCGGCGAAGCCTTCTCCACATTAACCCTTGATTTTGTGCCGCGACGTGAAGAGGAGTGAAATTTTGAAGCCATTTAGCGTGAGACCCACCATCACGTCGTCTCCTACACCAAAGAAAAATCTACAAATCGTGCCAGATTAGGAGAGGAAGAGGACACCGACGGCACTCGTGTAAGCTATTGTCACTGCCTTCCCCACCAACGATGGCTATCATCGCGACCAGCGATGCCGCCAATGCTGGGATTATCCTCCAGAGCAGCTCAGTCGGCCCGATCCACTTTGGCACACTTCCTCTCTCACTCCAGAAGTAGCACAATGTTAATCCAGCATTTCCCTCTCATAACTGCCCGATCAAAGCAATCCAGCATTTCCCTCTCACAAAAGCCCAGTTCCAACTCCATTCCAAAAATTTCTCTAAACAACCACTCCAGCATTTTGTTTCTCTACCAAGCTGGTTAATTCTACTCCGACATTTTGTTTCTCAACTAGCTAGTTAGATTCACTCCAGCACTTCCTCCCTCACACAGTTGGCTCATTTTTCACTCCGGCATTCAACATGTGTTCTACTCAGGTAGAAAATCAGCACCCAAACCAATGCCACGAGTAGCTCACTCTAGCATCAATTTTGCCAGTTTGCTTATTAGGCATTCAGCCAGTTGAAATCCACTCCGGTGCCCAAAAAGGAATTTCGGCAGTTATCTTCATGCCCTGAATAATTTTATTTTTTATTATTTAGTTGAGATAATTATTTTTAGTGATTTCAAACAAAGTTTCGTAATTCATGCTCAAAATATAAGCATGAAGTATATGGACCGTTAAATTGAGCCTAGATATTTAGGCATAATAAATTTAGAGTATTGGATCGGTGGATTAGGTTTAGATATTTAGAAGATCGATTAAAGTTCAGAGTTAAATAAAAAAATTTAGTTAATTTTGAACCAAAGTGATTAAATGAATATTCATCAGGTAAATTTTAATTCGTTGACTGAAAATATAATTAAATTTAAAAGAAGGTAAAATATTAAAAATTATGATTAAAAATTTAAATATATTGTAAGGGTAATTATATAATTAATTAATATTTTAATTATAAAAAGAAATTTATATAATAATAATAATAATAATAATAATAATAAACGAAGATGAAAGAAAGGAAAGAAAGAAGAAACGAAGGAAAAGAAAAAGAAGAAAAGGAGAAGAGAGAGAAAGAGAGGACCGGCGCGATCGGAGAAGAAGGAGATAGACACCCTAAATGGAAACTTAACAGACCCTAAATCGATCCCCTTCATTATTTAAGGAAAATATTGGTGTTAGGAGGGGGGAGGAAGAAGTAGCCACCGTCTGGAGTCACGGTCGCCGCTGCCACTTTGGGCCCGGAGTTGTGCCATCAACGTTCGCTGTTAGTGGCCGTTGTCGCTGCGTTGTCGTCGTCAGCCTGTCCCATCGCCGCTGCAAGCCCTGGCCACCGTTAAATTCTCTCCGCCTCTATTCAATCAGGCAAGTAACAATCTAAATTTCTGCAAGAAAAGTTCTCCATCGCAAGATTTGTTCTTCCTTCATTTTGTTAATGTTGAACCTTCCATTTCATGCTTGAATTAGTGGGGTTAGTGGGCAAAATCGAGGGTTTCAAATCTAGAGAACCCGTACGCAGGGCCACAACTCTGTGAGCAATTGGCTGACCTCTTGGGCTCAATAATGAATGGAGATTTAGTGAATCGCCGAATGAGGTTCTAAAGTATAAATTTTACTCGTTATACCCTCTGATTTTCGGGATTGAACTCGAACATGGAAACAGAGTACCATGCTTTGTTTACAGATTTCATTCGGGTCCAGTGACCTAACAGTGATAGGAAGGGTGAAACCTGATATTTTTGGCAAGCAAACCTTCATATTGTTGCATGCAAACCGTTATATGTCTTAAATTGGTGAATCGGTGGCTTGCTCCAATAAATTAAAACTTTGAGAAAAAACAGAGTATCAGCTCTGGACGATGGAGGCAGAGTTGCTACAGGGGCTTAGGCTAAATTGGAACCCAAAAGTTGATGAATTTATACTACATAATCTATTGATTTTACATGTAAATGATAAAACTCAGAGCTTTCTCATCGTTGGTGATAATCGGCATTTAGCCAAAGGAACAAGGCGTCCCTTTATGTGCCACCGTGCGAGTTTGGTGATTGAGGAGGTGCGAACGCCATTGCCGTGTGATAGGTTGAAGGCGATGCCACCGCCGTTGTCTAACTGGTGGCTAGCAGTGGAGAGGAAGGTTGCCTCCGTGTGAAGCCGTATATACGTATATATATATATTTTTTATTTGTATTTGCATTGATATATATATATAAAGATGTGGGGGTATGCTTGAATATATATATATATTGTATATATACTTATACTTGGATATAAAGAAAAATATATATAATTATATATGAGATGGTATATAATTATATTAATGTATATGGATGGTAGGAAATATTTATGTGAAATTATACATGTGCGTTGGTATGCCCGAAATACTAATAATCAGTTATGTGATTGCTTTGTATCTCATTGTTGAAAATCCGATAAAAATATTCTTCGCGTAACCTTAGTGACGTGCGTATGACTTTATTGGTACTCTATGGTTAGGTTGAGGAGAGCATATGAAAATATTAAGATATCGAGTCGAATGAAAAATTACGGGACCTCAATGTAGTCTGTATTTTTTTGATTCTGAATCCATTCCGAAGGTTGATGTCGTTGATATTAATGAGGGATACTTATAACCTCGTGGTCATTGTAGATGATGATATCTGGGATATCATTTGATGAGGGGTATCACAGATGGTATGGCATGCTACGAGTACAGCCTCTGGGAGGACTGTAGGAGTAGTTGATACCATGGATAATCTCGTTGTATTATCCAGCCATTGGGGGTATAAATACACGGCCTTTGGTTCACTATGGTAAAATAATGTCCAAGGAGATCTTATTATCTCGTACAGTGGTGACCTCAAAATGAGCTGATAATTAAATTCTTATTATCTTATACAGTTAGTCGAAAGAAATGCTTATAATCTAGTGATCATCATAGGAAATGATATCTGCGATATTATTTGATGAGGGGTATCACGAATGGTATAGCATGTTATGGGTACAGTCTCTGGGAGGACTGTAAGGGTAGTTGATACCATGTATAACCTCGTTGCATTACCCAACTGTTGGGAGTGTAAATATGTGGCCTTTGGTTCACTATGGTATAATAAGATCCATGAAAACTTTTGTCATCCATACAGTTGTGACCTCGTATTGAGAAGATAATCAGATTCAATGAAATCCATGTTGCTTCTTGATATCCGGTTGTTCACATGACCTTCGGTTTGTAAACACGACATGTTATTGAGTCTCAGACAGTAATTGGTACATCGTATGTTATTATTAATTTTATTCATTGTTTAATCGTTCAAGATATTTTGTTGTATTCCTCTATTATTGATTATTTTTACTTGTTGGGTATTCAACTCACTATTGTGTTTTATTGGTTTCAGAATAGACAGGTTGACAGCAAGATAAAAGAGTTCGCGTATTATTGTATAGACTCCAGGGATAGAGACTAAAGGTTTTTGTTAGTTCTATTACTATTCGACGGTTATTAGATTTTTATTATAATGATTAATATCTTGTACATCGATGTTATCAAAGTTATTTATTATTACTATTATAGATATTGAATTAATGATACATTTATAATGTTCATTAATGATGTTTTTAATGATGTTGGGTTCATAGATGATGTATAATTGATAATTTCAGATAATTTGATATTTTTACCGTGACGGTCTGGGTCGGGCTTGAAGATCCGAGCTTGGATCGTTACAGCCCACCCTGGCGCGCGAAAGGTATTCTGGCAAATTTTCACTCTGGCATTCCATGTGTATTTTGCCAGTACGGATAACTAACATCGAAACCAACAACTCACTCCGGCTTTCAACCAGCCAGTTTGATTGCATCAAATCTAGCTTCCAGATGATCTGAGTGCATTAAGTCTAGAAGCCCATTCGGCATCCAGCCATTTGACTCATGAAGCATTCAATCCAGCTCCTACAATCAAGCATCTAACCCAGAGCTAGTTGAATTAATGCAACCAGTCCAACATTTTTATACTACATCTTCTCAGATTCTCTCCAGTGCATATTCACTACGGTGCTCCCATATCCACTCCAGAGGGGTGGTCATTTCGGAAGCTTGATCACTCCGGAAGATAGTCACTCCGGAAGTTTAAGCACCCAGGAAATTCTGCTCCGGAATTTGGATTTGTTGCCTAGGAAATTTCACTCCAAAATTTTATCACTCTGAAATTCGGATTTACAGCCCAAGAAATTCCACTCTGAAATTTCATCACTCTGGAATTCGGATTTGCTGCCCAGGAAATTCTACTCCGAAATTTCATCTCACTCCAGATTTTAGCCACATCGGAGATTTCATCTCACTCCGAATTTCATATCACTCTGGAATTCTCATTACTCCGAAATCTGAATCCACTCTGAGGATGTTGTCACTCCAGAGGTTTTCTCATTCTGGAATTTTCATCACTCCAGAATCTCAGTCCACTTTGGAGTTTTTCTCATTCCAGAAGACTATATTCAATCCAAATTCTCAATCTAGTCAGGAGGTTTTGTCTCTCTGAAAATTTATTCACTCTGGAGGTTTTATCACTCCTAAAGTTTTATTCACCCTAGAATTTCATCACTCTGGAAATTTCACTCTGGAATTTTTCTCTGGTAATTCCACTCCAACAATTCCACTCTGGCCTTTGAAGACAGTCTTCTAGCAGTTTTAACTGCTTCGACTTGTGCCGGTCCTGAGATGTTATGTTAGGGGTTTCGTCCTTCAACTTCCACGTAATTGAGGCCGTCCAACATTCACAAAACAAGCTTGTGGATTGATAATCTCATAGCCCAAGTGGCCACTAGTGATAAGGCCTGACGACGGCCAGGAAATCGATTCAGTCATCAAGTACTGATAAAAGCCAAGAGCAATATGGTACACACCACTCTAAGAATATGGCACACCATCTACTTTAAATACCGACGATTCCAAGCTGAATTCAGATTAGTTTTGCATGCATCACGTTGCTTGCTGAAACCATGTTTAATTAATAGTATAACTACCTGCTCATAAATGTGCTCGCATTAGTGTATATCACCAAGCGGCCCAAAAAAGGTCGTATTTTAAAACTCGGTTACATCATTGAACGGCCCAAAAGGGGTCGTATTTTAAAACTCGGTTACATCACCGAGCGGCCCAAAAAAGGTCAAAATTTTAAAACTCCGTTACATCACCGAGCAGCTCAAAAGATGTTGAATTTTAAAATTTGGTTACATCACCGAGTGGCCCAAAAGAGATCAAAATTTTAAAATTCGGTTATATCACCGAAGCGGCTTAAAAGAAGTCAGATTTTAAAAATCAAAATTTTCAAAAATGGTAAGCCGACAAAGCCAAACACACGACATCCCATCAGAAATATGTCGAGGGTCAAAAATTTTAAACCACCCGATATGGGGGGCTAGTGATGGATTCAGTAAATTTAACCAAAGAAAAAGGTCTGCAGATGAAAAAAGGCCCCATGAAATTCAGCCCAAAGAGATCCCATTGGCTCAATGATTCCGGCCCAGAAAGCCAGCCCGTATGCCATGTGCAACTCACCCGTTCATCTTTATCCATGGCGACAATTTAACAGATGGTTATACAACCACCCCACGTCTCTATAAAAATCTCTTTTATTCTCGCAAAAAAGAAAAAAAAGGGTCAAAAACGACGAGAAGGTAAGAAACGGCCAAAATGGCTAGAGAGCAAGAATCAAGAAGAGAGGTCAAAGAGGAGAATGAAAAAGGAGGCTTTGCCGATCAGTCTTCCTAGAGTCATGTACTCCGTCCAGAAGGTTATACATAAGGGGGCCAACCCTCCATCCCAAGAGGACAGCTCTCTATCCTAGAATGCTTATCCTCTTTCAAGAGGACTCTCTCTCTCTCTTCCAGGAAGCCAGACGTCCATATTTCTAAAAAATCCCTCAATAAGAATCAAGTTTAAGACACCCTCAACGGACGTACTTCTAAGCCGTCTTTCAACAGGACACATCCACGCTCAATCCACCACATATGCATCATCTATGCATCTTTCTATACTCTTAGAAATATATCTGAGTTGAACGTCGGAGGATTTACTATGGAAGCAATTCCTTCCGTTATCTGACCTCTCATTTTCAGTTGTGTTGCGTAGGATTTAAGTTCGAAGTTATAAAAAATCGGATCTACATCAGATCAACTAGCATTAAGATCCGATTCGCGACCCCCAATCTGTAGGACAATCCGAATTCCTGGTATGAAACAAGTCTAAATCTAAATAATATATATTTAAAAAAGCCCCCTTTCTCCATATGGCATAAGAAGGAAACTGGGTGACTCTATACAATAATGCATGATAAGTTTGGCCTACCTAGCCTAAGAAGAGGGTCCACAAGAAGAAATGATAGGCTTAGGATTCGAATAACGTTCCAATCGACTCAATTGACCAAAATGACCTCATTGGTCTAGTCAAGATGGTCCACTATCATTTTCTCGCACGCAGAATAAATTTACCATAACCGGTCAGAATAGCCTGACAAATATTCTAAGAATATTCGCCGATATTCACACGATCACTTTCAAAATGGTAACGGTACTCCAGTGACCTCCCATAATCGTGTGAAAGAAGAAAAGAAATTGCCAACCAAACAAGATTTTCTTATCCATCCAGATATCTCACTAGATGGTTGTTACTAACCAATAAAGGTCAAATTGCCCGCCAAAACTATAATTATCCCTTCACTACAATAGAAAAATGAGTGGATAAATCCAAAGAAGAGAGTTCTAGGTGCGCAGACAAAATACAAAGGGGAGAAAAATAGGGAAAAGAGAGACCCAACCTCTAGCAATGAGGAGTATGAAGGAGTTCCTCTTCTTCATCTCTTAAAGAACCTTAATCCGTCACTAACCACTCTTCTACAAGTACAGACTCTCTCAGGAGGCCATCCCTCCATCCAAGCACCATGCCCTCTATAGGAGGCTCTCCATCTAGGCACTATACTCTTCATTCAGGAGGCTCACTCTTATTTCAAGTGTTCTGCTCTTCATCTTTGAGGCTAAATCCTCTATCTCTAAGCCACCTTCTGATCAGGCACACTTTTAAACTGCCTCTTAATTAGACGCACCTCTAAAACACCAATCAGTATAGCGCACCTCTAAGACGCTCCTCAACTGAGTGCACATTAAAGTCACCTACTATTGGACGCACCTAACCGCTCAATTTTTCATTGTATGCATCCACGTATTCTTTTATATTATCATATATTTTTATTTGATGAGAAAGATTTATAACTTAAGCGTCAGATAATAAATTAAGGAGTGAATTTCGTTAATCCTCTGACCTCTTATTTGCTCATTATGTTGTATAGGTTTCGGGTCAGAAAGTAAGAAAATCGGACCGACTTTAATTTGACCCGATACAAAAAATCGAGTAAGTCCTAAATCTGTCAGACGACCCGAATCTAAGAACATATTAATATGTGACAGTTTGTTCAATATATATTTAATTATTAAAATTATCACAGGGTTGAAATCTTACATAATAAGAAATAATATAAATTTACTTTTTTATTTTATAAAATTATTAAAATATTTGTATTAAAAAATAAAAAATTAATACTATTACCATATTTTTAAAATTTTAAATCTCAATCATTCAATCCATTATCTTTCGAGTAGATGTATATCGGAGAACTCATCATCACCATCATCAATTTTTGAGTATTAAATATTTTTCTTTTTAAATTGTAACTGTATATATAATCAAATACATGAAAGATGATAGCTTTTTATTTTTTCTAAATAAATAAATATATATATATATATATATATAATGCTTTCGCAATAAAATTTTACAAAATCTAAAAATAATTCAGCCGCGTTCTTTTTAGTCGCAATTTTTTTTTTTTTGGCCGACTTGGATTATTTCAATAAACGGAGGAGTGGAAGTGAAAGTAAAAATCAATTTTAATAATGATAATGATAATAATATTATTATTATTTTTATTATTATTAAGTTGCATGACTTCATCAAAGCCCGATTAGAGACCATCCTTGAAAGTAGACCGTCCGGCCCAAAAATTCAATTACGGTTACTGACAAACTGGGCTGGTTGGGCTTGCTGAGGACACAGGCCTGTGTTACCTTTGCTAACACATGCATTGTGCAGTTATATAATATAAAATATGATGCAAAAATATAATGTTATAAGAATTATTATTAGATTATTACTTATAAAATTTTCTTTTACTTATCTAAAAGTATAATAAATAGTTGGTTTAGAAGTTTACGAATAATTGAAGGGAAAAAAAGTAAAAATAAATGAGGGAGAGCTATTATGGTCTTTTCATTAATAGGGCTCATTTGTCATTCAAAGAGCAAAATTTGAGTTAAACAGTTGTGTGAAGATTAGCAAAGATGATTACAATATAAAATTTATTTTTATTTTTATTTTTTATTATTTAATTTGAACATTTAAAATAATAAGAAAAGCTCTATTTATAAAATAATTGAAATGGATGACAATAATATTATCCATTTTGTATCTTCATTTTATTATTTTGATTTTAATAGGTGCTTTTTAAATATCATTCTAATAAACTCATTCAATTTAGACATTCCCCTATTGAATTTTTTTTCATCACGGATGAATTTATTTTATTCGGTTGAAAAATAAGAGTGTAAATAAAATCGGACTGACGGGTATAGTTGCCACTGATCTAAGAGGAAGGTTCGGCAAGGATTTAGCCCATAATTAAATAAAGTTTCAATTGGCTCATATAACCTAAAGTAGGTAGATAAGCTCGTTAGTCTTGTCCAAATAGTTCACTTTCTGTACAATAATGGTACCAACCTTAATCGATCGAAATATGTAACTTTATTCTCTTATATGGATAGCTTAACAGATTCGGCTACCAATTTAGAACCGCCATTCGAACGATATCCTTTTATCCATCCAGACGGTTCTATAAACAGTTGACAAAAAAATCAATTATCATTAATTTTTTTATATATTTTTTTCTTTTTAACATAGATAAAGAGGATAGATAACTAAAAACCTAAACAATTAGTAATTAATAATTCTAAGATGCTTTAAACATATTTTCTCTCTCTCATTAAAATACTTTTTATTAAGCACATTTTATAAAATTATTTTATAAACATTCTCAAATTACATCCGTTTTTTCTTTCAACAATGAAAAATTACGAACTTGAGTGTCGAAAAATATATTGAAGAACAAGTCTTATCAATCCATTAACTGTTTATTTGTTGTGTTACATAGAATCTATATTCAAAACGTACGGAGACCGAATCTTTTTCTAATCATTTAAATCAAGTAAACTAGTTCATGACTTCTAAACCCGCATAATAATCCGAATGTAAGGATACATCATGGGATTTCTTGTTTTTTTTTTTTTTTTTGAGAAAAAGAGGAGTCATTTTTCATGCATAGCTCTTTATTTTTTTTATTATAACGATTATAATTTTTATTTTAAATTATAATGAAAACTTTTTTTTATTGTGGAGAAAATGAATTATTATTTCTTCAAATTATAATTTTTGTTTAAAATGAACGATATTAAATAATTGTAATCTAAAGTAAAATAAATTATAAATGAAATTAAAATAAAATTAATTATAACCGTTTAAAATAAATAACAATCCATCATAATTTAAAAATAAGATTATCCTTTTTCCCAGCCTCAAACAAATTCCCTAATCCATCTTATTAAATACCGTTAAATTTAAAATAAAAACAAAAAATAATTTGAACAATAACATCGTCCGTAGATCCTGTAGAAACGGTGCTGGTGGAATAAAATGATTGCGTGCTGATGGAAAAATGGGATTTTATATATTATTTGAAAAATCATGATTCTATTTTTCAGTAAGATTATTAAATTAAAATTTAAAAATAAAAAATAAAAATAAAATTATATTTATAATTTTTTATAATATTGATATTTATTAAATAGTATATATATTACTTAAAAATTTTTAAAATAATTATTTAAAAATATTATTTAATATTTAAATTTTAGAGTTTTGAGTATTCAAATGGGAGGAGCAGGAAGTAGGATGGAGTGGGGCAAAGGCTCAGACGCAGTGGAGTGACTGAAGAGACGGCGGAGATTTTCCTGACGGAAGCGGCGCGGAGAGACAACGCGCACGCCGCAAACAGGCGGTAGCTTGTCAAGCTCTCTCCGACACGTCCATCAGAAACTCCCAGTCCGGATTTCTTGCGCCTCCCGTCTCTACCCACATCATTACTGCTCACAGCCTTTGGCTTATATTTTAGCAATTGAAGTTTTAAAACATCACAAAATGAATTTTTTAATCAATAAATTATATAAAATTCAAATTTTTTACGCTCGCGCTATACAATTTGCTAAAATACATAATTTTGAAGAAATTTACACATACTGGATTTTTTAAAATAATTAAAATCCAACACATCTTAGAAGTACCAAGGTATCAATTAATCTAACCCACGTATTACATTCTGATGCATAAGAAAAAATAAATACCAATTCTCAATACTTATACCAGTGACAATCTTTTTATATATTAAAATATAGTGATTTAAAAATATAAATATTACGATACTTTAGAAATATTAAATGATTTTTTTGCTTTCCATAATTTCAACAAAAGCTTATCTTTTATAATAATGGAGAATTTTTAGACAGTTAGACTAGTCATATTCTATTCTATAACTATAATAATATAAGAAAATTGTTATCCATATTTTCTCTATGTATTATTTATATAAAAACATATATCACTACTTGATGGGTATAATAACCCGAATAACTATAGATTAAACTCATTAAGAATCTACTACGGTTGGGTTTGGGAACCGCTATAACCCGAGAGAGGAGTTATAAAACCACCCAGGTTTGGGAAGTTAATATAGAATGGGCTAATAAAACCACTAGTGGGAAGTTAATATTTAAAGAAAACAAGGAGATGGAAAAAACCTATCTTATCCTATAACTTCATTTAATTTTAAACAAGAAAATTCTCTCTTAATCTTGATATATCTAAAAGAAGAACAAAATAATATCTTTCCCTTTTATTCTCAAAAGGAATATAAATGCCGCACATTAATTTTGACGTGAGTTCAAAAAGATGGAGTTACCCGATTAATCGAAATCAACTTGCATCCCACCACACTCAACTTGATCCGCAACACTACTATTTAAAAATTACTATCCCTTCATTTAATTTTAAACGAGACTTATATAGAAGTTGGAATATAAATGCACATTAATTTTGCTAAGTAACTTGTCCCACCCACTCTGAACTAGCATTTAATTATTTTCGGTACCTATGTTCCCATGTTTGTTGCTACGTCCGCCACCCATAAATAATATAGGTGAATTAATTAAAAAAAAGAGAAAATAAATACAGATTTAAAAGCTAAATAATAGATTGCCATACTAATAAAAATATTACTCTATTAACACTTTAAATTTCTAATTCAATGAAAGAGCCAAGGTAAAAGCATCATCAGGTTCAGGAAAATAGCCCAAAACGAGAACACAAACAAGAAGATTTTTACTTTTCCTTGGTCAGATTTTGATTTCCATTCACCCTTGTAGTACGTGCTATTGTCTTCCTCCAGTCCCATCTTCAAAGCCCCAGCAAGATGTAGTAAACCAGTGTAATGGGCAGAGCTATTAGCATCCCGAATATAACCCTGCATCCAAATTAGAAGATTGGAATATGCCAAGGGTAAAAAGGACACTTTAAATGTTTTTCTACACTCCCTCGAGCACAATTCACATGAACTAAGACCAAAGGAATTGCCGGAATGAAATAAGCATTTCTCTGGTGAAGCATGATTTGTCGGGCGCACCCCGAAATAGTTGTGTGATTGGCATGTTTAAAAGTCTGTTCATGACAAAGCTCGATATAAGTTTTGAATAAACGTTAGCGGTGCAAGCAGACGAGGAACCGGGCCTGGGATGAGACTTGATTTGTTATATATGATGTTTGTACTAGAATTTTGATAGATTTTTAAAAACATTATTTGTAACTGTTAACCCTACCATGTAACACTATTTGTTAAAAATAATTAAATATTTTCTCCATTAGCTATGATTTTTTCTTTAAAAATTTTTTATATAAATCGGATACTTTATTATATAATTTTTTATTATTTTATCATTATTAATTTCTCAAATCTGTCATTATCCCTAGTGTTCTATGACGTTAGATGGCAGCGGCAGCTAGGCAGTGGGGTGGCAGAGTCAACAGGCAGCTTTTCCGGTCGCCGGAGGCTGTTGAGGTGGACGTACTTATCCCGTGAAGTCCAGGGGTAACAAATATCACATCCTCACTCGCTTCAGTTATTCTAACTTCTATAGTAACAGTGACATTGAGGGAGTAACAAGATAAGCAGGGACTACGCAGCGTATAAAATTCGAGAGAGTCGTTGAGGAATTAGTGAAGGAAGGATACCCAGTGCTCAAAATGTCAGGGTGGACATTGTACTCCTTGGCGAAGACGAAAGGGACAATCCCTTGAGGAAGAGCAGCCTAAAACACAGCAGCGGCAAAACAGACAAATTGCAATGGGTAAAACGGAGTTCAAAGAAATCAGTTCAAACAGACAAATTCCTACTAACCTGGACAATGGCAATATGTAAGAGGACCCCACGCAATCCAACGGCCATTGAGGCAGCTGCCATGACAGCAGGCCCTGTGATGAATCGGACCGCCATGGCAAAAGCAGCAACAGCGTTGCCACACGCTATAATCCTTGGCTGCAATGCCATGAACAAGCCTGCAGTTTCAAAGAGATATATTAGAATTTAGAAAACCAACTCCGCTGGCTTAACAATTTGCATTGCTTCGGGCAAGGCTGGTGGGGATCTTTATCCTAGATGGACCTACTCGGAGTTTCAATTATCAAACTATACAAAACCCAGACAAAAAAATGCTTAACCAATGACTAATTTTATAGAGAACTCAAATCATATCATTTTCAGGTTAGTATAGGTTCAGGTTCAATATAAAAAAATAATAATAAAGCTTTAAATCTTACTAAATAAGACTAGCCATATGAATTTATTATCCCATTCAATTTAGCATAATATTTATCGATAATATTAGTATTTATAGATCAATTTATTTACCCATGTCAAAGTTCTTCATTTTATTTGGCCTATTTAATTTTCGGGTTCAGTTCCCATCTAAAAACTGAAGCCCGAATTTGATTCCCATTATTGGGTCGTGCTAAACGCGAATCCAGACCTGAAAATAATGAATTCAACAAAAGAAACAACACTATACCAAGACTGAACATGGCCATTCCAAGACCGGCATTCGACAAGATAGCTATTGAACCAGCTATAATTGCAGGCATTTCAACATGCCACCTGAGAGGAAAATCAAAAGAACATCTGAATCAGAAAATCAAGCGCCAAGATCAAGAACATTGAGCTATAATTATGCACAAAAAATGTTTATTATTATTATATTTTTAGCATACTTGTATGAAACCAAGGACCAGGTGAGGCCAAAGAGGCTAGAATAAGTGTTGGGATTCCTTATTAGTTTTCTCCAAACCATAATCAATATGAGTCTGGTCATCACGCTAGCAGGCGGCATCGATGTCGGCTTGGCTTCATCGTTGACACTTCCCTTGGGCTGATGCTCGGCGGCAAAGTTCGACCCAAGCTTCGAAGCAGTTGGCCTCTCCCCCTCTGCCCCATCTGCCCCAGGTTTTCTGAATGTAAACTCGTTGCGACCATATTCACCATAATCTACATCATAACACACACACACACATATATAATAGGAACAGATCTTCAGTTAAGACAGTTCTGCGGAAATTATTCATCAGAAGTAAGATCACTTAATCAGACATAAGCTATATATTCTCTATTTAAAAAAAAAAAAAAAACCTTTTTCAACATTCGCATTCGAACTTTTATTTTGTATAGTTCAATTTTTAACTAATACTTTCTTGGATAAAATCTTATACACAATTAACTCGAATTTGAGCCATACACACGAGATGTTGAGAAAGCTATTTAAGTATAAAAGTTTAATATAAAAAGTATAGGCCCGACGTAAAACATGATAAATTTTATTTTTTGCATATGATATGATTTATGTTAGAATAACAATTAATAACATGATTTAAGGAAAAATATACATAATTTATTTAACAAAAAAACTAGATGAAAAATTTTCTAAAAACATTTTTATTATTTTTTGACACTGATAATGCATTTATTTATGCAGATCTATTAATATATATATATATAATCTAAAAGTTTAATATATTGAAAGTTGATACAAGTTTATTACTTTTCCCAAATAACCAAACATAGAATTCCAACAAGAGAGGAACGCAAGCAAAATAACCAATTGAAAAGAACAACAAAATCAACCAAAACCAAAGAATTTAATATGCGGAAGAGGTTTAATATATTTCAAACCTTTAGGTTGAGCTGCCCCTCCAAGATCATTCCCATAATCTCCACCTCTAAAGACATGGATCCCTGCATCAGACACCGGTGAGGCACTTGAGCTCCAAACAAACATGTGAAGATCCTTCCCGACATCAGCCTTTTTCTTCGCCCCAGCACCCGTCGCCGGAGAGAATAACCCGGCGTTCGGCGGCGCCGGATATCCACTGCCCTGTCCATAAACCCCATTAGTCCTCTGGCCATTCCCAAATGCCGCCATTCCACCATCTTCATCAAACCCCAAATTTCCAAAATTGGGATGCCTCGGGCTAGCACTGCTCGTATTCTTACCCCCATTCACCAGCGAGTAGAAATCGGTATGATTAAAGCTCGATCCTCTTGGGGTGGGATTTCTTGAAGATTGAAGAGAATATATCTCTGCATTTGTCAAATTTGATGGCCTGGGTGTTAGGGAAACTCCAGAATGAGGGCCATTTGATGGTCTAGAGAATATCTCTGACCTAGAACTGGCTGATTTTCTCACTGTAACATGAAGCTTTCCATCTTCGCCGACCTCTGCTTCAGTCTGCAATGGCTCTTTCCCATCTAAAGAGAGAATATCAGAGTCGACCTTGAAAGAAATTATTGAACCAGCAGTATCAGGGAACTGCTCGGTGATTAAAATCTTTGCCCCTCTATACTCGAACAAGAACAACATCAAGGTGTACCAAATAATGCATTGAAGGACAACTATCTGGACCATTAAGCTGCCTGAGGAATCACCGTACATGCCCTTCAACAAGGGTATGCCCATTACAAGTGTGTTCGGCAGTGTGGAGAGAGAAAACAGAGTAATGGACCACTCAAGGGATCCTCTGGAGCTGATCCTCGACCAGATTGCAAGGACTACTAAGACAATGACCTTCTGGAGGGTGTCAGCAGCTATGAATCTGTAGTTCATGGCGTAAGGATTGTTTGTTGAGATGAAATGAAAAGAGAGGAGAGGAACTGCAAACAGAGCAACAAATCTGTTGATGCCGGAACATTGATCTGGGCTGAAGATTTTCCACCATTTTACTGAACCGTAAGCTAAGATCATGGCCACGTACAGTGGCACAACGGCGGAAAGGACATGGTATAAATCGATAAGACTAATCATCTTGGCTCAGCGTAAAATTGGAGAGCTTCTTACTTTCTTTCTCTCTGCCCCGGAATGGGTTTCTGATCCGTTTTAACAAATACCCAGATGAGAAAATCAGGATTAAACGACTAAACAGAAGTAAAATAGGAGAGCTTCTTTCCTTCTTTCTCTCTGCCCTGCAATGGGCCTTTTATCCGTCTAAAGAAATATCCAGAAGAGAAAATCAGGATAAAAAAAATAACCAAAGGTATAAGAAACGCATTAATGTGATACTTAAGGATGAGAAGTTAACCCATTTGATGTAGTGTCAAAAAGAAGGAACAAAAGAAGAACAAGCACAGTGATAGAAGGCGACAGTGGCTGCCGGAAAACATACTAGTCGATTTCCCAGGTAGCCAGAGAGGACGACAGCTCTTTAGCCAAACTACAGTGTTAGGGGAAACGGGAGCGGAGGATGATACGGAGAAGAAAGAAAAATAATATGAGAGTGAACTGCGGAAGGCAAAGTGATGTTGATATATTTATGACTGCTTTAATGGAAGACAGATAAAAGTTGGAGTCCTTTAATAAGCCCCCTAATTCATTCAAGTCTTTTGGCGGCGCGGCAGGGAAAACCTGCGAAGAGTGAGAAAAGTATCTAGCTGCAAAAGAAACAGAGCTTTTCCTTCAAAATCCATGAGGATCAATGACCAAGGAAGGACTGTGCAGAGGGTAAAAGGGAAAGTTGGGTGGAAGGGAAAACCCAGTGAGTTTCAGGATTCTCGCTCTGCTCCTGTAGTTTATACAGTCGCGATGCATTAGAATACTATTCTTCCTTCAATACGCTGAATGGGAAGATTTATTTTTTTCTTACTAAATTTTGCTACTGCTATATCATTTTGGATCACCCTTTTTGGATATCACAATTCATGGATTGGTCATTTGGGGGGTTTCTTGCATGGCATACTTGGATATGTAAAGCAAAAATCACATGAGGTTCACAAGAGAATCGGTTTAGATCCAGCTGAGTATCATCCGAATAATAGGGTTCACAGAAGTGTTGCGTGAGGTTCATATGAAGGTCGATCGATAATCAATTGAGTAATAGGATCTGCCGAAAATTCGCACAAGGTGTATATGATGGTTGATTGAACAAAAGACACTTTCAACAAACAAAAATATTTACACTTAATATACATATGATTGACAATCTTGCACATTTAGGATAGAATGGATGCATCTAATTGTGTCTAAGGGTGTCTGTGTGCTGATTCTAGTAAGGCAAGCATTTAAATGGTATGTTTGTAGATTGTTTAGAAAGGTCACATTTAATACACGTGAGGACCATATATGCACAAATACTACTACAAAGCCGCATTTGATAGAATTTGAGGATAATCTAAAATTATTTTGCAGCACAATGAATATCACATATGAGAGAGAAGAGAGAAAAAAGAGAATAAGAAGATATCAACATCTGTTAAGGTCTAACTCAAATTTTGTTATTTATTAAGGTCGAGTATGCTGTTCTAGTGTATTTTCAATACGTATTATCATTTAATTACTCTTACTCTCGTTATATTTTTTGCTTGTCATTACTAGATGTGTTGGAGGGTTATATTTAACGGGTCATTTATTCAGGTTTTAATAAAAGAATTTTAGAGGGACTATTTGCAGTCAACATTGTTATTATAGTGGATTTGTTTGAAATTTGTCATATGATTTTTTTTTATTGTGAAAGATTTTTCATATAAATATTGTTATGTAACTTTGAGTACTTAATTGTATTGTCTTCTTTGTGCTTAAATATTTAGTGGTTAACGTTTAACGAAAAATTTAAGTTTATTCTATTGCGTTTATTGTGCATGTATTTTCATCAAATCCCAATAAATGATATCAGATAGTGAGTTTTTTTGGAGTTATAAAAACTACAATTAGATAACATCAACGTAGAAGAGCTTGTTATTCTGCATTGAGTAATTTTATAGGCAAAATAATTTCGATTTGTAAAGAATGAGTTTTTAATTTTAAATTTAATCATAATCAATTAAAGTTGAGATCAATTAAAAAAGAAAATTTTGGTCAAAGTCAATTTTAGATTTGGTTATATTTAGTTGAATGACACTTGATCAGCGCTTGGTATTTGCATGTGCACATTGTGGATACAGAGATTATGCTTGACAGGCACCTAATCAAAGTTCAAGCACGTTTTTTAAATTAACTCACACTCGATGGACGGTCGAGTATATTGTGATAGAATATCAGTGCCTAACGCACATCTGATATGATGCTCGTCCACCAAAGTATCTTGCACGGTGCCCAATACTTGCCTGACATGTGTATGTGCGTTAGTCTACTATGTAAGTCACATCTTGCTAATTTTTTATCAAATTTTGATAGAAGAGAGTAATGGAAAACAGAGAAAAAGAGAGAGAAAGTCGGAGAAGGCCAATTGAAGAGATTTTAAACAAAATTTTGGTAAATTTAAAATTGAGATGAGTGCTTCCCAATCCTTCTTTCCTTTTTTGTCAAATTCTTTTCACCTGTTAAAATACTGATTATTTTAAATACTCATGGATAATATATTTTCAGACTTAAGATGTCTATTCATCACATATTTATACTAATCTTTTTGTTTTCTGTAACATTGTATAAAATTCATATTTAAACCCATTTACATTGTATTACCTAACTAATTTCTGTAATTATCTTTCATACATATTCTGAAATTCTAACATGATACTTTTACATGTTTGATTTTCTTATATAATATTCATATATGTTTAAAATTGCTAAAGATATACTTTGCATGTTATAAAATTTTATCAAACTATCATTGTATGCTTGATATTTGAAAGGAGATATTAACATAATAGGATTTTACTAATTTTAAATTTTTGTTGTAATAGTACATATGTTTGGAAAACCCCAACTTGTAGCATTTTATACTTCAATAAATGTGTTTAAAATTTTGCAGAAACTCAAGTCATTATATAACAAAAAATTAAAATAATTTTAAAAATCTCTACAATTTGTTAAAAAAATTAAGTATATTTTTTTTCAAAATGAGAAAATACAATGATTATATGAAATTATGTAGAATTTTTATTTGTTTACACATTGAACCATTGTAAGAAATTTAGCAGTGGTATATTATGACATGTTTTTTATATTAAAGTGGCGATCAAGATTTGAACCTATTATCCCCAAGTAAAAGTAACGTTTGGCCTCTTCTATAAAATGATATGTTTAACAACTTACATACAGGTCTTAAATAATAATATAAGGTTTTTGTTTGTATGAAAATAAATATAATCCGAATTTTAATTATCCACTCATTAGTCCGTAAGTCTCTACTTGCCCTTGATCCTTAATAATAACATGTTTGAATATAAAATTTATATGACACATTTTGATTATACATTGAAAAGAGAAATTTAAAAGTTTTGTATATTTGTTATAAAATTTACAGCATTACATCTAAAATTATTCTATTATTTATTCTGACATGCAAAGGGAGTGACTCTGTCATGGAAAAAGAAGTTGAACAGAAGTAAGAATACGCTAAATTTAATAAAGAAAAAAGGGGTGTCGTTTAAACTTCTAAAAGTCGACGTTAAGATCCTTATGAAGGTGAAGTTGCTAGAGAATAAGTGATGATGGTCATCAAAAAAATAAGGTGTTTTTCACAAGGTCATGAGAAAAAAATTTACTAGGTTTCTAGTAACTTTCTTATGAATACCACAAATAATGAGTGGGTCATTTGGAAGACGCGTGGCATTCGCGTGTCGTATAGTCAGCTAGATATGTTAAGTAAAAGCCGCACGAGGTTCATACAATGGTTGGTGAAAGATCAATTGATTGCATTCACTAGGGGTCAATGTGAGATTTGTGTGAGAGGCAGTCGAGCAAATGCCATTTTTAACAATCCAATAATATCTATGCTTGGTAGTGTATTATAGATGGTCTTGCACGTTTGAGATAAAATGGTTGTACCTAATACTCTTGATGAGTGCCTGTGTGCCAATTCCAGCGAGAATATAACCTAAAAGATATTTACGTAGAATGCTCAGATAGGTAATGCTCGATACACGTGAGAAGCACGAATGCGCCAAAATTGTTATAAAGTCGCATATGATATGATTTAGGGCAAATTGAAATTATTTTACAATAAAATGAGTATCGCACAAGAGAGAGAATAGAAAAAATAGAGAAGAGGAAAATGTTTGCATCCAATTCAAATTTGAATCAAGTTTTATTATTTATCAAGATCGAGTATATTACTTTAGAGTGTTCATAAATTTGATTGCTTTTGTTCATGTTATATTTTCTTTTTGTAACTCTAGGTGTGCTCAAGGGTTGTATAATTTTAAATATTTAGTTATATTATA
Source organism: Nepenthes gracilis (assembly GCA_033239525.1). Lineage (NCBI taxonomy): Eukaryota > Viridiplantae > Streptophyta > Magnoliopsida > Caryophyllales > Nepenthaceae > Nepenthes > Nepenthes gracilis. The sequence goes on along the minus strand of BSYO01000008.1, from coordinate 1,677,703 downwards.
TTCTTTATAACCAAATATTTGATAATTAATATTTGATAAAAGATTTAGATTTATTTCATTACACAAATTGTGTGTATTTTTCTGGAATCGCAACACCAGCCACAGCCTTATTTTGGAATTTACAATTTTCAATGGTAAGGAATGAAATTTCCTTGGATGAAATTCAAAAGTTGTATTATAATTTTAAGCTTGTTTTTAATATTATTGTTTGTCAGTCAAGTAAAATTGAAAATTTAATTATATGTTTAAATTTTTTTAAGTTAAAGAATATTGAATGATATTTACTCTTAATTTTTAGGATAGAATAATAAATTATAATTTCAATGTTATGAATTATCTTTTAAATAAATATGTTGAAATAAAATTGTTGCGTTTCGGGTTTTCAATTGTCGTACAGATTAGGGAGCCTTTCGATCTTCCATTGCGGGTCAATTTGGATCGAATCCAATCTCCGTTGCTGTTAACTTGGAACCTACACAACACAAACCACAAACAAGAGGTCAGAAGATAACGATGGGCTATCCCCCGATGACACTCCGACGCTCAAGTTAGAGATCTTTCGTAATAAACGGAGAAATGTATATTTAAAGGTAAATGTGGTTGGAATACAAAGATGCAGCGATGAGGGGAGTGTGAGAAGGATGCACTTGAAAACTTGGGCTCCATGAATGCCCCTGATAGAGGGGCGACTTACTGGTGCTCCCAAAAAAGGCAGCTTAAAAGTGCGTCTGCAGAGAGCGGCTTAGAGATGTCCCCACTTGGGGGTGCGTTTGCAGATGACGACTTGGAGATGCGCTCGCAGATAGCGGCTTAGAAGTGCGTCCACAGAGGGTAGCTTGAAGATGCGCCTGCGGAGGGCGGCTTAGAGGTATCCTGACTTGGGGGTGCACTTGCGGAAGGTATCTTAGAGGTGCAGTCGCAAAGAACAGCTTGGAGGTGTGCTCACTTGGGGGCGAGACAGTGTGTCCATGGGCCTCGGTAATATCCGGAAGCTTAGCAAATTTCGTTAGGATGAGTGCGGGGTGTGGTGGGCCTCACCCATCCGGATCATTCCCGTCAGCAGATGAATACAGAGTCAGCAAGGACCGAACGGATCAAGTGAACGGTGTGGAAGGTGCCGGACGACACTTACTAGGGAGCGTCATACGGCACGCTTCTAAAGACTCTGATGCTAGCTTGCTTTTCGAGGGGCTTCATTCCCGTTTTGTTTAAGGGAATTGAGCGCCATTTAAGGGGTTTCCTTTGGCTTCGTCAATGGTGCGGCTGGGCAACGCACTCTGAGGACTCTACGGCGCTCGGTCCAGCAATGAGCTTTGGGAGGTCGCAGACGCCATCAACGAGGTGTTGGGAGCTCCCTGCTGGTTTGAAGTGACGACTGGGCTTCATTCTAGGAGCCTTACACCTCTGTGTTTCTAGGAACAGGATGAAGAAGCCGGGCAACAGGTTCTGAGGACCTTAATCCCTGCTTGGCAAGATCATCCGTACACCATTGTTGTGGGTTTCACCTGCCAATTGGTTTCGATTAGGAAGAAAATTGTTAGATGCCATTGTTAGGAAAGCCCTATACTCTGTTTTGACAGAAATGGGAGTAGAGGGAGAGAGTGGCGCCATTGACGGGAGAGCTCTGCGCTCTATTTTGAAAGAAACGAGAGTAGAGAGAGGGGCGCCATTGACAGGGGGCTTCGTGCCCTGTTTGGCTCATGAGCAGCAGAAAGGAGCAGGTTTTCACTTATGTGAAATTTCGTGCCCTATTGCGGCTTCCATTAGGGGAAGAACGGCTGGACACCATTCCTAGAGAACTCCGAGAGTGCTTCTGTGTCCGGCTGGAATGTCGGAGATCTTCTATAGTCAGAGTACTGTTATAGCTGGAGGTCTTCTCATCTCGGCAGGAATGATGGAAACCATCTTTGCCCTTTGCTTGTCGAAGGGCATCAGTGTCCTAGATGCCATTGATGAGAAAGCTTTGAGCTCCATTGCGCAAAGAATGAGGGTAGGGGGCTGATTCGTTCATAAGGTGAGCTAGAGAGTCAGGAAAAGGGGTACCACTTTTGGGAAGGTTTTCTGCCCTAGGCTCATCTCTTTTCCTCGCTTGCTGCCTCACCTTTTATTAAGAAAGCAAGTAAAAATTTCTCCCACCACGGGGAGTTTGATTTTCCCGCTAAGGGTAATTGTTTCCGCCAAAATGAAATATTTTTCGTTTTTACAAAGCATCTTAAACACGCTTCAAGTTTCAAGTCGACTCGCGATACCGAACCCTTCAAAAATAATTTAAAATTTATTAAATAAAATAATTTTAATTTTTGAGATCCGATAAAGATGAATGAACTATGATTTCATTTTTTAATTTATTTTTTGAATATACATATAATTACTATTTAAAAATTAAAAGTTGATATTCTAATTAATAGGGTCATCAAAAAAGAATTTTAAAACAATATTTATTTATAATTTCACATTATATTAAATTTTACACATTAAAAATATAGAATTTGTATTGGTTTACTTTTTATTTTTATATATAAATGAAAAAATTAATTATTCATTAACTTTATTTATTATCTCATTAAGTTATAACTCCTTATATAATTAAACAATTAAATTTAAATTTTATATAATTTAATTTTAACAAAATCAAAATTATACTTATTATTTTTAAATTATAATTCTAATCTCATAATTCAAGCAGATTCTTAATGAGTTAAATTCATGGTGGTTTTTATGCAATGGGTTTGATTTTTTGCAGTCCGGCTCTTAAATCTTTCAATTCATGGTGAATCTTATAAATTTGTAAATTGTTTAAAAGACTAAGTATTTATCAACCTCTGTTTTTTTTTCTCCTTTTTTTAATATTTGAAGTTCTTTTTTTTTAAGTTTCTTTATATTATAGTACTCAATTTTTTTTATTTACTATCTAATAATTAATAATAATGTATATTTAAAAATTTGAATAAGATTCAAAATATTTCAAGTCGAAATCCTAAATCTTTTTATTTTGATTTCATACACCACAAATTAGAATGGGAGTTTCACAAGAATCAATACTCACACATCAAATTATTATATAATATTCGAGTCAATTTTTTGAGTCTAATAATTCAAGTCAATTTTTTTAGTCTAATAATTCAAGTTAGAAAAAGAGATAGAGATGAGTATGAATAAATAGGCTATATTTTCTCTCTCAAATATTAGGATTTTTTTTTTTCTATTGTGTATCAATCAATATATTATTTATAAATGTACAAGTATCAATGATAGTTATTTGTAATAAAACTATTCGTCACTTTTTAATATCCTTAAAGTGGGTTAAACAGATCAATCTATGCTAATCGCGTGTACTAGAGGGATGGTTAGATGAAGCATGGAGTATCAGCAATAGAAAAACTAGTTGACAGATTAAAAAATCAACTCGATACTCACCAATTCGTCATTTTATCTCAACACTACCTACCTTCGTATGCATATTCCGAAACCAAGACCACAAACTCCAATATTCTAACAAGGCGACTAGCTTCTCATAGTCCGTAGCTCGATTGGGTTTCAGTTGAGGAGACCATTAACAGGTTTTGTTCTGTTGAGCTTTCTTTATGTTTATTTTATTAATATTTTAATTATTTTAATTTTTTTACGTCTAATCGACTCAATTATTTTTTGAGCCTCTCTTTATATCTATTGGGTTGACTAATGAACCTAAATTAGTTCTAATTTTTTATTATACCTATTATGTTAAAAAACAAAGGATAAAATTTGAATTTATATTAGCTACTAATCTTTATTAATTAATTATTAATTATATTATCCATATGACTATTACCCATTTTTTTGTGAAGGGTAATATATCATTTTGAAAAGTCAATTTTTGATAGCTGACCTTGGCTAGCTTTTTAAGGTCCAGTTATTCTCAAACTGGGTACCGATGCTGTGGTTTGATTTGAAATGTTGGTGTCACAGTTGGACACATTTTCGAGTTTACGCTTTGCGAACCGCTTCCTTTGAGCACGAAAAAACACGTAAGTTATGTGAGATAACTTTTCGAATATTTTAAAATAATTAAAAATTATTTTCTAATAAATAAAACTTTCCACTACTCTTAAAAATATTTAAATATTTAGCTGTTATATCTAAAATTTTTACACAAATAATAAAGTTATTATTGTGTTACCTGAATATCAACAATTAGAGAAACAACAATAATTTTTTATATAATATAATATTATATTATATATAATAAATTTAAAATAGTTTAATTTTTTTACCACGAATTTGCTTTAGCAGTGCACTTTATAAGCTTGATGTACCACGAGTTGTCTCCATGCAGGCAGGTTATGGGATGGAATGGCTTAGGATTATGACATTTAAATGATAGCTAAATAATTATTGTGTCCTAAATAATATATATATATATATATTGAATTGATCATAATATTTAATTGATAATAAATATATTCATGCTATTTACTTTCAATTGTTATTTTTTTCATCAAAAAACTATTATGTTCAATGCATTTATAGAAAAAGGGATTAAGATGAGGATGGGCGTGCCGATGATTGACATTTAAACGAATATTTAAGAATAACACGGTTAATATTTAATTATAATTTATTTATATTTAATTTGTGTTTAAGTCTTATCTTGTTATCTATTATATAAATAAAGAGGCTCATTTATATATATTGATTGTATATTTTTAATAAATGATTATAATTTAATTTTTTTATAAAATAAACTTAAAAAATTAGTTAAATTTAATTATTTTAAATTAATAAATTATATTTATTTGTTTTAAATAGATAATTAAAATTAAAAAAATAAATATTTTTATTTTTTTAAACTGAATCTCTTTCCCACAAATATGCTGGGAATAAGAGCGGCAAAGTTCGCCAGGGACAGGGTCTCTTTCCTCCAGGGGCTTCCATGCGCGACCGCGCCTGCCTCCTGTCCTGTCACGTGGCTCGTGCCTCAGAGTGGGCCCGGCCTTCTATGTCTCCGGTGCTCCCGATTCCATGGAAACCTTTTCATTAGGACACAACCACTGCAGCCAGAGAGTGACTATTTACTAAATGGGCCGTTGGCCCGTTTATGAAAGTTATTGGGCTCCTCCATTGCTGTAGAGATTGTCCCTTATTTAGAGCTATTTAAAAACGAGCCCAATTATGGCCCGACATGATTGGTAGTGTATGGGTCTAGCATAGATTTAGGCCCTTTTTGGACTATGAAATTCATAAAAATATTATATATATCTTTTTTACATTATGGACCGGAGTGTTCTCAGCGGGCTCAGTAGCCCAAGACCAACACTTGGCCCAAATGATTCTGAGATCCCAAGCCTAGCAAGAAAGACCATGACCACAGTCAACCCGCGGAGACAAAAACCAGGGCCCGACACCGATGAGAGACGGCGGCCGCCGCCGCCGCCGCCGCCGCCGCCTGCCTGCCTGCCTGCCTCAATTAGGTTCAATCTAACCTGCGCTAGGAAATCAGAGTAATCAACGTAAGTTTGTCTCTTTATGTGCCCATATAAAATTTCCTCAATTACTTTTCATGTCTACTTTATTCAGAAAAGATGGGTTTGGTTGCCTATCGTTCTTTACTGAGGAAGGAAAAATGAGAATATGTTTATTTTGTTATTTTTTATTACTATTTTTTTACTAGAAAAAAAATCCATAAATTATAATTTCCTAATGACTCGACGCTCATTGCGAAGGTGGGGGATTAGGGTTTATTGTGGACTTGAGTTAGGTATTTTTAAAAAACTGGGCAATTTCATATTGTTGATTTAGTCTATATCTAATTTTCTTCAATTTCCGCATCCTTTATTAGATCAATGATGGGGAGCAGTTATTTGTTATTTCTATCCATCCATGTCAATGTGGACACGGCTTATCATTGAAAACATAAACAAATACTGTGAAGATTAGTTGGTGGTCTGTCAATTAGTCAATCCTTATTTTTAGGGATTCCGATTTCCAAGCGTACAATGTCCTACTTTAATTGCATAGGAACTTGTGTGCCCTTCAATTTCTTAACCTTCCACAATACTGGAATTGGCAACAAAGCTGATTTCGTCGTGGCATGGAGGATCCAATCCAATCACAAGCGGCCAAGTAAGCACCCGCAAGGCGTTGTTTGGATCTTGGATTATCTTAACAGTGGCTACAATATAAAATTGCTGTGATCCACTTAAATGGGCTAGCATCAGAAGTTTTTTATTTCTCTGCATTCTGCGTGCTTTCATTTGTTGTTTTATGATCAGCGGAAGGGTGTCTGAATTTCCAGAAATTTCCATGTGATAGCTTGATGGTTCAAAATATATAGCAAGTGTTGAGGATCATTCCCGTATGGAAGTCATTGTGACCAAATGACTTGGACCAAGTACGTATGTGTGCCAAGAGGAAGGAATCCCAGTCAACTATATTGACCGGAATCTTTTAGATGGTCAACTCTGTCGGTCAATATATTGATTAGAAAAATCGTGAGATGACTGATTTTGCTAAAAAAGTAGGACGGACTATCTTGACCAGCCAATATAAGAGGACGGTCAACAGAGTTGACCAATTGAATATGAAAGATCTGAATGACTGTCAAATCCCAAAAGGTGTACAATTGACCTACCCAATTGGGCAGTTGGTAGATATCATTTTTGCAACTCTAAAAATTGATCGGTTTGTAGGAGCATGCATGCGCCGCCTGCCGTAAGATAGGGCGTGCGCATGCACTTATACTGACATTGAAAGTTGAGTACCAACCACCAAGTTTGGTTATGATGAAGGACATGTGTATATATGTGTGTATATGCACACTCCATAACAAGTAACAGAAAGGAGTAGAAGGAGGTGACACCGGAGAAGTAGAGAAAAGACTGTGTGTAAAACAGAGATGAGAGAAAGTAAAAGAAAAAGAGTTGTGAGAGAAAAATAAGTGTGAAGGCTTTGTTTACTTATACTCTGTTCTTATTTTTGCCTTCTGTAATTTTTCTCATACTTAGTGATTCTTTGTATACTTAGTGTCCCGTGATTTTTTTCTTATTTTAAAAAGGTTTTTCACGTACAAATTTGGTGTTCATTTCTCTTCTCTTACCTCTATTTCACAGTACTCGAGTGCTTTATCAGTTAGTCGTCCATTTCAGCCAACAGAGGGATTGTTCTTGTATCTTAGTCAGTAGGTCGCCCGTTGCCCACCAATAATAAGTTGCCATCAGGTTTAGAAAACTTTTCTGTTTGTTACCTTGTTACGATTTTCCTATCACACCTGTCTCGGTTAATTAGGTCCATCACCTCGCATGCCTTGTTCACGTAACTTAACAAACATGCTGCAGAACTCATGCGGAGGAAGGGTGGGTTGCAGTACCGCTGTGCTTGGCTTTACCTTTAATAAGAAATGAATATGGAAAACAATGATAAGTCAAAATTATGGATAGAAACAAATGAATATATTTTGTTTGAATTATACCATGTAAAACTATCGAAGTGTACGTTTGGGAGGACAAGAAGTCTATTTTGCAGTTGATCATAAAAACCAGTAGGAGTGGCTGTCTCTTCACTGAAGTCATCGATGACAAAACGCATGTCTGTAATGATTTCTGACATTTGACATAGATTCGAAAATTTATCTTACATCAATATTTAACCAAATGGCCACATGTTATTCGTACGATTGTGACATGTTGTCTTCTTGAATTATGATGGGAATAGCTAGACCTTTCAGACAGGTGCCTCCAAGAAGCCGTTAGAAATCATTGTAGTCATCTTGGATCGAGTTTGTTCGCGAAGGGGACTTGCTTTTCTGTCTACTTTTTATTTCCTGTTGTGGGGAACACTGGGTTTACTAAGACACTGGCTGCGTTTTTGGGGGCACCATAACCAGTGAAGCACTTGATTATAGGCTGCCAACCAAGGGGACGACTGTTGGGTTTTGGTCACTTCTTTGTGGGTATCGTAATAAACGGATAATGATCGGAGAGTCGCACAAGATTTGTATGAGGGTCGGAAGGCTCGTACGTGCAGCAAGTGGTCGAGGGCTTTTGCACTCAAGCGTCAAGCACCGAGTTCGAAGAGCGACTAGGCGGTGATGCTGAGTTCGAGGGAAAACCAAGTGCCGAGTGCGAGTGGAAACTGGGTGCCAAGTCCAAGGAGAGACCGACCAGATACCCTAAAGGCTGATCAAATGTTTAGTGTGAAGGGAGACCGGACAAAAACCCTAAAAGACAACCAGATGTCTAGTCTAAAAGAAGGCCGGGCGAACACTCTAAAAGCCGACCGGATGCCTATTCTGAAGAGCGACCGAATGGTGATACCAAAGGGCACCCATACGTCAAATCTAGAAGTGTCCGAACATGGCCCAACATTATCATAAAGTGCGCGAAGCGCTTTAGAGTTTGTGCTGAGAGACATAAAGTGAAAAATTGTGGATATTTGGGGATTGTGTAACCGATTTTACATAATAAATATTTTGATTATCTTATCTCGTGGTTTTTTCTTTTTATTCAGAAAAAAGACTTTTCATGTAAAATTGCTTATATCTTTATTTCTATAATTGTCATTTGCCTCATGTGCATTGTCATTATTGTTTCTCTTGGTTCATCCAAGCCGTTGGCACGACAGCTGAATGAGGCTGCAGGGCTTTCAACACAAACCCCCTCGACTTGATGGGAAAGGATATGTTGAGATTCAGCTAAAACACACACAATCGGCATAGTCGAATAAGCCCGGAGCTTCTTCTCAAATATCAACTACAAAATATTTGAGTATAAGAAATACAATATTGTACAATAATTATTAGTATGGAAAATGCTTTCAAAATAAGAAAAAAAGGAGACAAATTTCAAATAATTTTACTATAAAAATAGTGTTTGTTATAAAATAACTACCTTTGGGAGCTCTTCACTACAACCTAAGTAAAGAATAGTTGAATACAATTTTTAATATACTTAATAACTTATAATACAAAATACAACTAGAAAAAGAGAAATTAAATGATAATATATTCTAAAAATATATTAAAATAATATATCTGATATTAACAAAAAATGAAATTTAAGTTGAATCTCAACCAAATGCAAACTTCTTCCTATTCGTGCTTTTTTTCTTCTCTCTCTTGTATAGTTCTCATTGTGTAGTAGTTGCTTTCAAAATTGTTGTGTCGCTCACGCTACTCACATAGCTTCTTCTATTGCTTCTCTATAGTAGTTGCAACTACTACTAATCTTAAAATTATATCAGACACAACTTCATAACAATTTTGGCATATGTGAACTTCTTACATGCAATAGGTGTAATTTATCTTTGGACAATTCAAGCATGTGCCCTTCAGGCTTTGGTACTACTGGAAATCACGCACAAGAATTCCTCGGCACACATTGGGTGTGGCCATTATATCCCAAAAGCACACAATCATCTATCATATGTTTATTAGGCGCAGATACTTTTTATTCATTAAAAATACCTTTTGTTCGATCACTTCTTGCATGAAACTCCAATAAACTCCGTTGCTCGGATGATACTCGACCAACACTTAGCTAATCTTTGTATAAACCTCACATGACTTCTTGTCACTATTGCCAACTAGCTGACCTTGGACTGACACTTGGTCGACCTTTGTATGAATATCGCGTGACCGTTCAACTACTTTTATCACTCAGATAACTGTTGACGATCCTTCACACAACCATTCCGCTACCTCCAATGACCATTGCCATTCTGCTGATTTTTGACTAATACTTAACTAGCCTTCGTACGAATATCATGTGATCTTTTAACATTATTTGTCGTTCAAACAATCATCGATAGGCCCTAGACTGATACTTGTATGAACATCGTGCTACCCTTGCTTGACTTCTCTGCTCAAACATGACATGTGCAAATACTGCGCATCCTTTAAATAACCTGTCAATTTATTGTGATATCTATGACAGAATGACTCAAAACCAAACTAAACATGCTAGGTGAGCTAATTGTGTATTATGTGGGAAATGACTTATGTAATTGGAAAACATTTGGTTAGGTGATTTAGAGAGCATATAGAAAAAACGAAGTGATTACTGTTCCCGTCATGATTGAGTCTTGGTTAGTTTATTTTCAGTGTGTGAGATTTGTAGTTGTGATTTCTTCGTCTTTTAATTAGACTTAAGTTGATATTTAGAATAGAAGATGCAATTAATTATCTAGATTTGTGGAATTTGCTCTATATAAATCCGAGTTTTGGAGAAAAGTTTATATAATTTATATTTAGATATATGGAACCAAGTTACGTAACTTAACCCGTTTTTAGGATTTATTTATTCTAAATGGTCTTTCAGTTATAATAAAATTTGTCGTATTCATGTAACATTTACACATTTTATTACTCGTGAGTAGTGTGAATAGCAAATTACCAAATTTTATCAAGGACCAACCTCTAAGTATAGGTACCCATTTACTGAATCAAGCACCTATTTTTACCGCCAACACCACCATCACCAGCACAGCCTACTACTCTTCCGACACCACTAATTACCACCCAAAACCACTGCCCCTTCATGTGATCTTCCTGCTAAAATGTGCTGATGATTGATTGTTAGCTCCCTTTGAAAGGAAATTGTGAGATCCTCCTCGATAAAAAGATGAATTGGAAATTTATTGCAGTTAGACAGTCAATTCCACAAGAAACAGTCGTGAAAAATGGGAAACAGGTGGCCCTTTTGATTAAGCCTCTTAAATTCTTTACCCTAGAAAGCAAGGAATCACAATGTAAAAGGGGTAATCCAGCGTATAAACCTCTTATGTCGTGGAGTTTGAGGATAATTAGATGCAAAACTGAAAAAAATAGCAAGCCCCACAGTTTATGCCTGGTATCTGATGTGATTTTTTCTTTGAATAGCATCATGTAGGATCTTGCTTTTTGATTCAGGTTTTCAAAAGGCTGAGCTCTTTTTGCCTTTATTTTCGTTCTCTAATTATGGCGTCTCGGTTATCTTTTGATTAAGCCTTTTTCCACTGAACAATTAAGAGTCAGCAAAACGGAACTTTTTCAGTGTTGTTGAGCAATCTGTAATTAGTAGTGATTTAATTGCTCTTCCTTGCATTTGGTGGGTTAGTTTTTACCATCTGCTATTAAGAATTTGTCTTTGTTTTCATTTATCCTTTGCTTCATATAAATGCTGCATAACCTGTGGCCAAAAAGCTATAGTATTTATAATTTATAGGATGTATATTTAGCACTTCATTTAGCTGCAATTGTGATTTATTTTTCTGTTTGATTGTAGAAAACTTAGAGTTGGTTTTAACAGGAAATAAAAAATGGCCATAATCAGTTTAAAATCTGTAAAAAAATTATCAACACCTCTCGTCAATGCAAATCCTTACCTGTCCGATAAAGGTGTATCTCCAGTATGTAGACAGATTTAAAAAATCAGTATCTTCGCAATGTGGGTGTTAGACTAAGTAATCTGTTCTGTTCCCGACCTTATAATTTATAAGTTGGGAGTCTCGTACATTGGATAATTTTTTCTTATTGGCTGTAAATATATTTTTTCTCATGTCAAAATTAGATGCCTCGGTGCACAGAAATCGTTTTTTATTTGTCATAAAGATAAAGCTTTATTATAACAAAATAATAGATAATAAAAGAGTCAGTAGTTCTACTTCTTAGTGTATAATTCCAAATTAGGTTTAATTCCTCGTCGACCATATTGTTAAATTTCAGATGTCAAATTTGCTTAACGGAAGCAAAACTATGTGCTACATCTTTCATGTTTTGTTATTGTCTCTCTCATTTTCCAGATTCTAGCTATAGCTGAAAAAATCTCTACTCATTACCAACTCCTGCAATATATAAATAATTTAGGACACTCCCCTTTATATCAAACATGAGCACACAGGAGGAAGAGTTACTACATAGAACCAACCTACTGAAACAAAATCAGACGACTATTCATTACACCACCAACCGCATAACAGCCAATAACATCTTTGGTATCCGGCTCTGCAAAATCTCAACTTTTTAATATATTTTGTTTTCAGAGAAAAAGAACATATATCAAAAAATAAGAAAAACATGATTCCTCAACGGGAGCTCAAAACTTTCATGTACAGTTGTAGCAGTGATCAAAATATTTCTAATGGCAAATTCAGCAAACTGAAGTCTCAGACATCTCATATATATATATATATATATGTAAGTATATATATTGACAATGGAGAAACTGAGAAAGAGAGAAGGAAAAGTTGAAGAGAGAAAATCAAGCTTCGGTTAATCCTGCTTATCTGTTATGAAGTGGGTTTGGACCTGTGTGGATTTTCCTCTTTTCATCATCAAAAATATCATCACCACCACCAGCGTTTCTCTCTGCTTTTCCTTGGAAGAAGTCATGGGGTTTGACATGACTAAGCGCAGTAGAAGAAGATCCACTTCTCAATTTGTTGAATCTGTGATGCCCATCTGCAAAAAATGGGGTCTCTAACTGCAAAAGCATCAGAAGAATGAGGGACAAACAAGCCGCCTGCTGTTTCCTTAGTAAAAGCATCTCTTGGGGTGAAATGTCTCTGCTGTTTACCCGGGCTTATGAATAGAAGAAGCTGGTGTTTCTCTACGATGCTGCAGTAATTGAGGGTAGATGTTTCTGTTTTGTTTTGGTTTACTTTATGCAGTGGAAGCTTTGAAGTTTGGAGTTCGAGGAGGGAGGAAGGAGGAGGAAAGAGGGCAGTTCGAAGATGAGAGTCAACATGCATAGGATTTGCTGCTTGTTTTATTGTTTATATTTTGCTGCAGAGGCTTTTGTTGGAAACTTCTTTTACTACTGGTTGCAGAACCCAATTTCTGAAAGAAATTCTACACAAAACCCAAAAAAGAGAGAGAGAGAGAGCGGTGGGGAGGGGGCGGTGTTAGGTGATTAATTTGTTAACTTGAAAGCTAATGAGGGTCCTTTCAGTCTGGGTTTACTTTTCGATAATTTGATTTGTTATCGTGGTTCCTTATCAAGAAAGTGCCATGCGTTGGGTGGGTTTGACAGCTTCTTATATAAGGGAATGGAGTTTATCTATTTAATGTCTAGTATCAGTGTTAGATATATAAATAATAATAATTTAATAATTATTTAAATTATTTAATATAATGATTTATTTAATTTTAAAGTCTAATTATTAGATAAATAAAAAAAATCTATATGAAAAGAATATAGTACACCTAAAGGGAACTTGTCTCCATTTGTATTAAGAAGCTAATAATAGAGATGGTAACAATTTGTGTAGGAAACACCACCTAAAAGGAGGTTACCTAATAGTGTTTTATAATTTAATTTGCTCAAATTTCTTCTCTTTTTTTCAATTTTTTCCTTGTGGTGGGGAAAGAGGTGGGGACATAATTTGGGCCACTTTAGAAAGGAGACATTAAACAATATATAAAGACTAGTATAGTACTATGTGAAATTATGAATAATCAGATATAATCTTTAAATTTATGTTGAAATTATTTAGTTATTATGATTTATATAACTATCCATTTTTAATTAATCAAATTAATTAACTAGTGATAATTTTATTATTAGGCATGGCTTTTAAGATAATATTTTATACTTTAAAGAAAAAGAATGATTGTATTTTCCAATGAGCTTAGCCTAAATTTGAATTTTAAACAACTTAACTAACTTGTTGACTTTTTTTATATAACTTACCCCAAAAAAAAAACTCCTTTTATATAGTTTTTTTGAGAGAATTTGATACAAAAATATTAGATACCCAAATTTTTCTTTAATATTATCTAATAAGTCGGTTGTTTTTTTCGTTGAACTTGCATTGTTAATACAAATAATAATATCGATCTGGGCAATATTATTAAGTCTGTGATTATAAACTTGAGCCTCTGTAATTTGTAGTTATAAATTTGGATGGCACTATTTAATACTAAATTATAAGTTTGAATCTTGTTATTTTATATTTGGTTTTATATTGTTTATAGTATTTATAAGTAAAAAGTTTTACATCTCGATAATTGATGCAATGTGGGTGAGAATGAGGCATGAAGAGGGGGGAAAGTCAGCTGAATGATATATTTGGAGGTTTACTTTCTTTATACAAATGATGGTGTTCATAAAATAAAATAATAACAGCAAGTGCGTGAAAGTCCTGGACACTTGAATGTATATTTGACTACCACTCACCTAAAAAATATAAAATGCTCATTATTTTTTTTAAATATATTTGTTAGGAATCAAATAAAAATTAGTATTACTCTAAATTATAGAATCACTATAGAATATATGAGCAATTGCATTTATTTAATTTGAAATACAGTCAATAACCTGATTATGGTTGGTTGTTATATGGATGGCAGTTTGGGGTCTCCGCCGCTTTTGCAGAGACGTTGATTGAATCCCTCTTAACCAGTATCATTTGATAAACATTCAACGGTTGATATATATTTTTTATTTTCAGTATTATTTTTTTAAAAAATAATACAGTTGTTTTATTGATAACAAATAGCTGTAATTGAGAAAAATTGAATCAATTCCTTTTTAAAAATAATAAGATCCCTAAATTAATGTATATAATGTTGTATTTGATCGAGTCTTAATCCAATCTCTTATAGATATTTTTAGATAAATTTTTATTTTTTCATCAAGTTTGATGGACTTGTTAGACATTTGTATTAACTTAGGTTTATTTTGATATTTTAATATCATCAATCCCTTTTAAAATGATTACTAGTAGAATTTTTAATTTAGAAGCCTAAAAAATCATTTTAATATAGGTGGGTCTTGCAAATTATGATTGTCGTGTGAATTAAGAGCCCGAGTTATTCGTTCGGACGGCTTGAACAGTGACGAGTCTCATTTTTGTGACTATAAATACTTATCTTGTATGCTATAGCAAACTAAATAAAATGTAATAGACATACGAAATTCATTTACCGACATATTTTTCAACATTCAAACTAATAATTTTCTAATAAGCCAGAAAGATATAGAGAGAATAAATGTTATAGTTGGAAAAGGATGGGAGATTAGTATTAATATGAATCGGGTGGATGTCGCTCTGCTTGAGTGTACTTGTTGCTTGAATTTTTTTTGTTTTTTTTTTGTGAATTTCTTTTTCTTCCCTCTAATTCGAAAAGAATTAAATTTATAGTTAGGTTTTTAACCGTTCGATCAGTTATGAAACTACTATCTGTGCCGAAAGATATTTCAAAACAGCTATTATGAGGTATTATTTTTTGAATGTAGTTGTCCATTGAATATAAATAGCAAATTGTCTATCTATAAATGTGAAAATTGTTTTGAGAATTTTTGGATCAGAGTCATTTATTGGGACATTATTATCTATTGTTTGATAATAATCATTTGTTAGGATTGAATATCTCATTTAATATCCTATAAAGCTGTTACTTGATTGACCCATTTTGTTTAATACTTCATTGCTTGGGCATTGATGCTTGGGCCTTGCTATAGTTTTAAGTTGGGTCGATTTATTTTAAATTATACCTAATAAATATAATAAACTTCTATTTAAAAATTATGCAAATGAATTTTGAAACATAATCTTTCAAAAGTTTTGGAAAAAATAATCTTTTTTGGAAGATGAATCTATGAATATGGCATGAAATAATGTTTAAAAAATCTAAATGTGATATAAAGATGAACTTGATTAAAACCACATTATATATTGAAAAAATAAAAATAAAATTTATCATTTAAAATTAAATTAAATATAATTTGAAATGATATGAACTTAATACGACACACTAATATGAATCTACATGCTTATATATTATTGTAAGACATTGTTAAAATTAGATTATTTAATCAGTTTAATCTAATCAATTTGAAAATTTATGAAATTCGATCAAAATATAAAAATATTATAGGCGTGTACGGTTATAAAATTATACTAATAATTTTGATCGAGTATTATCACGGGAAAAAATACATGATTCGGTTTGACCATACCTAGATTATAATTTTTTTATAAATATATATTTTTTATTTTAAATAAATATCAAATTTAAAAAAATATTTCAATTAATTATATTTTTATATAACTAATGAATTTTATATAAATTTTTCAATTAAAAAATATATTTATGTAATATTTTATCATAAATATTACAAATTTTTAAATATTATATACTTTTAGATATATATGTATATATATTTTTTTAAATAAATATATAAAGAGTAAAATTAATGTTCATTTAACTTAATTTATCGACGATAAATCAAACTTATACTTGGTCTAACTTTGATTTTAATGAGGTGTGCATATTGACTAATAGATGAATACATGACTATACTCCAGAGAAATACGACCCCTTAATTTAAGGCACGTGCGTAAATTTGATTAGTGCCACCCAGTCAGACGTTAAATTGACAGGAGTGATTAAACTTGCATAATCAATTAAAGTCTCACGTTGTATTTGGTTATAAGAATTGAAAAAAAACAAAATTTTTATTTCTGTAAGAATTAATTTTTTTTTATTTGGTTAATAATAGAATGAAAATTATTATTTTATAAAAATTATTATTCTCACAAAAATAGGAGTAATAATTTACGCCATTTATATGAGAATTATTATTCCTATATATGTAGGAATAACAATTTTCACAAAATAATAATAATATTATTATTATTTTATATTATTATTATTAGGTATTATTATTTTATTTATTTATTATTATTATTACATATTATTATTATATTTATTATTTATTAGGTATTATTATTATTATATTTATTATTATTATTATTTATTTTATTTCTCATACTATTCTACAAACTAAATAATAAAATATTAATTTTTACCTTATTCTATTTCAATAATCAAATATAAGAATAACAATTGCAACTCTATTCTCATCATTTTCTATTCCCTGAAATAACTATTCTATTTTCATATTATTCTATTCCAATAATTAAATGTACCGTCAATAAATTTTTGTTGCATCATTAAAGGCCTCTTTATCCCTAATAATAATAATAATAATAATAATAATAATAATAATAATAATAATAATAATTTTCATATTGTCTCATTTCTCATCTTATTTTTTACCATAAAAAATATTTCTGTCTGTTTATTTTTTCTGTTAATTAAATAAATTCGTTAAATTTATTTAACATTTATTTTTATAGAAGTTCCAAATAAATAAATAAACATATATATTTTTATTTTTATTATAATTTTAAATTTCTCCTAAATAAAATGCGGTTTTGTAATGGATGGGAGAAACAGTAGATTATTGGAAGCCTACAAATAATAATAAAACTATAGTCCTAATAATTTTGTCCCTCTGCGAGCGTCATGACTTTAATAGTCTTTTTAGAGTGAATTATGTAAAAATTAGGCTGTTACACTTTGGCCGTAAGTTGTCAGACAATAATAGCCATTATATTGTCAGACATCCAATTATAAATGGTAATTACTAATTAGTTTTTTTTTTTATTAAAATACAGCAAATCAATAATGCACAATTATGCTATTAAAGTCGCTTTTGGTCGTTTCTTAGCTTTTTATGTGTGAATCTGCTTTGACTATTCGCTTAATTAGCGATGATATTATACGCAAAAAATAATAATAATAATAATAATAATAATAATAATAATAATAATAATAATAGGCTCTGTTTATTTTTAAAAAATAAAATAATAATAATAATATGAATATTTTTATTTTATTTTTATTTGATGGAGCACTAAAATTATTTTATAATTTTTTATCTAATATCCAATAAAAAATAAGTCAATTAAAATATTTTTATATAATATTATATAAAGATTTACCTTTTGCATTTGATGAGTCATGAATTCGAATTTTGGACGAATTCGAGCTCAACTGCTCTTCCAATCTTATCACCGTCCGGTACATCTGGAATCCTACATACCACAATAGATGACGAGAAATCAGAGAAAAATGACTGAATTCGCTCCCCAATTTATCCTCCGACATTCAAATTAGTAATCATTTTTTCATAAAAAATGAGGTAAAAACAAAGTATATCGAAATGAATGTAGGGTGAGAAATTTGAGAGTAAGGATCAGATGTGCACTCATTGAGAGTGACTTTGATCGTGGAGTATTTGTTGAGAGCGGCTTTTCTGTGTATTGAGTTTGTTGGAAACTAGTAATAAAAGAGGGGGCAGAGTGATTTGATATTTGAGAGCTGAAAAGATTTACACCGATTTTAGCATATTAGAGAGTGTGTCTTTGGAGTGAGTCTCCATGGCCTTTTATAATCGTGGGCCTGCGCCACCTTCCTTAAGTGGCGATGCGGGATATTCGCCTTTTGAGAAGATCATTTCCTTTCTTTGTGTGGATGCGAGCGCATTTTAGGTTGCAACAATCAAGAAGAAGGAATCTCTCCTTCCGTGGAGATGTCGCGCACAATGATCGTTGTGGTTATTATTGTGAGTCGTGTGCTAATTTAAGAGCTTTCCTTCCTGGATGGGCTCTAATTCTGAGAGAATTTGCGTTACAGAGGGGATTGCCATCCTTAGAGTTGTGGAGAATTATGATAGATGACTGTTGAATATAAGAAAGTGCGCGTGGGCTAATTTTGGTTTGGGTTGTATTTGTTTTGGGTTGTGTTCGGTCTGTTTGGGGCACTTCTTTGATCAACGGTAGCGTTAACAGTCCCATGGATAAGTGGGCCACTATATATCTTGGACCATTTATCCTTTTGGGCTGGCCCGCTATAGTTGTCCCAATCGGTATTACATTGTAACAGTAGTATATTAGATTTAGTTTTAATAAAAAATTAAATTAGAGATTTGTTTTTTTGTTTTTTTTAAATCTCAATAAATTAAATATGTAAAAAGTAAATTATAAATAAATTATAAATGTGGCAAATATCTAACAAAGATCTCTCTTTTTGAGATTATCCATATTATATTATATAAGGTCCCACAATCCTCTAAATTAGTATCCACAAAAAGTATAAATTGCAAACACACAAATAGATGATGGACATGGGCCCATTTTCCTAGAACCATATAATTCATAGTTTTATTATTTATATTTTTATTATAACTGATTTAGTATGACCATCTAACTTATTTATAATAAAATTATTAAAAATATTATTAAGATATATTATCGAAAATGAAGAGAAAAAGATAGCATCTAGCTTGATGCTTTTAATTTAATAATAAGTATATTTGTATAATATTATAAATAAAAATATTATTATTGGATTAAATATATCATAATTATAATTGATGTGACTCATTTTAAAAAAATTATTTTCTTTTTCTAATAATGAAAGAATATAAAATTTGATAGGTATAACTGTTATCAGTCTAAGAGAAAGATTTGTCAAGAACTCGACCTATAATTGAATAAAGTCTCAATGGGCCTAACTCAAAGTAGTAGATGAGCCCGTCGATTATATTCGAACAATTTACTACTTGTACAATGATAGCACCATATCTAACAGATCAGAATAGACAATTTTCTTATATTATCTCGATAGTTTAACATACTCGATTATCAGTTTAGAACCCTTGGTCAAACGACGTATTCTTATCCATCCGAACTATTCCATGAGCAGTTGGTAGAAAGATTAATTGCTCATTAACTTTATATATATCCTTCATTTCCAACAGGAAGGGGGATGATAGATAACTAATAACCCTAAAACTTGCAATGGACAAGTCGGAGACGCTTTAAGCACATTTTTCTCTCTCTCCTAAAAACATTTTCCACTAATGCTCCTTTCAATAACATATTAGATAATTATTAGCATTTTTAATTTATATAATTGTTTTGTTTTTCTAAAAAGGAAGATGATTTACTTAAATATCGGAGAATAAATCAGAGAATAAATTTTACTAATCCATTGATCGTTTATTTATTGTATTGTATAGAATCCAAATTCAAAATATATAAATGTCAAACACTCTTCTAATTGTTTAAACCAAGCAAACCGTTTTATGACTTTATAATCCGTATAACAATTCAGATTTGAGGTCACACCAAAATTATTAAAAACGCTCTTATATCATAACTATGGTAAATTTTATTTTTAATTTTTTAATCTTGAGATGATATATTCTTATTTGTAAAATTGTAGATACAATTGAGGAGGTGAATATAATGTATCTCTATTATTTAAATAACTATATATATACAAAGCTATGTTTGAAATATACATTTATTAAATTAATTATTATGATATATGATGTTTGCATATATCTAATGAGCATAAATATTACGAGGTGACAGGATAATTTTTATGTATTTTTTATTTTTTTAAATAAAAGATGTTTATGTAGGTTTTTTGGGATGACAATTTTAACAATCAAGTCATGACATTGTTATATTATCCAAATAACTATGAAGATGGATACAATTGTAACAATGTAATTTTATTCCTTTATAAAATTAATACAAGTACAAGATACAATATTTTATCCCAATGCAGGGGTCGTTGTGAGGCTATGAGGTCTCCGACAGAGACTCTCAGGATTCCACATTGTTTTTGAGATAGTATAATACATTCCATCTATTTTGGGTATTGGCGTTCCTTAGATGGAATATGAAAATGATAATATTTGGGACCACTATCTTAATAATGTGTCAGCAAAAGCCAGTATCGTTCCAATATTTATACTCTATCGTTTGCCTTATATAATTTGGATTGATGGAGGTTTGAAATTCACTCTCCAGTTTGAAATTCTGGTCACAAAGAAGAATGTACTTCTACTTTGTCTTGGACAACTCGTGTTTAAGATGAGAAATACACTATTTCAAGGCTATGAATTTTTGTTTCTTAATATAACTTTGAGATAGATGGTCGGCAGTGGAAACACGACAATGAGCCAGTTCTTGAAATTGTAAAAGAAGAAAAAGTTAGAAATTGTAAAAACAAACAACAAAAGAACTAAGAAGAGGCTCGATCAATACTTGGGAAAAGGATGAGCTCCTTGTGGGAGAATTACTTGTAGAAACCTCCAAAACTTCTTAGACTTTGGGCTCCAAGAGCTCTACAGCGGCCACCTCAATCGCATCACTAACTCCTTCGGTAAAAACTTCATTTCGAACCTCAAACGCTGGGGGGTCGAAACCAAATGCTTTGACTGCTCCCTCAGATGCTACTTTCTCCTTGGTCTTGGACGCAGGGGCCTTCGAGTATGACACACTTGCCATCTCAACTCTTTCTTCGACTTCGTCCTCATCCCTGGCCTCGAGGCATTGGGGTCTTAGAAGAAGATTTCTCAACAATCTCGGCAGGAAGTTTTGTGACAGTCACCTCTAAAATATTTGCTTTCAAAACCTTGACTTGAGGCACCTGCTCGACCTCCCAAACTAAGTCTTGCTCATCCAAAAAGCACCCTCGACAAAGTTAACCAGAAGATCAGGTAGGGGCTCTTCAAATAGAGATAGAAGAATGGCTGGCACCCCATTCGAAGTAAGGGTTGGAGTTTGGATAGGAACATCTTCGATTCTAGCCTCAAGGTCGCCCATTGTCACAAACTCCGAGAGTTCACAGTCTTCATCAAGTCCGACGATCCCAAATATTTGGGCCAAAGGAGTAGAAACTGGGCCCATCCTCACCGACAGCCACTTGACCCTAACTAGCTGGTCGATAGTGGTTTCATCGTCATCGTCGTTGGACTTGGCCGTGGCCTCTTGACACTCGGGCGCTTGGGTAGAAGGCTCACTTATTTGCAGAGGCTCACTTATTTGTTGAGCATTTATTTTCTCTTTAGTTTCCTATTGGGAGTCGATGGTGTTGGAGGTTTGTCTGACCCCTCCAAAAGAGGCTCCCATTTGGCCCGTGCTAATGACTCAGCCAGCAACCATTAGTTCTTTTTCTTCTTATTGAAGGAGTCGATTTTTTTCCTCATAAGGTCTGTCAGTGCCTTCACCGACACCTTATCGTGCTTAAGCACTTCGGTATTAAAGGACGCCGTAACTCGATCCCATTCATTGGAGAGCTCCTATCCAGGTGGAGTCGCCAAGAAGAAGAACCAATTTTTTAATCTTTTGGCCTAGTCAGGTTTTTCCTACTCAACACAAACTCAGGATCTGAAAATTACTTTCATGGCCTTAGTGTCTAACACCAGGCTATGAATGCGTGCAAATATATATATACATACTAGATACCTGGTGGCATTGGATTGCAACATCAGGAATGTATATTTGGTTGGTCTTTGGTTTTCAATGTCTTCATCAAGTGGATACGTCTCTCTTGATTTTTGTAATTTGTGATAATGGGGCAGCCAGACTAACTCATCAATTTATTATCTTATTAAGAACTAGTGAGTGACTAACTTATATTTTTTAAAATTTAATTTTTAATTGTCACTATTTAGATTATTAATTATGTCAATGAGTGTAACGTCTAATGCGATTTACTCAAACTATGTGATTGATTTTTTTCCATATTGATGACCGATGATGATCGTATTGTGATAGATATATATTATCTTTCACTTCTTTCTATTCTGATGAGGCTATCATGTACATTTTGGGCAATCGATTATATGGGATATGTTTAACTTTGAAAATGAAACGAGGGATCCAATTTCTCAGATTGACTGATTATTAAATGAGGGATCAATTTGATTTGAATTACTACATTCTTATTACTCACATTTAAAATACCAAATACAAAACGGTTTCTATTTTGTGCCTCAAATCTAATTGAGGGTCTTATAGCTGTAAATAAATTGCTTCTGTTTGATTGGTGGATCACTGGACCAAGAAAGGACGGCACACAACTATTTTCCTAACTCTCGTTTAGCTGAAGGGAAGGTGGCCTCTGATGTCTTCAATATTTTACCTCAATTCTCATTATGGAGATGGGAGCAATATTTTGGAGGTATCTTTTAGTTGCCTTCGGTATACCCTCAGATAGCGTGACTAATAAATATATATTTATTTTTATGTGTACCTGTTAGTATGTTTGAAGAGTTGAGATATCATGATATTAGAAGTATCTAAAGGGTCACTAAAAAGTATGTTTTAACACCACTAATAAACGTAATGATTTTATCATTGAATAATGAGGATGAATTGCGGCTAAAAATTCTAAGGCAAAGTCATATTCCTTTAAGAATAAAGGGATAGTCTCTTATCGGCCCGTACTTTCTTCAAGAACTCATTATAAATTTGATATCAAAATGATTTAAATTGATCAAGTTTGGCAATTTTATTGAATTGGGTTTTTGTAGGTTTATGTTTAGACCGCATATTATGATATTAGTTTATCGATAATGCTTTTTTTAAAAAGTGAGAAAGAGATGATACTTGGAGATGTTTATCTTTCTTTTAAAAAATAGCTCACATAGGACATCCGTTAAATTCTCCACGGTCCGTCTACCATTATCTATGAACAGTTAAATTCTCCATGAACAGTTCCCATGGAAAACAATAGAAAAAAGAAAAAAAATTAGAAAATCCATGTCATCTTTCAATGGAAACAGCAAAAAACACTCACACATGATGATACAGAGCTCCATAACTCAACCTAGACAATTCATGACTGCAGTCATCACCTAGCATTAGTTACTGAGTTCACATAACAAACTAAAATATAGAGTGCAAATAAGAATGTTAGATATGTGGACACAATTGGATATGTGTGGTTCATACTTTATAATTCATACTTTTACTTATAAATACACATGTCTAAGCATTTTGAATGAAGATATCACTATTTGTCACTGTCTTATTAGTATCAAACATATTGTAAATATTTATTGATATAGAATATATTAGAAAAAAAATTTTAAAAATTATAAATTAATAGGATTGTATCGACCAATATTTTAAATATTGGTTCATATGTTGTCATAAATTATCAATATTATCGTAATATTAAAAAAATATCGATATCAAATATCCTAATACTTTTTGAGAGATGTGACTTTTTCTCCTTGTACTTTGTAGCACTTGTAAAGCTTGTAATATTTGTACAGATGCACAAATTAATGAAGATGACTTTACCATTTTGATTACCATTTTGCTTCTCCATACTTTGCTTGTTCTTTTGTCCGGTAGCTAGAAATGACTTTTTACTTTTCTCGACTCTATCGCGTGCCTATGGGCCCCCTAGCTGGAGTGCCTTTGGTGGTTCTTGCGAGCTTCAACTGCATCACTTCATTCTTATGCAGTTTTGATGCAGGGCATCCTCGCCCTTTCCCATATTGCTGGCTCTTGGCTCAATCTTCATGAGGTGTCATCGCGAGCTATCACATAATAGAGAAATAACAAATATAACAGGGAAAAAAGGAGATAGTTTACGGGCTGATCCAGCTAAATACTTAAGAAATATGAGTACATCAAAGGTAAATGCAATATGGAGTAGCAAAAAACTGAACAATGACAAAAGCATCAGCAACAGCCACTATGTGATACATCAGCAAGAAGCTGTCAACAGAATTCAGCGACCAAACAATTATACTCCATCAGCAATTGAGCAGCAGTTGAGCATTACAATCGGGTTAAGGCTGTTAGCCTTAGTAATTAATTCACCACAAGTTAAAATAGTTAGTAGAACTGTTAATTATGTTTTTTTCTTTAGGATCAGTATAAGAGCATGTATCAGCATAACTGCACACAGATTCAAATGAATGATATTGCAAAAGTCTGATTTGCCTCTTAGGATGCAAGTGTAGTGAATCTTGAGTATTCTTTTTCTTTCAATTTTCCTACATATTTTTCCTCCTCCTCAAAACTCCCAATCCCTCTTAGCATTCCTTGAAAAGCACCGGATTAAATAATAGAATTCTCTCATTTTATTACACGGGCTAGGCAGTTTTTTTCAGCCTTCATGATGTGTCTTGGTTATTTTTAAAATTCGGGCTATACTTACTTGAGATGCCTTAACCGCTATTATTTTTGTGGCTTACCAACTAAAAGGGTTTGGTTGTATTAAAGTTTCTTGACCCTTCTTGAGATTCTCACGCAATTGTCGGTGTATTTGTGATTAATTCGGATGACAGAGGACTCACTCTCTAATTTATCTAATACGTTGATAGATGAGTTACAAATAAATTATAGGGATTAGGTAAATGATTTTTTTTTGATTTTAAAATTGATAATTGTATACTAATTAGAAATACCAAAAGTTGGGCCAAGGTGTACCCAAATATTTTTTGTTTCAAAATATGTAAACATTATAAAATCACAAAATATTAAAAAGTTAAAAGTAAAATTTGAAATTTATAACTACAATTCCAATTCAATAATTCAAATAACTTATGAAAAAATTAAAATAGTAATTAAGTTACAAGAAAAATAGCTATGTAGCTATCATATACATGCAGCCTAATTAATAGAAGTAGTGTAGTATAATTATGATATAATATTATTTTTAATACAACAATATAATATTTATGCATTAATAAATTGGAAAGAATGGTAAATAATTATTAAAAAATAACTAAAATTATCACGCCATGTTTAGTATTCAAAGTGCCGTTAGAAATTTAATTTGGCAAGGAAATCAAATGTGGGATTTTTTTTTTTTTAAAAAAAACAATTTGCAAGTAAAGGTTAGAATATATATTTTTGGAAAGTATACGTTAGAAATTTGACTCGGTCAGTTCGCCACTTTATTTTTCCGCGTTGTATAGGGATATAATTGACTTTACACATTTGCTTAGGACGGACGCAACGGTTGTTGTATATAAGACGAGTATTTCCCTCCAACCTACGGCTTCAATCTTGAAATGTCTTATGGATTGGCGGGCGAAGAAGTTCACTGAAGAAGGCAGGGTTGAGCGAAACCATGGAGTTTAACTGCGGCTTTAAGTCTCGTCAGATGTCTCCCACGAATCGGGGAGTCACCGAGGGAGAGAGAGAGATTCAAAGGAGAATTGCTAATGAGCGATGGAGGATGGGAAGATTGTTTAGGGCTTTTAGATTTTCGATTCTTGGTTGCTCAGATCGGTGTCCGAGCATCAGATAGTGACAGTCAATAATTTCTCCCTCCCTCCCTTCCTCCCTCAAGAATGTAGAGTCAAGGGGAGGTATGGGCAATCGTGAATGTCGATTTGTTTTCGAAATCAACTCCGAGGGGTGATGAGATTCGTTTCGTGGCAGTCTCTTCGCGCTTTTTCCTCTGATCGATCATCTTCGGTTCCTCCGAATGGAATTTTAACATTTCTGTAAACGGCGGAAGTGCATCTAACACGTGCTCTTCATGGACTGATCCAATCCCCGCCATCAGACCCTATTCCAGAAACGATAGCCGTACACTTTTCTCGGTCTCTCTAGTGTGGTTCTCAATTTGCGTATACGTAGACTTGAAGAACTTCAACCAACACCACCCGGGTTGGAAAAATCCATCCTCCTCCTCTCATCCAACCCGGGTTAGAAGCCTTTTTGTCTCGGAATTTGGGAGTCAAATTCAACAAATTTCTTGCAAATGTAGGAGGAATCTTAGGAATTGTTGGGATAAACATGCCAAGTAAATCTAAACGTGCTTGATTTCTTTATCCTTTAACTTATTGTAAGGTTTTCCCTCCCCCTCCCCTCTTATTTCATTTATATTTGACAGTAATTCGAAGGGTTGATATCATTGTAAGGAGATGAAGTGCAGCGCAGTCTGCAGAATGCTATGGTTTCAGACCCATATTCACCATCCACTTTCTCTGTCTCGCTTGTTGCTGTTCCAGAATGTTCATCACCAACTGGTACATATTTTATTTGCTACCCTATAATTTTTATAAATTTAGTAATTGGTGGTGTTCTTCTTCAGTGGTTTCACCAACTAGATATGTGGCTTTTGATTTTTCAATTTGTGAAAACGGGCAAGTCTAATTTATCTTATTCTACTGCGAAATATTTGGTTAGCAGTTTATGTTTTATAAGATCATGTTTTTCCTAGTTACTGCTTACTGTATCGATTATGTCCATGAGTTTCATGATCAATATACTGTTCTCAGTTCCCGATTAATTGTATTGTTCACTAATGATGATTGCTTCTGATGGAAAATTCTGATGGAATTACTTATTTTGGATCTTATCATCTTGTTGCATATATATATTTTCTCTTCTTTTTGAATTAACGAGGATATTGTGTGCACCGTGTGCATTTAATTTGTGGGTTGAATCCAACTTTTTAAATTATAGAGGGACATAATTTCTCAAATTACATGGTTAATTGACCCTTTTTTCTCTATTCCTCCTCTCATTTGATTGTAACGATTTCTTGTTAATACTGGATCTATTTGAGTTGTGTTGTTGCCTTCTTATTTCTCACTTTTGTACTACCAAATCCAAAAATATTTGCTATATATTGCATCAAATTAGGTCAAGATCCTAATGATTGTGAATGAATGGCATATGTTTGGTCTGTGGATAAATGAATCATGAAAGAACTGCGGTCAACTATTTTCCCTAAACCATGTTGGCCGGAGGGGAGGGTAACCTCTGACAACTTCAATATTTTACCGCATTGCTATATTTTGATTTAAGGATGATAAATACAATTATTGCTCTAAATATGTTTCTCTTGATCTATATTTTATTTCAGTTCTTAAATATGTTGTTGTTGACTTCCTATGACTTTGGAAAAAATAAAGGTAAAATGCTATCAGGATTATGATACCTGTTCTTAGAAGATGTCCATAGATTTTGACTAAATTCTGTTAAAATGCTCAGAGGAGGCTTAACTGGAGATTGGTTTGATAAAATTGTAGATGTGATTAACTTTCCTTTTCACTGGTGTTGCATATCTTTCCAACTCATCTATGTGGTTAATTCCTTTGAAAATTCTGAGTGAAAGTTATATTCCATTAAGATCAACTACTGAGATGAATTTTGTAAAATATGATTCGTTACAAATGAGGGCTTGCAAAATTCCTTCTACATAACATTTCACTTTTCTCCCTTTTTGCCTTTTTTTGGGTGGTGGGTGGGTTCCATCGGTTGGCCAAAATGATGTCTCACCTACAACCAGACCAACATTCAAACCTTAACATTGTAATATGGGTGGGATCTGATAATTAGTCCCTTGAAAGGACTAAAGAGATCTTACTAGCTCAGCTGGCTGATCTTTTGTTATTTTTTTTTTTTTGTTCTATATCATATTTGTAATACTGTAGAAGCCAAAATGTTGAAGCTTGAATAGAGTCGACATTTATGAGATTTCTTTCATTTTGTGCTATCATGTTTACCTTTCTCCTTTGCTTTTTTCACCTTCTTTGAAATATTATATTCCTCATTTGATATCTTAGGGCATTTTTGGTATGGAATTTGGAAGAAAAAAGTACAAAATAAATCTTCCTATAAAAGCCTTCTAAAAAGTGATTATAGATTCTATATATATTACTTTTGGTTTTCTTCACATGTTTGAAAGAGATTTTTTTCAAAAACATCCTAAAATGGCCTTTAAATGAAGCTTAAATAATAAAATTTTCAAAGCACTTTTAAAATAATAATAAATACATGTCTTAGTCATTTAGTAAGTCAGAATGATGCATATATGATTCCAAGTGAAATCTATCAGGTGTTGTGAGTAGTATCAGCTAACAAGTGTGTTCCAAATACCTCATTCCTTCGCTATTCACTTATTTTGCAGCACTATATATGCAATATTGTTATTTTGACAAGGTATACTTTTCTTCATTTTCTTATTCATTTTGTTGGCATGCTGCAGAAAATTTGGTGGAAAGATTTGGGAGTTAGACCGGGAATCATCTTTAGCAAGTGCAGCACATGACTTGATAATCTATGATCTTCCTAGTTCCAAGAAGGTATTTAATGGTTGTTTGGAACAACACTGCCTTTAGCATCAAGAAGGTATCATTCTATCCTTTTTTCCTTTTTTGGTGCTATGATAATTCTCAACGTGTTTTGATGTTATCATTTCTTGCGAATCCCGCTAAATTAGATTTTTTGTCTTTAATCTTTTTAGGGCTTTTATGTTGTCTTTTATTTTATCTTATCCTTTTTTTTGTCTATTTGCAAGGACTTGAAATGAAGCAATAATTTCTTAGTGCATTTGGGATTTGACAATTTCTTGTTTGTGGAAGAAGTCAAATATTCACCCCAATAGTTTTTAAGCACTTGAAATTAAATTTGTTCTTTTGATTTCTTGGTTAAGCATCCATTATCATTGGAATCGACAAGATGATTCCGACTATGTTCTACTTCTTGATCATCAAACCGCCTAGTTTGAGTTGGGTTGAAGTATGCTTACCTGAGGTTTTAGCTGAAGGATTTTATGTTCTACTTCTTTGGTTTTAATATGTTATTTGGCCTTCTAAGTTTGGATATTTTTAAAGACTCTATCGGACCTCCTAATCTGCTAGTGGAAAACAAGCCATGAGAGATAGAGGCTAGACAGAGAAAGATCTTGGTAGTTCTTATTTTAGTTGTTAAGTTGGTAGCTATCACTTGTGTCGATGCCTAGCCTTGATTGAAAAGTTTCATTTTCTCAACTCTTTGCTGTAGGTCCTAAATAGTAACCTTGAACTTTGCTATCATGATAAGTTGGTGCTAGAACTACCTTTAAATTTTTCTTTTTCAATAGCTAAAACTTGCGATGACAAAAATTATATACTGCCATTTTACTAAATACTTTATTCTTATAAGTTTTTATGTATTTTAATTTTGATCTCAATTTATGTTTTCCATATTCATAAGAGGTAGTCTACTATTTAGTTGTTGCAATATTGGAAATTCCTTTCTTGAATGTGATATTTAATTTTATTAGTGCATAGGCTTCTAAATTATCTACCTTTTTGAGAAGGAAGAAAGATGATGGGGTACTTGTTGATTAAAGAGATAGGTGGCATTGACAATTATTAGCGGTTTGGTTGAGAACTTGTTAAAATAAAAAATTGATCATGACTATCATTATTGAAAGCTAACATCAACGGTCTGACTAGTTTGAAAATGTTAAAAAAATATGTTTTCTTGTTACTATATCATTTTTATGTTTCAATTATTTATTTTCTTATTCACTTATCTAATTTGATTTTGGATTTTGTAATTTAAACATTGTATAATGGTGAAAATTTGAAAAAAAAGCTCAGCTTGCAGCCCTACCTTTTCGAGTAAAAGCAATCCCTATAGAGAGAAGATTTTAGTAGGAAAATAAAAGTAGGTTTGTATTTCATTTTCATAAGTTTTTTGATGCATAGACATGATTGGATGTTCTATTTTCAGAACTTTCTTTTGTAGATTTTGAGTATCAAAATTTAGAGTTGCCTCATAAATTAGGATTAGGTGCCAACAATGAAAATTTTTCTATATATTTGGTGATGCTGTTGAAACATTAATTTGCCCCCATTTTGTGATAATTTGCTTTCCTTTCTGTGACATTTGATTACATTTGTGCATATATATCTCTAAATTGCTAATTGTTTTCATAAAAGAAGATGGTGAGTTCTCGTTAGATTGAAGAGGTAACTGGTAATGACATTAGTAGTTTTGTTGAGAACCCCATTTTGACAAATCCTAAACAGGATTATGGCTGTCATTATCAAAAGTAAAATTATTAATGTACCTTGTGTTACAAAGGTGAAGAGAAATATGTTTTTTCTATCCCATGTCATCTTATGTTTTATTTTTATTTTTTCATGTTCTTTTATGCTAATTAGATTTCGGTGGTTAGATTTTGGTCAATGCTATAGGGATGAAAACTCAACTCACACTCATATTTGTGAAGTAAAAGCAAGTGGGTAGAGTACAAGCTATATAGGGGAAGGTCAAGGCAGGCCTGTAATTTATTTTTATGGCTAGTTTTTTTATGCTAGACTTGATTGAGAATCTTATTTTCTATTTTTTTGGTGTAGATATTGAGCATTAAAGTACAAAATTTGCCTCAAATAAGGAACATGTGTAATTTTATGTAAATACTAAACTATCTAATTGCGATGAATGTTCTATATCTTTGGTGATTTTGTTGAAAGATATAAATTTCACCCTTTGTGATAAATTTGCTTACTTGATGACAGGAAAAGGGGTAGGGATTTGCAGGACCTTGGAAATTATGTAGGAACCATTTCAAGAAGAGTGCCAGGATTTGCAATATCTTCTGATATCCTTATGCCTTTGATTATCTTCCAGTTTAGTTGTCTTTATTTTGGAAATGCTATGAGATATCCTTAATCCTATGATTATTGTTGATAATTCCAAGGAACATGAAAGTGAAACTATCTACATGGTTCGTTCAAGTTAAAAGCGTACCAAAGTTTTAAGGAAAAGAAAGTTATGATGGATAAATGCTCACATATTGCACCATTAAAAACGATGGTACTTATTAATTGGATCACCCAAATATTAGATTGTATTTATTTCTTGAATCAATCAAATATTAGATCCCATGATTTATATTTTTAGGTGGTTAATTGCTCAAAAGTTTGCTCTCCCATTTTTATTTTCCTTTTTTTTTGCAGACCCAAGAGGCTCTAACTTTACATGCATTGCCCAAAAGTTTTTCTTAATTGCCAACATTTCAGGGTGGTTACAATCTGGATGCATAATTATGATATGCAGAAGTTCATAGTTTTCTAGCATTAATGAATAATTCTCTTATTGAGGAATTTCATATGAGGACTTTAACAATTGCAATGAGAATGCTGGATTATTTTCATTTATTCAATAGAATCTGGTTGCTTGGTATGAAAAAGCTAAATTCCTTCTTTTTCCGATTCCTTTTGCAATGATGGTGGGTTGGTCCTACATTTCATATTGGATATGCATTGTTGATAAGATGAAAACCACCAAAACTTTCCACTTAAGGGACCTAAAAACTATCTTCTCTAGTTGTGAGGACACACTCATATATGGTACAAAAGTCCTTGGTTGAGCAGGAGGAACTTCATAAATTTTAAAGTCAAGGTTCTTTCTTTGTATTAAAGATGAGATTCTATAATCAAAGTTTGACAACAATCAATGTGTTTCTCATTTGCCTCGCTTTTTTAGTGTAACGTGAAGTTTTTATTTTTGAATGTAAATAAGGATTACAGCTGTTCTATAACCCCAAAAATCAAGTTACTATACCTTAAAAAATTTCATTTGGAATACAAAGAAGGATGCTACCAATGCCAGCTATTATTATGGAACTTTTAAGATACGTTTATACTTTATTTCATAGTCATTTCTATTTTACAAATATAGTTTTTTACCTGTATTAGCACTAGCAAGTAAATTTAAATATCAGTGAACAAGTGATTTTGTTTTGAATCAAAATAGGAAGGAGGGCTAGAGAAAGAAAACATTTTGTTGGCTCAAGTTTCACTTATTGTTTGATCATAAAATATATTTAAATTGGACTTAAAAATTGTTTTGATGATCACCAACATATTCTAATTCTGCATGCCAATTGCTTTGATTATCATATAATCTACTTGGATTGTAATATACATGGCCAAC
The DNA here is from genome assembly GCA_033239525.1 of Nepenthes gracilis. NCBI lineage: Eukaryota > Viridiplantae > Streptophyta > Magnoliopsida > Caryophyllales > Nepenthaceae > Nepenthes > Nepenthes gracilis. The sequence goes on along the minus strand of BSYO01000008.1, from coordinate 1,645,405 downwards.
CAATACTTATATTGGGATTAGCTGTTGAGTTATAGTATTGGATCATAATATTTATAGTTTAAGGCATGCCCCAAATTCGGCTTTACGTTAAAGACTGTACGGACCAACCAAATGAAATTTATTGGCCCATTAATCTCTTGCAATGATGCCTTAAGGTATTTGGTTCATGTTGATTTTGTTTACCTTTAGTTTAGAAGGCTTTGCTAAAATTGCTAAACATGGAAGTCCTGAAAATGGAAGATAACTTTGTCAACTTGGAAGCTGTGTTTGTAGAGACATGCAAGGCTGAAATTATATTGTGTTTGAATTTATGTTTATGTAGTTTAAAGTCTTTTGACATGTTATAAAACATTTGCCCAAAAATCCATTTTACAAGACTTTGTGTTGAACTTTATTCCTACTGGTTTGAGGCTTACTTACTGGTTTGAGTCTTATTTGGTAATTGTGAAGTGTTTGAATTTCCTAAAAAGACTGTGATTGACTAGTGCTAAAAATATGCCAAGAGGAAATATATATGCAAGAAAGCAAAGGCTAAGCTATCCTTATTTGTTATTCTTCATGCATTGACAGGCATTTTTGGTTGATTTTCTAATACTGAAATTTGATTTTTTTACAAAACTAAAATTTTGTTTTTCATAAGTAAAGACTTAAAAGGTGCTTAAAGGATAACTTTGTTTTGAAAAGCAAGAGCTAAAAGCTACCTCTATGATTTGTGGCTACAGGGTTGATCACAGGCTGCTATTTTCTTATATTTTGTGTTGGCTGAGATTTGAATGCTGACTTCTGTTTTGAAAGTAAGGCTATCATTAGGAAAGTAAAGGATTAGCAAGACTTGATTTTTATGGCTTCATTGTCACATGCCTATGACTTATTCTTTTGTTTTAGTTTTCTAAACTGACAAGCAAAGCTCTTTTATGTTTGAAAGGTTGAGTCTTATGCATTGTGTGCATCATCTTGCTCATTGTTTGTTCACAATTTAAGCTATCTTTTGCCCTAATTTTAGTATGACATCTTAGCAGCATAATGGCTGCTCTATGAATAAGTGAAATATTTGCTTTGCATATTTTATTTGGAGAGAAATTATCCTATACTTCCACTTGCATGCCTATCATTTTATGTACAGTTATATACGTGGTTGCAACTTGGCAAATCACATAGCTGAACAGAACTATAAAAATCGGATTGCTTGGTGAGCCTTTTGGCAACCTCTTAGTGCTTTAACTTCATATTTTGTTAGGAGTAAATTTCTTGTAAGTGTTGTGCTATTATTTGCTAAATGTTTTCCTTGAGAGAAATTCATCATATTCACATTTATTTAATGTTAAAGTGAGGGAGAGATGGTGTCATTCTAAGCTTGAAGTTCTAAGGTTTGAGTATTTGTTTTTGAGCAAGAAGTGATCTTTTTAGTAAGGTTTGATCTCTACTGAGAGATGATGTTGGTGATAGAACACTTAATTGCCTCTTGGGGATGGGATGTAGGTAAGGCCAAACCTGATAAATATGGTGTTATTATTTTCTTTTCCCTCTCTATTTATTTTTACTATGATCTTATTGTTCTTATTATATTTTATTGTTTTTCTTAGTTTTTTGCATCTTTTAGAATAGAGGGAGTATTGAATTTGTAGTTCTAAATTTGGTAATCAACCTAAATTAGGGTAATAGTTGGACCACACTTTGACGGAAATTTCGTAAAATATTTAGAAAGATATTAAGATTGAAAAGGCTTACCCACATTCTTATTCCACTTATGAGAAATATTCAAGGCACACTATTTAGATGCCCTTGAGTCACTTTCAAGTGACATAATGACCATCCATTCAGCTACTCTTGTGTAAGTTATTTAGTATGAATGGATGGATGAGCCACGACTTATCACGACCTAGACATCTAACAACAAATCATCCATATAATGATATTAAAAAATAGAATTATGATACAAATCAAATCAAATCATATTTACCCTTCAATAGACCTCCATAATTATATACTCAGATGTGTCCTGTAGTGTTGTGGGTCGACTTGACACCAAGTTTATCCGTTAGTGTGCTCAGGGAGACCGAGGCCTAGTGAGATCTAGCGTGCCACGAGGCCTAGGAGGTACCATAGTTGGCCCAATCACAGCCTAGTTCGTCACGAGTAGATAGAGACTAGTGTCAAGGAGGTCCAGCAGACAGCCTAGGTGGACTTGCTAATCGCTGCATAGGGAGCCCGGTGATTGACAGTCTGGTCTCAACAGTACACGCATGTAGGTGACACTTGCAGCCACCAACAAGATAGTTTGGTAGATGCTCGATGAGGACCACCAATTGTTGCACAACCTCCCAAAACAACAACTGACATTGGCGGCCTCCACGATCAAAGGTATAGTTTGGCGAATCCTAGTGGGACAGTTATCGATAGCCTTAGCGTCAAAGCCACCCCGAGACCAACATTACAAATACCCTTCACCCCTACTAGTGAAGGGAAAGGACAATTCAGGCCACCACTAGCCTAGACAGAATGATCCTCGCTCTCAATTGACCAAACGAAACAAGGATCTCTCTCTCTCTCTCTAAAAAAGTCGCTCCCTACCGAGCTCATCCATTAGAGCCAAGCCCTTCGACACCACTCATAAACCGCTCCCCATCGAGTGCAACTCTGGAGCCATGCCCTCTATCATCATTAATAAGCCACTCTTAGTTGAGCACAATCGTCGGAGGCAAGGCCTCTGTCATCACTTTCATTCCTTTACCCGTGCATCATTGCACTTTGTATTCCTCCATATTTTTTTCTCTTAGAAAGATTTCTAAATTGAACGTCGGAGTATAAATTTGGAAGTGAGTCCTGTAAATTCTCTGACCTCTTATTTGTTCGTTGTATTGTGCAAGACCCAAATTATTAGAGACCGAGATTGGACCCGCCTAAGCTTGACCCACCATGGAAGACCAAGAGGCTCTCTAATCTGTACAATCCGGATCCAGGGTCGTATTATTGATACCGTTTGTGAGAAAGACTTGAAAGTCCAACCTCCACACTCATGAAAAGAATATGGTCAACACTAGGGTGTAAGCTAGCGTGCCAGTCAAGGACACCGCCGCCCAAGGCGACGACCCCTCAGTGGGTAGCCATTGGCGGGCAGCTTGAACTGACGTGCATGCACTCATTGCCCAAATGGGAGATGTGTTCAAAATGCTCCAGACGATAAACGTGCATTCGGACGAGTAGTAGCTAGGGGCTCACGCCTTCGTCACACAAGTTTTAGCCTTGAAGCGAAGGAACTGGCTAAAGAGGCGCCTAGCCAAAAAGACCCCACTGCCCGATGATGCCGAGGCCCATGCGGCCTTGAGCAGCATGGCCTTGGTATAGCTGGAGGTTTGACTGAGTCACAGGGCACAAAGGGACAGCCTAGAGTGGCAGAATCCTCGCTACTCCTGTAGCGATAGGAGGCCCTCAGCCCAAGGAGAAGCCTTTTACAGTATGCGACCGCCATGGGCTGGTGGTCACAAGGACCCACATCCCTCTCCAGACCATTCGGAGTTGAGGACCTTCCTTAATGTCAAAATAATTGTGTCCTCCCCTCGAATGGAGGAGATGGTAGAGAAGATATGGCAGCACGTGTTCAGGGGAGACATTGGTAGGCACTCCATGGATTTGAGGAGATTGCCGTTCACGATGGAGGTTCGGACGCAGCTGCGTCCTCACAAATTCAAGATGTCGGCCCTGGAACCTTACGACGGGAGTTCCGAGCCGATAGACTACTTGGACCACTTCTTCACACTGCTAAGCTTCTAGGGCCTGGGCAAAACTGCCATGTGTTAGTGCTTTCTTCTAACCCTCAAAGGGGACACTCGCATCTGGTTCTATAGCCTTTAGTCGAACTTCATCTGGTCATTCGATGCGCTCGTTGATTGCTTCCTATCGCAGTTCGCTTTCAGTTGAAGGGAGGAGAAGTAGTTGTGGTATCTCGTCCGCCTCCCAAAAAAGTAAGGTAAAAGCTTGAAGCGCTTCTTGGCCGAGTTCACTGTTGAGATCGGCAGATATCCCAGCTCACCGAAGAGGTGAAGCTCGACACCTTTATTGCTACTCTAGAGTCGAGCAACTTCTTAAAGCACCTAGCCCATTAGAACTCTTAGACCTTTTGAGAAGTTGACACCATCGCTTGTGCCTACATAGTAGCGGAGGAGGCCAATGAAGTAAAGCCATTAGAGCCCACAAACCGACCCCCAAAGGGACCAACGAATGAGAAGAAGAGGAGTGGAGATGATAATTGCTTTTGGGGCCACTTGAAGTAGCCATGGGCAGACCTAGTGTTTGGAAGGAGTTCAAGCCCTCGAGCCCAACTTTGTTGAATGACACCCGTACAAATATTCTGATATAGATCTGGGAAGAAAAGTTTTTGAAATGGCTAAAGGCGCCGAAGAACCCAGAGGGAGGAGACTGGTCAAAGTACTATCACTATCATTGATCTTCGGATTATAGAACTGAAGACTAGTGGATGCTATAGATGGAGGTTAAATACCTGATCTGTAAAGGGCACCTCACCAGGTTTCTGCAAAATTTGGGGTAAGCCCCGGAGGAGTAGGCGAGAATGGACAATGAGTAGCCGAGGAATCGAGTGGCGGTTGCGGTCGTTAACATGGTGACAACTCATTCGGTCAAGAACAATGCCCTAAACCACCCGAAGACAACTTCCAGTAGCAAAAGGTCGATGGTAGGAGTTAGGAATGAGGTCTTTAGTTTTAGTAATGATGATATGGCTTATGTAATAATTCTCCACTCGGACCCCTTGGTTGTATCGGTTATCATTTCAGATGGTAAGGTTGACTACCAGTTGAAATGGTTCTTTATTGATAATGAAAGTTTTCGAAATTTACTCTATCTCGATGCGTACTTTAAGTTTGGCTTGAAAAAGAATCAAATGAAGCTAATCGAGGGATCCTCTGTACGAGCTGGACAACAAGTTAGTCCCGTTTAGGGGGTTGTCCAATTGGAGGTGTCGTTGGGAACTTACCCTTGGACAGCCTCGAAGATGCTTGCGGTCTTAGTGGTGGACCTTTCCTCGATCTACAACGTCATCTTGGGATGACCTTGGCTGATCACCTTCAGAGCAGTGACGTCGATCTTGCATTTGAAGATGAAGTTTCTAACTCCGTTTGGCATTGGAGAGGTCCTAGGTGACTAAATGACCGGCCGGACATGCTACTTATCCCAGATCACTTTGCAACCCTCGATTAGCCGATGGAGGACTTGGACTTTTGAGATGAGACCACTCTGCAATAGCCCAATCTGACGAATCCATCAACTAGGGCCTTGTACCCTAACAAACCCGAGAAATGTGTGCAAATTGGAAGCTCCTTGACAGGTCTTTTACGTGACCAGCTGATAACCTTCCTCAGGCAAAATTTTGACGTTTTTACGTGGATGCCCATCGACATGTCGAGGATATTGATCGGAGTAATGGTTCACAAGTTGGATCTTGATCCCGATCACAACCCCGTTCGAAAGAAGTGTAGTAACCACTTCATCGAAAAATTAATTGCCATCCACGAGGAAGTGAAAAAGTTGCTCAATGTGGGGTTCATCAGGGAAATTCAATACTTAGAATGGTTTTCAACGTGGTCATTATCAAGAAAAGTAACGGAAAATGGCGGATGTGGGTTGATTTTACCAACGTGAATAAAGTCTGCCCAAAGAATAGCTTCCCGTTACAAAGGATCGACCTGCCGGTGGACTCCACGTCCGACCATGAGCTACTAAGTTTTATGGATGCCTACTCGGGCTATAACCAAATTAAGATAAGCCCGGATGACAAGAAACATAACTCCTTCATGACAGACAAAGGGACGTGTTGTTATAAGGCCATGCCCTTTGCCCTAAAGAATGTTGGAGCAACCTACCAATGGCTCGTGAACAAGATGTTTGAAACCCAAATTGGTCGGAACATGGAGTGTACGTGGACAACATACAAGTTAAAAGTAAAGCCATTGATGACTATGTTCGTGACTTGGGTGAGGCCTTTGAAGTTTTTGGATGCACCGGATGAAGCTAAATCCTGCCAAATGTGCCTTCGGCGTGACATTGAGGAAGTTCTTGGGTTTCATCATCTCTCAGCGGAGAATCGAGGCAAGCTTTGAGAAGATAAAAGCTATCCTCGAATGAGCCCACCTCTTATCGTGAAGGAGGTCCAAAAGCTCATTGGAAGGCTCGCTGCTCTCTCTCAATTCCTAGCGAAATCTGCAGAGAAGTACCTGCCATTCTTTAAAACTTTGAGGGGGACTAAGGCAACCGGCTTCCAGTGGAATACTAACTATAAAACTGCCTTTCAAGAACTCAATGAGTATATTGCCGACCCTTCTCTCCTGACTTTACCTGAGGATGGTGAAGAGCTGTATTTATACCTTGTCGTTTCTAACACGACACTGAATTCGGTCCTTATCCGATAGCAATTTAGTATACAATGGCTAGTGTACTACAGCAGTAAGGTCTTAACAGACACCGAGACCTATTATTTTGAGAGGATCGCGCTAGCCCTTATTTACTTCGCCCAGAAGATGCGCCCGTACTTCTAGGTGTACAAGATTATTGTTTTGACTGATCAACCATTGAAAGGAATTTTACAGAAACCATACACATTCGGACGATTGGTCAAATGGGTTATCGAGTTGGGCGAGTTTGACATGGAATTCTGACCACGGCTGGCCATGAAGGTTTAGGCCTTCGTGGATTTTATCGTTGAAATGACGACCCCAATTCCTAACACCATCGACCTCATTGAAGATGCCAACCAGGAAGAGATTCTGACCTGGACCTTGCCCGTTAATGAGTCATCGATGTTGATAGGCAGTAGAGCAGGCGTGATTTTGAGAATTTCAAACAGGTTGGAGATAAAGTACTCGATGACCCTTGAATTCTCAGCCACCAACAATGTCGCCGAGTATGAGGCGTTGCTCATTGAACTCTGACTGGTGAAGGAGTGCTCAGCTGGATCCCTGATTGTATATAATGGCTCTAAGTTTGTCGTCAACCAAATCTGCGGGAATTTCGAAGAGTCAAACCCTCTGCTCGTGAAGCATCTTGCCAGAGCAAGGGGCTTGACCCAAGTGTTCAACAAAGTTGAAGTGATCCACATCCCGATGGAAGAGAATTGGAAGGCCAACCAGCTGGTAAAGGCCACAGCAATTGGGAATGCGGAGCAGTATGCTAGAAACATGAGGAAAGTTCTTGCCACGCTGAGCATAGACGACCTCGAGTGTGAGGTACTGCGAGTGGTTGATAACGGTAACTAGATGATCCCATATAGGAGATACCAGACCGACGACATCCTATTGAAGAGCTCGGAAGAGGCTAAGCGTGTGAAGAACATAGTAGGTTGGTACACCATCATGGATAGGAGGCTATACTGCTGCGGTACTCATCCTCCTACATTAGGTGTCTCATGCCAGAAGAGGCTAATTACGTGTTGGGTGAGTTATACCTCGGCATTTGCGGGTTGCACGTCGGAGGTTGTACTATGCCTTCTGCGTAGTCGATGTTTTGATTACGACGTTGATAATGATGGTTTGACATATTTGGGTCGAAAATGTCATACGCTTTCGCGTAGGAACAGGCGTAGGTTCCAAGACCCCCAATGCCTCGTTTTCTAAAGTGGTAAATCGGGCAAACGGTCCGATCTTGCATGTTGGACCTGCAAGCCCAAGGTCAATCTGACCGGCCCTCTTCCCAACCCAATTTTTGGGACAGACCGCCACGAGTTTGGATTACCCGGAGAATGGGCCACCAGAGGTCCATGCGATCCGATTTGCGGTCGACAAGTAGCAGACCGCAATGCTCGAATGCTCAAACCACACATAACATACGACAATAATCGAAACAGTTTAGCATGTTTCATTAAAGGATTCAGAATGTACATCACAAAGGCATCTATTGGCCTCGAAATACACAAAACACTACTACGACCTGACAGATCATAGGGTATGGGTGACATAAGGGATGATTGGTCCCCGAGGGCCCTTGCATTGGGTTGGAGACTTGAGTGCGGACCGTTGTGCTTGTGATGATATAATCCTCGGATGGAGATGGTTTCGGGTATCCCATCAGCTCCTCATGTGCAGCTATATGTGGCCTCTTGTGCTAGTCTTGAGGAAAGGACCTCGTAACGTATGGGAGTATCGAAGCTGCCATGGAGACAATTTGCAAGCGTGATTCCTGCCTCTTCGTGGGAGAAGTGAATGCTTTGTCTTGGAATCGCCCCTCCCGGTGTGGGGCCAACTCCTGAGTTGATGAGCTTGGTCCTCGGCCTACCATTGAGTGAGGCAATCGACCTAGAGCATCCTCGAGCGTGTTGGTTGAAAACTCTTATAGTCTCGTGAAAAGGAATAATCGGATGAGAGCCTCGTCAAGATAATCAGCATGAGCTTGATTCTGCAGCGCCTCGCCAACAACAGCATTGACCTAGTGCTCCATCTGCTCAGTGACTCGATCGGTACATGCACGCAGCAAGTGAGCAATCTCATCCCCTTATTTCTGAATAGCTTGGAGAATTGTTTATGATTACATTTTTTGCTTCCTCCCTCTAGCGAGGCACCATTTGCTTAGTCATTGATAGATAGAAGCGAAAAGAGTGGTTTGCAGGAAAAATGCACGTGCAAGAATTCATACTACCTCCCAAAGATACGAACATACCTANTGCGGGAAGACCCGACGAACTCAAGGCCTGGAGGTGCCCTCAAAGTCCCATTGGGTTGATGAACTGGGCGCCCCTTCTCTGCGGCAGTCATGCCCATCGGGTCATCTTCTCCAATGACCTTTGTCATTTGCTCGTTGGCATCTCCCTCCTTAGCCAAAGGCCTAGAGACAGAGGAAAACGATGCTATCGGTGACGAGGCAGATGATGTCAGAATGTCAATGACATCTTAGTGGGCCATTCAGGAGAGCAGAAATTGGTTAGAAGAAAAGATGGTAAGTCCAGGGACTAAGATGTTTGCAGACACTGAGCGATGAAGGAAACGGTTGAGGGTTAGTGCTTAAATAGCCGACACCCTGACCTGGCAATGACGTCATTTGAAGGCAACAAAGCAACGCGTCTTTTCGCCAGCGTCATTATGACGTGTGACGCGACACATCCAATCGCAATCAATGCTTTTTAGTGCTTTGATTGACACAACGGTGATGTAGCTCAACTATCAATGCCCTTGCGCATCACTTCTCCAGATCACGGACCGACAGCTCATAGCCCTAGCAAGCTCGAGGCTGGTTCTACCGGTTGTGTCTCGACCGAGCGTCAGGACAAGCCGCCGCGAATTGGATCACCAAAAGATTGAGTTGCTAGCTGGGCTGCATTGTCAAATGATGGGGTCCGGGCGGTCGAAAGTAGTATCAAAAGGTTTTAATTATTCAAATCAAGCAAGAATATTAGAGCAATGCGACAAGAACAAAAAATGCCTAGTAGTTCAATTAATTTCTTTTACAAAGCACAAAACTTACATCATCGAACGTACAAGGTAACAAGAAGAAAAGAAAATACATGGAGCAATGACCAGATAGCATTCATTCAAACAGGTTCGGGAAAGACATGCAGATAGGAAGTCAAAACGCTGCTGTCTCCTCAGGGACTATCTCCTTGCTGATTGTCCCATTTTGGAGGCTCGAGACACGCATCACTTCTCATGCTCGAGGAGATGAATGGAAAGCCATCCGTTAAAAGCGAGCAAGACCCAAAAGACCGCGCCTTGCGGAGGCCCCCCTCCCGGAAATCTTCTTGAGACCATTCGTAGCCGATGAAATTGAGTGAGACCCGAACGATGATGGCTTGTCCCGAGTAAACTCCAGAAGCACCTCCTCCAGCACATTCGGAGGCAACCCCGCTAGAGGAAACTAAAAGTGGCGGCACTTGCCCTAGCGCCGAGAGCAAGCTGGAGGGTTGGAGCGCCTGCCCTTCAAGATTCCTCTAGTGTTGGACAACCGAATGCCTACAAGAGGAGGAAGATAACGGTGACCTTGTGATTGGACCACCCTTGTTTCAGTAAGAGAACAACTCAAGTAGGGAAATTGCGGTAGACTGTAAATACTTTTTTGAATTTCTCAAAGCTCCATTCGATCTTGGCTGATGGCAATAACGCAGACTCCATGCCCACTCTGGTCTCTCGCATCGTTTAGTCGATAGAGGAGTGGTTGATGAAGTGAAACGCAGCAAGCCCTCCACTTTCAGCCTAAAAAATATATCAATGAGCTATTATTGTATGGAATTGCACTTGCTAGCACCATCCATAGTGAATCACTAGGTCTGAAAAATCGCGCCCAAATCATTCCAAATAGAGTATCGAATCGCTGAGTACTCGCGTAGAAGGACGTTGAACACCTTAAAAAGAAACGCTTGAAGGCGACCCCTGCTGGAAACGTCCCATCATTGGGAAATACCAGGAAACAGTGAAGCTCAACTACCTGGCATAGTGGGCTAGTGATGGGTCCTCTAGTGCTGTGGGCCGACCTAGCACTAGGCTCATCTGTCAATGTGCTAGGGAGATTGAGGCCCAGCGAGATCCAGCAAGACGCGAGGCCCAGGGGGCACCACGACTGACCTAGTCAAGGCCGATGAGTAGACAAAGACAAGCATCAAGTAGGCTCGACAGACAACCCAGGTTGACTGGCCAATTGTGGCACAGGGAGCCTGGCGATCGATAGTTTGGTCGTAACAGCATGTGCATGCAGGCGATACCTGCAGCCACTGGCGGGACAGTCTGGCTGATGTCTGATGAGGATCACCCCCTCCAAAATGACAACTAACATCGGCTGCCTCCACAATCACGGAGACAATCTGGCGAATCTTGGTAGGACAATTGTCGACAACTTTGGTGCCAAAGCCACCCCAACACCAACATTGAAAATACCCTTCATCCCTTCTGGTAAAGGGAGAGGACAATTTAGGTCACTTCTAGCCTAGACAGAATGATCATTGCTCTCCATTGACCAAACAAAACAAGGAGCTCTCTCTCTCTAAAAAAGCCTTTCCCTGCTGATTGCATCCATCGGAGCCAAGTCCTCTGACACCACTTGTAAGCCTCTCTCCGTCGAGCGCAACTTTGGAGCCATACCCTCCGTCATCATTCATAAGCCGCTCCCCATTGAGCGCAATCGCCGGAGCCAAGGCCTCCGTCATCACTTTCATTCGCCTCACCCGTGTATCATTGGACCTTGTATCCTCCAATTTTCTTTTTCCTTAGAAAGATTTCTAACTTGAGTATCAAAGGATAAATCGAGAAGTGAGTTCTGTCAATTTTTTGACTTCTTATTTGTTCGTTATGTTGTGTAGGACCCAAATTATTAAAGACGGAGACCAAACCTGCCTAAGCTCGACACACCGTGGAAGAGTAGGAGGCTCCCTAATACGTACAATAATCCGGATTCAGAATTGTAACATATTCATAAGACCTCACAATATAAATACAATACCTACTCCAAAATGTATAATTTCCTCCCCAATTATTTAATGCAAGATCTAAATAAAATTTATAATATGGCAATTAGTAATGATAATCATAAAATATTGATAAGTATGTAAAATTAATTCAAATTCCCCAATCAAGGCTATAAATCTCTATAATTGCTCCAGGATAGTCATCCAAACTTGCTACTTTGAAATGAAAGAAAGTAAGAGTATGCCGAAACTTAGCAAGTAATCCATAATCAATTGAATGGCAACAATATTAATGATAAGTGAATCATTTGAATTTATTAAAAGAAAAATAACACAAGCTATCTAAAAGTCAAGATGAGGATACACCAAAATACAACAAAAATAGAATATCCATGTTTTCAAACTATATTTCTCTGCCATTGGCCAATGTACTTGTATCTTTCCATTGGAGGGGACTGACATCATATACCACTGCCCGTATATAATTGTAGCTGGACATGTGTCAACTCAATTGATAAATAACCGTCTTCCACTAGGAATATGCAATGTCTTGAATGGAAACATCATGATCCTTGAAACACACTTGGAGTGAACTAGGCTTTGTACAATGTAGACAACACCAGGGACCCTTGGGTTTCAAATTCTTGGATTCGCTAGTGTCTTTTCAAATCGTTTGTAACCGATCCATGTCAACAATAAATAAGGGACAAATAAAGCGTAGAGCAACATGTTCAATGACACCTTAAAGTGTCCAAGGGAATGCTAGAAGCACGAAAATCTAATGACACTTTAACATGTCCAAAGGGACGATCAATGGCTTGAAATTCTAATAAAAAGAAAGGTTTAACGAGGAAAATGATCTCACTATTATTCAAAATATCACGTGTCTTCCAAGTTTGACTCTTACATTCAGACCTTAACGTTAAAAAGACATGATTATGCTGTTAAATCAATCCAACCACATAGGCAATGAGATTCACTTCGCAGCAATCTCTTCCCACATTTTCCTTCGATTGATCGTCTTCAAATCCTTTGAATGGAAATTTCTCATTTCCATAAACTACATAAGAGCGTCTAACACGTGCTCTTTGTGGACTGATCTAATCCTCGCCATCAGACCCAATTCTAGAAAGTGATAGTCGTTCACTTTTCTCTCTCTCTAGCGTGGTTCTAAATTTACGTATACATAAACTTTAAGAACTTTGGCCAATCACCAGAGCCAGAAAAATGCATCCTCCTCCTCCCATTACAAATCTAAAAACCTTTTTGTCTCAACGTTGATTGGAATTTGGCAGTCAAATTTGACAAATTCTTACAAATGTAAAAGGAATCTTAGGAATTGTTGGGAGAATCATGCCAAGTAAATCTAAACGTGCTTCATTTCATCCTTTAACTTATTGGAAGGTTTTCCCTTGCCCCTTATTTTTTTGTTCATTTATATTTGACTGTAATTTGATGGGTTGATGTCATTGTAAGGAGATGAAGTGCAGCACAGTCTACACAATGGTATGGTTTCAGACCCATCTTCGCCATTCACTTTCTCTGTTTGGATTGTAGCTGTTTTAGAATGTTCATCACCAACTGGTACATACTTTTATTTGCTACCTTATAATTTTCATTACTTGGGCAATCAGTGGTGTTCTTTTAGTGGTTTCACCAACTAGATATGTGGCGTTTGATTATTCAATTTTTGAAAATGAGCAAGTCTAATTTATGAATTTCTTATTCTACTGTGAAATATTTGGCTAACAGTTTGTATTTTATAAGATCATGTTTTGCCTAATTATTGCTTGTTATATTGATTATTTCCATGAGTTTAATGTTCAATATACTTTTCTCAGTTGTTGATTTATAGTTTTGTTCACTACTGATGATTGCTTCTGATGGAGAGTTCTGTTCGAATTACATATTCCCGGTCTTATCATTTTTTTTGCATATGTATATTTTCTCTTCTTTTTGAATTAGCGAAGGTATTGTGTGCACTGTGGGTCATTTAATATGGGGTACAAATCCAACTTTTTGAATTATAGAGATACATAATTTCTCAAATTATATGGCTAATTAACCCTTTTTTTCTATTCCATCCTTGCTTCTTGGCTGTAACAATTTTCTGTTAATACTGGATCTGCTTGAGTTTTATTGTTGCCTTCTTATTTCTCACTTTTGTACTACCAAATGCAAAAATAGTTGCTATATATTGCATCAAATTAGGTTAAGGGCCTCACGATTGTTAATGAATATCATATGTTTAGTAGGTGGATCACTGAACCATGAAAGAACTGCAGTCAACTGTTTAATGTAAACCATGTTGGCCGGAGGGCAAGGTAACCTTTGAGAACATCAATGTTGTTCTTCATTGCTATATATTAATTTAAGGATCATCACAACAACTATTGCTCTAATTGAGTTCTCTTGCTCTATATTTTATCTCATTGCCTAAATATGTCATTTTGTTGCTTAGAAGATCCCCACGGGTTTTGACTTAAATCTGTTGAAATGTTTAGAAGAAGCTTAAATGGAGATTATTTTGATGAAGTTGTAGATGTGATTAACTTTTCTATTCATGCGTGTTGCATGTCTTTCCAGTTCATTTTTGTTGTAAATTCTTGCCAAAATTTTGAGTGAAAGTCATATTCCATATCAACTATCAAGATGAATTTTGTAAAATACGGTTTGCTACAAATGAGGGCTTCCAAAATTCATTTTATATAACATTTCTCTTTACTCACTTGTTACTTTTTTTCAGTTGTGGGTGGGTTCCATCAGTTAGCCACAATGATGTTTCAGCTATAACCAGACTAACATTAAAATCTTGACAGGTAATGTGGGTAGGATTTTATCATTAATCCCTTGAAACGATTAAAGAGATCTTACTAGCTTAGCTATTTGATTTTCTGTTCTCAAATATTTAAGTTGTTTTATTTTGTTTTATATCATACTTGTGATAGATACTAGAGCTCAAATTGTTATTGGAATAATATTGTAGAAGCTGATATGTTGAAGCTCGTTGCAAAGGGCTGTAAATTGACATTTATGAGATTTCCTTCATTTTGTGCTATTTTGTAGACCTTTCTCCTTTACTTTTTTCAAATTTTTTGAAATATTGTATTCCTTATTTGATGTCCTTAGGGAATTATTGGTATGGATTTTTGAAAAAAAAGTATAAATTAAATTTTTCTGTAAAAACCTTCTAGAAAAGTAATATAAATTCTATATGAATTACTTTTGATCTTCTTAACAAGTTTGAAAGAGATTTTTTCAAAAAGCACCCTAAAATCGCTTTTGGAAGAAGCTAAAATCTATATGATATAATCCCAAGGCACGTTTTTGGTCTAATGATATTTTGAGGTATAAAAACAGCTACTTTAGGTGGATATGGTTTGATATGAGTTATAAGGTTCTCAGTAGTGGAAAAGTTTCTGGAGAAGGGTTTTAATGAGGATTTGGCTTTCTTCTTCATGGCTTTAATACCTTATTCTTGTCGTAAGGCTAACTGGAAAGCATGATCTAAAGAAGATGGATTTAACAATTTGACCATGTACCTAAGTTCATCTTTAAGGTCACTGAGGAAGCTAGAAACAAAAATATGCATTGGATAGGCTGTGATTTTGCTGTAAAATCAAACCTCTTAACTCTTCAAATTTGTCTTGGTAAAATTTTATTGGAGAAGCTTGTTGTCACTTGTTAAATTCTTCCAAAATGTCTTCAAAGGCCTTCTCAATGAAACAAGTATACAAGTTATTAGTGAAGATTTTTTGAGATTTATGGATCGTGGTAGTGGAATAGCCTTGAAACTAAATTGCTGCTCTACCCTCAAGGGAGAAAAATGCAATATTAATTTTTTGATGAGGAGGAATTTGGTAGAATGGAAAATATTTCTTGGCAACGAAACATCCATGATCTAGTGTTAGGGATCAGAAGAAGGAAAATCAAGCTTTGGTTGATGGAAAGGAGGATATCTACTGGTAATCTCCATTGGAGGAATTGCTTAAGGAGCTGGAATCCATATAGGTGGAGAAGTGGACATTACCTGTTGAGGTGAATTGGACAATTGTTGACTATTAGGTTGAAGTTGGTTTATGAGCATCAATTGCTTGATTTCAGCCATGAAGGCTTCCATCTTGTTATCCATCTCAGTGAATCTGTCCTCCAAGGCCTCTTGTTGCAGTAGTGCTTTTTTTTTGTTATTCTTGAAATGTCAACTGAATTCGTTTGAGTTGATCATCTACGGATTGTTTCTTCAAAGTCAAGGCAGCAGAATTATGGTATGCGATGAAAGAAGAACCAAATTTGATACCAATTTGTAACGAAGAACTTATGATTCTTGTTAGAAAGATCAATCTAAGAAAGGGGAGTCAGGAAAAGGAAGAATTGAGGGAGAAATTTAGAATGTGTAAGGCAAAAGAAGAAGAGACAAATGGCTACTGATTTGATTAAAAAGATGCAATCAGGAAATCACTGCATACTAAGCATTCAATCTCCCTACAATTTGTTTCTACACTTCTTTTATTTGGTTATTTGCTACAACAAAACTAAAGTCTGTCACATTTCTGCTACTGATTAACCATCATGGTAACTGCATTGCTGATTTCCTTGAGTCATATGCTGCTGATTTGTTTTGTTCCTGATTTGTTGCCAAATGAGCTGACACAAGTTGCTTATCCCGAATCAACCAACTTGTGGATGCTTCTTCGAACACCAACTCCTAAGTTTCGTCAATGCATATTTAGGATACAATCAGATCCAAATGGACCCATGCAATAAGGAGCACAGTGCCTTCATAGCTGATCAAGGTTTTTAATGCTACAAGGTCATAGCATTCGTTCTCAAGAATTCGGGGGTGACCTATTAGTGATTCATCAACAAGATATTCATGGAGTAGTTAGGCTAGAACTTGAAAGTGTACATCGACGACGTGCTAGTGAAAAGCATGCTCCAGGAAGATCATGTGTAGGACCGAACAGAGACATTCCGAACATTGAGATATCATGGTATGAGGCACAACCCAATCAACTGCATGTTCTTGGTGATATTCATGGAGTTCCTTAGGTTTTTCATCTTCCACCATGGCTTAGAGGTGAATCTCGATAAGATTAAGGTTATCCTTCACATGAAAGCACTCAACACAATCCTAAATGTCTGGAAACTTACTGAAAGGATTACCTCCCCGTCCAAATTCATGTTGAAATCTGTAGAAAAGTACTTACCATTTTTTCAAGCCTTAACAGGCTTGAAACAAGAGGGGGCTAGGAAGGATCTAAAGGTGTCAATAAGTGTTTTGAAGAGTTGAATCACTACCTCAACTCCCCAACCTTATTGACTTGGCCAATCCTAGGTGAAGTTGTGTACATGCATTTAGCCATTCGATATATAGCCCTCAACACATCCCTGCTTAGGGAAGACAAAGGTGTTTCAAAATCTATTTGCGGTGTTAGCAAAGTGATATAGAATTTAGAGACTTGATGCACTATTGTAGTGAAGGTCACACTGGCGCTAATCTTTCATGCAAGAAAGCCAAGGCTATACTTACAATCATATAGAATTATCATGCTAACTGATCAATCTTTGAGGAAGATTTTGCAAAATCTAGAGGTCTTGGGAAGATTCAGGGAAAGGGCAATCAAATTTGACGAATTCAACATCTAAACCTAACCTAGGCCAATTCTTCTTTAGGCCAATTGTCAAACCCTAAGACCAAGTCATATCATTCCCACTTTATAAATCTAAGGATAATTTATACAATTATAAACTTGAAAATACCAACAATTAAACATATAACATGAATTATACACAATGTGTTAAATATATCAAAATTTCAATTGTGACCCTTAACAAGCCCTATGGTTAGGTGTATCTAAGAATTCAAATACATATATTTATACTATTAATTATAATATGATAAATCTAAAAAACAATATTCACGTTTTTGAAAATTTGTGCCAAAATGACCGTTTTATTCCTCATCTCAAGACATGGCTAGGGGCATTTTGGTAATATGCTTATCATCATATTTTCTCTTCTTAACATGATATTATACATGTTTGTAACATCAAAAATTAGAAATTATTAACCTACCATCTAATATTACGGTGATTAGTGAATTAACATAATAATCATTGTTTAATTTATTTAATCATAAAATTTGAAAATATAACTCTAAGGAACCATGATAGTTGAGAAAATACATAGATCTATTCAAGTTATGGAGGGATATACAAACTCCTATGAGTCTCTTGAATTTTTCTCATAAAAATTTCAAGATCTTTTCACAAATAGACATGATTGACATATTTTGCACCATAATCCATCATTAATTTTGTATACTCAATTCATTATCATTCCTTATTCTATATGGCCTAATCATTAAGCAATATTCCTCTGTTTTATCGTATAAAGAAAGGATTGTCTCCCATAATTCTTGTAAAACATGGGTGGATTTAGATCTTTAAGGAAGGAATGTATATACTTTGATAATTAGAACTCCTTTATTATGTTCATTTTCCTTTCTGCTTTGGCCTTTAGAGATTTCTCCTCCTCTCAACTTTTCCTAACAAAGTAATTCCAATTTCAACCCATAGTAGCTATTAATAATCTTAATGGAATGTATCTAGTTTAAGATTTATCCATGTACACAACCTTTGGTGCAGGGAAGGGAGGAAATAGAGGAGGGAAATGAGAATAGAAAGAAGAGAAACAGAGGGAGAATAGAAATTAGAGAGAGGAGTAGAGATTAGAAAGAGTGGAGATTAAGAGGGAGAGGAAAAAAAACACAATCACTTAATATTTTATTCAATTTATTAAGCATGCCACCCATATTAGCTATTAATAATCTTAATGGAAGGTATTTAGCTTAAGATTTATCCATGTACACAACCTTTAGTGCATGGAAGGAAGTAGGAGAGGAGAAGGAGAACAGAAAGGAGAGACAGAGGGAGAATAGATATCAGAAAGAGGGGTAGAGATCAAAAAGAGATAAGACCAAGAGGGAGAGGAAAATAAAAGTACAATAACTTAATATTTTATTCAATTTATTAAGCATGTCTTAAATAATAGAGTTTATAATCTTTATATAAAAAAATCATAATCTTAGGATAATTTAAAAATAAATATAATTTTATAACTAAATATGATATAAATTTCTAAAATAGAAAAATAAAATTAAATAAAATATTTACTTATAAAATAAAATCAAATTTTATTAATTTAAAAATAAAATTAAATAAAAATAAAATTAAATCTCTTCTAATTTAAAAATAAAATAAAATATTTTCTAATTGAAAATAAAATCAAATCTCTTCATTCATAATATCCGAAAATTATAAGTTAAATCATAGGACTTGAAAAGCCGCTTCCATAAGTTGCTCTAAATACCAACAATACAAGACCTTTCAAATCACATGTAAGGAAAAACATCCATTTTAAAATCAGAGTATTTGAAAATAATAACTCAACCAAACTACTAAAAAGAAAATTGTAATCAACTCAAATGCTATCACAATGTGTAATATCCTGAATTTCTATTTGATTTATTTTCCATTTGAAAAGGGCGAGCATGCAGTGGTAGAAAACAGGGGGAAAAGAAAAGGGGAGAGAGGAGAAGTAGGGAAAAAAAGAATGAAGAAGAAAGGGAGGAGGTGGTGAGGTAGGGGAGTGCGGGGGAAGAAGAGGAGGAGGAGAAAGGAAAAAAGGGGGGAGAGAGAGTGGAGGGGAAGAAATAAAGGGAAGAGGCGCGAGAGGGAGAAGGAACGCACGGTAGGAGAGAGAATGAAGAGAGAGGAGGTGCCGTTCGGGTTATTTGGAGTATCATTTTATCAGATTTACTTAGTATGAGGTCGATACAACTATTTGAAAGCCTTATCCTTAGTCTATTTCAACATCTGATGTATTTTGATTATTGTTTAAAAATTTCGCTAACATGTATTTATTTTTATACACGATATCTATTTATTCTATACATGTACATATAATTTACCGGTAGATTGAAAAGTTTTTGTTTGGATTTTGTGATTTTGGACGGTTTTATTATTTAATGGAAGCCTGAAAAATATCTGGACTATATATGTTCGTGTATCAGTATGTTTTTTCGAAAAGGGGCATAAACCAGGCTGTATATATGAGATTGCTAGCTTGTGGGACCATGATGGTTTGAGGCCCTGATGGGTCGATATATAGGTGGGACCATGATGGTCTGAGGATCTGATGGGTTGATATGTGATCCGATAGATAACGATGATAAGATGGTTGAGAGTTACAAGTCTAAACTGTAATTGATAATGATAATAAGATGAAATGGCCTAAAGTAGTCAGTCTAAAATGAGTCGTTATGAGATGTAGATCTGGCTTGTGGTTTGCATTCCTTATGAGTGTGGAGTCAGTTGTGGTTTATGCGACATGGTATTAGATCACGATTGGTTATGGGTATATTTCAATGGGACGGTGCGATTTGATATACGATTTATTATGTGACTTTACCCTTGCTTTGATATATATATATACATGTGTGTTGATTTATATATGTACATGATGATACCCGCTAAGCTTTAAACTTAGGTTTTCTATTTTATCCATTCAGAATAGAGAGTTTGGATATATCACTGGAGTCGGACGAGATTTATTGTGGCATCTTATATTTGATGAGTATTATATCTGTTCTGTTATTGTTGGATCTGTTCGGACTATGTATTGGGGTTGTGTTTTTGTTATTCGGTCTGGCAGGATGTGACCTTGGATATGTATTTAGCGGTTGAATCAGTATATTTGATGGTTGTATATTTGTATACGGATATAAATTGTCTCTTCCTAACGACTTTTTGGAGTAGGTCATTATTATATTGTTTGGACAGTTGTCCGATTAGGTCATGTAATAGGTTTGGGTCTAATTATTATTATTATTATTTTGAATATCAAAATTTTTATTGTCTGTCTATTTATATCGTAGTCGGTTTAGAATTTAATTAATTATTAAATTTCTTGGTTCTGATTTGTGACACTATACACCATCATTGATTGGTTATAACAATAATCCAAAATAAATCGAAACTAATAGTATAAACTACTATTCTTTCAGAATAATAATATATTAAATTGAATCTGTAATCTTAAATCTATCCTCGAAGAGCCATTTCTTCAAATCGAACCATTTGTACTTAGGCATCAAGTACTCTAATTTGAAAGGTTAGCAAAATAAAAATAAGTGTGAATTAATTGTTTAATAAGACATATATTTTTCATATAAGAACAGATACATATGCATATATATATTTTTATGTTTATATTTATTGAAGGGAGCATCAAGTATAATCCAAAACTGACATGATCATGCCCTCTAATGCGACATGCTCAATACCCAAAAAATCGATAACATTATTTTATGAACTTATCATGTATCTCTAAAACTGATAATCAATTTTGACATTTTGTATAATTATCTGAAATATGCTTAAAGCATGTAAAGATATAGGGGACTACGGATTTGTGATGATCTTACTAACAAATGGTGAATATCGAAACTTGTGTTATAATTACTTCTACATAATAAAAAATTATATATTACTATTTAAGACTTGTACGTGACCTATCTACATACAATTCTATAAATAGGGCCAAACATCACTTTTATGGTTAGCAAATAATAGGTGCGATTTTTAATTTATTAATAATATATTAGGATATTTTAAATATATTTTGTCAATTCTCTATGATAGTTCATATATAATTGAAACAAAAATTTTACTTAAATATGAATATATTATTAAATTTTTTCATATTAGAAAAAATACACCTATTATTAAACTTATATAGAGTTTCTTTTCATATTTTCTTCAAATATGTGACATGCATTGAAATTATAACATGCTGAAATTTTAAGTTGATGCTAAAGATATGTAGAAATTATAATTTCAGAAAATGTAGGAATTTAATATATTTAGTATAATTTTACCAATTTATTTCAAGTAAAGAACATGCATGAACAATTTTATGATAATCTAAGATATGTAGAAACACATAAATAAATATTTAAGACATACAAGTATAATATTACAGGAATTCAACACTTTAATATAATGTGCATTGATTTAAGATATATATTTCTTAAACATTGTATAATATTGGAGTGAGATCACATGTATGCAAGATACAAATACTTTATTTATAAAAATAATATGTATAAGTATTTAAAATAATAAATACTCGATGAGTAAAAATGATTAGTAATAAAGGAAAGATGATTTGAATGCACTTGCTTTATACTTGAATTTAGCATAGATTTCTTGAATTTCTTTTATTATTTTTCTTCTTCAGCTTTCTCTTTCTTTCTCTCATTCTCACTCTTTCTCTCTTATCTTACTCTTTTTCAAGAATCGTGTGAAAAATAAATGAAAATTAGTCAAGGGGTTTTATATAAAAAATTAAAGTATGTGCATCTATTAGGTGAAAATCAAGTGCCAATATATAATACGTATAATATATGAATGTCTCTTAAGCGTGTTTTAGGGGTTAATATTCTGTCCCAAATATGCACTTGTGTCCTTCAAGTACACATTAGGCTTGGACTAATTTACCAAAAATATGCATGGGTTCTGCAGAGATGTTATTCAAGCGTTACTTTATTGTCCAAACTAAGTATATACGTGGGTCAAACATTCGTCAAATATCATTTGATAAAACTTATTTCAATTAGAAAATTAATTTGCCTCAATTTTAATTGATTTCGATGCCTTTTATTAATTTAATTTAATTAATCATCATTAATAAGATAATTAGGAATCCGTAGTTTGTAGAAACAATCATTAAGGTAGTTTCAGGGTATCTAAAGGATGAAACGATTGGCTAGCATCTACACCTGTTGGATGAAGCATGAGATGTAGCCAACCTTCAAACAAGGGCATATTAGTAGAGGTTAGCTTGTTATAACAGCAAAAAGGTAAGAGAAACACCTTACAGCATATATGATTTGGGGTGAAGGTGGTCATCAAGGCAGAAATGAGATTACTAACGCTTGGGATACCTAATTGACAAAATGATGTGGCAGCACCTAGACCTACTAGAGGAAGCATAGGATGTAGCTTTCCTCCCAACTATGGAATGCCAACAAAGGTTGGCTTGTTACTACAAGGCGCAAACCTCTAAGTAGTGGATCTAGCATTAGGGAGTATCTATTCTACTGAAAATGTGATAATGTAGAATAAGTTATTCAAAACATGGAAATGACTGTTCATAGTAACCGCAACTCAGTCCGAAATAATAATATTGAGGATCTAGAACTCTTTACACTTGAATAAGTATTTCCAGTAAGGTAAACGATTAGTGTCCTCAAGAGTTGAAATGGTCATCCCCCATAACTGAATTGCACATTTATATATGCATGTTCGTGATGCATATAGTTATGCATTTGATAAGATATCACCAAGTCATAGTATGATAAAAATACATGTTTGACTACCACATTCATGGTGACATTCTGTGAAGCATATCGAGTTAAACAACCAGAATGCCATGATAGCCTAAGAGGACCTAAATATCTATGTTAAATCATCACTTTTGTGTGATTATTTGTTTCAAGCAATATAATATATATGCATTAACAATTAGATTGATCCCAAGTTGTTAGCCTTAAAGTCCCTGTAAATGGATCAAGCCCATGTAGGCCACATTCCAGTGGCCCAATAACACTCCCCCATTGCTCCTGGGTCGAGCCAAAACAAACTAACAAAGGTCCTATAAGGAGTTAAGCAAAATGAGGCACCCATAGATGCCCACAAGAAGCAACCTTAAGTGTCCAAACCAAGGCACCGATAATTGCATGAGAACCTCAGGAAAGGTTAAGAAACTTTAACACAACTGAACCCTTTTGGTCAGTAAGCCACGAAAAATAATAGCGGTTAAGGAGTCTCAAGTAGGCATAGTCCGAATTTTAAATATAACCAAGATACATTATGAGGACTAAGAAAAACTGCCTAGCCCATGTAATAAAATGAGGGAATTCTATTATTTAATTCGGTGCTTTTCAAGGAATTCTAAGGGGGATTGGGAGTTTCATGGAGGAGGAAAAACATGTAGGAAAATTGAAAGGAAAACAAGAAGAATACTCAAGATCCAGTGCACTTGCATCCTAAGAGGCAAATCAGACTTTTGCAATATCATTCATTCGGATCGGTGTACAGTTATGCTGATACATGCTCTTACACTGATCCTGAAGAGAAAAACAGAATTAACAGTTCTACTAACTATTTTAACAACTTGTGGTGCATTAATTACTAGGGCTAACTACTTCTATCTATAACTGCCTTAACTCGATTGTAATCCTCAACTGCTGCTCAATTGCTAATAGAGTATAATTGTTTGGTTTCTGAATTCTGTTAACAACTTCTTGCTGATGTATCACATAGTGGTTGCTATTGATGCTTTTTTTACTGTTCGGTTTTTTGCTTCTTCATATTGCATTTACCTATGATGTACTCGTATTTCTTGCGTATTTAGCTAGATCAGCCCGTACAACTGTCTTCTTTTTCCCCCGTTATATTTGTTGTTCCTCTATTATATGGTAGCCCACTACGACACCTCGTGAAGATTGAGCCAAGAGCTAGCAATATGGGAAAGGGTGAGGATGCCCTGCATCAAAAGTGCACAAGAGCAAAGTGATGCAGTTGAAGCTCGCAAGAACCACCTAAGGCACTCCAGATATGGGCCTCATGGGCACGTCACAGAGTTGACAAAAGTAAAAAGTCATCTCTAGCTACCAGATAAAAGAACAAGCAAAGTATGGAGAAGCAAAATGGTAATCAAAATGGAACAGTCATCTTCATTAATTTGTGCATCTGTACAAATATTACAAGCTTTACAAGTGTTACAGAGTCCGAGGAGAAAAATTGTCTTTGTGATGCTGAGTCCAAAGACGCCTCCCAAAAGCATTGGGATATTTGATATCGATATTTTTTGACCTGGTGGAGAACATCCTTTGCCACCCACACTAGGCAATAGATAAACTAACGATCTTAGAATCCTGTACCGATTACAGAGGTAGTCGATGTTGGCCAATGTAAAAATTGACTTGATATCCTTGGCCCGTGAGCCATTGAAAAATGTTGAGAAAACTTGAAGAAAAGGAAGAAGGTAAAGGAAATTCTTAGAAAAGAAAGGGCAATGGAGTTTCAAAAGAAGTGTGGAAATGAAAGATTATGAACGACTTATACTAAGTCCATTGGAGCTAAAACGACACCACAAAAAGGAAGTTTGAAAAGATACGTCTTATCATGGCAGCAATATGTGTCTGCACCCTATAGGCTGTGCGGCATGTCAATCATTCGAAATTAATAATGATGATTGATACAACTTCGAGAATAGCACGGGACTTTAAGAAACTCACATTTAATATTACTGCTAGTGGTACAAATGAAGTTTAACGGACTAGGAGTCCTTGTCTGGACATCTAAGGACGCTCGTCGAATTAAGAATCCTAGTCCAGCCAGCCAATGATGTCCTTTGGACATCATATCGGAAGGCTGAATTTTAAGCCTTTTTGCATGGGGGACTAATTATGTGTATAGTTGTCACCGGTCCAAGAGGAAGATTTGTCAAGGAGTCAGCCCATAATTAAATAAAGTTCTAGTTGGCCCATATAACCCAAAGTGGTAAATGAGCCCGTCAGTTTTATCCGAACAATTTACTACCTGTACTATGATAACACCAACTCTAACCGATCAGAATAAACAACTTCCTTCCTTATATGGATAGCTTAACGGACTTAGTTGCCAGTTTAGAACCTTTGGTCAAATGGCGTGCTCTTATCCATCCAAACGGTTCCATGGGTAGAAAGATCAATTGCCTATTAAATCTATATATATCTTTCATTTCTAATAGGAAGGGAGGAAAGATAACTAATAATCCTAAAACTTACAATGGACAAATCTAAGACGTTTCAAACACATTTTTCTCTCTCTCTCTTAAAAACGTTTTCTACTAAATGCTCCTTTCAATAATATATTAGATAATCATTAGCATTTTCAATTTATATCCTCTTTTTTATTTCTAAAAAGGAAGATGATTGATTTGAATATTAAATAAATAAATTGAAAAGTGAGTCTATCAATTATTTGATCGTTTATTTATTATATCGCACAAGTTCCAAATTCAAAACATACGAAAATTAGGCCATTTTCTAATCATTTAAACCAAGAAAATTTAAGACCCGTTCACATTACTATAAAAGTGCTATTATATCATAACTATAGTAAATTTTATTTTTAATTTTTTAATCTTGAGATGATATATTTTTATTTATAAAATTGTAGATACAATTGAGGAGGTGAATATAATGTATCTCTATTATTTAAATAACTATATACATACAAAGCTATGTTTAAAATATACATTTATTGAATTTATTAATTATTATTTATATAATAACCGAATAATTAAAAGCTTATAGTAAATTTTATTTTTAACGGTTTTTTAGGAAAAATCTTGAAACTAGATGTTAATAAATATTTTATTTATGGAAAAACCGGATGTGACTTATCCAGGAGAAGTATAATTGTAGATGCAATTGAGAGGTGAACATAATGTATCTCTATTATTTAAAAAAAGAACAAAATAATATCTTTACATACAAAGCTATGAGGCGTCGGAGTCTTTCTGGGGATTTAAAATATACATTTATTGAATTTATTAATTATTATGATATATGATGTTTGCATATATCTAATGAGCATAAATATTATATTATGAGGTGATAGGTTAATTTATATGTAATTTTTATTTTTCTTAAATAGAAGATGTTTATGTAGGTTTTTTGGGATGACAATTTTAATAATTAAGTCACGACATTGTTATATTATCCCAAAAAATATGAAAGGCTCAAACGATAAGACTGGAATTCTGCTGCCGGCAAAATAAAAGGCAGCGGGGGGGCATTTCAGGAATTTTGTGGAAAGCCTTAAACCCTAGCAAATGAGGCGACGAAACCGAAGGGTTTTGCTGCTCTCCCGGCGATTGATGCTTCAGTGAAGATCTGAAATGGCGAAGCGTCTGGTGCCATTGTTCAACCGGGTTTTGGTGGAGAAAATTGTGCCTCCATCGAAGACCCACGCTGGAATTCTACTCCCAGAGAATACCACCAAGGTAGTCTTCGATTTCATCCCTCTCGTTGTCACTCTTCCTTGCGCTTGTATTCGCATTTAATTAAGAATTTTCATCTACTTCTCTCTGAACTCAGTCCTAGATTTTTTCCTCTGTTTGATTCGAATCCATCATTGTAGGTCATATAAATTGAGTTGGGTTGATGCCCATTCTTTCTGAATAAAGTGGGTTTTTTCATTTTTTCACTTAATCATATGGAGTTTAAAAGACCATACCGGTGGATAATCGATTTAGTTTATTTCATTTAGCTGCTCGAATTGCGTGCCGATTGTCATGTCGTTGCTGCAAATTTGTTACGGATAAGTTTGTTTGATATAAAGGGAATGGGTTACCGGTTCTCTTAGTCTGCTTTCCCATTTGTTTTGTTGTTTTTCGTTTTGTTTTTGTTTTTTCCTTTTGATTTGTGTTTGATGTGTATATATATATATAGTTGGAATATCGGGACAGCATATTCATGTTAGGTTACAGGAGCTTGTTGATGATTTAATGGATAAGTGAGAATCAAGATCTAGTGATAGAATTTAATGTATAATTCCCATGTGCAATGATTGTATTTTAACTTGTAAAGTACGTCATTCAGCCAAAGAAAATAAAACCATGTAACATAAGTTAATGACCTTTCGTAGAAAATGGGGATAGGGTTACGTAGTATTTTAACCTTACATTTGTATGAACATTGCGGGAACAGATGGATGGGAGTCCATTCTTCATGTTGCTTCCACTTCTATGGTTTTGTATGTTTGTATTATAAGATGAAAATAGGTTTACCATATGAAATATTACTCACATATAAATTGAATGTGGAAATAAATAAAGAACTGAAATATTAACCTCTTTTTGTTGATGATTTATATTGGTTGCTTAAATTATTGCAAATTTTTCATTGGTTTGAATATTTTAAACTTTCAATGTTCTTTAAGGATGGTTTAAAACTAGAATATTTAGTCTTAGTAACTCAAAACCCAGGTGCTTCCTTTATATATATTTTTCCATCAAAAATGTCATATGGTGGTTACTACTTTTCATGGTGAAAGTGGATAGTTAAGCAAGTAATGGGCATCCCAAAATTCAAGGAAAACTTTGGACCATACATTTGAAATTTTTGATTAGAAAATCAGAAGAAAAATTTGATATTCACCCACTCGGTTCATATGTCACTTAATATGATTTCTAAAACCCATCATTTCACATTCTTAAGAAACAAAATACATATATTATTGCAATGAGTTTTCTATTAATGGATATTATCTTCCATATGTTATAGTGCATTATATTTCTTAAAGCACTAACCAATATGTGGTAACAATACTTAATAAACTTTATATTTATTCTTGGTCCAACTAATGTGTATTTACTTTCTCAAAATAAATGAATTAATGTGTATATAAATTATGAAAAAAAATATCACAAATAAATAGAAATTTTATTAAAAATATCATTATTTATTCTATAAAAATCACATAATGAAACCTAATCCTATTTTGACCACATGATCATTGAATATTAATAGTGGCATGTATTTTGTCAAAGGGTCAGTGGTCATTAGTTTAGTGTTAAGGTATTCAATGACTACTTTCTCTTCTAATGCATTCTTTTACTGCTAAAGATTCCATATCAGTGTGTTTATTTTGACTACTATTTCATTTTTTTAGCCAATAAAATAGCTGTTAGAATTGTAACAATATATTCTTAATGACCTTGAGATGAAATCCACTACTCTAAGGTTAGATGTGAAACTCATCATCTATACACCGTATTTTGTAATTTCAAAACTCAGCCTTTATAGTAAAAGTAGCAGTCAGGGTTTACTTTACACTTCTCCAAGATGTAGCTTCTTCGGAAAATATAAACGCATATCAAGATATTGATTTGCATGAATCAACATATTCAGCCAATTCTGAATTTGAGTATCTAAGTACTTTCATATTATCAATTCGTTTATACATAATTATGTAATCCTTGGTGCCTTGAAGATATATCATCACGTTCTTAATAACTTTTCAGTTATCCATACCTGGATTACTCCAATATCTTTCTAATAATAAAAGGGATGTTAGGTTTTGTGCAAACTTGTGCATATGTCAGCTTCAAACAATGGAAGCATGTGGAATATTTTTCATTTGTTTCATTTTAAGCTTATTTTTCAAATTTTGGTTCAAATTAAACCTATTATCTTTTACAATGGGAGTTACACTTGCGAAACAATCATTTATTCGAAATCTCTCTAAAATACATCGTAATCTATCTCGAATCCTAATCTGAATGATGTAAGATGCAATGCCCATATCATTTATTTCAAATTTATTAGACAGAAATTGTTTTACCTTATACAGCAAATTCTTATTATTAAATGTAAGCAAAATATCATTCATATGTAAAATAAAGAAATAGATTTCACTTTCACCGACCTTATGGTATATATATTGATCTATAATATTCTTTTCAAAACCAAATGAAGAGATAATATTATTAAACTTTAAATACCACTAATGGGATGCTTGTTTTAATCTATACATGGACTACTTGAGCTTGTATACCAATTGCTCATCATTATTGAAGGAGAATCCTCTTGATTGTTTTATGTAACCGCCTCCTTTAAATCACCATTGAGTAAAGCTATTTTCTCATTCATTTATTATAATTTCATATCAAAATAGACAATTAATGTTAAAACTATATGAAGAGAATCTTTCTTAAAAATAGGAGAAACAGACTGTGTCTAATCGATTCCTTCATTTTGAGAAAATCCTCTAGCAACAAATCTCATTTTATATATTTTAATATTCTCAATGAATCTTTCTTTATTTTAAAAATACATTTGCACTCTATGGTTTTTGTTCCATCAGGAAACTCAACAAGATTTTAAACTATTGCATCTTATGGAATTTATCTCTTTCTCTATGGCATTATACTACAAATTGGATTCATTGTAACTCATGGCTTTTGAAAATGCTTCAAAATTGTTTTTGACTCTAATATTGTAGTTAGACTCTTATAGATAAATAATATAATCATTAGTAATTGTTGATTTTGTTACCCTAGTAAATTTTCTTAATGTTATACTAATATTTTCAAGAGGAATATGTTGTTTAACTGACCATTCAATTATGTCAAGTAAATTCTGAGTAACCTGATCTATTGGGATGGTATTAACAACCTGTGAAACCATATTGATTGGTTGTTTAATATTAAATTAAACTTGAAGGGCATTGTAAATAACAATACATCTAGCACTTGAAATGAAAACTTGAGAATTTGAATAATCTTTCTAAAAAAATATGTTTTTGAATCAACTGCTCATATTAAATAAGTCATTCTCAAGAAATTTTGTATTTTTTCATTCTACAATCTTAATGCCGTCAGATGGACATTATAGTTTATAACCCTTAAATATTTCAGTATATCCAATGAAAAACCCACTAATGGTCGTTGGTTTGGGCTTCTCTTTTATGGGTTGTAAATTCTTACTTCAGATGGACATCCCCATATGTGTGTATATCGCAAACTCGATTTTTAATTTTTCCAGAACTCAAAAAGAGTTTTTGGAATAACATTCGTTATAATACGGTTTAATATATATACTGCTATTTTAAGAATTTTAACCCACAATTATTTCAGAAGATTGGGACTAGCAAGCATACTTCGTACCACGTCTAACAATATTTGATTTCTTCTTTCTGTTACACTGTTCTAGTATGAGGAATCAGGTATAATGTATTATGAAACTATCCCATGCTCTCAAAGGCACTTTGCAAGAGGACTGTGTACTTGTCTATGCTCAGTATATTTACTATATTATTTTTCACCTTAAGCTGATATTATGATTTTAATCTACTTTTCATGTTGAATTCTGCTTAGCACATTTCTTTGTCTTATTGGTTTACTTATCTTTTTACAGTCCACATAAGTCTCAAAATCAGTAAAATTTAAAGTATTAAATATTTCTTTATTTACTAATCTGTTAAATTTTATCTATGGAAATTTGCCTAATCGCGATTACCACAATATGGAGAAATGATAACACATTAGTTAGCTTCAGCGCCAATATGCATAATATTATAAAAGGTATTATTTTGTAAATTGATGCAATAAAGTCCATCAGATAATGTACAATTCTTAATAATATAATACTTAAAAAATAAAGTAAAAGATATGTCTAAAAATATAATGGAATATCCAAACGGTATAAATCTTGAAATTAAAATCAAACTTCTAGAGGAACTTGGAATGAAAGCTCGTTTGTTAAATTTAAACCAAAACCGCTATTTGAAATTAAATTGCACATTTTGATTGATTCTATGTGTGAATGCATATTGTTTTTATAAAAGATGATCTGCTTACTTCTTACTGGCTTTCTTAGGTGTTGTAAACTTTGTAAGAAATTCAAAATATGGATTGTAGATATGTCATGACTTGAAATTTAGCAAGTCTAATTAATTATTATTCATAAAATTTAAATTCCCAAATAAATTTAATAAATAACGCTAAGTCTTAAAATTCAGGTTTGACAAACTAAATATATAGGGCCAAACAAATTAAAACCCGCATAGGACTTTATTGGACAATATTCTGAACAATATAAATACGACCTATTCTATAATTATTGTAAGGAAGGTTACAAATCAACCAAACTCATGATCAAAATATAACACAATATCCCAATTATTTTCGAAATATAATCATGGGCCTATACCTGCCCAACTCCAAAATTCAATCACACCAAATTCCAATTTAAACCATAACGGAGCTAAAGCTCACTAAATCGGACGAACAGTTGACAGATCATGTTCATACTTCAACAAATGGTCCAATATATGAATAAACGGGTCCAATAATCAGAGAGAGGGTTAAAGAACAAATATCAAAATCAAAAACCAAATATAAATTCAAGTCACTAATACAAAATTCAATCCGTCAAATCAAAACAAAATTCAATATCCAAATCTAATAAAATCCAATATCCAAATCTAATAAAATTCAATATCTAAATCCAATAAATCCAATATCCTAATCCAATATCCAAATCAAATCAAATTTAATATTCAAATCTAATAGCAGTCTCGTACTCAAAACAAATAATAAATCTAAACAAAAAAGAAAATTTAAAAATATTTGCCGAATCCAATAGGCAAATAATCAATTCAAAGTCCAATTCAAGTCTAAGTCCAAGGTTCAATCAGCTCACGATCTAGGATAGAATCCGATAGTCAGATGATTTAATAGTGTACGCAAAAAGCAGAGCAGCATCGCAACAAATAATCTAAATGTGCATATCAAAACATATATTTAAAATTAAATGTATGAGACATATCAAAACCTATCTTTGAGTAAAATCAGCTAATTTCAAATTCAAATCCAAAATCTAAGTTCGAATATCTAAATCTATGTAGAAATATAAAGAATACACCAAATCTAAATTCCAATTATTTAAAAACTAACCTAAGGAAAATGTTACTTTTGACCCGGTAACCTTAGGCCAAATTAAATGCAGGTAAAGCCAATATATTAGGCCACCTATGTATTCTATCTCCTATAAGTAAGGTTGCTCACTATATTTTGCCACATGGGATTTTGGGTGCATTTTCTTAAGTTGTCGGATATATTAGGACGTCCGAATATATTATAAAGTCTAATGAAATCATCCAAAGGAAAGGGTCACTACGTCTAAGCCTTTCCTGCCGGCAAAAAGGAATTTTTAATGACAAATATCTCTCTGTTAGGAGTTGACCAGATTATCCAATATTCAAATTCAAATATAGTGATCACAACACGGCCATGCATGTAAAAATGCATGGCCTAATGCAAGATTTCATACTCATTTTCATATATACATATTGATATAAATATATACAATATTCGGAAATTATCCATTTTTTCAGAAAATCAGAGATTCCACAAATATCAACAGAAATAGAATAAAACCCTCAAACAGCTGGTAAAATTGTCATGCATGCACATGGAAAATTAATAAGCTAATTAAAAGTGCATACACGAACTTAAAACCTTAAAATCAAAACAAAACATTATCAAATACGAAATTAGATGAAAGATAGGAGTAGAGGATACTTACCTCGATTTTATACTCCGCAGATCAAAAAAAGGATTCCCTGAAATACCTGAATCGCACTTTCTCTCTCCTGTCGGCGCATCCTTTCTCTCTCTTCACTTCACGCCGCCTTGCCACACGTGTTGCTACCTCCGCTACCTCCTACGGCCATCACCTATGCCTCCTACGGCCGTCGCCGACCTTTCTGGCGCACTTTCTTTCTCCTCGCTAACGCGCCGCTCCTTTGCCGCACCATCCACCAGCGCGCCGCCTCCTTCTCCCCTCCTATTTTCCTTCCCTTCCCTTCTTCCTCTCCTCCTCCTCGTGCGAAACCCTAGTCTTCCTTTCCCTTTTAATTCTTTTTTTTACACAATTATATATTTAAATAAATATATATGTATATATATCCAACCGGCACTCGGCACCTCTCGAGTGTTCTTTGGGCGACACACCGCAAATTTTGATTTTTTCTTCAAATTTTTATAATTTTTAATTAATTTTGTCACGTCCAAATTATCCAAAATTATAATTAATATTAAAATAATCCAAATGTGAATCCAAAATATTACAAAATATATGATCAATACATCATGTCACATAGTAACATTGATTATATTAGATTCATAATAAATAATTGAGATTAAATTGCCTTTTTTCTCAAATCAATTCTAAAATTTAATACAATCCTTTTTCATGTCTCCCTTTGTCTTACGAAAGAAGCACTTGGATTTTTAATGTCAAGCTATGGAGTTATCTTAGCTTTTCCTTCTGATTGGTTTAGACTTTATTTTTTTCTTATTTTGTTATAGATGCATTTTCATCTTATTTCGTCACAAGCCTTCCTTTCTTTTGAATACACATGATCATAAGTTTAATTGTCAATCATTTATCCTTACCAACCATTTATCAACCATTTATCCTAATGTGTTTTGTAAAAGATTTTAAAAGACCCATATTGCGGTAGAAAAGTGTTCAGAATATAATGTGTAAGGAAAGACTCGGACATATCAACTTAAGAGTTTTTAATTGAGTTATTATATCCCTTATTTGCATAATGTGTTCACGCACACTTCTAATGCTGATGGGCCTCAGGAAACTTAATAATTGGAGTGCTGGTAAGTGCTTTATCTAAAATTTTAAATTTCTCATTAGGAGCTTTCAATAAATTCTAGACGTTGTTATGCAGACCAACAAAATCACAAATACCAACATAGATCTAGGTTTTCATGAATATCAAATTGAGGCGATTAAATGACTTCCATTGTTCATAAAAAGAAACATTGGTTGGATTGCTGGTTTTGATGAGAGCGGCTGGTTTGTCTTTCAATGCTATATAATCAGTATCGATCCATCGAAAATGAAGAAGAATTCTATAATTTTAAACTTTATAGTTATCACCTTTTAATTTAGGAATATCACATCTTATATTAAAAAAATTTACAAATTGCATGACTTTACAGAATAAAATTTACATGATAAAATACAATAAATTGAGACTAGTAAACAAATAATATTTTTTACTAATGTAAAGTATATTTCATAAATTAAATTATATAAAAATTATTTATGGGCTAAATTTTTAATTCAAGTAAATTCATTTAAAAATCTTATAAAAAAAATTATCAAATTATATTTTAATTATTAATCCCTGTAGGAAAATTTAGAATAAAAAATAATGTGATATTTTACCCCAGTTAATCAATTTAATATGATAAAAAATTCATGTGGGATAAAATTTATTATATTAAATATGATTAATGACAATTAATGTATTTATACTGTATGTGATCATATATGTAATTTTATTAATTAAGGATAATATGGTTAATCCATAATTAATTTAAATTGTATTGAACACTAGACATTGATGAAATATATGCATAAAAATGTAATAAATATAATTAATGCACAATATGAACTAGTATTTCAACTCTAGCACAACGAATTGTTGTGGAAATAGTTGCCACGAGGGCTGGGGTTTGATTCTTGCTGCATGCGGATCTTCTGACATTTTCAAATCTATTCTACCAGGCTGATGGGTCTCCAGTGATGTGTCTCACTCCTAGTCACGCGGCTCAATTGCGCAAAGTAGCGCACAAATCACAGTGAACATGGGCCCAAGTGCCTAAAAATTTGTTTTACTGTTTATTATCTTCAACCTCTAGTCGAATCATTTTTTTATTTGTTTGACCCGAATTCATGACCCAATAAAACTAAGTAATTTGAACATCAAAAAAATGTAAAAAATTGCAGACTGTTGGAAATATAATTTTCTAATGATTTCTAATATTAGTTTTCAATAAAATTTTACAAAAATTAAACTTGAAAAATTTTAAGAAAATTTTTAAAACTTCTAGAGACTTTCTAAAAGGTCAAGGCAGAGGCAAACTGGCTTTGATTCCAAATGTAAAACGAAAATTGATCTACCATATATAATATTATTTACATATAGATCGAATGCGGAAATAAATTAATGACCAAAGTACTAATACTGGTAGCTTAAATTTTTGCAAATTTTTCACTGCTTTGGATATTTCAAGTCTTCAATATACTTTAATGATAGTGTACAATCAGAGTTTTTAACTTTAGGGACCCAAAGCCAGGTGCTTCATTTATATGCATTTTTTCATCGAAAATGTCATATGGTGGTTATCATTTTTCATAGTGGAAGTGGATAGTTAAGGAACCAATGGGTATCCCAAAATTCAAGGAAAGCATTGGACCGTACATTTGAAGTTTTAAATTCAAAAAATCAGGTGGAAATTTCAATATATACATAGACGAGAACTCAACTAAACTACGTCTACCTCTGTAATGAGAGTGACATTACCATTACTTCATTGCTGTTACTGCCACACACATACAATTTAATGGTAATTATATTTCTGCTGGATTGACTGTTTGGTTTCTTAAGGTAATCTCATTTCCTAGCAAAATATATTAACCAAACATCTAGTAGGACATCAAAGGAAAAGGACTTCCCTTTGTCTTTTCCAATCACTATTACATTAATGCAGCGCATGTTATGATGAGGCAGTAGCACTTAGTTGAATGGTGGTATTCACCTTGTGGGAACGTTCAGCTATTGATTTGAAGACAGTATGATCCGGTGATATGGCTTCTAATAATTTTGGTTCCCTGGAGTCTGGGCTAGCCTCACTTTTTTTTTTTTCGTATGTGCTATATATGTTTTCGATTTCTAAAATATGCTTCCAACTGAACTTAGCAGTTTGGGCTTTCATCTATCGGATTCTTGTTACTTGAATTTTGCTCTAAAATGAAAAATGATTAAAAATCAGCATTTGTTCCTTTTCCTGTGAGTATAATAATATGTCTTATTGAGATTTTTTGTTTATTTGATAATTCAGCTAAACTCTGGGAAAGTTGTTTCTGTGGGTCCTGGGTTTCGTGATGAAGAGGGGAAGCATGTCCCTGTTTCTGTGAAGGAAGGAGACACTGTCCTTCTACCCGAATATGGAGGAACCGAAGTCAAGCTTGGTGATAAAGAGTGAGTTATTCTACTTGATTCTGTTAATTATTCAGTTATGAATAATATGGTGTCACTTTTAGAATTCTGCCCATTTATGTAAATCTTTAACTTGTTTATGCATCTAATTTTGATGAAAGTATTATTTTGATGTAGCCCTTCCGATAGCTTCATGAACAATCATTTAACCGAGTGATCTGAAAAGAGAAGTAGATGATAATTAAGTGTGGATGCTGATAGAAATGTTGAGGAACGGAAAATAAAACAACTGAAGACAAATTTGAAGTCTAATTGACTCTAGTTAATTGAAAGATGAATGCTTCAATCGTGATAGTGAGTAAGGGTGAATTCATTTATAAGGGTCTGTGCCTCTGTGCTTGTCTCCGTGTAGTTTGCAATTATTTCTTCTTCTCTTTCAAAAATCTTTGCTGCATTTAGTGAGCATTTTACTTCAGAATAAGCAAGTAATTCCTTGACTCAGTGATGCTTCTTTGTATTTTGATTTCATTTCTTGTTCAAGGACAATGTCAGCTCTTGCTCGCAGTGTGTGTGTGTGTGTGTGTGTGAGAGAGAGAGAGAGAGTGAGAGAGGGAGAGAGAGAAAGTGGTAGATTGTACCTGTAGCAGTGTTGTTAATGACGCAAGGCGTATTAAGGTGTAAGGCACAGGTGCAAGCAAGCCTAGTGAAAGTGACGTGTCAATTTGTAAGATATGTATATATGATATTTCCATAATGAATTCTAATTATTAAAACTAATTATAGAATAATGCTAACAAATATTTATAACAATAATAATAAATTCATAGTTAAACTAATATTATAGAAGATGACAATTTAATAAGGACAATTAATCATAAATGTACAATAATAATAAAATTTATTAATCAATTTTATTTACTTTTTGAAAATTACTTATAGTAAAGACTAAAATCTATCATTATTATTAAATAAAAGTTTATGTATTCTCATTCTTTAGTTTATAGGTTTGATTTATTTTTTCATTTTTACTTGTCCCTTTAAATTAAAATATTCATCGTTTATTAACTCTAGTACATTAGTCCTAGAGGCAATTAACATTTAAGGTATACTCTATTTTTCTATCTAGTGTGATGTGTTGTCTTATTTATTCAAATAATTTTAAATACAAAATTCTTTTGTCAAAAAATTATTTCCAAATATAAATTCATTATTCTCATCAGAGTCTCTATTTATTCTTCTATTCACCCTCTTATTACTTTCATTAATAGCAATTCCATAAATGCTGTGTTAGTATTATAAATAATAATCAAATATAATGATTAATTTTTTAAAAAATTATATATATATATGGCACTCAAGACACTCACGTTAAACCTAAGAAAAGGTGCACGACTCAGAGTCTAGGCTCGTGCTTGTTAGAATGAGCCCCGAGTATAGATGTGGCTAGGTGCACAATAGGCTTGCCATTAATGACATAGACTTCTAGGCATGCCAATTAGGCAACACCTTTGGAACAGTTCAACCGTTGGTAGGGACACTGTCCGTCTCATTGGGTAAAGCAAGGGGTTTGGGTCCTCTTAGCCTTATCATTTCTGTTCATCGAAATGAAAATTCTTGGATATTTTTTAGCAATTGAGTGATTCAGGCTTCTTTGATTATTTTGGCGAGAATGGTCTTTCATATTATGACTGGAAATCTTACAGTTGAGATAATTGTAAACATCAAATGTAGAACTCAACTTCTGTGACTGGTGGCAATTAGCTTGTGTATTATGGGGTCATTTCTTAGGTGGGTCTGTTTTCAACATAGATTTAATACATCAAACCTTGACAAAAATGTATGGTGATTCGCTTGTTTTATTTCAAATGAGTGAGATCATGAATGAAGTTACATTCATTTGCTCGATACTGTTTCATGGTTTCTTTCTACAAATTTCTCGGACGTGCATGAGAACAAAGATATTGCCTCTCAGTTACTTGCAATTATTGAGGATGAGACGCCCCACTGCAGAAAGGTTGCTCCATGATAACCTGGTGGTCACTTTTCAAATAATGAAAATAGCTTATCGGCAAATGTTGGAAGCCCCAAACTCTCAGTCACCCTTTCTGAACTACTTGCAAATTGTTAGGAGTCGGTTGCAGGCCTGCTATGTAGCCGATAGTTAGATCAATGCACTAGTTCAGTTAGTAGGTAATTAGATGAATTTTCAAATGCAGGTATCACTTGTACCGAGATGAAGATATACTGGGAACATTGCACGACTAATGCGCGTACCCTCTCTAATGACGTTCAAGCAATTTGATGAAGCGGTGTCTGAATTTTTGAGTCAGTATTCTATGAGCAAATACTCCAGTTGGGTATTGCTATTCGAAATCTTTCTTCCCATGTTGGATTTTGCTTTGCAAAGTGGCATAAGATATGTGTACTTTGTTACTCTGGAGATGCAAAACCAGCAGTTTAGTTTTGTAGTATGAAAAAAAAAAAAAAAATCTCTGCTAGATGCATGAATTCATACTTGGACTCTTCAAGTACATGAAAAAAATATGCAAAAACATCTCTACTGTTTCGGTTATGGGTGTGTAACCAAAGCTTGGTTATATTGGTTTCTGTTATAGTCCTGCTAAATTATAAGTCATTATTATTTTAATAATTGAGATTGTTCTAAAAGTAATCAAGGGTAGAAACTGATACAGTAGTGTTGGGTCCAGTACAAATTCAAGTTGACTTGAACCTGTCAGCCTATACTGTGGTTAAAATGGACAGTCTAAGAGTAGATGTGAAAACAACCCGGTTCAAACGTGAACAATCCAAAGAAAAGCCTATTAAATGAATTTCAACCAGAGGTCCGGCGATGGTAAGCAGGTTGACCGGATGATCGATTTATTGAAAAACTTTATAAGTTGAAACATAGTTACTGAGATAGTAAATTAGGAAAGATCCATTTAGAAGGGCAAGTTAAGGTGAATTAAGTCGCTCACCTAGACAGCTGACTCTTAATATTTTGCCAAAAATTTATGTTTTTTGGCTATAACTCATTAGAGACATAACCATCCTCGATTCTGAAATTAGGAATTGTTCTCCATAACCCATGATTATGAAAATCAGTAATTTCCACGAGTGCAACGTGGGCATTTCTCTGTGAAGGAACTGCTTGCCACTCATTTTTTGGAGAACAATCACAAACTTCCAGGGGATTGGCATAAACTATCCAAAACAATAAGCCTTGTGTTTCTATAATTACCAAGCCCATTGGCAGCATCTTTTGATAGGTCTAAATTTTAGTGCATTTGATCACTTGGTGATCCTTATTATTTCTAACATTCAGCATAAGTTCTGTAGTATCTAGCCTCTACTAAGGAGGTTGAAAACTTACTCTTTAAAATATCTCCTCCCCAAACAATTTGAGCAGAGTCTAGTCCAACAATCATCATGTCTCTCTTTTTTTCTAACTCACTTCTTAGAAGCTTTTGTTGATTTAACCGTTAAATGATAAATTAGGAAGCTAACCTTGTTTCTTTAAACTCTCACTTTAATTTGTTATTTATAAGATCTTGATTAAAAGATCCGAGGATCCACTTCCGTAGCTCCCGGGTTTAAATAATAAACTAGGAAGCTAACATTGTTTCTCTAAGCTCTCACATTAATTTGTTATTCATAGGATCCTGATTAAAAGATCCAAAGATCCACATCCGTAGCTCTCGGGTTTGAATCAAAATCTGTGATACACGTCAAATGTTTTAACATGTTATATTTTAGTCAAATTTCACATCATGGGGTTTTAAGTATAATGTCCTGGTTGTTAATTAGCACTCCCAACCAACGCTGAGGTATCAGTACTATTCGAATGGTAAATTTAATCTTTTTAGTGATCATTCCTTAAAAGAGCATCTTTTGATTGTTATTATTTTTTTATTTTTAGAGTATGTTGAGAAAAAAAAATGGGTAAATACTAATATGGTAATGGTGGAAGCTCAGGGGCCTGTGTTATAATCACGATTGTTTAACTGTAAATTTAACGGTGGGATGGTTTTTTAATTTTTTTCTTATGAAAACTGGTGTAAAATCATCTGGCCGTTTGATTTGTGGCTGAATTATCGCGATTGTGGCATAGGGCCCCTTAGATTGTAACAGTGGTAGTGTTTGTGCTTGTGTTCTGTTGAGGGTTAGATTTGTCTATCTTTTGTTGAGTTTTAAAATTTTACATTATAGTTTTAATATAACAATGTGGTTATTTTATTTTAATAAATAAATTATTTAAATCATAAAGTAATTTGTTATTGTAACATGTGATGAATACGTATAATATATCCTGACCGTCCAAATTTTACAGTGATTTAGTTAAAGGGCCCAAAGGTCATTCACAAGGTTTGACTTTTAATAAAATAAACGTACAAGTGGGTCTGGTCAAAGATCTCTTGTCATTTTTTGGTAAATGTTGACCTTTTTTATTTCTCCCATGGAAAACTATGAGAAATCATAAAATAAATATAAATATTTTATTATTTTTCACCAAAAAAATAAAATAAAAAACCCTTAGTGCTAAAAGTCAAGCGCTAGCTGTGTGGGAGTTAAATCAGTACCGAACACGTCTTCCCCTCGTTTATTTTAAACAGCTGGTTGCTTCTTTGGTTAGGTGGAGAAATAATAATTGTATAATATATATATATATATATATATACGTGAAAGTAGATTATCAAATTTTAAAAAATTATTTTTTTATTTAAAATAATTATATAAATCGGGCACCGACCATATCTATTTATTTCATATTGATACGGGCCTCATTTTAGGCCATTGCATCTAGTTATATTATTACTCGTGTATATATTTAGTTAGTTATATATATATATATATATTTGTGAAAATTTCAGTATCGAAATGAAGAGGACGATGGAGAGAGAGGTGTGGGTGAGGACGATGAAGACGATGGACGCCAACCTTTATTCATTCCAGTTCAAAGAATTACAAAACCCTTAGGCCTTTTTATAATACAAGAAAAGAAACAAAAAAAATAGAAAGAAAATAATAGGGAAAAAAAAATAATCGAAAAAAAAACAGAAATAGAAAAAATACACAAATATATATACACGAGGCTATATTTCCTATTATGCTGTATTTCCTAATATCCCCCTGCAAGGTGGAGTATATATATTGATTATGCCCAGCTTGGATAAGTGAATATTTAAACGGTGTGCGGGCAAAATCTTAATGAACATGTCAGCAAGTTGATTATGAGTGGTCACATAGTGAGTCTGAATACTTCCGTCTTGAATTTTGTCACGAACTAAATGACAATTGATTGATGTCTTGATCAGATTCATGGATAACGATTTGGCGGATATGTGGGAGCTTGGCGATTATTGCGGTAGAGGTCGGCGGCGTGGCGTGTGGTATCCGCAAATCAAGTAAGATATAACGGGCAGAGATAGTTCGCGGCCAGTGGTAGCCATGGATCGGTATTCGAACACGTGGAGGGTGAGAAGCATTTGATTGTTTCTTACACTTCGAGGAGATAAGGGAGTCCTCGATGAAGATACGTGTGAGTGATGGATCTTGAGTGTTAGGACATGAAACCCGATTTGCATCACAAAAGCTCAAAAGTTGAGCGTTAGAAGTGGAAGAGAATAATATACTTTGTCCGGATTGTTCGGAGTATCGCAATACTTGATAATTTGCATTCATGTGATTAGATATCGGTCGAGTCATGAATTGACTCAAAATGTGGACAGCGTAACATATATCAGGTCTTGTGACTGTTAGATAGAGGAGCACCTTGTCAGTCTTCGGTAAATGATAGGATTTTGCAAAATAGTTACAGTTTCTTTATTCAGTTTTACATTTTGGTCCATTGAGAGTTTAAGGGGTTTGGAACCAAGGGAACCGGAATCTGCTAAAACATCAAGTGCATATGGATGCCTGTCGATGATCGTGCAACTTCTATTCCATGAAAATATCGTAAAACACTGAGATCTTTAATTTTGAAGGCACGATTAAGATATGATTTAACAGAATGAATGGGATCCAAAGAACTACTAGCCACTATGATGTCATCAACATATACAAGTAACACTGTAATCGATCATCTATTTTTGATAAATAGGCTATAATCAGCTTTGGATTGGGTGAAGTTAAAAGTAATGAGGGATGTAGATAGTTTAGAGTACCACTGCCTAGAGGCCTATTTAAGGCCATATATGCTTTTTAACAGCCTACAAACTTGATTCGGTTTTCCTTTAGTGTATCCGTGGGGTTTCTGCATATAGATCTCTTCATTTAAACCCCTATGAAGAAAGGCGTTGTTAACATCAAAGTGGTACAGGTGCCACCCTTTGATGGCCGCTATTGCTAAGAGACATCGAACTGTAGTAAGTTTAGAAATAGGGGAAAAGGTTTCATGATAGTCTATTCCTTCTTGTTGCGTATATCCCTTTGCAATTAATCTACATTTGTATCTCTCAATACTTTCATCACTATTAAACTTTAATTTAAAGATATATTGGCAGCCAATAGTTTTCTTACCGGGGGGTAAGTTAGTAATGATCCATGTCTTATTTTGCTCAAACGCATTCAATTCATTTTCAATGGCTTCACGCCATTTTTCATCACGAATGGCTTGGGCATATGTTTGTGGTTCACTGTGAGATGTTATGGTAGCTGAAAAATGTCCAAAGGTGGGAGATAATTTTTAGTATGATATATGATTTTCAATGAAATACGGTATACCTGGAGGTATTTGTATGTTTGATCTAATAGGCGAAGTCTGAGATATTTGGTGACAATGAAAATCCTTCAGGTATTCGAGCGCTTTACGAACTCTAGTGGTTCTTCGAACAGGTATTTGACTAATTGTAGTTGACTGGGTATTATTCGATGCATTTGGTTCGGAATGATCGTTGATCATTTGTTCCTGGTCCTGATTGTGGATAGGAACGGTGGGAATTTTTTCATTTTCTTCGATCATAGGTTCAGCTATAGGATTCGAATGAGAATCATGTAAGTTGGATGGCACTGGTTGTGTTTGCCATAATTGTTCGTTATTGGTAGTAGATGATTCTAATGATGATGCATCGGGTTGGATATTGGAGCTTTGGTCAATGCCGTCGTTTTGAAAAGGGAGTATATTTTCATGGAAAATCATATCTATTGAATAAAAAGTAGCATAGTTATTTAAGTCGATTAATTTGTAGCCTTTGACACCAAACGGATAGCCTAGGAAGACACATTTTTTACTTCTAGGATCAAACTTGGTACGGCCTTGGGAAATGGTGGAAGCAAAGCACAAGCAACCGAATACGCGGAGGTTGTCATAGTTGGGTTTGACTCCAAATAGAATTTCATATGGAATCTTATTTTCAAGTAATGGAGTGGGAATTTTGTTGATGATGTGTGCGGTAGTAGAGTATCAATAACTCCATAATTTTGAAGGAAGTTAGATTGAAATCTAATAGCTCTAGCGACATTGATAAATGTTGGTGTTTGCGTTCAACGATGCCGTTTTCTTTGTAGTGTTTCCTGACTACGTTGGTGAATAGCACCCGTTTTCTTGTAAAAAGTCTCACGATCTGAATTTAGTTCCATTGTCGCTACGAA
Organism: Nepenthes gracilis; assembly: GCA_033239525.1. Taxonomy (NCBI): domain Eukaryota; kingdom Viridiplantae; phylum Streptophyta; class Magnoliopsida; order Caryophyllales; family Nepenthaceae; genus Nepenthes; species Nepenthes gracilis. The sequence continues at coordinate 1,601,773 of BSYO01000008.1, read as the reverse complement.
TCACTTTGATTTTGACATTAAATTGTGCGGCAACCAGATTGTAGAAGGCTTTCAAACTGATTTTGTATCAGATTTTTGTTTGGAGTAAATCCAGTCTTACGGATACATCATCAACGATAGTCGAAGTATTTATATCCAGTCTTAAGATACCTGCTCGAACATGGTCCCCATAAGTCACAATGTACCACGTCGAATAAAGTGTGTGACTTGTGGGTGCGGGAAAAAAAAGAAAGGCGATGCTGTTTGGCCATGTGGCAAATAGCACAAGGATTATCATTAATGGAATGTACGGCTCCTTTTACAAGAGGATCGCTTATTAATTTCATCCTAGAATACGAAATATGACCTAATCGAGAATGCCATAGATCAGAAGACAATGAAGCAAAATTAACGGATGGCCCCTTGCAGAATTTGGAGAGAAGGCTCTGTAAAGAATTGGGATCAACTTTCTTATTCATTAGATAATATAGTCCATTTTGCTCTTTACCCATCCCGATCGTTGTCAGTAGTGAGTCTGAATTAAACAAATGTTAGAAGAAAAACATCTGACAATTAGTGTGTCGAGTTAATAGTTTCACGAAAATTAAATTAAATGTAAATGAAGGAACACAAAGGACATTCAGCAATATTAACTTATCAGTGAGTTTAATAGTCCAATATGCAAAATAGATGCTTTACTTCCATCTGAAAGTTTGACAGAGTATGAAATCTGGACCGTATAATGAGCATATAACGAGGGATCACATATCATATAATTTGTGACCCCGGTGTCCAGAATCCATATATGCTGATTATCTTTATGATGCTTATGGAATGGAGAAACAGTAAAGATATTATCGGTCATGTTGTCAGCCTTCGGCTGCTAGATAATTGAGTCGATCATTGGCTGAATTGTTTTGGCAGCAGCGTCCTTCGATTGAATTAAGTCCATGAGTTATTTGAATTGAGTTTTAGTCAGTGCAACTCTATCATCACTGTTTCCTTCTTGATCAGTATGAGGTTTGAAGCTAGACAAGTTAGCTGAAGGGTTTATCTTCCCAGTTTTGCCATGAAACTTGTGATTCGGTGGAAAGCCATGTAACAGGTAGCATTTTTCAACAACATGCCCGGTTTTGTTACTGTAAGAATACACGGGCGCATCAGTATTGCCAAGTTTGAAGCACTGTTGAACCGAATGCCCTGCGATCTTGCAATGATCGCAGAAAAGTCTGTCTTTCTTGACAGGGTGATTGGTTTTCACACTGTATTTGGAAGGATTAGGGTTTCGTTTGGCAGCTAAGGCTACCGTGTTCATGTCTGGTGTGAGACAATGGTTAGTGCTTCTTGTTCTTATTCTTTGGATAATCGAGAACACTTTCGGTTAACAAAGGGAAAATGTCCATCTTCAGGATTTGGTCCCGGGCATTAGAGTAGGAATCGTTTAATCCCATCAAAAATTGTATAACGCAATCACGTTGATATCTGTCGGCAAAAAATTGCATCTTGCCGCAAGCACAATTTGGGAGAGGATCATGAATCAAGAGTTCATCCCTGAGGTTTAAGCTTACCGTAATACACGCCATGTGGTCTTGTCCTTGCGAGACAAGCGGCCGACTTTTCAATTGAAAAATTGGTGGCGGATTCGTGAAGTAAATCTGTCGGGCAATTCGTTTCAGATTTCAAAGGCATCATCGACGAAGACAACGCTGGATTTAATTGATGGGCTAACCGAGTTTTGGATCCACGAAACAACCATGTCATTGCATCGTCCCCAAATTTCGAAAAGAGGATCGCTTAAATCGCTCGGTTTGTGAACATTGCCCTCGATGAATTGAAGTTTTTTTTTGGCTCTTAAGGCGCGGCGCACGGCTCGGGACCAGGTCGCATAGTTGTCGGCGGTGAGTAAGTTGGTGACGAGAGTAATGGTAGGATTGTCACCGACTTCTAACCGGAAGGGATTTGTGAGATCTGTGAGGGTTTAAAGTCGCATGTGTTCGTGCGAAGAGACAGTAGATGGGTTGGTTGTGTTTGATGTGGGTTCGAGCAAAATCGGTGGCGACGCTATGTTTCTGATACCATGAAAATTTCAGTATTGAAACGAAGAGGACGATGGAGAGAGAGGTGTGGGTGAGGACGATGAAGACGACGGACGCCAACCTTTATTCATTCTGGTTCAAAGAATTACAAAACTCTTGGGCCTTTTTATAATACAAGAAAAGAAACGAAAAAAATAGAAAGAAAATAATAGGGGGAAGAAAAATAACAGAAAAAAAACAGAAATAGAAAAAATACACAAATATATATACACAAGGCTATATTTTCTATTATGCTGTATTTTCTAATAATTTATTTTCTTATATTGTAATTTTTTAACATGGCATTTAGGGCGGCCAATGGATAATTAAGCTTTTATTAGATATTTACGTTTTTTACTTGATATATATTCATTATTTTTTGGTTGTTTGGCCTTGGCTTTGGCTTTGAGTTGTAATATGAATAAATAAAATATTAAATTATGATATTACTTAAATAATATATTTAAAGAGTACGTTATCCAAAATGTAATGTGGGTAGTCAGCGTAATAGGCAGCTTCTGGGCAGGTGAAAGGCCGAAGTCGGCCAGAATGATTATTCGACCACGGTCTCAATGTTTTATCGTCACACCACACGTCATCCAACGCGTATACGCGTCACACCTAATAATATTATTAATTAATTAATTAATTATTATCTAAAATATATATTATTATTATTATTATTATCAAAAATAAAAATTTCAATATCATTGTAACAGGGTTTAATGTCTAGATTGTGGCTAAATTAAGGATTATGGGACCTCACTTGAACAGCAAGGATTGTTGTTGAAGGATAATGAATATTTAAGACTTGTGTTATTAATGTAACTAATGTTTTTAAAGATAATATTATAAATATAAGGTTATTAAATTAAAATTTGTAAGGTGATCAGTCGTATTAAATGTATGTGATTGCTTTCTATAAATAATATTTTAGTAATTGCAATAATTTAATTAAATTTATAAGATATTAAAACTATCTTTGAAAAAAATTAAGGTAGCCTTTTCCAACACAAGATTTCTAAGGCATGTTTTTAACTTATGAGGAAGTTATTTAGTCTTTCTTTAGAAATTTAGTATAGAATTGACAAAATGTTATGGCTGCTGGAGAATGGGTTTTTACATATAAAATATAAATATTTTTTTTTTTAAAGAAAATTAAAGGCTTTCAACGTGGAGAACTTCGAACAGAAAATCAGCTAACCGCACGGAACTGAACAGTTTGAACAGTCACGGAGACGGCTTCTTTTGCTACAACCTCTCTCTCTCTCTCTCTCAATTTGAGTCAGGCGCGCGTGACTCACGAGTAACTACTCCTACCCCACAAAATTCGAATTTTCTTGAGATTTTTCCGGTCTGTTGATTTTCTCCGAGGAGTGAAGATTTTTGCGGAAAGTATTGGATTCATCCTATCAGAATTCGGTTCAATGAAGACTACGCTTATTCTATTCTGATTTCTCACCATCCTATCGTATCTTCAACCTTATCTCTGATGCAAACGAATTGCTTTATCGAATTCAATTGTACCCTCTTTGATTCTCTGTGATCATGATCACTACAATTCTGTTGTTTCATTAGGGGGTCGAAATAAATATGATGCAACTCGCTTTATATTCGTATTGTTAAGTTTTCATCTCTGGGTATTGGTTAAAATCACGCTTTTTTTTTCCTTTTTTTTTTTAATCTGGGTTTTTGTTAATCGGGTCGAAGGAAGAGCCATGGCCACGAAATCGGGTGCGCTTGACTACTGGAGAGAGTATTTTCGGACGGCGAAGTCGGATATTTTTTACGTAATCGAGCATGCCATTATCGTGGCTGCGTCTGATTGTCCCCAGAAGTTTAAACTAAGAAGAGGTCGAATTGCAGAGCTGCTGTTCTCGTGTAAATTGTCTCGGTTTATCCGAAGCGACCCGGTAGAGTTACGGGAACCCGAAGGGGACGACATTGAGAATGAGAGATTTAAGGATGAATTTGATGGGGATGGATGTGAATTTGACACTGATGGTAGTAAAGAGAGCAAGGCCAGTAGTGGTAGAGATGATCAAGCAAATGCTAATCAAGCGAGCAATTACAGCTACGGAGAAGCTGAGGCTTTGACTGATGAGATCGACGAAGAAAATCAGATTGTTGGGGAGGTTCTGAGGATCAAACAGATTCTTCAAAATTTTGAGGCTGAGGTTTGTTTTCCCTGCTACTTTTGGTACTTCTTGTACTCGAGCTAAATGTTGATTAGATGACAATTTGCATCCGTGTTTCTAGTTCAACTTGATGGTTTCAGTTGTTGAATTTGGACCTTTGTTGTTTATGAAGTTGTTTAGTTTGTTTTCATCTTTGAATCAGAATGAAAAACATACTGGAATTGTAGAAGCCCTGTTTTTTGTAATACATGTTTTTTTTAATACAAAAAATGTTGACTATGTTGTTATTCTTATTCATGACAGTCTGATTCTGTACTATTTGATTCATTGAGGAGGCTGCAGTTGATGGCTTTGAATGTTGATATTCTAAGGGTTTGATTTCTAATCCTTCCATGGAGATTAGCTTTTTTGCCATTGAGAGCAGCCACCATCTTGTTTGTGGTGAAAGATTTCTCAGAATGATAAAATTGCATTTTCAGGCAACGGAGATTGGGAAGGTGGTTAACGGTCTTCGAAGACATGGTTCACAGCAGATTCATCGTCTTGCTCGTGAAATAATCAAGTAAGCAACTCCTTGTCGTCCAAATGCAGTTCCATAATGTGGTATGATACGTAGCTTCCTCCCATTTTTGTCCCCTTACCACAACTGATATTCCTCTCAACGTGTTATGTTTGTGTATTCTTCCTACCATATTTGCATATGTTAAACTGTCCTTGACTGGGCTATCACGTGGATTTAATAATAAAAAATCAATGAGCCAGTATTGTTTGCTGTGTTATCTGATGATATTCATGAAGATATCTAACAATTGGACACTAATGGGATTCCTTTTATTAAGATGCATACGCTTGCCATAGCAATGCTTCATTTTATTAAGATGCAAATTGAATTACCTTGTTTGTATGTTCTTAATGACATCTGTATTCTTGTCTCTATGACCACAAAGTTTTGAAAAGAAGTTTCTTCCTTGAGATGTCCGTGAAAAAAAGCATTACTTTAGATGTATGAAGTAAGTTCTGCTGTTTTGCATTCATATTCCTTAATGATTTTGTCTTCCTTTTTGTTTGTGGGTGCCAGAGGATGGAAGGCTATAGTAGATGAATGGGTGAAAGCCACAGAGGAAATTGCGGGTAGGATTTTGTTTTTTAACGCTTGGTAGTATCTATTATAGAGAGAAATTTGCACTTCTGATCTTGCTTTTATATGCAACTGATTTTGGAAACTGAATCATGGTTTTGCAATTTCAGTTCTTGCTGAAGGTACCCCTGATTCTTTAAACCCATCATTCGTTGATGATGGGGGGCTTCCTTCTCCCCCATTGGACGAAGGAGCCTTCTTTGTGACACAGAGTATTGAGCTTGCCCATGTATATCAACTTTTCTCATCCCTTATTGTTGGAAATTGAGTTGGCTGAAGCTGTAGTTGATGGTTGGAGACTGACTTGCTTCTTTTTCTGTCTTTGTGTTTTTGTCTACATTTCTTGTAGTTCTTCGATGGGATGGATGATGATGGAAGTGAGTGGAACTCTCCACCCTTTATGCTTTTATTATGCATGCAGCTTTTTCTGTTCAGTTCTTTGTTTGGATTCCCCACTTTTAAGAATGACGATGATTGTCGATGGGGATTCTTGTTTCAGATCCTCGTAACGGTGGGGAATTCAACAAGAACAATGAAGGTCGAAGAAAAAAACCTCCTGTGGTTAAGAAAGATGATGTTCCGAAGCCAAAACAGCAACTTCCAATTTCGGGAACGGTCCATGCCAAGGATAACAAGGTTCAACAGATGAAGAAACCGGGGGCAATTCCAAAGCCAAGGCCGACCGCAAACACTGAATCTGGAGTTGGGACGCCCGTAAAGCTTCATGGGGATGGCGTTGTGGCAAATGTCTTGAAAAAATCAGACAAGCCAACTATCCAAAAGAGGCCAGCTCCTCAGGCAGAGGTATTGAGTAGTAAAACTTCTAATTCCAGTCGGTTGTTCATCAGTTAATTTCAAATGTAATTCATTTCCTTTTGCAATCAATTGTTTCTTCTCAAGGTAAGATGTCCAGATGAAAATGCTGTCCGGTTAAAACTCGAAGCGTCAAAAAGGAAACTTCAAGAGCGCTATCAACAAGCTGAGAATGGTAGATCGAAATTTCTGACCCTATTGTTTTGCCTAATGTGGTTCACATTTGTATTAGCAATATTAGTTTTCTTGATCAGATTCTGATAAAATAATTAATAAGTTTCCTTCTTGGATAGATTTTTTTCTTTTAGTTGGGAACTGTATGATATCGTTGTCTTCCTTGTTGCCACAATGGGCACTTTGAAGTCGTGGCATGATTATCAAAATTCAATTCCAATGTGCCCATCAACAATCTTAGTTGTCGATGTCCTTTGGCGTTCTTCTAATGGAGAAGAGGAGTTTCTGATGGTAATTGTTATTTCTTCTGGTTGAAACAGCCAAGAAACAGAGAACGATACGAGTCATGGAGCTGCATGATATCCCGAAGCTGGGCCTTGGCCATAAGAATTCACTTGGAAAATTCAGTAACCATTACCGACAGTGGGCAAATGGCCGGAGATAACTACCTGAGAACTTGCCATCAGAGCTTTTCTTTTTCATTTCAGCCTCCGGTGGTTTCCGCCATTTGAGCTAACAGCAGGAATTTCATCTGTCAAAGAAGCATAGAGTTATTTTTTTCCATTTTTTATTCTGACTTGAGAGGATCCAAGCATTCGTTGCACTTTCTCTCTTGGATTCTCATTGTAAGTCTAGGAAAAATACTATGTTTCTTTTGTGACCGAATCACTGGTCTCTTTTATTCATCAGGTGAAACTTATACATAGTGATTGCACTGAAACTTTGTGCATCTTCACAATATCACAACCCCCTGTAACACAAATAATTGGATTAGTAGCGTTAGCATACAACATATATATATATTTGAAAATATCTAGTTTTTTTTTTGGCTTGTTAGCAGGGGCATTAGTTACAGTAAGATGCTTTCGGTGTTGTGACTTCTACGGCTTAGAAAGAAAGAAGGGCAGCTTATCGCACGGACTTTTGACATTATAGTTTTTGGAACGATAAGTTATACACGCAGGCTTACCGATATGTTGTGTAATGAAGACCCAGATCAGATAAAAGAGCTCGTACTCTCCTTATCGATGAATGAAAGGAAGAATGCAAGCATCTTACATTGTTCTTTCTCTTAGTACCTATTCACACTCCTTTATATTCCTCATTCCAAATGCCTTTAATATAATAGGACTTGCCTTGTGGACAGCTTTCCTGAGGAACAACTATGCATGTACTCTTCTTGTTTGATGAAGTGATTAGGTTTAGGCATTACCCACGTTTTTAACCATATTGCTTGACTTGAGTGGAATGCGCTCCAACCTTAATTTAGACTGCCATCTAAATTTCCAAATTTTTGTTGTATGAAAAATAGAAAAACATTTTTTTTTATTTTCTTAATTTTCATTCATATAATACATATGTTTTGTTTGGACAATATTGCAATAATTAAATGATCGACATGAGGTGTGTGAACTCTTCAATTCATATTCTAAGGGTGATGAAACAAAATTAAGGTTTCGATATTGCGACGGGGTGTTGAAGGCACAATGAGAAACACAAACCCTAATCTCTTATTTATGGGGAAAATTTTCAACGAAAGAGTTATGCTATAAAATAAGAAAAATAATATTTACATATCTGTTTATATATTTATTTATGCCAAAATTATCGAAATTAGTATGGAGAGAGATGGAGGAGAGTAAAAATTAAAATAAAATAAGGTATACTGCTACTTTTAGTAATTTTGATATAAATAATTATATAAGTATATAAATAATATTTTATTTAAAATAATATTAGTATATGATCCCCCTTTTCTTTATCTCTTCATTTGTATTTTTGAAGTTTTCCATAATGCCATCAAAATCAATGTTAAAGATAATAATAATTTCTAATTTCACTAAAAATATGAAAAAATCAAAAACAATAACGTTTGCCTTCACTGATGATAACTTCTCCTTATTTGCTGACCTTTATTCAGCCACACTCCTCAATGAGCGCTTTCAAGCTTGGTAAATTGTCTGACCTTAAGAAGAATATGTCTAAAAGTAAAATTTTAATCTACTCACAAGGCCTTAATCTCATTGAAAATCTCTTCAATCGCGTTGGTTTTCTTCTTGATTCTGTCTTCATTCGGTATCTTTGCATACTCCTTATTACTTATAAGCTTTGCGCCTCTAATTATAAGATTCTTATGGATAAAATTATTCATAATGACTCTTCTTCGAGGATAGGCCCCATCTCATATTTTCTATCGCGTCTTCCTACATTATTTTTTGGATATCCGTTTTTATTTTTTGTAAAGCCATTATTAAGCTAATTAATAGTAAGTTTAAAGACTTCATTTGACATGCATCCTCAAATGAAAAATGTACAATTAATGTTGATTGGAAAGATATTTGCACTTCCTAATTAGATGGCGGCTTGAAATTCAAGGATCTATTTAATTAAAATAAAAATATTATTACTAAATATGTCTGTTGCCTACTTTCAAGTAATCGCACTTTCATTTGGGTTTGTTGAATCTTGGTAAACAAAATTAGAAATAAGATGCATTTAAATTATTAACATTTTATAATATATCTTTTAAAATTATAAAAAACTTCTTAATATTAGGTCAGCTATTTTCCCTTGGTGTCTTCTTGTGGAGTAGCAACTATTTGTGGGTGGTGGATTGGAGGGGAATTTGCTCCTTCTTGTCCCATAAAATCTTTCAATCAAGTGTGAGTATGATTTAGTTCTCTCTACTTTGGCCTAAAGGTCATCTCTTTGCACTCTTTCATTTTTTATATTATATTTAGGAGTCATTTCAATACTCTGAATTATATCCAAAAGTTTAGTAACATTCACACCCTTTAGATGTGTGTCATTTGCTCCTTTTATTTTGAATCTTATAACTATAATTTTTTCATTTATACTTATTTTATGACTATCTAATATAGTATTTGTATCAAATCTAGATTTGATTATCTTTATTATTACAGGATAAATAATATTATATGGGCATCTCTTAATTGGGAAGGTATGCATGTCAACTTTTGTTCCTTGTATACTTACTATCACTGCTTTAGCATATTTCCTTTGACGCGTGACCATGTTTGAGAGTACCCCCATGAAGCCTTCTACCATCATGGGCTTCATCTCCTTTGTAGTATTATTTTCATCAAATTTCTCCATTCTCCAAATAACAGAAACTATATCAGATATATTGGCCTTGCCTTGGCTTTCCATTGATGCTTCTGAGTTGAAATTTATGGAGGCATACTATTGGCTTATTTCCATCACATGGTCTCTTGCCTGATTTTTTTTTTTTTACAGAATAAAAATATCTTAAAAAATCATTTATAGTTGATGTGGTTAGTTTTGGCAATACCATCTGTAGAATACTTCATCAATCTTCTTCTCTTTGGATGTATACCCTTTCTTCTTGCAAGACGTCCTCTTGGCTTTTCTCATATTTTCCTATTTGGGTGCTTTAAAAATCATTTATGATTACTGTGCTTAGTTTAAACGATACCGTTTAAAGGCTATTTGGTCTGCCCGCTTTCCTTTGGACACAACCTCTCTCCTCTCTTGGACTGCTTTTTTAACTTTTCTCACGTTCCTCTTCTTGCGTGTTTTAAACAACAATAACAATTATTATTATTATTATTATCATTACTATTACTACCACATTCCTTTTTTTATTTTCTTTTAACCTTTTGTTTTCAGAATTAGATATCTTATCCGGATATACTACCGGCTTTAGACTGTCTTGTGTTTTGAAATTATATTTTTACAGGCTCCACCGTTGTTTAGGAGCTTTTCATTCTAATACTCACCATTGAGTTTGCTTCTCTTTCCACTGAAATCACCTACCATGATAAGTGGTGGAATATACCGCCGTCGGGGTAGATGAGTCGAGAGGAAAAGATGAAAAGGTAACGACAATAACATACGGTAGACAAACGATAATTACAAAATAAAGAAATAAGATATAAACAATTTTATGTGAAAATTTTTCTTTCGAATAAAAAAAAAAGTGTGAAATTATATATCCACAAATTTTCATTATATAAAATCGGTTACATTAACCCAAATATAAAAACTCAACTGTTTGTGTTAAATGGACCCGAGTAGTAATGAATAAAGAATAAATTTTTAGAGTAAAAAAAACTCTTCTTCTCTCTTTTCTTTACATTCTCTCACTACTAACGGTGCTCACTAGCCTCTAATTTTACAAGTGATTATTCTTTCTCGATTACATTCCATTTTATAAACCCTAAAGGGAGTTCGATTTTCCTTCGGCATCCTTTAATAGGACCGACAACCGATCATTTTTTAATATAAGCAAATTGGTTCTCCTTCAAACTCAACAGTCAAGCCGCGTTTCAGCATCGCCACCGGATTAGCCCTACTAGCTCCGTTCCTTTGATCTTGCTAGCTTTGCCCTTGACCCTACTCAACTCCACCCTTGGCCCTGCTAGCTCCATCCTTGGCCTTACTCATCCAACTCTTGGCCCTACTGACTCTGCCTTTCGCCCTACTGAGATGCATTGTGCTTTTACTATTCCTTCTAACTCCACACTAAATGGCAAGCTTCTCTATGACGACACTAGAATTCCCACTTCAAAGGCCGTAGGCTTTGGCGGATACATTTCTATGGTACTTCACTTGGCAGCTTTTTCTCTACAACGCTTCACTCTACCTATGCGCATCGACAGCAGGTCAGCACCTTTATAGGTAATCCTTTTCAATCAGCACCCTCTACAAGTAATTCTTTCTGACCTGGGCCAATTTCAACTATCTTTGATACCACTTGTTGGTATCAGAAGAATACTTGACTATAACTTTATCTCTGATACCATTTGTTAGGATTCGAAACCCGGATTCACATAACCCAGATCCAGCGCAGTGAAAAAATCTGAACCCCCCGTCGTTGTTAGCTACTAATTTAGTGGGCACAAGAAACAAAAGAGATGTATAATATTTTTAACGTGAAAACCCCTTCTCAATTAAAGGAAAAAATAACGGGACAAACTCTGAATAATTTTACAATGTAAAATTGGTTACAAAAATTATAAGATAGGATACCAGTAGCCCACCCTGACTATACAAGCCCCCAAAAACAGACAATAAAAAAAAATAATTACTAAGAGTAAGAAAGCTCTCATTTTCTTTTATCTCTCTGGTTTTCTCCTATCTTTCTTCTCACTGTGGAACTCTTTACTCACAGATATTTTACAAAGTATGGTAAAACGGTAACTTTCGTTTCACCCCTACACACATGCGGCTTGGCACGCAGTGCCCTTGGTAATTTCTCACACACCAGCACAGCCCTTAGTACCCAACACACTGGCTTTTGGTATTTTTCACATCTTGTTATCTAAAACTCTTAGTGTGCTTTTATAATGACCCGACTCGACCGAATCTCATCTACTCAACTGGCCATCTTGCAGATGATCTGCCACACCATTCCTGTCATTTTTACACCATTATCAATTTTTGAGCTTTCTGCAGATGGTGCATGTTCTACACTATTCAGAAGGCATGCCCTACAAGTCAACTATCTACTCTGAAAAGCTTGCCACCAACTCTGCTGCATCTTTAGTCAATCAACTTGTTGACCGATCATTTTACCTTCAATCGGTCAACCTCTGTTGACCAGACACTTTGCCTTCTAGCAGCCCGGCCACAAGCTTCTTGCCTGCTTTACAAAAGCACTCCGAGAATTTCTCTGGATCTCCACAACAAAATGTCACTTTGACATTTTGCCCTCCGAAAATCCACTCCAAATTTCTACCACCAAATGCCACTCCGGCATTTGCACTCCAAAAATTTACTCCTAATTTTCTCTCCGAAAATTTACTCCGAAATTCCTCTTCAGCAAATTTTACTTCGAAATTTGTCACTCTGAAAATCCACTCTGAATTTTCTCTCTAAACATTCACTCCAGACTTCCACTGCGAAAATCCTCTCCAAACTTCCTCTCCGACAAATTCCTTTTCGGAATTTGCCACTCCGAGATTTGTCCACCCGGCAAATGGTCACCCTCCGGGATTTGCCTTCTCTAGCAAATGGACTCCTCCGAGATTTGCCTTCTCCGACAAAACGGTCTTCGTGGTCTTTACTGCAACTAGTTTGCAGCACTTCAAACATCACACAAAACCTGTGTGATCCAATTACATATCTATTTGTTAAATCACCCACAAAGGAGTGACTAACCCCGATACCTTCAATCCCGGCACCAAGTTGCGCTCCGACCACTCACCGCACGCGAATATAATAATATTCCGTTTCAATATTGTACCCATATGAGTATTTAGCCGAATCTCCGATCGGCCTATTGAACAGTTATATGCCCACACGAAACTAATCAATATCCCAATAATAAAAGTTTTTATTAGATATGTATATGGCTGCATTTTATTAGATATGTATCTTTCTCCTCATTTTGTTATTTTAGCCTTCTCGATTTTTTTTGAACCGGTCTTGATAACGTAATTTAGAAATTTGTGCTTTTAATAAGTAAAACAGGGGCATGCGAACTCTTTAAAAGTCTTATTATTATTATTATTATTATTATTATTATTATTATTATTATTATTATTATTATTATTATTATTATTATTATTATTATTATTATTATTATCAGTGATTAATAGGTTATTAATTTACAATAGAAAATTGATAATTTAACTACTAATTATTTTGATAATTAGTATTCCTTATTATTTTTCATTCTGGGCTTATATCAGAATAGTTATATCATAATTTTTATATAAATAATGTGCGTGTGTACATAACTTATCATTTAATTGATATTTGATAATAAATCGCTTTTCATAATTGGCAGACAAGGCATCCATGTTGTTTATGGTGTTAAATCCAAGGCATCATTATTATAAAAATAAACTTGAGAGGGATAGGATAGGAGCTTTATTGGGACAGAAGTTCCTTTCTGATATTTCTGGTGTAGTTGAGGGGTTATTTTTAAGAGAAATAATATGTAAATATTTTTAAGATATTTTTTGTTATCTAAATTTAATATGGTATTAATTTATTTTTTATATTATTGAAATTGCATAAAATAGTTGAAAAAAAAATTAGATACTCTATTAGCCTAGATGGATAAAGATTATCTTAAAGATAGTCCAACAATATCACTTTAATTTAAATTATACGATAATAAAAAATTATGAGGCTCCCCTAAGCCCCATAAGATTTTGACGGCCGTTTGATGGGGGTTCTAATACCTGGTCTTCAAGCCCCCTAGGCTATGTGATTTTGGCCACTTTTGGGCCTCTCGGTTGTCGGAGTCGGGATTCTCTAATCGTTCGTAGGTCGGTTTTACAAGTGAGTCGCAACTCACCTGATTTAACGGCAGCATAAGTCGTTTGATTTTATATAATGTCATGCAACATTCATATAAATACACGCGTGATGAATACAATAACTATTTTATTAATCTAGATGTGACACACATTACAAGTATGCTTTGTGTTGCATATTAAGCATACCTGGACTTAACACGTGGAAGCAAGTGCTGCCCTTTGAGGTGAGTGGCGTCGAACGTCTTGAGGACCAATCATTGCCCCAGGCGTGTAACCCTTATGCGTCAGACTAGAGAATCGTCGAGACGAGGTATGGCCATTCCCGCTTTGAGGGAGGGGGCTATGCTTTATGGCGGTCTCGCTGGTTGTCTCTCCTGTCCTCGAGGCTAGGTCTTCCAACTCGGACTATTAGGGCAGCACCCTCGGGTCGCAACTTTGCAAGGCCCACTACTGATGGTCGGCTACGCGCCTCCTTATTGCCTCCCGAGCATCCCTTGGACGTCTCAATCATTAGGGGCCTATGAGTGGCCAGAGATTTTCGATTCTGAGGCTGGACCGTCTTTTCCTTAATGGGAAGAGGTCGTTGCGTGGGGGAGACTTCTTGGACCCCTTACGGGTCCTTGGCGCCTTCTTCGAATTTACATAGTCGTGCTTTCTCTGGTTCCTCCCCCGCATGCGGGGAGGACGCGACCTTCAAAATGTTGAGAGGAGTCCTTGCCTTCAGCTGGTTCGACGAGGGTGGTGGACTCACATGACTATTCATTTGCGGTCATCGAATGTCGCAAGGACCTTTTCCACGGTTGAAGGGCGACTGGTCGCCGAGATGGTAGCACAGATCTCGCCTCGATCTCTGTTTTGGTGCTTGGGCAACGAGTTGAAACTTTCTCTAGGTGCGGACCACTCTACTCAAATTCTTCTTAGTACCAAGGTAGGCATTCCGTCGATATAGGATTCGGCCGGCCATGCTTCCTTTAGATCTATCCCCATGAGCGCCAGAGTTGTGTGGGGGGTAGGAAGAGCCCCTAGCCATTGGCACATTGAGTGCGGGCCTTACGCCTCCTCAGCTACCCCTAGGGGTCGTCGCCAAGTGAGTGTCATTTCTAGTTGGGGTGTGCATTGGAGCATTGGTATCGGCTATACTTATTTAGTTGGTAAGTGGTGGTTAGACTTTTAATCGTTTTTCATAGACAGTGCCAATGATGCATCCCTAGTATCCGAATTGTGGTATGGATTAGAGAGCCACCTGATCTTCCACTATGAGTTGAACTAGAGCAGGCACAATCTCCATCTCTACTAACCTGAAACCTTACACCACAAATTACAAATAAGAGATCAGATGATTAGTGCGACTCACTTTTTGATTTATCTTTTGACACTTAAGTTAGAAATCTTTCCCAAGAGATAGAAAAATGTAAGGAGAATGTGAAAGAATACAGAAATATATGTGAATAAGGGACATGAGAGAAGGACTATGTCCCATTATGTGTCCGATGGGGGACAGCTTAAAGAGAGAGGAAAACCAGGCTTCCACAATGCGCCTAACAAGGGGCAGCTTAGAGAGAAAGGAGGACTAGACTCCTATTTGGTTTGCACACAATCGATGGCTCACTAAGATTTGATTTAGTGAGTGGCTCACTAAGGGTACACTTGGTAAGTGGTTCACTGGAAATGCACTTGATAAGTGACTCACTGGAGATGCACTTGGTAAATGACTTACTAGGTTGCACTCGACAGGGAGTAACTTTGTGAGGAGGAGAAAGAGCCGTGTAAGGAAAGAGTTTGGCTCCCCCTTTACTCTTTGGGGGATAAAGGCTTTTTCTGGTATAAAAAGGAGCCTCATGGGTTTAAGCAGGGTGTTCTCTTAACGGCAAAAAAGGAACCCCCCAATTTTTGTGGTAACGGGGAGTATTTGTAATGTTGCGTTGGTGAATATTTGGTGCCAAGGTTTGTGACAGATGTCGTTTCTAGATTTGCTGGCCGTTGGCACGTTGCCGGGAGTTGACTTTGTCAAACGTTGCCTTGCTATGGTGAGAAGGCCATGAGTAGTCCTCCAATCCAATTTTCGGCGCTCTTCACGCACGTGCTCTGACCGTTCTATTAGCTGTTTGCCCAAGGGCCTTTCGGATTGATCTATCTGACGGCGTTGCCGGTTGGACCGTTGACGCTTGTCTCATTTGACTCATTACTCTTTGGACCTTATTCTGATCGCTATTATAACCTATGAATTAGGTCGGATTGATCTCCTTATTGAGGCTTAACCTGCAGTTTATTGGACCCCTTGTTGTACTGATGGTTGGGCCTAATACTGGACTAGCCCATGATGTTACCAGACTCGTCAGTACCAATTTGGGGCACATTTAGCATAGTTTTTTGGAAAAATTTTTAACTTGCTAAATACTTAAATACAGGTATGTATGAAGTAATGGTAACCCAGCAGGGATCCAAATCCAGATGTTAATACTTGAGTTGTGCACACCAAAAATAATTAAATGGCCCCTGGTAGCATTCTTGAAAATACCCCTCTAACGCATATCTGTTTGAACGGATTATGAGTTAGAGATTTACCGACTCTTAAAACTCAACTACAAAACCCTTATACTAGGCGATTCGATGCAAAAAGGCTGAGCTCGTTTGGTAGGCCGGTGGGAAGTGGGATTGCCTATGGGAGTAGTGTTTTTTGTGGCCTCATATATTAATGTGTTCTCTTTATCAAAGTGGAGAGGGACTTTCGTTTGAAAATTAGGCATTTGTTAATGATAATATTACATTATAATCAAGAAATAGTTAATTTTATGAGGAATGAATGTCTATTACTTATATTGTAGTTGTGAGATGGTTAGGTCTTTGAATTAGATCGAGCAAGAGTTTTCTTTCTCAATCACCTGGCTTCTCTTGTAACAAACTTTTTTTCATTCTTTTGGCATGTAGTTGGTGATATTTTTATAAACAAATGGCCCAAAATAACCATTGGAATGGGATAATTCCTAATTGATTGCGTATTTTAGATCAGAAAATAAAAATATCTTTTACCTAATTTATGCAAGGTGTCGTCGTATTGTTTAATCAAACTTACTTTACATTTTAGGTCTTTTAAGAGTGGCGGGTACCTTTTCGATACAACAGACATTAATACGTTTGACAAATATACCAACTAGTGATTAGATGAACAATTAATGATATTTGTCAACGGACAGATACGTGTGATCAGGTTGTCCTTTTGATGCAACAGACATTGATACATAAGAGAAACATACTAACTGTCAATTAGAGTGACAATTAATGATATTTATTCGTAGGCAGGTTCAAACGTATGGTCAACTCGTTCTTTGGGGGGTCTCCAACTCTCCGATTGTACCAAGGGCAAAACTTGCCCATCAATGGACAATGGCTGGGGTAGGTAATTCCCTTGGCCCAGAGGCACATTTGGTCTCAACAAGTCTAAATTAGATTTTATTGAAAGAAATTTAAAATACCGATCAGTAGGTTTTCCCTAGTTTTAGAATTATTAAAAAATTGAATTGAACGCTTTTATTTTAAAAAAAAATATCCTAAAACCATTTTTTTTTCAAAAAAAAAAAAAAATTAACAGCCGACAAACCATTTACGGTGGTTTAGTTGAATAATCAATTACGGTGGTGCTGGTCGGAGTAGTTGAACAATCAATTATTGTCCAGCTTTTGAGCAAGATATTGCTTCAGAAGGGCAACATCAAAATTGCAAGCTTCAGCATATACAAAGAATGCGTTGCACACCATGATCCAATCGTGTAACCTAAAGCATCGGTTTTGGTCTTCTAAATTGAAATTCCGGGTTTGGTGTATAATTTAACAAACCTTGAGGCCATTATGATAATAAAATTATTACCTGATCCGGACATATTCATACTTACATAAATTCAAACCTCACAATCAACGGCCTGAGGCAATCCAGAGAGAAACAGTACTAATAGCGCCTCCATGCACAAGCCAGAGCGTGACGGCACTTAACATGGAAGGAATGAGATGAAAGGGAAGATACAGAAAGAGAGAGTTGAGAAAATCAGACTGTTGGATGTAACAAATATAAAGGGAGAGTAGAATACCATTATTAGCACACAACGAAATGATACTGAACGAAATTAGACTTACCAGTCATACACATACTCTCTTCGGTTTCATGTTCGGCACAAAATGCTTATGGAAACGGCATCAAACGGACACGAAATCGCTTAACCCTGCTAACACCATCGCTTGTACATATTATTCATTATGTACAGCAGGGCAAAAGGCGATGATGCATACTCCGCTAATTTCCTTCACATATGCTCCTGCGGCTCCTCCTCTTCCTCCTCTTCATACTCGCCTTCCTCATCAGCAGTGGCATCTTGGTACTGCTGATACTCGGACACAAGATCATTCATATTGCTCTCGGCTTCTGTGAACTCCATCTCGTCCATACCTTCTCCAGTGTACCAGTGCAAGAAGGCCTTCCTCCTGAACATGGCTGTGAACTGCTCGCTCACTCTCCTGAACATTTCCTGGATCGAGGTCGAGTTCCCGATGAAGGTGGATGCCATTGAGAGTCCCCTTGGGGGGATGTCGCATACACTCGATTTGACATTGTTTGGAATCCACTCCACAAAGTAGGATGAGTTCTTGTTTTGGATATTGATCATCTGCTCGTCTACTTCCTTGGTGCTCATCTTACCCCGGAACATGGCTGAGGCAGTGAGGTAGCGCCCATGCCTCGGGTCAGCAGCGCACATCATGTTTTTTGCGTCCCACATTTGCTGGGTTAGCTCAGGGACAGTGAGGGCACGATACTGCTGTGAACCACGAGAAGTCAGAGGAGCGAATCCCACCATGAAGAAGTGGAGACGAGGGAAGGGGATCAAATTCACGGCAAGTTTCCGGAGGTCGGAGTTGAGCTGACCCGGGAATCGAAGGCAGCATGTCACCCCACTCATTGTTGCAGAAATCAAATGATTCAGATCGCCAACTGTAACAAAAATGATAGAAGGGATCTGGTAAGAGCATAATTACAAATAACAAGGCTGCGCACAAAAAACATTACATCAATTTCTTTGGAGACAAGCAATTCGACTGTAATTTTGCTAGTCCATTTCTTCTTCCCTTCTTTCAAAAGAAGGGGCTAGCACAAACTAGCAATTCTCCAGAATGGCATGATGAGAATCCCAGTTACCAATAATGATAACAAAATGAACCATGGGTACCATATCCACCAAAATTAAATCTCATCGACATAGTTTAACTGGTTCAGTTAAACTTTATGCACCAAAATTTGAATTGAAATGTGAAACTATGCTACAGAAGCTTTTCAAACAAGCAGGTTCCTGAGTGCGGCAACACATTCTGCAAAGCTATTTCATCATTAGGAATAAGCTTAAGGTTTCCAGCATGAGAAACCACCTATTGCACATAGATCAATGTATTCACATCTCATAAAGTGCTCGTTCTTCTTCAACATCTTGCTCTCCCTCTTATTTATAGACAATATGAGAGGGGCAGATAGACTTCATAGACCAACTACCATGTGTAGAGACTTCATACACCAGTTATGATAGAGGCCACACTGGGTTCTGAGTTGCCCACTTCTTGAGACTTTATTTCCTGAGATGTCTTGTGAAGCACTTTTTTCATGTTTTCCCCCGTGAAAGCATTAATTTATCTTGTTTGGTTCACATCTCCACTTTCAGGGAAATATGATGTCAAAGACATTTTTTTCTCAATATAACAAATATAAAAAGAGCACATTATTCACTTGGTGTTTTCCCAACCAAGGAACTCAACCTACTTAGGTGGGCTAAGCTAACCTCTCTCTGGAGGTAGCAGATTAGTCAAAGGGAAGTTAACTTCCAATTGACATTTTCTTAAGGCAATTCCCACTTCCTAGGAAGTAAAGGGCTTACAATTTTAAAGTGATTTTGTAAAGAAACTCAATGGTGTGAACCTCAGCAACTTTGGGTTTGTATGCTGGCTTCCTGGACTAAACCATTATATTCCCTACGCCGTATAAATCCAGCAAGCCGAAGACCAATACAGAAAAAATGTTGAAACAATCAAAAGTAACCATGTTTACAGATTTAGCACTTGGTTTTCCCAGAAAAATTGCCACCTTTGATGTGGAAGGTAAGATTTGTGATATCCAACAGCTATTAGACAACCCAAGACATTCCGCAATAACAATCTACCACAATGAGATATGAGGATCAATATAAACAACATGTAATGCCTCACTGGTAAGCAAACAAAAAATTTCCCATCAGATAGGAAAGATACAGTGAGTTGGGTGTCGATTCAAAACTACTTTCTTATTATATTGTTTAAGTCGGATCTAATCTCTAAGAAAAAGATTACTTTAAAAATATTATTGACAATATTTGATACAAATAATAAAATGTAAATTACACAATATTCTATTTTTTTATTGTTTTTATAACAGCTTTTTAACCTATAATCTAAGCCAAAAGATACCAAATACCAAAACACAAGAATATCATAGCACAGGAATACTCACAGCCCGGTGTGGTAAGCTTAAGAGTCCTGAAGCAAATATCATATAGGGCCTCATTATCCAGCACCATGCACTCATCTGCATTCTCAACAAGCTGGTGAACAGAAAGAGTGGCATTGTATGGCTCAACCACCGTATCTGATACCTTTGGTGATGGGAAGACTGAGAATGTAAGCATCATCCGGTCAGGATACTCTTCCCTAATCTTTGAGATCAGCAACGTACCCATTCCAGAGCCTGTCCCTCCACCCAGAGAATGGCAAACTTGGAATCCTACATACAGCAAAAACCTCCATGTGGGCAACAACGCAAAAAGATACTGCTAAAATGAAAATTTGCGAATCTAGGAAAAATGCTGGCTTGTTGCCTGGAAACAAGAATTACTTCAAGGATATTGGTTTCACGGAGAAGACTGTAGTAAGTTGCTAATTCTTTAGCATCAAATTTGACCTACAAAACAGCCTAACATCGGGCACTAAAAGATAGCCTTTAAGCCTATTCAAGATTCCCCACTTAAAAAACAGAAGCAACTGCAGATTCAAAGAGCTAGAAAATAAGTCCCAAGAATACTGCAGTGGCATAGGATAACCACAGTTAAAATACCATTTAGCCAAACAGCCATAATTCATAAGGCCTTCCAGGAAATGAAGGTCATACGAGTTTTTTTTCATTTTAAACTAAACACACAAAATGATACACCGTAAGCAATAGAAATGCAGAAGAGAGCTGCACGTTTTTTCAGACTAACAATTGTACCTTGAAGGCAGTCACAGTTCTCAGCTTCCTTCCTGACAACATCAAGAACTGAATCGATCAGCTCTGCACCCTCAGTGTAGTGCCCCTTGGCCCAGTTATTACCAGCACCAGATTGCCCAAATACAAAGTTATCAGGACGAAATATCTGACCATATGGACCTGTCCTCACAGCATCCATGGTGCCAGGCTCCAAATCCATGAGGACAGCACGAGGAACAAATCTCCCACATGAAGCCTCATTGTAATACACATTAACTCGCTCCAATTGCAGATCAGATGAGCCAATATACCTTCCAGTAGGATCTATGCCGTGTTCATCACACACAACTTCCCAGAATTTTGATCCAATTTGATTTCCACACTGTCCACCTTGAACATGAAGGATTTCTCTCATTTTTATCAAAATCAAACTCGACTCAGATCCTGCCACAGAGAGACACTGACAATTAGTTCAACTGTTAACTATTGAAAGGTCACTCAGATTTTCCATGCAGTGTGAGTGGTAAAAGCAAAAAATTCAATTCCACTAGTATCCTTCAGGTTTTCTAAATTTGATTGATATGATCTAGTGAAAAAAATCGCTTAATCCAAACAAATTGGTTCAATTCAAACCATCTGCAGATCTGTGTCCATAAATATCCGCGTGGAAGGAACCAAATTCAGGACAAAAGCTATAACTACACTGCATTTAAATAGAAAAACCACAATTCAAGAGAAATTCCCGAATATTTCAAGGAGTCAATAGATGTAGAAAAAATGAAAGTTCAAAAGCATTAAATCGCTGCGTATGTTATAATTCCGCAGAAACGTCACCGAATGCAGAGTCACTATAGATCGAAAAGCATTTTAGCGAAAACAAAAGGATCGGGACAATGTGCACTCGGATCTAAGTTTTAACTAAGTTACAGTGTATGATCTGAAATCATCGAGTAAAAACTATATTCATAGTTTTGCAAGCGCAGAATTAAGTTTAAGATCATTCGAGATTCCAAATCTAAGATATTCAACAAAACGCCCTATCACAGTCAAATTCAAAAACGCACAGATATCCATTGCAGGGAAAAGCAGTAGTCAAATTCAGAGAACAAATCTGCGAGACTTTACGCTGCTAAACAAAATTGTAGGACATTCAAAGATAGATCTGAAGAAACGCTGCAGAGTAACAGAGATCTAAGCAATCCATTTTCAATTTAGAATCAAGAAAAAATACTCTATAAAAAAATCATGAATGAGAAAATTATTAGTAGAGAGTAGAACCTCTACTGATGATGTGAGCTGTCGACCAGCAAAACAGAGAGCGAATGTCGGGCAAAGATAAACAAGGGCAGAAAATACCAAAGACCCCAAGACAGCATTATATATGCGAGGAGATTGAGTGCTTCCAGATCGTACGGCTGTGATTATTTCTCTCCTTTTCCTCCGTCTACCGTTGATTCCCTTAGATGGTTGAAACGGACGGTTTGGATGGTATTTAGTGTTTATAGGAAATCGGAGGCTCCAATCCAGTAGTTTATTGGCGCCCCTTCAACAACGAGGCAGTTTTTGAGTTCAAGTTAATTTCACTATTGAGATTTATTTTAAAAATATATATATATATAATTAGTTTTTTGGATATATCAATATGTATAAATTTTTATTTTTTTATTTAAAATTTAATTGTTAAATATATGGTCCAACAGAGGTCCCCTTCACGGATACCCTCATGATAAGACAATTTGAGTAAAAATATTTAAAATATTTTTAGATATTATTATTTTTATTAATTTAATTTATATAAAATAAATTAATTAATTATGTATTATATTATCTGATAATATTGCCAAAATATCATCTTAATATACCTGGACAAAGTTTTCTTCAGGAGGTGACCTAGTAGACTAGAAATTTAATAAGAATTGAAAATTCTGCAGAGAGGGTAAATAATAAATATGGATAAATCATACATTATATTTTGAAAATTATATTATCTTTGTAATGGTTAATTATTTTAACAAATGAACGTTTTAATTATATTTCATGTACAATAAAAAATAATTTCATTTCCTTTAACAATTAGTTGATATTAGAAAAATATATTATTAAATATTAATAATCTAACAATTTTTATTTTATATTATTGAAAATAATATTAAATATGTTTTTCAATATTTATTTAAAATATTAAATTATTAAATATGTATATTATATAAATAATTAGTTAAAATTATAAGTACTATTATATTTTTAAAATTTTTAAATAATATATTTAAAAAAATTAGTTAGACGTTTGATTCAATCGCCATGATAGCACAGGAGAGGAGTTCCATTCACTCTACAGGGAGCCCCTAAATCTCACCTTATTCTTTTTTTTTTTTTCATGAATATTTTATCATCAACTATTTAACATAAAATAATTAATTAATTTAAGGAAAATGAGCGGCTTATTTATGGGGAAAATTAAAAAAACAATTATACTGTTTTATTTTTTTATTTTATTTTTAATTTTTAATGATGCTTTTTATACTCGATAAACGTCTGCCCCAAGCATCCATATTTAAAGTCATCCGTAATTTATAAAAACTCAAAAAATAAAACTATTAAAATGAAATATCTTTTTGAAAATTTGATATTATGTGTATATTATATAATGTTAAAATGTGATAAATTTAGCAAAATTTTTAAATGCTGCACCAAATTATTATTAAAATAGAAGTTGAGAACAAGATTAGAAACACAAAGTTTGAGAATTAAATTAGGAAAAAAATAATTGTTGATAACTTTCTATATATTTTTGGATATAATATATAAAGGAAAATTTTTCAATTTTCTATATATGAAATAAAAAAAATTTAATTTAAACATAAACTTTATTTTGGTGAGTTAAGCCCTCAATTTATTATTATTATTATTATTATTATTATTATTGATACGTCTCTAAATACGACTTGATGTAACGGGGTGATCGTCACATTAGCGTGGTTAGAACATATTATCGGTTGGATCACACCACTAAAATGTAAAATAGAGGAAGGTTAGTGTATCGGCGAAAAAGTTGTCCCGGGATAATACCCGACTGCTGGAAGTCGAGTCAAACAGTTTTCAAAAGAATAAAATTGAAATTGAGAGAAAGAGAGAGACAAGGAGAGTGTTTTTTTCAAATGTAAGAGGGACGAGAAAGCTTTCTTGAATTTGAAAAGTGGGAAGGCAGTAAATGGCCGTGAAAGGCGCGCTTGTTTGCCTTAGGATTGATGGTGAGTCTGTTTGCGTAGTCGAAAGCTTGGGCAATTCTGTGAGTTTCGATGGTAGAGAGCTCTTGTGTGTGTTACAGAAAGCGTATGCGATTGAGAGAATAATCAAAAGCGTGCGTAATTGAGAGCGTAATTGAGCATCAATAAAAGCGTGTCCTGAATGGTGAATCAAGGGTTTCTTTTATGGTTGAGAGGACGATCCTACTTCTTTGGAAAGAGTGATTGCCTCCGTGATCTGCTGGTTGGCTTGCCTTTGGGAGCAGGCGCTAGTTGCCAAGTCATGCAAGATAGTTTCCTTCTGAGGCGGCCAACAGCTTTTCAAACCGGACACTTTTCTTTCGTACATGTTATTGTTGGAGAGCCTTAGTTGGCAAGAATTTAGGTAAATCTGGCGCCTTCCTTATGTGAAATGCGCCAATATTATCAATATCCTTTTTGGTGCCAATTGGGACCGTGAGAGATGCTTGGAGAGCCGTTGCTGGCCGCTTAATGGATCACAGGCTCGAATGGATCAAGCTCCTTAATGTAGAAAGGCCTCCTTTGAGCCTAAAGTGCAGCACGTGGACGGTCAACATTGGAATTGATTCATCGCGCGTTGACCCCGTCTCCTCAGCCTTTTCAATTCCTGGGCTGCGTTCAGGCACAAGAAATGTTGACCGTAAGATTGGCTTGATTTTGTTACCATTTTTGTGATACCCATCAATTATTATTATTATTATTATTATTATTATTATTATTATTATTTACTCTTATCAATGAAAGATGAGAAGGTATCTGTTTTTTAATAAATAAGATGAGTTAAATTCTAAATTTAGATTGTCTATTTTTAAATAGATAGTTATAATTTGATAATTAATTTTAACTAATAATTTAATTTTTTTAAAAAATAGTTAAATTATAACTATCTATTTATAAGTAAATGACTTAGTCTTAGAAAATAATCCCTTCTATCTATTTAAGATTCCATCCAAAACATATCCAATCAAATCCATTAAAACAACAACTTATTAAACAAGTGTGATAGTTGTTGGGTGTAAATTGTCCATTACATTAGTAACCCATGATTTGGTGCACTTTTATATGTATAGAAGTCTTAGACTTAATCGATTAAGTTATAATATACAGTATACAGTAATAGTTATGATGCTTTTTTTTTTGGTATATTTTAAAATTTTTTTAATAAATAAAGATATTATTTAAATTAGAAGTGTTGGCACACAGTTGGATTATATAATTAATTTAATCCCAGTGTATATATATATATATATATATAAGGCGCAAAAGGACAAATCCAGTCTAAAGCAAGAAGGCAAGATGCTGAAGCACGTCACAAGATATCAGGCTGGACACATGCATCTCACTTCAAACTTCACATGTGCACATCTCAGACTCTAACCCACTATGGCCCTACTAGATATCACTTCATTAATATTTGAAATTTAAATTATAATTTAAATAAAATAAAATAAAATTATAATTTTTTTTTTATCTGAATCCTATACGTCACAATATTAAACAAGAGTTTGAATAATACAATACTCTTTTTTTGATATATGTTCAAACGTTTAAGTCAGTAGATATTATCTAAAATTTATAAAGTGAAAGAGACTATAAGAATAAGAGAAAGTATGACATTGAGGATTTGACTCAATTTTATACAAAAGAATAAGTGTTTAGAAAATTTTATTTGATATTTACCTTTCAACTTTTCTCCTTTTTTACAAGAAAAATATGTATATTTATAACCACAATACCAATTGATAATGATTTTCTAAAAAAATATCCAGCCATGACTTGAATTATTAACCAATTAGAAATTAATTAGTTTAACCACCTTCATATTTGCTCTGACCAAAAATTTTTGGAGGTAATTCAATCAATGATGATAATGAATAGTTGACTTTAGTTAAGAGATCACCATGTCAGATAATTGTAGGATGTATTAACCATCCGTTTGGTTTAACCACACAATTCGGTAAACAACTCAATTTAATAACCACTGTGTCTAATTAATTGTTCGATTGCTATTAGATATCCAGCTATTTGGATTTATGATATGATTTTTTTACATCATTTTAATCACTTGACTACTCAGTCATCTACTTAATTGGGTTAAGGTAAGACTCTATTATTCAAAGTGGGGTGGCTAATACTTTCTTTTTTGACCTTACTATTTATGAGCTTATGATGCTGATTAGTCAAATTAATCATACTAAGATTTGATAGATATGACGATCTATGGATCGGCTCAAAATTCAGCTCACTGAAAAAAGAAAAACCCAACTAGTTGCAGCCTACTAAAAGACCTCCCCCCGAATCCAAGGTCTAGAAGACGCTGCAATTGATCAAAGCAATCAGACTTGAAATCGCCAAGCAGAAAATGAACAATTAGGATTAAATAATGGGTTGTCCCAACAATTACCTCTCAAACTCAGTAACAAACAACCTTTACAACACAACGAAAGGTTGTAGGCGACTTTGGCCAACATATTACTCTCATGATCGTTGGGACACGAATTGCAGGCGATAGTTATATGAATACGATCCCTCACAGTCATAGAGTCGTAAGGTCCAGAGATGGCTAAACTGGTGTTTATTCTTAAATACCCCATTTTCTCTATATAAAAGGAGATCGACCTCCGTCTAGAAGTAAAAATGCTCAGACAAAAAAAAAAGGCCCACTTTTCGACAAGTGCATCTCTCTCTCTAAGCTACTCTCTTTACAAGTGCATCTTCTCAAAACCGCTCATTCATTTTAGTGTACCAAATGATACCTAATCCTCTACTATGCACTCAATTTCCAAATACTCTCATATCGATGTATATTTTCACACCCTTTTGTCTTCTATTCGACTAAGAAAAATTATTGACTGATTATTTATATGTTGTGGTTGCATGATTCTGATTCAGAATAATGAAGGTTAGACCCTACTAGACGAACTCCAGATTAAAATGGCTCCTTAATTTATTTGATAATTTGAATCTAAAAATGTATCAAGGCTATATCTAATGTGAGCATGTGCACACATACATATACACTATATAATTAAAATAATTAATCATTGGTTCATTCAAAAGAAAATATGTAAAAGTTTAAAAAATTAGAAAAAAAAAATTATGTGTTTACATATGTGAAAAATAAATAAATAAATAAATATATATATATATATAAACAATTTCAAGTGAAAATATTTACTTTTTTTAGGATATTACTTTTCATTTGACATTATTTTTTTATTTTTTATTTTTAAAATTTTGTGAATCTAAAAAATCATATATATATATATATATATATATATATATATATGATTTTAGTTCAAATCAACTATGAAGTTTTCTACTTAATGGTAAAATTATCACCTTATAATTTGATTGTATTACAGAAACGAAATCTCATATAAAACAAGACAAAATCATTTCTCAAAGTCTCATTCATAGTGAAAGTGTAATAGACTAAGCTGTCTTTTTTTTAATTTTTTGTTTAATTTTTTCATGTGAC
Source organism: Nepenthes gracilis (assembly GCA_033239525.1). NCBI lineage: Eukaryota > Viridiplantae > Streptophyta > Magnoliopsida > Caryophyllales > Nepenthaceae > Nepenthes > Nepenthes gracilis. Next base: position 1,574,208 of record BSYO01000008.1, on the reverse strand, counting down.
TATTTTTATTATCTAAATTTATTTTATCAAAATTCACAGTCAATATCATCAAATGAAATAAAAAAGAAAGAAAGAAAGGTCATGATTAATTGGTTTTAACTCTGGTTAGATTCAACTAAACCCCATAGTTAATCTGATCCGGATCGCGTAGGGCAAGACAACGACGGTGCCTTGAGCTAAAATTTAAACATCTCCACATGTACCGTTACTCTCATTGATTGACACAGTTGAACATATAACGTTGATGTGTTACCGTTAAATTGATAATTAAGCCCGCCTAATTTACAATTTGTTTCTTAATCAGTAGTCCTAAATAATTTAACTTAACTTGTAAATTATACAACTTCATGGCCAGCTCTCCAACAACTCATTAATGTTAAAATAATTTTAATTGATTTTTATGTGTTGATTATATTGATAATAATATTTAAAATTTAAATTTATATTAATTATTTTTAAATTTATAATTTAACTAAAATGACTTAAAATAGTATAAAATATTTAACTTTTTTTGATAAAAAATAAAAATATATGATTATTCATAAAATAATATGTCCAATAATATAAAAACATATGATACTGATGTGATTCGAGAATCCGGATTAACATATGAATTAAGGAGTTGTGTAGTTCCACTAGTAGACTAGAATTGTGATAGGTCTAATTTTTACAACTCCAAATACGAGTTTTGCACACAATAATAGAATGAACCAGAGATAATATGTATACGGTATTCGATTTTTAATATATCTTTCGACGCTTAAATCAATGATATTTTTGAGTAGTTAGAAAGATAATGAAAAAATAGATACAAGAATTGAAAGATGATAAGGATAAGTGTATATTTAGATGGTTATATTTCATTTAATACACTCTAATGTTTGAAAATCTTTTTGCTTCATTTTTCCTCTGCCCCTTCTGTTTGGGGGAATATATATTTATAAATTGGGATTTTATTTATCAGCTAGCATTTAAAATCGCTACACGTATTTAGAGTCGTTTTGCAATAACTGTGGAGAGGCATTACTTTTGATGTATAATTGTCATCTTAATTTAATGAGAAAATCATCTCATTATTAATGATCAAACCGTTTTGACCATTTCCTCGATCGGATTATTAACTGACTTGTTATTGTCTTTTGATTTTTCGTAACTGATTGTTCAAATTATACCTTTCAAGTAATTTTCTTAATAGTTATTATTCGGCTATTTGGATTGGTTTTGTTACTTCTTTGTCCGGGCCCCTAGAGTTTTGGCCCATGATTCAAGTTTGCGTCGGGCTTGTCCTGTTAGAAAATTATGTGGCTAAAATAACCACAAAAGCGGAATTTAAAATCGATTAATATACCTCCGGCCATTTGGTGCTCTGTTTTCGAGCGTTCGATTGGACCGGGCTCCAATCTTACGGACACTCATTCACTCGTTTAGATGGTGTATAGCTTGAATTGAGTCCACAGGGACAAGCGAATCTTTCAATTATAAGGCGAAACCATCGCCCACTCAATCAGCGTTTGGTCTCTAAACCGCCAAAATTGATTAATTGATTTAATGGGAGAGTTATCACTACTTAATGGACCACAAATCTTAAAGAATTAATTGAGAAAAAGCGGCAAATGGTGATGAAGCGATCGGAAGGCGAAGAGAATGAAACCAGTGACGGCTCGAATTCGAATCCGCCTCGATGAAGCCGTTTGGCTGCAGCAGCTCAACCCAGCTCGATCGGCTCGTGGGCGGACTCGATTAATTGGGCAAGAATTTGGGCTCAAGTTTATATTCTCCCCCATTGGTCCATGTTTAACTTGATGTGATAACTAAAATCATCAATTTTTCAAACTTTAAGAAATAAATATATGAATCATGGCGATAAGTCCTCTAATAATGAGTAATATCTTCCATGTATTACAATATATTAATTTCTCAAGTCATCCGATAACTTTACTTTATGAATAAACCCTATATTTATTTTTTGTCCAACTTAATGACATTCTCAAATTAATTAATATGTACACAATTTTGAGAAATATCACAACATTAAAATAGAAATTTATAACATCATTGTCCATACAATAAAAATTACAAAATAAAACTCAATTCCATTTCAGATATAAGATCCTTGAACCGTAATGGTGGCATGCCTTTAGTCAAAGGATCAACGATCATCAATTTAGTGCTGATATGCTCAATAGCAATTTTCTTTCCTTTAATGCGCTTCTTTATGGCTAAAAATTGAATGTCGATGTGTTTACTTCGACTGCTACTTTTGTTATTTTTAGTCAGGAAAACAGCAGCTGAATTATCACAAAATATCTTTAATGGCCTTGAGATGGAATCAACCACTTTAAGCCTAGACATGAAATTCCTCATCCATACACCATACTTTGTAGCCTCGAAACAAGCAACGAACTCGGCATCCACAGTGGAAGTAGCAATCAAAGTTTGCTTTGCACTCCGCCAGGATACAGCTCTACCGACAAATAAAAAAATATAACCGGATGTTGATTTACGTGAATCAACATACCCAGCAAAGTCTGAATCGGAGTACCCCAAAACTTTTAGATTGTCGGTCCGTCTATATGTAAGCATGAAATCTTTGGTACTGAAAATACCTCATGACTTTCTTGGCGACTTTCCAGGTGTTCGATTCTGGTCGAAATCTTTCTAACATTCCACATGCGAAATGCTATGTCGGGTCTTATACATACCGAGCATACATCAAACTTCCAACAACGGAAGCATAAGGAATGTTCTTGATGCATTCCGCTTCAAATCATTTTTTTGGACATTGGCTCAAGGTGGGCCTATCACCCTTCACAATGGGTGCTACACTCGGTGAACAATCGTTCATCCGAAATCTCTCTAAAACCTTATTGATATAGGTCTCTTGAGATAAACCCAGAACACAACGCGGTCTGTCTCGATGTATCTTTATACCAATGATATAAGATGCATCACCCATATCCTTTATTTCAAAATTTTTAGAGAGAAATTATTTCACCTCATGCAATAACCTTTTATCATTGGATGCAAGTAAAATATCATCCACATATAAGACAATAAAATAAGTCTTACTCTCACTGACCTTCTGGTATATACATTGATCCAAAATATTCTCTTCAAAATCGAATGAAGAGATAATTTTATCAAATTTTAAATACCATTGACGGGATATTTGTTTCAATCCATATATGGACTTCTTTAATTTGCACACCAATTGCTCACCATCACTAGAGGAGAATCCTTCTGGTTGTTTCATGTAAACATCTTCTTCTAGATCACCATTTAAAAATGTTATTTTCACATCCATTTGTTACAATTTCATATCAAAATGAGCAACCAATGCCAAAATTATACGAAGAGAGTCCTTTTTAGATACAGGAGAAAAAGTCTCCTTGTAATCAATTCCTTCTTTTTGAGTATAACCTTTAGCAACGAGTCTTGCCTTATATCTTTTAATATTGCCTAATGAGTCTTTCTTTGTTTTAAAGACCCATTTACACCCTATAACTTTCACCCCTTTAGGCAACCAACAAGATCAGGACTCTATTGCTACTCATGGAACTCATCTCTTCTTTCATAAGATTGTACCATAATTGTGATTTATTATAACTCATGGCTTGTGAAAGCGTTTGGGATCATTTCGGCTCCCACATTCAGTCGGACTCTTCCAGATATACAACATAATCACTAAGGATTCTTGAGTTTCTCATTCTAGAAGACCTTCTTAATGTTATATCATCATTCTCAACAGGAGTATGTTGCACAACTATTTCAGATAAATCCTAAATTTTATGGTCAACTGGAATAGAATAAGTATTTTGTGGAATGACAATAATTAGTTGTTCAACACCAGATTGATCTTGAGGGGTGTTGTGTATATCAATCAACCTATCATATGATGTAGAGGGTTGAGAATCCAAATGATCAGTTCTTGATCGTTTCCTCCCACTCATTAAGTCATTCTCAAGAAATTTTACATTTTTTGATTCCACAATCCTAGTGGTATGAGATGGACAGTAAAATCCGTATCCTTTAAACCGTTCAGCATATCTAACGAAATGCACACTTATGGTCCTTGGGTCCAATTTCTTTTCATATGAGTTATAAACTCTTACTTCGGATGGGCATCCCCATACGCGTACATGTTACAAACTCGATTTCTAACCTTTCCATAACTCAAAATGAGTTTTTGGGACAGCTTTTATTCGGACCCGATTTAATATGTACACTGCCGTTTTAAGAGTTTCACTCCACAAGGATTTTGAAAGTTCGGAGTTACTAAGCATACTCCTCACCATGTCCAATAATGTTCGGTTTTTTCTTTCTGCTACACCATTTTGGTCAGGAGAACGGGTATAGTGTCTTTGGGCAACAATCCCATGTTCTTGAAGAAACTTTACAAATGGACACGACATTTGTCCATCTTGATATATCTAATAATATTCTCCACCTCTATCTCGATCTCACTGATTTTGATATTTTTTTAATTTATTTCTCTACTTACTGCTTTAAAACAATTTAAAAGTATCAAAGGCTTCGTATTTATTATGAAGCAAGTAAAAAGACATATATCGTGAAATCGTTAATAAAGGTGATGAGATATTTTGGGCCATATTAGTCTATATTGATTTATAAATGTCAATATGTATGATCTACAATATGTCCGAACTCCTCTTGGTATTTTTCTTAGTCTTGTTGGTAACTTTTCTTTAATGTAATCCCACACAAGTCTCAAAATTAGTAAAATCTAGAGTACTAAGTATTTCATCATTTACCAATCTTTTGATTCTATCAATGAAGATATGTCACAATCTCCTATGCCACAACATCGAGGAACATTCATTCATAACACATCTTTTAATTTCATTATTAGCATGCACAGTATTGAAAGAGGTATTGTTTTACAAATTCAAACAATAAAGACCATTAGACAGTGTACCATTTTTAACAATATCAGACTTATAAGATAAACTGAATGATGAGTCGAAAATGTAAAGGAATATCCATGGAAAAGTACAAGTCTTGAAAGCAAAATCAAATTTCTAGAGAAATTTGAAATATAAAAGGTCTTTTCAATGCCAAAACAAAACCACTACTTAAATTAAATTACATGTTTCAATGGCTTTCACGTGTGACGCATCTTGTTTCGGAGAAGATGCATTGTTCTTGCGCCCACACGATTTTCTTAGGTTTTGCAATGCGAGCGTAAGGAATTAGAAATATGGATTGTTGAGCAGAAGTCAATCTACATGTGTTATGTGCAACATTAATTATATTAGATTCATAACATGTCAAAAGAGAATGTATTACCTTTCTTTTCTGGCCAATTTTGATACTTGAAGTCATCCTTTTTACGTAAGCCTTCTTTTTACGAGAAAAAGACTTTGACTTCTGCTTGATATCGGTTGAATAATGCGTAAAAATAAATCATACTTAACATCCAAAAATGAGGCTAACAAATTACAAAATTATGTTTTTACTAATGTTAAACATACATAATGAATCAATAGACATAAAATTACCTCGTAGTCAAATTCTTAATTCAAGTAGATTTATGTCGAAAAGTGATAAAACTATCAAATTATATTCATTTCTTAATCCCTGTGGGTAAATTAAAAAAAATAATTTAACATTTTATCCTGATTAATTAATTTTAATATAATAAAATTTCCTGTGGGATAAATTTTATTATATCAAAATAATTATTCACAATTTATGTCTTTATACCACACGTGATAATAAAAAAAATAATTTAATTAATTAAGGGTGCTGTGGCTAATCATCAATTAATTAAATTATTTTAATTACAAGACATTATTTATACATATATACAATTATATTCTGGATATTATATTTTACACTTCATATATAATAATATAATTATATATATATAAATATAAATATATACGTATATATATAATATATATACAATGTAAACATATATAAGCAATTCAAATGCGAATAATAGCGCAAGGCGCTCAGCAGCGCAGCGGCAGAAGCCGCCCCTTCTTCCCGACACGTCCCACGTTCGAAGCTCACTGGCTGCATTTTAATTCCTTATTTGCTACAGTAACGGGCCAGGATCTCGGGGCGCGGCTTGATGGGCCGAGCGAAATCGGCCCAAAACCAATATATAATTTTTTTAAAAAAAGCGTAAAACGACGTCGTTTAAATTCAGAATCTTTTACACGAAACGACGTCGTTCAAGATGAAAACAAAGGCACGCAGCGGCGGCGTTTATTACTGTCCGAAAACGACGCAGCCGTTAATTAATCGTCTACGCCCGTCGGTTTCCCGAACCCGACAACGCCCGCTTCGAATTTGGACCGTGCAAACGGCAACATCTGAACACGAAAAATGATAAAAAATATCGAAAATTTCAGAAATTTAATTTCATCGAAGTCTTTCGTTTGAACCGAATCTTCAAAAAAATGAAAACTTTAGGTTTTTGATTTGGAAAAAACCAGAAAATACGAACAACAAAGGTAGAGTTGAGCTTTCCTGCGATACCAAATGTTAGAAAATTATGTGGCTAAAACAACCACAAAAGCGAAATTTAAAATCGATTAATATACCTCCTAAGCCCGTTTTGGTTTCTTTTTGGACGTTCGATTCGGACCATTTCCGTCTTAACACTCCTTTCTTCGTTTAGATGGTGTATAAGCAGGTTGGGTTAAGAAAACAGGAATCTTTCGATTTATACAAACCATCACCCGCTGCGCTGTCAGGCGTTTGGTACTAAACAAGCCAAAATTGATTAATTGAGCAATGGGAGAGTTATCACTACTTGTCGGCCACAAATCTTGACAAATTAATTGAGAAAAAGCGGCAAATGGTGATAAAGCGATCGAGGAAGGCGAAGAAGAATGAAACGGTGACGGCTCAAATGGCTCAGATCCCACGGGGCTCGATGAAGCCGTTTGGCTCTGGCTTGGCTTGGCTCGATCGGCTCATGGGCCAGACTCAGTTAATTGGGCCAGAAGCTTATATGTCCATCTTGGGCTGCACCTATCAAACCCTTTATGAAAAAGCATATTTTTATATTTTCACACTTCCAGCCCATTAAAAAAAGAGTCTATATATAAAGTATAAGAGATTTTATCTTTTAATTCATGGATAACGTTTTTTTTTTTTTTTTTTTGGAGAAAAATCATCATATATTATTTATTCCTTTGGTTGCAATTTATTAAAGGAATTAATTTGGATCATATAATTTAACATGCATATTTATCCTTAATTTTAAATATTAATATCGGTAAGGATTACGTGATTTAATTTTTATTTATCCTTCTCATAATTATTTAAGTAAGTAAGAGGATTATAGGATAGTTTGTTTTAAATTTATATTTTTATATATTTTTATTATATAATAATTATATGATCATATAATTATATTTTATTTCTTAATTTATGGCGTGGCACTACCCATTGAAATAATAACAAAATTAATTAAAAAAAATAGCCGCGGGGCCCGAAATGTTCCGCCCTGAATTTTATATAAATTTTGATTTTTGTCAAAAATATTAGGCGTCAGAATCAAACCCAAGACATCAGTCGGGGAAATTACAACATGCTGCTTCGCAATTGATGCCATTTGATTTAGATGCGTGTGATGTTTTATTTAAATAAAATTTATTGATTTTGCCAAAAATAATGAAAAATAAGTGAAGATGAGGACATCTGACCCGCAACCATTACTTTGGGAAAAAAAGAGGAAGCCACTGATTCTTTAAGATATTTTAAATAATATTTGTTGGTTTTTTTTAAGCTATAAAATAATTTTTATAACGAGCCAAAGCATTTATATATTGAAGGTATAAAGTTGATAAATTATTTTTGTTAATATTATGATGTTGAGCTAAAGTATCATATAATATTAATAATTTAAAATTATCTTAAAGAGTTTTATATTTATTATTTTATAATATTAAATATTATATAACCTAAAATAAAAGTCATTATATAAAGTTTTATAATAAAATAAAAAATAGTATTGTGGATGATATTTAAATTAAATTCTTATCGCCCAAATACCAATTTATTTTTCATATCATATTCAATTCCATTAGTTTTCTCATCAAATTGGATAAATCATAAAATTTATATGTTAATTTACTCTTTATATTACTTATATGAGTTAGTAAATTTTAGTAAAGTTAACATGATTTTTATAACATGTGTATTAATGGTAAGCATATTATTTTAGAAAAATAATCTCTAAAATCACGCTCCAATACTAATGCTCAATTTTATTCCCGTTGGATAGAATCATTTTGTTTGTAAGATAAATATGTCTGCATAGAGTTTTAAATAATCATTTTGCTAGTGTTATCTTAAATCTAATGATATGAATTTTACATATATTTTTGTAGAAAATATTTTAATCGTTATACATATCATATAGTCAATGGGAGTTGATGTGCCCCATTGTATCCGGGTTATTATATAAATTAGAGAGTCACTCGATTTTTCACTATAGATCAAGTTGAAGCTGGTCTGGACTCATTTTTTGACTTATCCTTGAGTTGGAACAGATTTGGACTCACACCCTGACTTATCCTTAGAATTCTTTCCCAAGAGATAGAAAGATATAAGGAAGATCTGAGATGATATAGAGTTTGTATGAATGTGGGGATATGAGAGAAAGATTGGGCTCTTATAATGCACCCGGCGGGGAACGACTTAGAGAAACGGAGGTTTGAGTTTCTGTTTGATTGTACACGGTCAGTGGTTCACTAATATTACACTCGATGAGTGGCTCACTAGGGGTGCATTTGTAAAGTGGCTCATCAGGGATACACTCATTGAGTGACTCATTAGGAGTGCACTCAGTGAGTGGCTCACTAGGTGAGAACTCGTGGAATGGCTCACTACAGATAGAGAGGGATGAAGTTGTATCTGGGAAAGAGAGCTTGTTTCTCACTTTACACTTATTGGGGTTGAAGGCTTTTTTTTGGTCCGAAGAGGGCCTCGAGGGTTTTGGATAATGCTCTTGGATGTTGCTAGAGAAGGACCCCTTTTACCCCCCTTTCTTCCCCCTCGCATTGTGGTTGTAAGGAGTATTTGTAATAATTTGTGGAGTAGAATTTGGCGCCAAGATTTGTGACAAATGTCGCTTCTGGGTTTGTTGACCGTTGAGGTATTGACGAGAGCTGCATTTGTCAGGTGTTACCTTACTACAGTGAGGAGATTGTGAGTGGTCCCCCTGATCCACTCAACAGAAGGTTTTAGGCGATGCTAGGCATGGGCGTTCTCTGACTACCGCAGGCACATACTTTGATCGCTCTACTGGCTGCCATTTTGATCTAATTGTGTTATCGTTTGGGTTGCTGATACTTGCCCCTTCAACCTATTGCTCTCTAGGCCTTATCTTGATTGCTGCAACGATGTTTGAGTTGGGTCGATTGATCTTCTTCCTATGACTTCATCTGTTGCCTGCTAGGCCCTTTGTAGCAATGATAGTTGGGCCTGAGATTATGCTAGCCCATGGTATTATCAAACCCACCAGGAGTATATATAGAATATATCTTAGAGTCTAGAAAAGATTTAATGGGTCCCAATTTAGATCATTATATATATATATATATAACTCTGTCTCTAAAATTATATAAAAATCATATAAGTCATATGGGTTATTAATGTTTGTTAATTGATGTACAAGTTATGTATATTTATGGATATCTTTTGATGATTAGTATATCATATTTATTTATTGTGCACATCTCTATGGTTTTAGCTGCGGTTAAATTTGATCAATGAATAAATTTTATAATGAATACATATGACGATCCGAGCTTAGATCCTCAAACCCGACTCGGACTATCAGGGTAAAAGTCTCGGATCATCCGAAATCATCAATTATACGTCATTAATGAACTCAATATCATTAAAAGTATCATTAATGAACCTCATAAATGTATCATTAATTCAATATTCATAATAGTAATAATAAATAATTTCAATAATATCGATATCCAAAATATCAATCTTTATAATAAAAATCTAATGAATATCGAATAGTAACAGAACCAACAAAATATTAAGTCTCTATCCCGAGAGCCTTGATCTCTGTGATCACTTCTATCTGAAGTTTATACAATAACACGCGATCTCTTTTATCCTACTATTAACCTATCTATTTTAGAGTTAATAAAATATAAAAGTGAGTCAAATGTCCAATAAGTAAAAATAAACAATAATAGAGGAGTACAATATAGTATCTCAAATGATAAAATAATGGATAATAATAGGTGAAGTACCAACTACTATCTAAGATTCAATAATATGTCGTATCCACGACTCAAAAGCCATATAAATAACTGGGTAAGAAGCAATATGGATTCTATTGAATCCGATTATCAGCTCAATTTGAAGTAACCACTATACGATATCATAAGAATTTTCTTAGATCTTATTCTATTATAGTGAACCAAAGGCTGCATATTTACGTCCCCAATGACTGAGTAATGCAACGAGGTTATCGATGGTATCAACTATCCCTACAATTCTTTCAGAGGCTGTACTCATAGCATGTCATACCATCCGTGATACCCATCGCTAAATGATATCCCTGATATTATTATCTACAATAGTCGCTAGGTTATAAGCATCCCTTTTTAATATCAACGACCTCAACCTCCCGAATGGAATCGGTATTGAAAAAGTACAGACTACTCTACGGTCTCACTAACTTCCATTCGTCCGATTACTGTAGAATCTTCATACACTCTCCTCTATTTATCCATAGAGTGCCAATAAAGTATACGCATGCCAACAAGATTAACGCGAAAAATAATTTCATCGAATTTTATCGATAAGGTACAAGATAAAGCATGTACTTGACTATTTTGATTAATTCCACAAAGGTCAATTCAAATAATAAATACTATAAGTTTTTTTCTCAATACATATGCACATATACATACATCATGCACATCTATTTTTCTTTTTCCCATACATGCATCCACACATATAATATACCATCCCATAATATTTATATATATATATATATATGCACGTACCCAACTGTAATAGTATACACATATATACGTATACATGAACACATGTGCCCCCACATACACACACGGCAGCAACGTTGCCAGCACACAGCACCACGCTAGTTGCTTCCTTCACGCACGCACATAGCGCACCATTAGCATACAACCTCGCCTTTACACCTACGCCCACAAATGATCGGCTACACCGAGCACACAACCGCACGTATTTATGCCCACACACACGGTTACACCCAATATGGCTACTCAATTTGTTGGCAAAACGAAAGAAAGACAGAGGCTTGCGTCGTGCTCTGCTCTCCGTAGTGGTTCGATCTCTTATAATAAACAAGGAAAAATCAAGGCTTTATCCTTCAAACATGTAAAAGTGAGTATTTAATTGTATAGGTCCACTAGTTATCGCATGCCAAATCATTACACAATCCCTGAAATTTTGCTCGTTCCCTTGCCGCCTCTGTTTTCCCATTTTCTCCCCCAACATCAAGAGTACAACCAAATCCTTCAAAATTAAAGCATACCACAAGAAAGTAGATATCAACCTAGAAAATGCGAGAGTTTACTTGCGAAATAGAGGGTTAGAGCACCCTCAACGCCTCCGGGTTAGTGGACCCGATTGGAAAAACAGAAACAGAGCACGGTACTCTGTTTCCATGGTCGTGGGTACAACTCAAAATCAAATGGTGAGATGTGTAATATTGATACTTTAGAACTCCATTAGGTAATATCCTAAATCCCCATTCATCAATGAGCCCAAGAGATTGGCCGATTGCTTACAGAATCGTGACCCTGCGTTCGGTTGCTCAAATTTTACAACCCTTTGTTTTTACCGATTTTTTTCCAAATCTCAACATGAAATTAGAGGTTTCATAATAATAAACATGAAGGAAGAATTCATTTTGCTAGGTGAAAGTTTAATTGCCCCAGTTTCGTGTCATTCATCTGGTAGGGACGACGATGCTACAAATTAACGATGGCGGCGATACCATCCAGCGACGGTGACTTCAACGACAGAAGTGGCAGCTTCAGCTCCACTCACGACGGCAGTTAGCAGCAGTACTGACGGCATCACTCACGGCTAGGGTTTAGTGGCGGTTTCTTCTCCTTCCCACACCAATGTCCTCTTAAATAATGAAGGGGTCGATTTAGGGTTTTCATGAGTGTCGTTCACCCCTTTCCTTCTTTGTTGCCACCGACCGCGTTCCCTCTCTCTCCCTCTTCTTTTTTTTCTTCCTCTTCCTTTTATTTCTTTTCTCTCTTCTTTCCTTTCCTCTCTTCCTTTCCCTTCTTTCCTTCACCCGATTACCATTATTATTATTATTATTTTATTTATTTATTTATTTATTAATCTAAATTTAATTTAGTAATCTAAATATTTATTCCTAAATCCATTGATCTAAATACTCTAATTTATTAGGCCCAAATATCTAAAACCCAATTCAAAGTCCATATACTTCAAATTTATATTTTCAACCCGAACTATAAAATTTTATGTCTAAAATTATTAAAAATAATTATCCCAACTAAATAATAAAATTAAAAGTATTCGGTATGTTACAATATATTTGATGGGTCTAGTAGGAATACGGGCTAGCATGAATGAAGCCCAATCGGCAGGAAGGCTCAGCTAGACGATGGGGCTTAAGGGGCTTTGTGCGAAACCCAATATCGCAAGAAGGATTTTGGGTCGGACAAGCTGTACCAAGGCCTACTAGATATCACATAACACGCGCCCAATTACAATTCATTTGTTCTTCCACCAAGATGGTTGCAATCTAGTAGCACAGAAGATGTTTGCTTAGGAAATAGCAGCTAATGGCGGATAAAGTTAACTCTGGCAAGTCGCGGCACCCGCCGCCCTATAGCAACTCAACCAATCCTAGTGAAAGGCAATTGGACCCATACCGACCATGCCTTACGACGGTTTTTTAACCACCATAAGACGATAATTGACACCACTAGCCACTACCAGTTGACAGAGGTCGATAAATCCAAGCAGGATACCTGTCACAGGTTCCCCCTCCCAAAGCCTCCTCGACGAAGCTTTACAAATATCGTCTCCTACACTAGAGAAGGGAGGATAGAATCATCGAAGATCACACGAAGTATCTCAGGGCTATCTCAAGCTAAGCTTCGAATCCACATGCAAGGAGAAAGAACTAGCTCTCTCCCCTCCATACAAATATCCATTCATTCCATATCACGTTTTCCTTTACATGTGTACTTTTCTATTCTTCTGGAAAGAACATTGATTTGAGTATCGGAGGATAAATAAAAAATTTAGTCTTGTCAATCCCTTTACCTCTTGTTTGCAGTTTGTGGTGTCTAAGGCTTAGATTGAGAGACGTAAAAATCGGACCCGTTCAAACTCGACCTAACACGAGGGATTCGAAGGCTCCCTAATCTGTACAGTAATCCAGACCTAATGACGCATTAACATTTATAAAATTTTATTTAATTATAAGAATATGATGATTTCATAATCATTGAAGGTTTAATGTCACAATTAGATAATACTTCTGCATGGCTTATATTATCATTCTTAAGTAGTTAAATTTATTATTAAGTTACATGTCAGGATATTTTGATAAATTATCAGTATATAACTTTTAAAATTTCAAATATCTTGCATTTACTAATATTAGAATTAGTATGAAGTTTTCCTTATCAATATGATCTAAGTAAGAGAATGTTGGAATAAATTTTAATTAATTTCTATATGTAAATCATATTGATAATGATACTTAAAATTTAGATTTATATTAATTATTATTAATTTATAATTTAATTAGAATGATCTAAAATAATAAAAATTATTTAATTTATTTTATTGATGAAAAAAATAAAATTACATAATTGTTCATAAAAGAGTATATCTTTTCATATGTGAAAAAAATAATTTTTTTCCTATTGAAAAAAAGAGTCCATAAACAAAATATCGAAAGATCATTTCTTAGTTCATGAATATATTTATTGCTTCAGAAAAGAACTATCATGTATTATTTATTTATTTTGCTATAATTTATTTAAAAATTTAACATAAATTATATAAATTAAAATACATATCGATCATTAATTTTTGACAAATAACACATATGCATAAATGGTTCTAATTTTTCATATCTTTCTAGATGCAAAAAAAAAAAAAATTTACCTTCAACGACCATCTATTTCCACATATTTATATATTATTTTCATTTATAAATAGATAAAGGAAATTGTTATAGTTCATAACTTAATTCCAATTATAAATACTTTAAATTGTTTTTGAATTATTGCTAAATGTTAGAATTGATGTCCATATGATGTAGCTAATATTAGTAATTTATTAAAATAATTATATATTATAATTTATATATAATTTTATTTATTTTATTAGAAAAGTTATTTTATTAATTAGTTTAATCTTTTAATAAAAGAAAAATATTTTTATATTCAAGGAATCAGTCATATTCTTACCCTATAATAACTGAATTATCGATTATTGCATGTAGATAAGGATGGGTATTTTTTTGGATAATATCAGGTTCAATTTTCAGATAAATTATGGATAATGATAACAAAACTTATCTTTTTACAAATTATTCATTCTCTTATGATAGAAGAGAGATAAGAGTGAAATGAGAGAAATTAACTATAGGTTATCTGAGATAATAACTTTATTCGTGAATTCAAATAAATTTATGATAGCTGTTTATTGTAAAATGGCATGATAATTCTAACAATTTACATAAATATTTTAATCTGGTAACATTTTTCTTATACTAAATTAAAACTTACTAAGCAATTATCAAAAATTTATAAATAATCTTAATTAATTTGTTAGAAAATAATATTAAAAAAACCTACGTTACATCTCTCTTAGCCTAGATATAAAAGTCGTACGCAATATTTTTGTAGTTCAAGCGATCTACAGGTAATAAAATGTAGTAAAATGTCCAATGATGTGGCACAACTTAAAGTGGGGATCATCTAAACCCAAATAACATGGCGAATGAGTACTCATATGGCTTAAGAATAATACTCAACATTAATCTACATGTTTAACGAGGATATCAATTAGAAAATCTAATTTTTTAATGTGTTAATTGAATTGTATAATCTATAGTATAGCACAATTTAACTTATCACAGATCGTATTAGATGCAGTTCATAATGAATATTTTAAAATCTATATAAAGTATGACTCAACACTTTAATTGGTATCAAATTATAAATTAATCGGCCCATGGTACAATGCAACCTTTTTTTGAATTCCAACAACAGTCATATGACTGTTTCAGGTTATTGACCTTTTTTCAAAAGATAATTAAATGAAAATTCTATAAATATCTTCTCTTGTCTTTTCTACTAATAACATTTCATCTCTATTCTCTCTCTCTCTCTTCTCTCTCTACTTTCTAGTCTTCCATTCCTACTAAACAAGTAATATTGTGATTGAATATAATTATATTATTTTTATTAATTTTTATCTATAATTTATAAATTAATATTATTATTTGTAACTTTATATTAGCTATGACATTATTATTTTCTTAATTTTTAATATAATTAATGTTATTATAAATAAATATAAAATATTCAATAATATTTTTTTAATAATTTTTGATAATAATTTAAATAATAATTATACTATTTTTTATTTAAATTATATTTTTAAATTTTAAATGATGAATTATTTTATATAAAATATATATATCATATTACTAATATTTGTGTCAAAAAAATTTATAATTTGTTTCTCCTAATGTAAAAAAATAAAGAACATTATTTTATTTATTGTAACATTTCTTTTTCAAAAGTAACAATTAAAGATGCTCTATCGGTGTAATAAATTCAACTATAACAAGATGAGTATTAACTATTCAATATGATAAAATTTGATTTACCAAATCTTAGAGATTGCATATTCTTATTGCTCTATTTTACTCATCTTTCATCAAGAAAATTCTTTAAATAGTTGCGCCAATTATGAATGCCAAATGAAAGATGAATAAATTATTTAAATTTTTTTAAAAATATTTTATTTTATTACTAATATACTTGTAGGTTTTATTAAACCACCCAAAATTTATTATTGAGTTGATTATTATCATTTTCTGATATTTTATGATTTATTAAGATGATTATAATTTTTACCGTATAATATTAACAATTGAGATAAATATAAAATTTTTTACAAAATAATTTTAAGTGAATATTAAAATTATTAAAAAAGAAATAATTTTTAATATTATATTTAACTATATTTTTTAAAAAATTAAAATATTTAAAAAAATTTTAAATGTTAACTTATTTCACCATAATTATAGACCTTTTTTTTTTGTGATTTATAGATTGTATATATTTATCTTAAAGAATTGTACACTAACATATCGTGGTCGATAACGCGAAAAAATGAAATCCTATATCTATCACAATCTACATACAGCCACAATTGAGATCGAAAACTATCTAGTCTAGAAGTAGAAGCAAGCAATAGCAATAGAGGTGATCAATGAAATTTACCTTTTTTATTACAAACTCAACATGAATCATTACCAGTAAGTAAAAATATAATATTTGCTAAACTTTTTTTTATTAATTGTTATCTGACTATATTTTTGACTTTGCAACTAATAGATTAGAGTTTAAGATTTTAGATTAGTAAAAAATTAATTAGTATACATTTTTCATATTTATATTAATGGTACGAAATATTTTAACACCAACAATAAGTATAATATTATCAAAGTTAGTTTTCAATATCAAAAGTCAAATAACTGTTAAGAAAAGAAACTAATAACACTAAAGCTAGTAAAAAAATGTGTATTCTTTTTAAGAACTAATTAGGTATTGTTGGGTCCGGTCCCAGAGGAGCCCAGAACTCACAAGGCCTAGTCTAGGAAGCAGTAGCCCAAATCGGCTATTAGACCCAAAAGTTAAGCAGCCTACATGGCAGCCCAACGCTAGTAGTTAATCAAAGACCTCCCCTAACTAATTAATACTTGTGCAGCGGCAAACTCGATACGTGAGGCGGCAAACTTCCGAGGGCAGACTCGAAGCGCTGAGGTGAGCAAATGAGAAAGATGTCAACCCTATTAGCCACGGCTTACGTCGTTCCCTACAGCTGACCAACCAATCCTCATTCGAGAGGCAAACCAAGCGTGGCTAGTAAAGCACGACGATCATCTCACTGTCACAAAGAGACAACTGACATCACCGACCTCCACTAGCAGGTTAACGGCTAGTGAATTCCTATAGAAAGAATTCTCACGCCCAAAGCTCCACTCTCTGGAGCCTATATATTCCTTCTCTTTCTACAGGAAAAGGGATAGATTCTAAATATGTAACTTGAGCCTAGCATTGAGACGTACGCTTCTACTAGCTCTTGCTCTCAGATTGCGACCCAGCTTTTATCTTTCACGGCCTTTCGCAGGCAGCCAAAGTTAGCCACCCATCGCGGTGCATACAGGGAGTCAGGCCTTCCACCAACCGCTCATTGAGTTCAGCTCTTACATTCATACACTCCCACCACACACTCATCATATTTTTACGCACCTTTAAGCATTCGTCTCCCCTTTCTTTTCATTGCAGAAGGATGCTGACTTAAGTGTTTGAGTATTTTCGATGAGAGAAATTTCGCTGACCTCTAACATCTTATTTGTTAGTTGTATTGTGCAAGTTTCAAGTTAACAACGATGAAAACTGGATCTGTTCATGATCACCTCCGGATGAGAAGGAATCCGAAGGCTCCCTAATCCGTACGACAATCAGGAACTCGAGACGCAATAGGTATAAAATATTGTGTAAAAATTTGATCATTTTAATTTGTATAAAGAGAAATACTCTAACAATAACAATATTAAAAAAATAAGTAAAATATAAAAATAAGTAAGTTATTATTAAATATATATATATTTATTTATTTACTTTTATAAATTATAATATTAAAAATATTTAACAAACTAAACTAATATACTTTATTTTTTATGATAATATATATATATATATATATATATATATATATTAGGGACATAATGAACGCATACCTAGCCCAACACAGGTAATCAGGTGCCATATTGGGCTAAAATATTTGTCTCTCGTGTTGGCTCAGTATGCCCTGTTGAACACCAAGTTTTAAGGAAGGAGTTGGGCTTAGATTGAGCCAATCGACTGACATTTCAAACAACCAAGGCCCACAGTACGCACATAGGCCCATCATCCTTCTTCCTAGACTGGATTGGGCTAAGAGAGATCGATTTAGAGTAGGGACCCTCCTTATGATGGTCCACCGTTATGGACTGTGGCTGTTGCTAATCATTCTAATGGTTTATAAAATGACATTGTCTTTTCCAATTAACAGTAAGCATGATTGTATTAAATACCCCACGTTATACTCTTGCCAACCCGATTAACAATGGATTTACGTTGATATTTTGTAACTTGATTAATAGATGGGCGGTTAGGGTTGCAGGTGAAGACATGGAACCCGATTTTAATATACTTGAACCTGACTTATTGCCACCTCAATTTATCTCGGAATAATCCTCTTATATTCAAATTAGTATAAAAAATCAAACCACCTTAATTGCTATATATATATATCGTCAAGATATGATCATAACCCAATACACTGCACGGGATCATTTGGCTTATCTAATCCTACATAAATTTAATTAACATTTTGCCTATGTGACGATGTTCAATTGATGTTTTGTGTGCCTGATTGTTTTGTATGGCAAATAATAGATTTCTTAATGGATGTCTTTACTTTTATTTGTTTATCGGTGCTAACAAATAAATTTATGCCCCAGAGCTAGGAGAGTCAAAAGGTTTATGGAAGCCGACGTCCTATGGAACGGCCAGAGAATATCAACGATGACAACTTATTTCATTGAACTTGCTAGTGTGAGATTTTCGTGTCACTAATTTGTTAGTTTTACATCAAATGAATGGATCATCACATGGTTTACTTGATTTCGACTAATGAATTCATTTGAGTAAATGATTCGAGTGGCGTAGGAGAACAGCACCTAAGGAACGCATCATAGTATATGCTTTTAATAGCAGTTGCTTCTAAGGAATGCATAAGGTTATGCTCATGCGTCAATTCTAATAAGTCCTCAACGTCACTTAATGTATAAAAGTTTTGATGCAATTTTTAGGTTAAAATTTGAAACAATTAAATATAAGGGGTGTCATACAAAAATAGAGAAGAAAAAAAGAAAGAAGATAATGATTCTCAATATCCAATTGAAATTCGATTCAAATTTTATTTTTTATTAAATTTAGATATATTATTTTAATTTTAGTTATGGGATATTTTACTAATTAATTATTTATTTTTTAATTATATATTTTTTTGTGGGTTTAGATATTTAACAAGTTATATTTAATTGATTATTTATACGGATTATTATGAATAAATTTAAAATATTATTATTTAAAACTATATAATTTAAAGTAGATTTAACCATAATTTATTATTTATTTTTTATTAATTAAGAAAAAATTTTATATTAACTATTATTATTAAACTTGTAAACTTAATTATATATTATTATTAAATGTGCTAGTACAAAAATTGATGGAATATTTTATTACCCTTGTAGTGGGTTTTTAATTCTAATAGGATATTATTATTAATTTTTTTTATTATTTTTATAATATAAATATTTTTGTTTTGTACATTTCAGAAAAACATAAGAAAAAATTATTTCATATTTTTTTTAAAAAAAAAAGTTAAATGTGAGATGTTGGACACCCAGGGATCAAACGATAACCTCTTGCATTGGAGGTGCTCCTACTCACCTTGCATAAAAACTCTCCTCATTCCCATTTTCTCAACTATTGAAACATTATCAACGATAGTTATCTTGTCTATTTATTTAAATTAATAAATTTATTTTAAAATAAATTAAAATATCAGTAAAAAAAAAAATGTTTCAAAAATTGGTTAAAAAGTACCTTCAAATATTTCCCTTCATTATGTACAAGAGCTCCTTTAAATCCAACGGTCAAAAATCCCTGCTCTTACACAGCATCACTTTTACATTTTTGGGATAATCCACTTAATTATATACATGGGAAAAAAGTATCTATTTTATTTTTTTCTTGTTATCTCATATTTTAATCTTTATTGCTTTACTTCTATTTTCTTTTAATTTTTTGGCAATCAAATGAGAAAAAAAAATTTTTTTTTATTAAAATTATTTTTCTATTATTTATTTATTTTTAATATCAAACATATTATTTTTTTTTAAAGAAAGCTATTGCAAACTTTCAATGATGGATCGAGAAAGCTGTTATCTGAACTTAATTTATAATATTCTAAGTGTTTAAAATTATATCTTTTGTTATTTTTCAGAACTTTGCTGAAATTTCATGAATTATAAATAAAATATGAGTAATTTTATGTATATTGTAAACTAAATAAAAATTGACTGTGTTGAAATGACATTCATATAGCAGTCCGCTTAGGTTTAATCTTTGAAAATTTATATTTATATTCTAATTTCTTACTTATTATGTATCGAAATTATTACATCAGTCAGAATAACTAATTTAAAATAAAACACCACCTTACCCTTTACTCTATAATGGTCGGCTCTCCTTCCACATAGTAATTTCAGTAACAAAATTACATAATTTGAGAGTAAAAATTATATTTTTCTAATTTTAATTGCAAGTTTTATACATTATTTTGTTAGTATAAGATTTATGCATAAGAAACTTATACTAATTTATTATATTTGATTGTGTTTTAAAATAAATAAGGCATATTACACATATCATATATCTTATCAAAAAATTAAATGCTTTTCATAAAATAAACTTTAAAACACAGATAAAAAAAGGTATAAAATTACCGAATAAAACGTATGTTATACATTATACGTATGTTTTTCATCGAAAATATGTTTTTTTATAGAAAAATATTTCTTAAAGATAATTTATAGTTATATTATATTTTTGATATTTATTATGTATAAAAAATATAAATTTTTATCTAACGACTGATACATGAGCAAGGGGTTGCCACTCGCGACAGTAGTTTAAGGCGTTGCATGTTGGCAATTGTACTAAAAAAATTTGGACGGTTAAAAATAAATAATAGATGAGTTATAAAATTCAGACTTAAATTTTTAATAATTTAAAAAATATAAAAAATATTTTTATAATCACCAAACATTAAGAAACATGAAAAAATATTTTGTATAAATTATTTTTTTCATGAAACAAGTCTTGCGCTTTTCTTCTTTCAGCTAGCAAAAATAAATAAATAAATAAACTCACTCTTGTGCTTTTAATATTCCTTTTTTAATGCGAGGAGTAACTTTAAAGCAGTTCCATCCCCAACGGCTACTACAGCGTGGCACACCCCTACCCTATATAGCCGCTATTTAGAACCCTTGGATCGAAAACCATCGCACGGTCGTAATTTCAAATAGGAAAATTTGACCGTTGTATGTGAAACGCCATGCCCTTCTCTAAGCTTACAAAAAGGGGTTTCTTCTTCGCCCTTGCCCACTTCTTATGTGCACACTCCAACGGGTAGGAATTACAGAGAGAAAGAGGGGAGCGCGAGAGAGAGAGACTGCAGGACACAGAAGAAGGAAGAGAGGTGGCCGCCATAGGTTTTTCTTAATTAAACGACATCATCAGGAATCAAAATGGCTTCAAGACCCATTCTTCAACAAGCCAAAGGTTTCTCTCTCGATCTTATCTCAATAGAATCTATCCATGTTCTCTGATCTTCAACGGTTTACTTCCGTAATTTGTTGATTTCAAAAATTGCCTCTAATTTGATCGATGAAATGGAGGTCTCTTCTACATTTATGAGAAATCTCAAATATTAGATGGTAGTTTTTATGGGTTCCGTTCTTTCTTGTTTACGTTAGAATATAGAATCTTCGATTTGAAATTCTTTCATTGCTTTCCTTGGAAAATGTTCAAATCCAGTTGTTCTTTTCTCTTCATGTTTGATGTATTGCCTTTAGGAATATTCTCAAACAATCAGTCATCTCTATAATCTCTCGATCTTTCACTTATGACCAGTCTTGATTGGGGTTTATCTTTTCAACAAACCCTCTTACAGATTATCGTATTTTATGAGTTTGATGGGGTTTTCATTTAGAGATCTGTTAACTTTTTCCCTGTTTTTGGTTTTATCTTTTTAAAAAACCCACTTATGGATTATCGTATTTTATGAGTTTGATGGGGTTTTCATATAGAGATCTGTTAACTTTTTCCCTGTTTTTGGTTTTATCTTTTTAAAAAACCCACTTATGGATTATCTTATTTTATGTGTTTGATAGGGTTTTCAAATAGAGATTTGTTAACTTTTTCCCTGTTTTTAATCTAATTTCCTCTTGGGTAAAATGGATATTCATAGGGGAGGAGGCAGTAGGCGGTGGAAAACAAAAGAAGGTTGGTGCGGAAGGAAGGAACAGAAGAGCCCCCCTCAATGATATTGGCAATGTAGTCACCGCCAGAGTACCTGAAGGCAAGCCAATGGCTCAGATTTCCCGTCCCATTACAAGGTCTCACTCTCTCTTACTCCCCTGTCCTCCCCACACACAAAAAAAAAAAAAAAAAACCTCTAGTCTATAGAAGTTTGCTAAATGATGACTACTACAAATCACAGTAATGTTGCTTTCCAGTCTTGCTTTTTCTGATTCATCTTTCTTCTTGACATAGGAGTTTCTGTGCCCAGTTACTTGCTAATGCACAAGCCAATGTAGCAGCAGGGAACATCAAGGTTCTCTTCCCAAACAAATTAAGATCACTCTTGAATCTGTAATTCGAATTTGATTGGTCACTGCGTATTGATTGCTGCGTTCTATGGATGGTGAAATTTATTGCAGAAAGGCAATGGACTACCCAATTTTCATCCTAATGAGGAGGCTGAAATGGACAAAAAGGCTGGTGGAGCACAGAAGCTGGCTCAGAAGAAAGTTATCACCAAGCCAAAGCCCGAAGAAGTAATAGAGATTAGTCCAAACACAGAAGAAATCAAGGAAGAAAGGCCAGCAGTAAATGAAAAGACCAGCACCTCTAAATCTGCTAGAAAGAAACTTCCAACCATGACTTCCCTCCTCACTGCTCGAAGCAAGGTTAATTTCACAGACCATCTCAATTTATGGCTTTTCTTTGTTCTGTATTTCTGCCATTGTTGGGTGAACTCGTTGACCCACTTTTGCAGGTTGCTTGTGACGTGTCTGACCATAAGCAAAAGGATCCAATCATTGACATTGATGCAGGTGATGTTGATAATGAGTTAGCTGTTGTTGAATATGTTGAGGATATCTACCAATTCTACAAGTCAGTTGAGGTATGGCAATTGAGAACGATGTTGAAGATTGACATTGAACCATGTTGACGATTGAATGGTTGATTCTTTGGAATCTTCTTTGTAGGACGAGAGCCGTGTTCATGACTACATGGAATCACAGACCGACATCAATGAAAAGATGAGAGCGATTCTAGTTGATTGGCTGATTGAAGTTCATAACAGATTTGAACTTATGCCAGAGACTCTATATCTCACCATCAACTTGGTCGATCGGTTCCTCTCTGTGAAAATGGTGCTGAGGAGAGAACTTCAGCTTGTGGGTATCAGTGCCATGCTCATAGCCTGCAAATATGAAGAAATCTGGGCCCCTGAGGTAATATCATCATCTTCATTTGGCCGTTATTATAATATCTTTGCGCAATCAGTTTCCCTCTCAAATTGAAATTGAGATGGCGAGGGTGCTTTTTAATGGGAGGAATGAAACTTTTGCAGGTTAATGACTTTGTGTGCATATCAGATAGAGCATATAGCAATGAACAGATTCTGAAAATGGAGAAAATGATTCTTGATCGATTAGAGTGGAATTTGACTGTCCCTACACCTTATGTCTTCCTCGTCCGATTCATCAAAGCTTCGATTGCTGACAATGAAGTAAGTGCTGAAAAATTAGAACTCTCATTCCAATACATTGCTCTTCATGATTTCAGATTTCAGTGGATTTGTTTGCGAATGCAGGTGGAGAACTTCGTTTATTATATAGCTGAGCTTGCTTTGATGCAATATGCCAGCAGAGTATACTGCCCGTCTATGATTGCTGCCTCGGCAGTCTATGTTGCTCGTTGCACCTTGAGCAAGACCCCCCTTTGGACCGAGACGCTCAAACTGCATACCGGGTTTTCCGAGACACAGCTGATGTAAGCAGTGACGATCCTCAAATCACAAGGCCATGTTTTTGTTATCTCGTTTTTCCATTATTTTTTTTGGTGAAACTGACAGTGGGTATTGTGTGAATCTCAGGGATTGTGCTAAGTTGCTGGTTAGTCTTCATTCATCTGCAGCAGGAAGCAAGCTGCAGGTCGTTTACAGCAAATACTCAAAGGCTGAGAAATGTGCCGTGGCTTCCATTTCACCTGCCAAATCTCTCCTGGCGGCGGCTGCAGCTGCGTCATTCTCATAATTGTGAGAGATGTGTTTATTTTGCAGTTTGAGATGTGTTTCTGTCACTGTTTTTTTCCTTCTGACAGTTTGAAAATGATCCGTCTGTCTTCTTTTCTTCTTTTATTTTCATTATTCATTCTTCAATGTATGAAAGCATGATCGTCCTCAATTAGTGGTTCAAATTATACAAAGGGGGACATTTGCTGAAAAATTATGACAAGGATTTAAGTTCAAAAGGATGGTTCAAATTATACATGACTCTATAGTAATCACAGGTGTGTGATATGAGTCTAAGTTTTGAAGTGAGATGGGTTGCAATTTTCAAGTAACTTCTTGAATGAGAAAAATATAAATTGTCCATTAGGAAAACAAAAACAATCAATAGTCAATTTTATAGGTTGTTACAAAATTATAATCTATTTTATTGCCTACATGTTTTTTAATTTTTTTTATTAGTAATTGAAGAAAAGACAGGTCTCAATGAAATATTTTTATATATACTCCATATTTTTTAATTTTTGGTCAATTTGATTCCATAGTTGCATTATTTCTATATAATTTTTTTAAGGATATATTTGGAGAAAAGATAGATCTTAATGAACTATTTTTATATATAATTTTTATATTTTTTAATTTTTGGTCAATTTGATTCCATATTTACATTATTTCTATATAATTTTTCTAAGGATATATGTGAGGCCTTTTTCCCACATTAAAACTAAAAATTAACAAAGTTTAATGTCATTTATTATTATAAAAAATTAACAAAGATGTGGCTAAAATCTCTCTGTACTCTCATATACAAGGAGGCTTTCCATGTTATTTATGCAATTTTAGCTCAAGTAAATAGCTAATATAGATTTTGATATTGAGACCCTTCCCCCAATGAAATAAAATAAATTGCAAGTGAGACTGTTGTATAATAAATTTGATTTCCTCCTAATGAAATAAAATAAAATACAAATCAGATAAGTAAAACAAATTCACCAGACTTTCATGCTCCAGCAAAATATTGACAGAAAAGTTTGTATAATTTGATATGAGGCTATCCTAATAAAATAAAATAAAATGTCAGTGAGATAGAAAAAGAAAACTCTCTAAACTCTCATATGCTCAAGCAAAATGTTGACAAAGAAGTTTGAATATATTATTCACGAAACTTTGATGTGAGGCCATTCCCAATAAAATAAAATAAGTAAGATGAGAAAAATAAAAATTTATATGTTCAAGTAAAATGTTGACAGAAAAATTTATATGTTATTCACATAATCTTGGCTCAAGCAAATAGTTAATAGAGACTTTTCTGATATGAGAGGCCATATCCACACAAGAATATTAGAATTAACAACTGTAACTAAGAATTACCATTGTTTAATGTCTTTTCTTATAAAACTAAAATTTAACTCCAATGAAATTAAAATAAAAATGCAAGCAAAATATTAACAAAGAAGTTGGTAGAGATCTTAAAGTGTAAAATTATAAACATATAGTAACTAAAATCTTAAAGTGTAAATTATTTAAATAATATTTTAGTGTATAAATCATAGCCTCTAATGATAATTTAGTGACAAACTATAAATAATATAAGTTTCATTCAATCATGAATATATTCATATTCATATCGATGGGTATACTATAGTTGGGGTTCGCCTTACGATCAAAAAGAATCCCAAATAACCCGTTTGATTGGATGGTCAACTCAAATAATAGCCAACAGGAGGTGAAGCACTAAATCTTGAAAGGCCAAAAACGGTTAACGCCAACGTTAAAAAAAGCGACCAACTCGCAGATGAGCCGGCCAACTCGAACGTTGACCGAAAATACTTGTAAAGAAGAGCCCAAAAAGAAGATAAACCCGCCACGGTCACGCCTAATTTAACAAAGCGAACTCGCACAAAAAAGCAACGATCCTATATAATTACACACTTTCCTAAAAGTGATTTTCTTTAAAAATCCCGAAGGTCCAAAACCATCAACGCTTGGCGTTGACACAGGCCAAAGGCGGCCAACTCGGGGCCAGACGGCCAACTCGGCGTTGACCGAAAAATGCTATAGTAGCAGTGCCCAAAAAGGCGATAAAACCGCTACATGGGCCAAGCCCAATTTGACAGCAAACTCGTACGAAAAAATAACGATCCTTTTATGTTTACACGTTTTCCAAGAAGTCGATCTTCTCCAAAATCTCGAAATGCCCAAACGGTCAACGCCGGGCGTTGAAAAAGGGCGCCAACTCACAGATGCATAAACCAACTCGGCGTTGGCCGATCAAAATACTATGAGAGCCAAGCCCAAAAAGGCGATAAACTGCTACGGCCGTGCCCAATTTGACAGTGAACTTTCGCACGAAAAAGTAACGATCCTTTCATGATTATACGCTTTCCTTTGTTTCGATCTTCTCCAAAATCCCGAAAAGGCCCAAAATGGTCAACGCCAGTGTTGTGATCGAAGCGCGCCAACTTCTCGACTGGCGGGGCCAACTCGAGCGTCGACCTAAAATATCGTAGAAGCAGAGCCTAAAAAGGTGATAAACCCAAGCATGGGCGGGCTCAATTTGACAGGCGAACTCGTGCACGAAAAACAACGATCCTTTCATGATTACACGCTTTCCTAAAAGTTAATCTTCTTCAAAAATGCGGCAATGAACTCAGTGCCAACGTTAGAGTCAAAACGGTCACAAGAACATAAAAGAGATGAGATGATTTGAATATCCGTTGCACTGTTTAGAAGAAAAAGGATTTATCAAATCACGCCTGTCAAGCCCACCAACTCAGAGAAGGCCATCATTGCCAGTCCAGAAGAACACGCCACCTTACTTAGAGAAGGTGGCTCTCTACTATCCATATAAGCTTGAAGTCTTCATTTTAGAAGACACACAAAAACAAACGCTCTGATATACGCTCTAAAACAAGGCTCTAAAATAGAAGCTCTCGTACACACTCTCTAACTTACCTTGAGATTCTGAAACATAACAATAAACACACTTTTTGCAATAATAAAGCTTACATCCTCAAAGATCCCTTCTCTTTCAAATAAGCGTTCATCCTCCAAATTGAATGAATGACCTTTCCTGATTTCCCGAGAACCAATTTTCTAAAGTTTTCACGCTTTTGGGACGTCGCTTTTACTCGCTCTCTGTGAGCAATAAGCGGGAACTCACATTCTCAATGGATCAACACTCTCGACAAACTCATTCTCTTTCTATCTCTTTTACTTATTAATTTATCCTTCCCCGATTCGAAAACTTTTACTGACTTGAGCGTCGGAGTATTTTCGGTGGAACAACCTCTCGCCGACACACTGATCTCTTATTAATTTTAGTGGTGTGCGGTGATTCAAACTTCGATGAACTGAGTCGGGTCAAACTAGGCAGATAAATCAATCTATTGAAAGTCGGATCTGCATTATCACATATATTTATAATTATATAATTATATATTTATATATCGTGAGTATGAATATTCGATAATTAAAAAATCGGTAACCTAATAATATTTTAATATATAAATTTAAAATTAAATCGAACAGTTTAATTATCCTATTTTTATTTAATTTTATCGGTTCAATTTTATTTATTGGGTTAACAATTTTTTTAAGCACCACTAAATTCAACAAAGGTGTTGAATTTTCCCTCTTTCCCCGCAATCACCAATGCCCATCACCTCCATCCAACGGTGGATTAAGTCACAACTTGTATGTAGCTGTTGTTTTCCTTCTTCCAAGAGGGATGTTATGGTCTAATGAAAAGGCTCATATATAATTAAATCATTAGAATAAAAAATTAAGTAAATAAATAATTTAAATAATTATTTAATATTTATTTTTTAATTTTTTTCTCCTTTCTCTCTCTAAAATGGTGACATTATAGATAGTCTATGTTTTGCATCTCTTACCATATTTATTATATATATTAATTTCTCCTCTGAAATCTAATATGGTAAAGTAGATAGCAGTTTGAGTTTTAAAATTTGTTCATGATATCGACTCAAAGACGTTGACAGGTTAATCGATAGAATGATTGTAAAAGGGTTATATAATTCTTTAATGAATAAAATTACAATCATTCTTGATATATTTAGTATACTTGTATAATACATCACTATGAGTAATTTAAATATCATTTTAATTATCATAGTATAAGATAATAGTATAAAAATGTGAAACTCCCATAGCTTTCAAAAGCTATCATAACTTAAACGGTTTAACAATCACATATGTCCCGTCATTACTACCGAATTTCTTAATTCATTGGTTTTATATTTTTTATTCATTATTATTTTTTAAAATTTTAGTATTTATTTTATCAATAAAAAATAAAATTTTAAATAGACCATGGATATGAATTACAAATTGAATATCAACAACTGATCCGAAATAAAATAATGGATTACATCATAGGATCCAAACATCACACTCACAAGTAACTCTAAAAATCGACAATAACCTAATCTTAAAATATTTATAAGGATAAGTATCTTACCAATATTAGAGTATTCAAAAATTATAAGTCAATTAAACTATTGAAAAGAAAGTTGAAATCAACTCGGACACTAAAATCATACATTACCAAGTCCAAAAATCACAACAAGAAATTTTAAAATATAAACAATTATTTTTACTAAATAATAATAAATAAATTAAATAAAAAATCTTAATCTAACTCTATGCTATTGACATTCCCAATTCAAACTATTGCTAGTAATTTGAGCCCGCTAATCTGAATCTAGTTAGTAAAAATAAAAATAAAAATAAATTAATTATTTAGTAAAATATATAAAGTTTTATTGTCAAATATATAATTTATATTAAAATCATACTGGAATAAATATGATCAAAATCAAATGTAAAGTATGTAATTTGTAAAATATTCATATATAAATTTTTAGATTGACAATTTAAATTTTTCTCTAACAATACACTATTAAAACATGCTTAAATCATATTAATTCTTATGGAAAAAGATCAATAGAGTATCACGACAAAGATCAATAGATTATATATATATTTACACAAATAAATGTCTCACATTACTATTCAAGATCCTTACATTATTATTCAAGATTCGTAGATAGGCCTCATATATATAACCTTATAAATGAAACCAAAATTTACTTTTAACCTACAAATGATAGGTGCAAATCTCAACTATTATTATAATATATTAAGATATATCATAATATTTTACCACTAAATTTTACAATAATTTGTGTATAAACGAATAAAAAACTCTACACAAATACAACTAATCTTTTTTTTTTCCATATTAGATAAATATATCATTATCTTTTTATAAATTGTAAAATTTTTTTAATAATTTTTTAGATATTGTCATGCAGTACATTAAAATTTCTATAATAATTTAAATATATAAATTTTAAAATATTTAAAATCAACTTTATGAAATATTCATACATATGAAATTGTTCACAATCAAAATTATAAAAAAAAATCAGTACTATTATGTGATTTCAATATTTTTTTTTCAATTGTCAATATGTAGGGATAATTTAGAGTAATTTTAAAACACATAAAGCATATACTTAAAGATATTAGAATATATTGAAATATTATATATAAAAATTAAAGCATATAAAAGTATTCAAATAAGATTTCAGAACATGAATAAATTTTTGGGTAAAAACTAATTTGAGAAATATAATGTACATAAATTGAGAATATAAATTTTATAAAAATTATAAAGAATAAAAATGAAAATTTATACATGTGAAGTATAAATACTTTACATACAAAATTATAATATGTATAGATATTTGAGACTAAAGATATCTATAGAAATTAGAAAGAATAGCAATAAGAAAAAGATGATGTTTGAAATGTACTTATCTTAATTTAATTTTATCCAAATATTACTTGATTTCTCTTTGATTTTCACTTCTCCTACTTTTCTCTCTTCTCAACTCTATTTCTCTCCTCATTCAAGAACTAGTTCCATATGATCCAAATTCGACTGAAAAATACATTTTTATAGTAAGTTGGCATGCCATGCGCGAATCATGTGTGATTGTATATGTGGCAACCCAGGCCCGACTTGAATCGTCCATGCAAAAAATAACATACTATTCGAAATTGTCAATCATCCATTATGAATTCTAACATCTATCAATGTAAATGAATTCAAAATCATCAAACTACTAAAAATTATTACAACATAAATGATCATTATAAATATACCTGATGCGTACCTGGATCCGACTTTAAACAGATTCGGATTTGCTTAATCGTTTGGATCCGGCTCCATTCACCGAGTCTGGATCCTACATACCACTAAAGTAAACAATAGGTCAGGTGTCGACAGAATATTGTCCCACCGAAAATACTTCGACGCTCAAATCAGCAGCAAGCCTTCGAATTTCAAAAAGGTAAACTGAAACGTAAAACGAGATAGGGAGTGTGATTAAGATTGGTTGAAAGTGTTGGCCTGTAAATGTTAGAGACGTTCCCGTGACTCGTCGAGAGTATGATTTTCCAACTCAATGTTCGCAAGGAATAAGAGGGAAATTACGACCTGCAAGCGTGGAAGCTTAGAAGAACGGATCTCAGGGAGTGGGCGATGTCTCTAGAATCTGAAGGCCTAGAGTGGGATTAGTGAAATAAACGATTGCTCGCTAAGGTACGAGCAATAGTATGCTCAAAGATTTTTCTGTAGTAGCACTGAATTGTCTTTTTTACGTTTGTGTTTATGTCCCTCCAGAGTGGAGAGTCTGTAGGGTTATATAGATGGTGGGGAGGGCGACCTTCCTTGGCCAAGAAAGCGTGATCCCTACCTGGTGTTGGGCGGCATTCCTTGAGTGGAAGGCCTAATTGGTGCAATCTGACGGGATCGTTTCCTTTCTGAGCGAGTAATGAGTCTTCAGATTATTTGCCTTCCTTTTGTACTTTTATTACCGTTAGGTTCCATCGTTGGCAGGAAGAGAGAATCTGGCGCCTTCCTCATGGGAAAGGGCCTGAATCTATTGATACTTTCTTTAGAGGAGATTGGTTTCAAGGAAGACGTGAAATTAGGAAAAGAACCGTTATTTTGTCGTGGTGTGAAAACGTCGCTAAATCGAGCGTGGCCCATATTAATTTTTTATCTTTTCGTGGTCACGCTTCTGATCTTGATCAATAAACGCTGTTCGCCTCTTGAGGAGCGCGTTGGCTGTCGGATTGGTGCTCCATACGGTCAACGCTAGCGTTGACGTCTAACACACGTCTGGACTTTTTTAAACTTTGGGACATTTTTCTTATTGGAGCTACCTACTATGAGCCTACCCATTAATACCAATTAATATAATATAAATAATCATAAATTACTAAAAAAAAAAATATTTTTCACCATCACTCATAAACTAGTAGCTTTAAAATCGCCTTTACCAGGTACTCAATGATAGTCCCACAAATACCAGCTAGCACCTATGATATCTCTTAAATCTGAAGTCAATAAAATATAAAAGTGAATCGAATACATAATAAATAAATATAATCAATAATATAAAAATATAAATAAATATCTCAGATATTAACATTAAATGTATAAATTAATAATAACATATGATATATCAATTACTATCTGAGAATTAATAATGTGTCGTATCCATGACCAAAAGCCATATGAACAATTTGATATCAGGAATACAATATAAATTCAACCGAATCCAATAATCAACTCAATATGAGGTCACCACTATACGATATATAATAATTTTTACTGTACGAGATAATAATAATCTCTATAAATCTTATTCTATCATAGTGAATCAAATGTCGCATATTTACACCAGCAATGATTAGGCAAGCACAACGAGATTACTTGGTATCCATGGTATCCCCACAATCCTTATAGTTATCTCAAAGACTACACCTGTAACATGTTTATATTATTTATGATACCTCTCATCAATAATATCTCTAATATCATCCAATATGATAGTCATAAACTATAAGCATCTCTCCTCAATATTAATGATTTCAACCTTTGAAATAAAATATATATTGAAAAAGTATAGGCTACTCAAAGGTCTTACAGACTCTTATTCATTCAATTACCATAAATTTTCACACATTCTCCTTTACTTATTCACAGAACATTAATAAAATATACGTAAATGATTAAAACCAACACAAAGAATCATTTATCACGAAAATATGAGAGAAATTCAAGTAAAACTTTCAATATTCAACCGACCCCTTTTAAATATTATATTCGATCATTATCGATCCTCCTAGCATACCAAATCTTATTTCTAACGTCAGAAAATATTTTTGATTCCATCATTAGAGAATCAACTCAGGATTCTCATCTTATCTATCCTAACAAATTCCACAAGTGTCTATTTAAAATAATAATTACTATTAATTTTCTTTGAACACTAAAATCAAAATCCAAAATATATATTTATACCCATACAAAAATGAATATATGTAAATCTCCAACATTAGCATATCTATTTTAATATGATATTTATTTTACACTTACACCTATACATAAATAAAAACATTTATATGTACCCATCCACATAGTATAAATATACACAATCTCATACATATCATATATACACTATATTATTAGCACATTGGCTACCCTAATATATTGTATATACGTATATCTTACACTATAGATGAAGTAAAAGGCCCCAAATTAGTTCGCCACTGTACATTCTCCTCGACAAGCAACACATACATCAAATATACACCATTAAATCAAATAGTGTGCAAGTCTTGCTCTTGCTTATTGGATGATCCACACCGTAGCATACACATATCGTAATCAAATTATCAACCACGATTCAAAATTATTTGTAGAAATGCACTCTAAACTAATAGATTCATTTTAACCAAATATTCATAGATTTTGCTTCAATGGCCATTCTATTGCAAAATCGAGGCTCATGTCCTAGAATTTATCTAGGAAAAGATTAAGTATACATCATAATTATGAGACATTAATTTATATGATTACACCAAACATTGTGATTATTGTATTAAACCAATGGCCCCAAACAGAGCATTGTGCTATGTTTTCACCAACCATCTTGATTCCCACAGTTAGAAAGGAAAATTCTAAATTTCTTATTTTATTATACAAATTACAGATTTTGTGGCATGAACAAACAATATTTTTAAACCCCAACATATAATGAATTCCTTGAAAATTATGTTTTCCCAATGTCCTTATTTTTTTTCCAATTATTTCAATTCACATAAATAAGTACTAACTTCCCAAAATCAAAACATGTGGACAAAAAAATCGACATCAATAAATAGAATGAATGAATTCACTTACCTAAATTTTAAGCATTTCTTCTAGCGACGGCGACGGTTGCTCTGTTGGGCTCACGTTCTCCCTCCCTCCACTCACGCCATAGCATTTCTTAAATAATGAAAGATCGCTTTTAGGGTTTGGTTTCCATTTGGGGTGTTGATTTCCTTCCTTCTCGCAATTGCAATCCTCGTGCCACCTTTCTCCTTTCTCCTCCTCCTTTTCTTCTCATATATTTATATATTTATTTATCTTTAATTAAAAATATTAATTAATTATTTAATTAATTATCTAATTATCATTATAATAATATTTAAAATATATTTCATCTCAAATTGTTAGTGTAGGAAGTTCTTAAAAGTATGCATACCAATGATATTATCATCTTTAATAATCTTGTCATCAACATATAGTAAGAAAATAGTAGAATCAACTGTAATTTTATGAGCAAAACAGAAAAAGTCATGAGGACTTGATGTGAAACCAAGCTAACCAACTGTAAAAAAGAACTTGAAGTTCTAAACTCATAGGGCTTGCTTGAAACTATATAAAGCTTGTCAAAGACAATAGACTCTATTAAAATAGACTCTATTAAAAGGATAATAAGATTTGAGTGTAAGCTACATTTAAATTTTTTCTATCAATTTTTTATGTAAAAATGTAATATTAGCATCCATTTAAAAAAGTTATCACTTACATATGGTAATGACTACAATCAATGAACAAGCCGGGTGAGATAGGCTATTGGTATAATGGTCTCCTTATAGTCAACCTTATAAATCTTATGCCATAAAGCGAGCTTTATAATATTCAACAAAGCCATCACTCTTATTCTTGATCTTATAGACTTATTTACTCTGACTATAGATTTTTTTCAATGGCAAATCAATCAAATTCCAAGTGGGATTCTTTTCAAGGGTTAAAAGTTTGTCATTGTCCATGACTTACTGCCAACGGATATGAGTTTTAACTTTTTTGAATGAAATTGGCTCATATAGAGTGGCAATGTTATAGGAATCATAAAAATTACCCAGATAAGTGAAAGGGGCATATGTGTTTGGTGGGAGCAACAATGGTCAACTGTACCAAATGCAGGAAGGGCCACTGGGGATAAATGGACGAGCCAACAATATTGGGAGTAAGAAGAGTAGGTACGGAAGTAGGTAAGGGACCTACAAAGAATTCTAGTCTGGGTTATCTAAATATTTCATAACATGCTGAGAAATGCACTGTGGTTTTGGAACAGGGTTATAGTTGTGAGAAACTTTACTGGGATAAAATTTTAGTTTATAAGATCTTTATTATCATAAATTTTTCAATAATTAATCACTTATAAAGTAAAATTATGTACCTGGATTCATTAATATTAAACTTTATGCAATACCATAATTATTCTTGTCTCAAAGAATCGGAAGATGATTTCTCCCTTCTCTCCTTATAATTTGTAAAATGTTATACAAATTTGTGTGTCCCAAACATGATGATCAATGACGTCCTTTTATAGAGAGAGAGAAGACCATTTCCAAATTATCAAAATGTCACTCCTTTCGTCCAAAGGATGCGTCATAAATAGACATAATTGTTAAAAAAAAATATCAATTTACTCAATATGTATATCTTAAAATGACATATTTATTCATTTAAAGGATATATCTATTGAAAAATAATATATCCTTTCCATCAAAGGATATATTTTGAATTGTCGTGTCTTTTAAAAAATTTTTCTTCTTTATATATATAAACCAACAAGATCGCATTTAATCAATTTAATAAATTAATAATTTATATATCTCGTAATGTGGGATATATTCTAACAATAGTATCAATTATAGGGATTCAAAACATGCACAATATCGGTGCAGTGAAAATAAATTTAGATCTCTCGTCAATCGTTAACTACTACCTTATTGTGTGAGTATCTGGAATAATGACACAAAGCAAACATTTAAGTTATATAATAATATTTAACAAAAAAATCTTTTTTAACAAATAAAAAAGTTACAGGATAAATTTTGAATAATTTACAACAAAAAGTATAGTTTTAAATCACCCTGTCCAATAGTCATTCATAATAACCAGTGTAAATAATTGGTTAAAATACAATATAAAGGCATCTCAAGTAAATAACCAGTTAAAATGCAATATAAATATACCAAATAACAATAAGAGAAAAAATACAATGAAAAAACAAATAACTAATAAGTAACCGTGCTAACATTAAGATTAGAATAATATATTTAAACTTGATAAATAATGAAACTCATATTGAACCTAAATATGTTATTGAAAAATTTTTTCTTTTCTCTTTTTTCTACTTCCTTTTCCGTGCAGCGCCCCTTGTATTTTTACTTTCAAATTTAAACACAAAAGCTAACAAAATTTTTATACTATGCTTGGCATTCGAAAGAGGCATGTACTGCATTTACACTCCTACTAGAATAAGTGTGTCATCTCAAGTGCGATTGTTACTAAAATGTATGCATGAGAGCCCCTTCATTTCTAAGTCAAATGCCATTCTCATGTTTCATTCTAATTTTTTGCTCGAATGGATCATCACTCCTAGATCAAGCGAATCACTAGATAAATTATTTATTGACTATGAAACTCAAAAGCGAGTAATCTAAATCTAACATCAATTGATCTATGTTCAATACCTAATCCCATAGAATAACAAAGATGAGTACAGGATTGTAATTTTGCTTTTTTACAAGGTGGGAGAAGAATTAAACAAGTGTATCTAGTTCTCTTATCGGCTCGATTTAGGATGCAAGGTTCCCAAAAAACAACTTCCCCTTTGTTTTATAATTTTTTAATAAGAGAAATAAAATCTCTAATTTTCTAATAGCCTATCTGCAAAATATAGATCCTATAACATGAAACACATTCTTTGTATTATTTTTGCTAATTTTTTAAATATAAATTTTATTTAAAAATTATAAAATATATAAAGCACATACTTTACATTATAGGATGTCCATCTTATCTTGCCTGTGGCCGCCAACCATATATTGGACTCACAATAATGTCGCTACCTAAGGCAATATAAATATTTGAAATTATGATTTTTACATAATTTAAAAAAATCTTTTTTAGATAAAATTGTTTTCTTCGTATAAATATAAAATTGTATTTTCTATTTTTATTTAGCTTTTAAAATATTGCTAACTTTCTATTTTATTTTATTTAATAACAAAAATGTAGCACTATAAATTTCATCAGAAATGGTACCACAACCCGACACAACTATACAGCAGTTATAATAATATAAATTAAAGATTGTACTATCACTATGCCAGCAAATAAAATTTAATTTTTTTTCTATAAAATACATTAAATTCCCTCACTTGAATTCCATACTTTTTATTTTTTTATTTTATTATTTAAATTCCAAAGGAATAATACAGCTTTTGATCCGTAAACTTTACTCCGAAGATTAATTATGTCCTTTTTAGATATTTCAGACAATATAATTATATTTTTTTGTTTATTTATATTAGTAGATAAATATAAAAATACATAAACATATAGAATATTATTTAAAATAAAAAATTCTAAAATATTCATTAAAATGTTATCGTGCATTTAATTCTTTTCGGTTCGATTTATATTTCCTGAAACGTCCCATCAGCTTCCGAGGTCCTCCCTGTAATTATCGAGTTGGGAAAATATCGTTTTTATATTTAATTCATTTTTAGGATACCGTTGGAAATCATCTATGCATAGAACACAATAATTTTAAAAAAATTAAAATTAAAATAAATACTGTGTATTATGTAAACTAAATTGTAAAATAAATTATAAATAAAAATTTAATGAATCTCATCTAATCTTAGTACCAAAAGAAGGTAACCACCCAAGCAGAAATTTGAATTAATTTGATTTTAATACTTATATATTTATTTTCACAGCGTGCAACCTGATCTAATCATCAAGCAAGATTTAGAATAAAAATTACACAATATAATCAAAATAATGTATTATTTTACAATATTATATAGTTATTAAATGATCCAAAATTACATAAATCTCAGTTATATTTTAAATAAAAAATATATTTTAAAAATACTTAACAGTGATGTATAATATGCTATAACATGCCTGATATATTATATGATGCATTCAAATACTAATCAACTATTTGAAACATATATGAAATTGCAAGTCAAGACACAAAGGTATTAGTTAGAAAGTTAAAATATTTTAAGCTTTGAAACTATTAAAATTAAATATATTATTAAGACACGTCTTCAGTTACAACATATTCATGACAGATTAAGGTCAACCAATTTAAATACAATTATCATATCAAGCAGTTCGATTACTATAAGAAACAAAGATTATTGTACACTATGTAGAGTACTAAATACTTTATTACCTATCCGTGAATAAATATTACTAGTCGCCTACTTAGCTAGTACATAGCGTGTATGTTATACTGTCCACCAATATCTATCATGCCCCGAAATGGATATATGTGTAGCCCAGAAGGGGTTGGCCAAATAGAAGTTAGTTGAAAATTTTAATTATGTCTAATGTAGTTTAAAAAAATGTGATTATTGAAAAGATTAATAAATAATAATTTTTTAAAATAAATATATTTATTTTAAAAAATTATTATTTTAATGGGCATTTTTAAGACATTAATAAAAGAAGCAATTGCCAATTGCTGGTACTATATAAAATGTCTATCTTTATTTTATGATTGAGATACTCTTAATACTATAAATTATGAAGTATATTTATCTAAGAGACTCGTCATTTTTCAAGGAGCACATCTCTTGAACTCAATCTCCATATTATAACTTAAAGTAGGAGTTTTCTATCCTAACTTTTAAAATTATGTAAATATTTTAAACATTTTTATCAATTTGAAGCATATAATGAGCTACGCATTAGAGAGTTTTTTTTTTTTTAAAAAAAAAAAATTGAACCTCCCCTCGTTCACATTATTTGTAAATGTATACGGTTGGGATAAATATATTTGAAATGGAATTTCAAATCAGATTATCTCTATTTTAAATAAAATTCAGTTCAGATATATTTTAAAATGCAGCTTAAACAATAAAAGTAACAAAATAAATAAAAATAATAATAACTTCAACGTTAGAATGTTTTCCACTCCGTATGATAAGATATTTTCAAAAGAAAATAAAATACTAATTGATTTTCCGTCACGAAGCTAGAAAGAAGCATCGCAAAAGTAACGTAACTTTGCATTTCTCTCTGCTCCCACCACATTCTCCAAGTCCTTCATGATCCCAGACCCTTTATTCTAGTTTATCCGTACTGTCAATCATAAAAGAGATGTTCACCACGCGCCGCTGCTTGATGACGCAATATCTATCGATGGGCTGATAGCCCGCCTGATAAGAATGCCCAGTGCAGCGCAGAGAATCGTTAATGTGTTTAAAGCAGATGTCAGCAACCCTCTTTCCATCTGGGTTGCGGTGGTGGTCCGGGGAGAGGGGACGGATTCGCCACGCGCTGTAAATGATGCTATGTTAAAAATAATTTTAAAATATATTATTAATTTTTTAAATATTATTTTAATATCACTTTATGCTATAAATATATTAGAAAATTTTATTTTATTTCAGATATATTTAAAATATTTTACATCAGTTACATGATGCATATATATTTTGGGTATATA
Organism: Nepenthes gracilis; assembly: GCA_033239525.1. Classification (NCBI taxonomy): domain Eukaryota; kingdom Viridiplantae; phylum Streptophyta; class Magnoliopsida; order Caryophyllales; family Nepenthaceae; genus Nepenthes; species Nepenthes gracilis. The sequence goes on along the minus strand of BSYO01000008.1, from coordinate 1,534,855 downwards.
TTTAATTTTCTGTTAATGAATTTTATGTATCTATTGTAAATTGAGAAATAATAATTATGTTACATCTTCAAATTCGGGTTGAGTTTAATCTAATCTAGTCATTATTTTTTTAAAATCTAAATCCTACATAATATAATAGAAAATAAAAGAATCAGAAAATAAATGAGAATTACTCTCCGATAAGTTATTCGACGCTAAAATTAGTAAATCTTTTTCAAAAAAAAGTGAAAGATGAATTGTATTAATTTGGTCGAAGGTATTTATCTAAAAAAATTACTAATGTTTTTGCATCTGATAGAAAGATGACTTTTTGTATGATGTGAATTAATTTTCAATCTCGCATGAGACCTATTTTCTTTTGGAATGTCTCATTGTTTTTTCTTATTTTCCCATTCAATTTGGATGTTGATAGAATATTTATAATAATAATGGGTAATTTTATTGACTATATAACCGCTCAAATAAGGACGATCGGTTGACCTTATCAAATTATATTTTCACTTTTGCAACCATTTTATAAAAAAATGTAATAAATAGCTATATAAATGGCGAAATTTAGGCTTTTAAGGAAGCAAAAGTTATTTATAAAATATAAATTTATAAATTTAAAGAGCGTGCTGAGCACGCACTTTACATAGATTGCTGCAATAATGATCATACGTTTTCAAAAATCTTTATTATTATTTTTTTCTATAAATAACTTTTTAAAAAATCTATCCAATACTCTCGCTATCAATCTCTATATTGAATAATAGTCACTCTCATAGGAACATTTACATTAATAGTTGGCTACAACACTGAGAAATAATAAATATTAAAGATATTTTATAATTTCGTATTATTTTTGTTATTAAAATATAGTTACTGTTTAAATATGCATTAGAGTTGATTAATTAATAAAACAAAAAAAATATTGTACTTTAATATATTAATTAATTAGTTAATGACTCTCAAACCCGGAAAATGAACTAATGAAAATCGCAGGAAGCAAAAAAGCATTTTGATAACAGTAGCCCCCATAATCCAATGCTGAAAAGAAGGCAAACAAGATCCACCTCGAACTCCTCTTCTCCGTCCTCCTCGTCTTCCCACTCCCCGTCCCCCACCTCGTCTACTCTCAGGCGTTTTCGTTAGTGCGTTTCCTTTTGAAGATCAAACCGCAGAGAGGATTTTGAAGCCAACTTCATCATCCCTCCTCTTTCTATCTCAAATTCCTTATAGTCTTCTCTTTTTTTTTTCCTGTTCTTCTTCATGTAGAAATTATTGATCTTGCTCTGTGGGCCACGAATTTTCGGCCATTGAAATCGAAATCAGACCAGTCCCAGGAACGAAAAGGGCTCAATCTAGTGAGGGAGAGAGATATTGAATTGGGTAGGGTGGAGAGAGAGAAACAAAAATGAGGGAAGAGGATTCAAATTGGTTCTCAAAGTGGGAAGACGAGCTTCCATCGCCGGAAGAACTCATTCCTCTATCCCAAACCCTAATCACCCCTGATCTCGCCTTAGCTTTCGACATCCGAAGCCCCGCTGACTTTCATCAACAAGGCCAACAGCAGCAGCAGCAGCGGCAGAATCAGCACAACAGCTCAGCTCCGCCGCCGCCTCGTCAACTCAATTCGACGGAGTTCGAGTCCTCTGCCGCCGATATAGGCAGAGGAGCAGGAGGAGGGGATGAGCCGGCACGCACCCTGAAGCGGCCCCGCCTGGTGTGGACGCCACAGCTCCACAAGAGATTCGTTGACGCCGTGGCCCACTTGGGCATCAAGAATGCAGTTCCCAAAACGATAATGCAGCTTATGAGCGTGGATGGGCTCACTAGGGAGAATGTCGCCAGCCACCTCCAGAAATACCGCCTCTACCTCAAGCGTATGCAGGGCCTTAACAACGGCGGCGTATCCGGCGCCACCGCCGTGTTTGGTGGCGGTTTGGTCTCCTCCGGTGACCCTGTCACTGACCATTTATTCGCTAGTTCCCCGGTGCCTCCCCATTTCCTGCACCAGACAGGGGAGAGGCCTAATTCGCAGCATTTCATGCCGTACATGCCGCCGGCGGTGGCGCTCCATCAGAAGCAGATGGCAGAGGATGCGGCGGCAGGTGGGAGTATGTTGCCTCAGTATCACCATCACTTGCACCGCAGGCAGATGGGTCATTTTGGGTCGCCGCTAAGTGGGCAGTTTGAGCACCATTTTTTGTCAAGGCAATCTCAGATGGGTGGTCCTAGGATAAATTCTGGGATTGTACAAATTGGAGGATTTGTGGATGATGTTGACCCGGCGAATGGCCAGAAATTTCTCTCTCTTTTTCCAACCGGCGACGATTGAAGTGGTGAACCAAAGTAAAAATAAGCTAATTTCTCCCTTGCTTAGATCTTCTGATTAACTTGTGTTTAGTATGTCAATTGGAAATCTGCATGGGTTCTTCTTTTCTACTGCCACTTCTTCTCCTGATTTCCTAATTCTTGCTAATTAGTGCTCTGTGAAATAGCATTTAGGTTTGTTGAGTTGGAAATGGAAGTCTGAGCCTTTTCGTCTAGATCCAAGGGTTGTACTTCTAGTGCGTATGCAAGGTGTTAAGTTTAATGGCAACCGTTGAATCTCAAGTCGTCGTTTTAGCCATTTGGACAAAAAATTCTGTCAATTAAAGTGGAATTGAGTCACACCTAATGGTATCCTGCTTCCTTGTTGGCTTCTAAGTGAGAAATTATTGATCGTGATATCCCATCTGTGGCAACAAGTATGCTTCTAAGCCTGCCAATCGTGGTGATTCGTGGTGTCATGGGCGATCTTTGTATGGGGAGAGAACGAAGGAATCAGATAGAATGCATGTTCATTATAAAAGATTGGTGGATGGAACTGAAAACCAGCACAATTTTGTACGCGAGAGTGCTCTTCTTTCGTCGGGAAATTTTAAAATGGTGGGTGGGCATATTTGGTACTTCCTTCATGAGTCCTCCGTTTCAGCATATGAATGGTCAATTGTGCTTAATTTGGTGTCATGTAGAGGTCGTTATCCTCATTCTAAATTGTACGATTCTGTAAAGACCTGATTTTCCAAGTTACATTGACGAAGTTCTTAGTCAGTTCCTGATGTTATTATTAGATTGCTTCTTCATCTTTCTTTTCTATGAACATATGGAAGTGTCATTGAATTCCATGATAGTGCTTATAATCTTAGTGCCTCAATGATCGGCGGAGAAATTTTATGAGAAATGAACTTAGAATCAAGCAAAATCTATGTTGATGGATTTCCCATCCAAGGCTGCATATATTTATTGAAGTCAGTAATCTGAATTATGAGAGTCCTTTGCGCTAAATTTCCGTTTATAAGAGTAGTTTTAACTTTGCTACCATGAAAGTTGAGAGCCAGTCAGTATGGCTTGATCCTCATCAATTCAGTTTTCGGGATGAACTGCTATTAGTTAGTCAACAGGTTCTCTGCCTTGATGATTTGCTTGAATATTCTTCTTTTTATTAGGGCCTGCTTTTGGGTTTTATATTGTTGGAGAAAAATGATTTGGTTAATGAAATAATTGTTGAAACCCGACCTACTATTTGAACCGTGAGAAAATACATAATAATACATGACAAGCACACAAAAGTATACACAATCAATAAATGCATGATTTTTACGTGGAAAACTCTCTTTTAAATGATGGAGAAAAATCATAGGATTCAAAGTTTGAAAATATCTCAATTATGTAATGTCTCAATTACACAAATCCCAAATATAATGTTAAATTATCTTGTCTCAATACAAGTTCGCACAATAGATAACACAAGATGAAAAAGGAAAAATAGAATCCAGTAAACGTTCTTCTTAGCAGTAAGAACAGTGTACTCATGGTCGACGGAGACTGGAACTCGATTTGGAACGCAAACGGATGCACAAATGTTTCTTTTTTTTCTTTTTTCTCTCTCGTTTTTTTTCTATCTCAAAACGGCACTTAGATTGTAGAGATACAATCCTAACACGAATTGACCGTATTTTTATCCTCTGGGCTGCGCTTGAGCATCTGTCGGGTGCTCATCGAGCACCCATGTCTGGTAAATGCACCTTGATGAGCGCCCACTTTTTAGAAAACACGCCTCAAGGCGTCTCAGGCGCTTATTGAGCACGCATCTTCTAGAAAATGTGCCTAAGGCATGGCTTGAGCATGATGCTGTCGGAGTTAGCACTTTAAGCCTTCTTCGCACATACTTTGTGTTCAAAAACACTCATCATTCATACCACAAATTTGAAAGGTCTTAATGAGAGGCTTTAAGATATGTTATGACATATACTTTCATTGAAACTATATGTGTTCACCGTTAATGCAAACTGTTCATGTAAATCATCTCAATGATTTAATTAAGCTTTGTTTGGCTATGTTCTACACAAAAAAAAAAAAAAAAAGACCTGAAATACTATCTAATCCAGGATTGTCTATTTGCTAAATATTGTGTTCATTTTTTTCTATTCCTTTTAAAATCAATCGTAAATTTAACTTTTATAGAGTGTAAGACAAAATATCACATTTGTTTTGAGCAATTTCATCCGTATGCATCCCTTTTGGATAATTATGTCTAATTGCAATGATTTTAAATAGATGTATCAGTTCGAATTAAATTCTGCTTAAACAATTACATTTATTTAAATAATGATAATATTTAAATATTTTCTTTTATCTTAAAAATATCCAACATTATTTTCTCTTTGTTCTGCATTGATTCCCTCCTCTGGTTTTGATCCTGCTTTTAAAAGTGCTAATCATCAACATTTCATTGTTCTTTGTACCAAAATTGTCCAAATGCTTGATGTTTTCCCAGAAATTCTTGCAGATCTCACTAGCTCTGCCTTACTTGTCTCATGAACCAACAATTAAAATTTTACAATGAAAATGGAATTGTTATTTCAACCGGGAATCTTATTGCAATAATAAAGTTACCCTTGATGATTGGTGATCGTATTTTTTATGTAAAAATGACCTCTTGTAATTTTTAAGATAAAATCAAATATAATAGACAAAAAATATTCTAATTATTTTCCAAATTTTATATTTAACAAAAATTTTATACACCAAATTTATTTTTTTCAGTATAATTTACAATCTATCAAAATATAATATTAATTATATATGTAAATATATAAATATGTCTTGTCAAATATTTTTTTCTTCTTTTATCACATGGTATAATACTAAAAAAATAAGCCATAAATGAGTGGCATGGTCCCCTAAAATTTGGATGCATGTTTTTGTTCTGACATGTTGTCATAATATCTCCCAACTAATTCTATTTGATGTGCCTCTTAAGTATGCTTGTCTGTTGCACTCATTTGTCAAATCTTGTAAGGTAGCTTTAGATTTCTTTCAATTAAAAACCATTTTAAAGAAAATAATAAATAAATATCATTATACCATACTCTTATATTTTCAAAATTATTATCAAATAGTAAATAATAACATATATAAATATTTTAAAATTATATTTATAAAAAATAAGATAATAAAAAAATATCTAATATTATTTAGATATTTAAAATTTAGACTAAATAAATCATATGTGAGAAAATATGAGTTAGATATAATTAAAAAATAATAATTATGTATGAAAAATTTAAAATAATATAATAAAAAATATTTTAAAGTTACTACTATTGACTAATTGAGTAGAATAATAAAAATAAGTTTATTATAACTGACGGGTCTAGTCACGATACTGGCCGATCCAGCTATGACTCGAACTGATTCGACAGCCAGCCCACTAGCTAGCGAAGCCCAATACGGGACTAGGCTCAATAACCATCCTGCTAACTCATCTGTTACAAATAGGCCCATGGAAGAGCAACGGCCTACGGTTAGGGGTTAGCCTCAGTGACTCAACCAATTACAACAAAGTCAATCTTTCACCTCAACGATAGTAATCTGACAGCGCATGTGTCGACACAATAGGTTCCAAACAATGGAGATGACGGTAAACCATGGGAAACCACCGTGCTCACCGACCAACGACAGTCCAACCAACCCACACGAGAAGTAGTCTGGACCCTATCGGCTGCCATCAGTGGCGGTCATGTTACCGTCATAAAATAACATCTAATAAGGTGGCTCATATCAATGCCCCAATGGTCGGTGAATCCTAGCGGAACTCCTGTCACCAATCGTTGTGCCAAAACCTCCTCCGTCAAGCACTATAAACTTTTCCTACTTTCACAGGATATGGGATCGACCAATTTTCAATTAAGGTTACCTTTGAGCGAAATATAAGAATCTAGAAAGAATCAAACTCTCTTTCCCTAACATAACTATTTATCCTCTTTACAAAACCACTATCAATCGAGTATATCCCAATGAGCCACTTATGGAGTGTGACATAACAGAGCCCAATCCTTCACCTCTCTAAATCGTTCCACGTCGAGCACTTTACAGGAGCTCCCACCTCCTCTCATGTTCCTCGTATACATGCATCATTGTATTTTCTTACATTTTACTTATATTTTTATATTTCTTTTAGAGAGATTTTTGATATGAGTATTACAGAATAAAATAGAAAGTGAGTTTCGTCATTCATCTTACCTCTTATTTATAATTTATAGTGTGTACGTTTTAAGTTGGTAGAGATGGAGACCAAACTCGTTTCAATTCGACCTATAAAGGAAGACCAAATAGCCCCTAATCCGTATTACAATTCGGAACGTAGGACACATCAATGACTAACTTTATTTATTAGATAGCTTTATTTATCTCTCTCTTTTGCCCTCAATTGTCTCTCTTTTTACCTCAACTTTTTAAAAAGTTTATGAATATATAATATGACCTAACATTTATGGTAACTATGCATTGTTTGTATTTTAAAATTTGTATTTGTGGTTTGCTTAGTCATTAAGATGTATATGACAATTATATATGCTCTAATAATTAATAAATGCTAAAAATAATATAATAAAATAGGTATATTGTTGATAAATAATTAAAATAGTTATAAAATAGGTAATTAGTTATTGCAAAAAATAATTAATTATGATAGGGAAAGCCAGACCTTTCTCTTTGGTATTTCTTTCTATATTTTGAAGTTGTAATTATAATATCTTGAACCTCATTGAATATATTTTAAGATTTAATAAGAATTTAGATAAATTAGACGTTTTAAAAATTTATTGAATACCGTAAAATTTTAAAAGAATATTAAAAATTTTATGGTTGGTACTCATTATGCGTTTAATAGTATTCGATGGAGATACATATATATATATTAAAAAGAAAAAGAAAAGGGATGAGGATAAGGATGGGATGGGGTGTATTGGGATAATATATAATAATAATAATAATAATAATAATAATAATAATAATAATAATAGTTTTTTTTTATATAAGGGGATGTTAACGGGGCTCGAAAAAGGGGAGAAGCAGGAGAGAGAGAGGGAAAGGAAAAGAAAAATAGAGGAAGAGGAAAGAAAAACAAAGGAGAGAGAAAGGGTTTCAGGGTATCGAATTCGGGCTCTGTGCGAGGTGGAAGAGGAAGCGGCGATGGTAGCACCGGCGTTGGACGATGAAGTCGGCGCGGTAAGCTTGGTCATTGGTGGCCGCGAGTGAATCGGTGAATGTGCGGTGAGGGGAAGCCATCGAAGTCGACGGGGTTGTCGTCGGCGTTTGCAGTAGCGGTCGAAAGGTGAAACCGCGGTAGTCGTTGACGGCCAGTGGCGTCACGCAGGTGACCGGCGACGGCTATGGGCTAGTGTGGCAGTGCGCAGAACTACACAGTGGGATATAAGATTGAGGCAAGTATCTGTAAGCCCCCTCTTTGATCTAATTTAATATCTGAATTATTTTAGAAACCTGTTTGAAATTTTATTAATATGCATGTAATTTTATCTACTCGATTTATTTAATTTGGACATGCAAGTATAGTTTATTGGCTAATTTGGATGTCTTTGAATATGAGTTTGATAATTTTAGGAATTTATTATTTTTTTGAAAGCCTGTAAAATTTATTGAATTCGATGTATATTTATATCAGTATATGTAACGAAAAGATACACGAAATTTGCATTGGCTATGCATTTTCACATGCACGTGTTGAGTTGTGGTCATTATATTTGGATTTAAATTATTGGATTCTGGCCAGCTCCCGACGGGGAGATTATTTTGTTATTTGGAAATCCCTTTCCGCTAGCAAGAAAGGCTTGAAGTAGTGACCCTTCCCATTTAGATAATTTGATTTGACCTAAGAATATATTCGGACGTCTTAATATATCTGACAGACTTGAGGAATGCACCCAAAGTCGCGAGTAGCAAAATATAGTGAGTAACCTTATCTATGGGTACACAGTACATGGATTTTGGCCTAAAATTACTGAAATTATGTGTAACCCTTTTTCAAACTAGTTTTTAAATAATTAAAATCCAAATTAGTGCATAATTTTGTATTTCTGCATAATTTTGTATTGGACTTGGATTTTTGGACCTAAATTTAACATTCGTCGATTTTGCCTATAATTGGGCTCTGGTAGGTCTCGTACAAATAATTTTGATTATATGTTTTGATCCGGACACTTGTAAAAGTTATCACGATGTTGCTTCGGCGCATGCTATTGGGCATCCGACTATCGGACTTTGCCCTAGATCATGAGCAGATCGGGCTTTGGATTTGGACTTGGATTGCATGTCGGCACATTGAAATCGGTCTGGATTACCTCTGTTTTATATATATATTTATATGTCCCGATGAGAACTGTTTTTCAATTGGATATTGGCCTTAAATTTGAATATTTAATTTGAGTACGAGACTACTATTAGATTTTTAGATTTGAAATTTTTAATTATTTATCGGCGGTTTGAATTTGTCTATTTGACCCTCCTTTTTATTCTCTGGACTCATTTGTTTGTTATGATACTTGTTGGACATTAGGCTTATTTTTATGTTTTATCCCTTCAGAGTAGAGAATCAGCTTCATCATAGTAGCACAAAAAGTTTCGACGCAGTACTGTTCGTCTCTGGTGAGTGTCATATTATTGGATTTTGATATCATTTATTACATATTGGGTATGAATAAATTTTATGTGCAATGTTACGAGATGTTGGAGTCGGTCGAAAGTAGATCATGACTTTGTATATTATGAATTTGTGGAATTGATTTCTCACGTGGACGAGTTATTATTTGGGTATTCCTTTATGACAGTTGTAAAGCAGGTCACAATTATATTATCTGTTAAGATCCTGTGTGAAAAAAAAAATAGAGTTTATATATTTGAGGTCACACTCGAGTTTAAAAATTATGAGAATATAATAATTAAAATATATTAATTATATAACCTACTTAGATTCAGGTGCGTGACAGTAATCCAAACTCTTCATAGTACAAATATTATATTAATATGTTATGTGGAACAAAAGAATCACAGAAGAGGGGGAAGACACGATATACCATAAAATACTATACCATCTGAGTATTACCTCATAAATTTAAAATATAACCATTTTTGAAATATATGCATGATTTTATCATTAATTAAATTATATCAATCGTAGAATCAATCAATTGATAAAAGCTACATGTTTATTTTTAAAATGTGAGATAAATTATTTAAATATTGAGATATTTAATTGCTATATATTATTAACAACTGATTATTTTTAAAAAAATAACACTTTAAGACAAATTTATTTATATAATTTTCCTTTTCTTGGTTGATTTTCCTCCTTCTTATATGCAGTATATATCATTAAAATATAAAATAAATCTTAATTATGTATTTTTGGCTATTTATATTTCTTGACAGCTCATAGTTTAAATGCACGAAACCTCCACTAACCCATGCAAATTAAAAATGTTTTTACTAATTAAATATTTGGCAAATTTAATTTCCAAGCAATAGATTATTGAAGAAAGACAAGCGGGCAGATGAACAAAACTAATTAGCCCATAACTACTGATTAGTACACTGCCCTACACTTTGGGGGACACATGACCGTTATCCTCCTTCCATGTGACCTTCCCTTTTTACGAGCATGCCAAACAAAATTTGAAAACTTACGAAATGGAGAGTATCTCTTCACTTTAGAGGCAACAGGACAGGGGTTTGACAGCCCTTACCCTAAAGAATAGGGGCACCCCACCCCAAGATTTGAGGCAAAAAATAATGCCTTATGCTCACACCTGTTGTTGGTCCTAAAAAGTAGAACTGCTACATACACACACATTAGAGCATTATTATTATTTTTGGTTAGTACACATTAGAGCATTAACATATGAACAACTTAAATATGGGTTTTAAATCAGCATGAAACAAAATGCCATTTATTAAAAAAAAAAGAAGAATTTATTCGGCTCATTTTAAATTGGTTTTATTATAAGCCTCTTAAATATTAAATTATGTTATTTTCAAGATAGCTAAAATTATTTTAAAAGTAATTAAAATTAGAAATAAAATAAGAATTTAATATGTTATCTTAGCCTTCATTTTTTTACTATTACTGTAAATCTCACTCATTAAAAAAATAAATGAACTTAACATCTGGAATGCTTGTAGCTAGACCTGAATAATTTGGCCATTCGACTTAAAATTTTATAAAATTTGACATAGATATGTCAATATTTTAGAAAAAATATAGTTAAAAAATTGACCCGATTAAATTTTCGGACCGGTTATGATAACAGTGAAAATGACTAGTCTAGCTCAGCCAAAATTATAATTTTTTTTATAAATATATTTTTATATTTTAAATTAATACCGAGTTTTAAAAAATATATATTTTTCAATATATTATATTTTTATATAATTAATAATTTTTTATGTAAAATTTATATTTAAATATATTTATGTAATATTTTAATTTAAATAGTATAATTTTTAATATATTTTATATTTAAGATATATATATATATTTTTAAATAAAAATATTAAAAAAAATTCATAATCTAGCCTTATCCAGTCTTATTTAAATTATGATTATGATTTTTTAACCAGGTGATCGGGCAATATTCGAGTCAACCGTACTTAACTGCCATAAAATTTACTTCAACAAGGTTATGTTTGACCGCTGCCGATTTTAATCAGATCACATGGGAGAACAAAATTTAAACTTACAAAAAGAGGATAGATTTTTTTTTTTTAACTTGAAAAAAGTTAAAGATTAGATATTTTTTAAAAATATATATTTTAAATACTAATTAAAGTTATGTATAGGTTATTGAAATTTTCTAGCTTGTGTAAATTGTTGGGGTCACTCCTGAGTGGCAGTAGTCCGCGGACTCCATTGGCAGAATGGGCGATGACTTTATTGAAGCGTCATATCCGAGAGGACGTGGACGAGGACTCCTAGAGTGTAGACGTTGACTTTATCCTTGTAGGCCTGCTGCGGCCGTTTCCGCAGGTGGGTTGGTTACCTACCCTATTTGGAAGTTGTGGCACAACAACTTCCTAGGTGTCAGGCCTGCCGTCTGGCAGGCCAGGCGTGCGCCTGCCATGACAGACCTAGGGTGTATGTTCTGTAACCTACGGCCAGTAGGGTGGCTGGCCGTCCACCCTACCTCTGTATATATATAGTGCTTGTGCCATTACTTGTAGCGTGTGAGAGCTGAGACATTTTTGTAAGAGAGCTTTGAGAGAGAGCTGTGGGCAAGCTTTGAAAGTTAGAGTGAGAAACACTTTAGTGAGAGAAGTTGCACACTTGTAGATTGTTTTCTTTCGTTTGAGTTTGTGTATTATGACATAAACAATCCTTTATAGTACATTCTTTCGTAGTTTTTTCCTGGTTGTAAGAAGGATTTTCCACGTTAAATTGGTGTGTTCTCTTTCGTACTCTATCTCTACGTTTGTGTCCGTCCGAGAGCTCTGCTCCGTGTAGCTGTCCGAGAACCTTGTCCGCTCGGTCACCGTTCCTTCCGCGAGTTTTGCGCCTACATGAATTTCCCCGGGGGGGATTAGATATTTCTGGCTTGTGAGAGTTACAAAAATTATTAGATATACACAATCTTATTATATATTATATAAAAATTATTTTTATAATATAAATTCATAACTTTAAAATCATAAGAAAAAAAAAATTTTACTGCTATATAAATTTTTTTCTCAACTTATAAGAAAAAATAATACATTATATAAATTTAACTATCAAAAAATTTCGTATAAGCTGTTCGTGTTGGATCTTAAAATGTAATAAAAAGGGTCTAAGTAGAGAAAAGTTTTATTTAGAAATGTAATTAATGCTAGAATTACCTCATATAACATGATTTATATTTATTAAATTATTAAAATAATTAAATATTATAATTTATAAAGTTTTGTTAAATTTATTAGAAAAATTATTTTTTAATAAGTTAATTTTTTAATAGGAAGAATAATTTTTTTATAATCAAAGAATTGATACTCATTACCTACAAATAATAGAATAAATTATCAATTGTTAAGATAAAATAAGTAGTTTCTTTCAATAATATTATGTGGTTGTTGATTCCAAAGAATAAAGTTTTCTCGACTTTTCTTTGGCATTCTGTTTTTTGAATGGGTTCATCCTTCTAGAAAATTCTATACCAATTTTTACACACAAAATTTTATAATTTTTATAAAAGAAGAGAGACTAAGATGAAGAAAAAAAAATTGACTCTAAATTTTTTAAAATAAAAATATTAAATACGAATTTAAATATATTTAAATATTTAATTTTATATTATTAATTATAAAATAACTAATCATTCTGACAATCTATAAGTAAATTAAATATCATAAAGTCTTGTCCTTACCACTTAGTAATGATAACACGCTAGTCAACTAGGGCTCAACTCGTTTTTCAGAAGGATCATCTTCAAGGGACCCAATAGTGGATCTTCAAGACTCATGAAGTTCTCTTTCAGGGACATTAGATTTCAAACTGGAAAATGAAGAAAAAACCCAAAAAACCCACTATCACACGCATTTACAGAAGAAGGAACGTGCAAAACAAGGTAAGCGTCTGCGTCCGAAGCAGCATGGTTTACCATCGGAGCTTACCCGGGGAAAAAGATGCCTGACTGGTTCATACGAATGCGAAAACATCACTGCACGACTCGGCCAACTTTCTCTTCTCTCTCCCGTCTCTCCATTCAGCTCTTTCATGGCGTTCTGAAAAACCACTGAGGTTGAAATTTTGGCCCGTTGAAACCAGCAGCAATCATCATTATCATTATTTTAGTGGGTCAATCCCAAATTAACACGGACAGGTCTCGCAAGTCTGTGCAAGTTGGTCGAGCACCCGATAATCACGGTATATCTTTGTTGGGTTATGGGTCATTCCCGTATGGGTCCATATCCACTTATTGTGGCAGATGGAAGCAAATATTCTCACCGTATGAGGAAGGCTCGAGGCGCGTTTTCCAGTAGCTGCCGCTCGCTTCACGCCTTAATTGCGCTCGAGCATATTTTCCAGAACCGGGCGCTCGATCAGCGAACAGATGGCGCTCAAGAGCAGGCCATTTTTATAAAACATGCACCGCGCGTTTTAGGGTTCATTAGAGCAGTTTTGAGCGCCATTCAAGAGGGAGAAAAGAAAAGGAGAGAGAAGGAGAAGAGGAAGATTTGAGCTTTCGGTTGGATTTTGAATCAAGTTCTAGTCTCCGCTAATCACACGTACGAAGTTCTTACTGCTGAGAAGAATATCTATCGGGTTTCATTTCTACTCTTTCACTTTATATTTCTTGTATGGGCTATTTGAAGCAAAGGGTTATGATCTTTGAGATTTGTGGTTTGTGTAACCAATAAACTATCGCTAGTAAAAAATTTCAGACTCCGTGTCCCGTGATTTTTCTCCCTTGTTTAATAGGAAGTTTTTCACGTAAAATCGTGTTTTTATTACTTGTGATTGATTGTTGTGTACTTTGTATCGTTTATTTCGTATTTTCTCGCGGTTCAAATATGTAGTCAATTCCTAACAAGTGGTATCAGAGATTTGGTTGTGTCGAGTATTGTGACTTGTTTGAATTGATGGAAGTCGGAAGTAAGATGATTTGTTTGAATGGCACGAGTTATGATATTTGGCGCAACAAGATGAAGGACTTGTTGTTTGTTAAATCATTGTACCATCCAGTATTTGTCACGCAAAAACCAAAATCGAAGTCCGAGGAGGAATGAGCATTTGAGTATGAATAAGTCTGTAGTTATATTAGGCAATTTATGGATGACAATTTATATAATTACATCTGGAATGAGACACATGCAAGAACCTTGTTGCAAAAGTTTGAAACACTTTATGCCTCGAAGACCGATAATAATAAATCGTTTCACTTGATGAAGCTAATGCAAGTGAGGTAGAAGGAGGGTTCGTTTGTTACCGATCACTTAAATGAGTTTTAAGGATGTGTTAATCAATTGAGTGGCAGATCGAAACCACTTAGTTTCATTTGTTTTCTGTAGTACATGTCTCGTTTCAAGATTCATTGACTAGAATCTTATTTTCATTTTTCATTACACTTAACTTACTTCTGTTGATTTTCTTTCGAAGACATATTTCTCTTATCTTATATATATACAAATAGAAATTTATTGTTTTCACATCACCTCGGATTTTTTTATAAAAAAAGCAATTCAAAATAGAATTTTTATTTTTTTTCTAAAATTCTCGATTTCTAATTAGATTTTATATTAAAAAATAGGGAAAATCGATATTTAAGCAGAGTAGTTTATATTGATTAGATATGGAACGAAAAGACTATTTGTATTTTGCTAGGTAAGGTATACAAAGAAAAAAAATCTCTTTTACAATGTTGACAATATTTTCAATGAAACTTACTAAAGATCTTTTTCAAGTTCAAGACCTGATTTGTCTACAAATACAGTAAGTAGCATTTGAGGAGGAATGGGCATTTGAGTATGAACAAGTTTATGGTTATATTAGGCAATTTATTGATGACAATGTATATAACCACATCCGGAATGAGATACATGCAAGAAGCTTGTGAAAAAAGTTTGAAACACTTTATGCCTCGAAAATTGGAAACAATAAATTGTTTCACTTGATGAAGCTAATACAAGTGAAGTACAAGGAGGGCTTGTCTGTTGCTGATCACTTAAATGAGTTTTGAGGATGTGTTAATCAATTGAGTGGTATGGGCATAAAATTTGATGATGAACTGCTAGGTTTGTGGCTTTTGACTATCCTATCGAACTCCTGGGAGGTGATAAGAATTACTATCGCCAATACAGTTCCAAACGGCGTGGTGACCCTTGAGATAGCAAATGGAGCGGTGTTGAATGAACAGATGAGACGTCGATCACAGGAGACTTATTCTTTTACGCACTCCGAAGTATTAGTCTCCGACTCACGGGGAAAAAGTAAAGGGCGTGACCCTAAACTTATAAAAAAGGGTCGAAACAAATCTAGATCGAGGTATCAGAACCTCGAGTGCCATCACTAAAAAAAATGGACACATCAAAAAGTATTGCTACAAGTGGAAGCAAGAAAATATAGAGAGCAATGAAAAGAAGGCAGACAAGACTCGAGACGAAGAAAGAGCGACTATTATTACCGGGAGTGATCTTTGGCTGGTGTGTCAAGAGGACGAGGTAATCAATCTGGGTGATTTTGAGACAAACTGGGTGCTGGATAGTGGTGCTTCTATTCACGTGACGTCACGGAGGGAGTTTTTCACATCATATACTCCTTAAATTGGTTTTATTATAAGCCCCTTAAATATTAAATTATGTTATTTTCTAGATAGTTAAAATTATTTTAAAAGTAATTAAAAGTAGAAATAAAATAAGAATTTAATATGTTATCTTAGCATTCTTTTTTTATTATTATTAGCGTAAATCTCACTCATTAAAAAAATAAATGAACTTAACATTTGGAATGCTTGTAGCTAGGCCTGAATAATTTGGCCATTCAACTTAAAATTTTATAAAATTTGATATAGATATATCAATATTTTAGAAAAATATGGTTAAAAAAATAGACCCAATTAATTTTTTTAACCGGTTATTCTAACAGTGAAAATGACTAGTCTAGCTCGGCCTAAATTAAAAATTTCTTCATAAACATATTTTTATATTTTAAATTAATACCGAGTTTTAAAAGAATTTTATTTTAATATATTATATTTTTATATAATTAATAATTTTTTACATAAAATTTTATATTTAAATATATTTATATAATATTTTAATCTAAATAGTATAACTTTTAACATATTTTATATTTAAGGTATATATATAAATTTTTAAATAAAAATATTAAAAAAAATTCATAGTCTAGCCTTATCCAGTCTTGTTTAAATTATAATTATGATTTTTTAACCAGGTGATCGGGCAATATTCGAGTCAACCGTACTTAACTGCCATAAAATTTACTTCAACAAGGTTATCTTTGACCGCTGCCGATTTTAATCAGATCACATGGGAGAACAAAATTTAAACTTACAAAAAAAGAGGATAGTTTTTTTTTTTAACATGAAAAAAGTTAAAGATTAGATATTTTTTAAAAAATATATATTTTAAATACTAATTAAAGTTATGTATAGGTTATTGAAATTTTCTAGCTTGTGTGAATTTGGGGGGGGGGGGGATTAGATATTTCTGGCTTGTAAGAGTTACAAAAATTGCTAGATATACACAATCTTATTATATATTATATAAAAATTATTTTTATAATATAAATTTATAACTTCAAAATCATAAGAAAAAAAAATTTTACTGCTATATAAAAATTTTTTCTCAACTTATAAGAAAAAATAATACATTATATAAATTTAACTATCAAAAAATTTCGTATAAGTTGTTTGTGTTGGACCTTAAAATGTAATCAGAAAGCTCTAAGTAGAGAAAAGTTTTATTTAGAAATATAATTAATGTTAGAATTATCTCATATAATATGATTTATATTTATTAATTTATTAAGATAATTAAATATTATAATTTGTAAAGTTTTGTTAAGTTTATTAGAGAAAGTATTTTTTTAATAAGTTAATTTTTTAATAGAAAGAATAATTTTTTTATAATCAAAGAATTGATACTCGTTACCTACAAATAATAGAATAAATTATCAATTATTAAGATAAAATAAGTAGTTTCTTTTAATAATATTTTGTGGTTGTTGATTCGAAGGAATAAAGTTTTCTTGACTTTTCTTTGGCATTCTGTTTTTTGAATGGGTTCATCCTTCTAGAAAATTCTATACCAATTTTTTACACACAAAATTTTATAATTTTTATAAAAGAAGAGAGACTAAGGTGAAGAAAAAAAAATTGACTCTAAATTTTTTAAGATAAAAATGTTAAATATGAATTCAAATATATTTAAATATTTAATTTTATATTATTAATTATAAAATAACTAATCATTCTGACAATCTATAAGTAAATTAAATATCATAAAGTCTTGTCCTTACCACTTAGTAATGATAACACGCTAGTCAACTAGGGCTCAACTCGTTTTTCAGAAGGATCATCTTCAAGGGACCCAATAGTGGATCTTCAAGACTCATGAAGTTCTCTTTCAGAGACATTAGATTTCAAACTGGAAAATGAAGAAAAAACCCAAAAAACCCACTATCACACGCATTTACAGAAGAAGGAACGTGCAAAACAAGGTAAGCGTCTGGGTCCGAAGCAGCATGGTTTACCACCGGAGCTTACCCGGGGAAAAAGATGCCCGACTGGTTCATACGAATGCGAAAACATCACTGCACGACTCGGCCAACTTTCTCTTCTCTCTCCCGTCTCTGCATTTAGCTCTTTCATGGCGTTCTGAAAAACCACTGAGGTTGAAATTTCGGCCGGTTGAAACCAACAACAATCATCATTATCATTATTTTAGTGGGTCAATTCGAAATTAACGTATATTTTATTGGATTATGAGTCAGCACAAAATTGTGGTCATGCTCTAACATGCGTGACGGATGGAGACAAATATGCTACTTTGCATAAGGAAGGCTCGAGGTTGCTGTTGGGCACTGGCGCGTTTTCCAGCTATCTTGCTCAGCTTCTGCACTTAAGTGCGCTCGGCGCATTTTTGAACCGGGCGCTCGTCGGCGCCGGATGGTGTTCAGCGCGGGCCGTTTTATAAAACGCCCACGCGCATTTAGGATTCATCGAGTAATTTTGAGCGCCGTTCAAGAGGGAGAAAAGAAGAGATGAGAGAGAGAAGAATGAGAAGATGAAGATTTGAGCCTTTGGTTGTGTTTTGAATCGAGTTAGGTCTCTAGCCGTCAGCGTCACAGAGTGCTGGCTGTGAGAAGAATATCTAGGGTTTTAATCTGTCTTTCTTTAGTTTATATTTTTATACGGGCTGTTTGAAGTAAAGAATTGTGACCCTTGAGATTTGTGGTTTGTGTAACTAATAAATTGTTGCTAGTGAAAAATTTCGGACTCCATGTCTTGTGATTTTTCTCCCTCGTTTAATAGGGAGTTTTTTTACATAAAATCATACTTTTATTACTTGTGATTGATTGTTGTGTATTTGGTATCGTTTATTTTATATGTCTTTACCGTTCAAATACATTGTCAATTCCTAACAATCTTAACATAAGCGACCAGCGGGAAGAGTTGCAGTTCCTGAACTCAAAATCTTATGTCGCACATTATTTTTCAATCTTTTAGGGAAACTAATGGAGATCTCTTCTCCCAGTACCTATTTTTTCCACATTGTCTTACAACTTCTATAATAATTGTAAGGAATGAATGTCGATCAGTTAAAAAATTGAGAGGATAAAGATGACCAGGCGCACACGCACATGTGAGAAGAAATATGGGGCTGAAATAGTAGTTTCATTAGAAACTCTATTTTAAATAAGAAAAAAAAATTATGGGATATTTAATTAAGCTAAGAATTATACTATAAAAATTTTAGTTACAAAATTCTCGTTCTGAAGCCCTCGAAGAACAAAAAATAATAATAAAGCACTACTCCTTTATTTTGTATTTCTTCACTTCGAAAAAAGCATGACAATGTACATATATATATACAAATGTATTAGATGATACATGCATAAACTTGATTACTTTTGTTTGTAAGCCCTACTACCTACTATGCAAAGTTGCCTCTTGCTTTGAATTTTGGTTGACTTACTTTGTAATGTTGGTTCTGCTCACAAAGATCAACTATTTATCTACTGCTACGTATCTTAATGGTTACAAAAATTGATTCTGAGAAGCCCCGAGAAGAGCGAGAGAAACGATAGTAAAAGCCACTACTCCTTTGTTTTTACGTATTTCTTACTTACTTTCGAAAAAAAAAAAGCCGCAACAATGTACATATGTATATATACAAATGTATCGAGATGACACCTAAATATGCAAAGCGATTGTGTACGTTGTAAAAGCGCACCTACTCTACGAAATTGCCTCCTGCTGAAGGCTTTCAGGTTGACTTACTTTGTAAGGTTGGTTATTAAGCTACGAAGGTTAACTATCTACTTTGCTTCATGTAGCTTTATAGGTCTTTTTGACGTATACGAGTTGTCACTATCCATCTACGCTTTACCAAAATGTCTCATTCCTTGTTTATCATTTCGAAAATTTATTTAATTTCACTGCGGACATTTCACATCAAAATTTCAACCGATTATTTTTATATTAGAATTTTAATCCGGTCATTTTACCTTGATTTCCAACAGTCATTTTAGACCATAATTTTAACATGATCATTTTACAAAATTTCTTGAGCAATATCGCCACGTGCGATGAGTATAATAATATTTTAGACATGGAAGTGACTTATATTTTAACAATAATAATTTCTATTTATACATTAGGTGCATCTAAGAGGGAACAATGTCTGGGTGCCGGCTTAGCAAGAGTTTGACTGATTTATGAAAGAATAGCAGTCATCATATCCCTCAACACCTTTTAAATGTGACTTGAATTCGTTTTGTACGGCAGAGTTTGTTTGAAAATTGTACTTAAAAAATTTATGATATGACTTAATATAAATTTTTGAATAAATGTTAATGATGTTAATAGATGAACCAAGCCAAATTATAAATTTATTATATTTTTTTAGATCAATTAGTTATACTAAATATATATATATAATTCGTAGCCTTAAATTTCAAAGGCACGGGAACACTGCCCACCAACATTCTCGTTCGCCTGTGTAAAGTAACCTATTGTGGCCATTCCTCCCATAACTTAATTTTAAAAATAATGAAATCTATCTTCTCCACCTTTTATTTTTCTTTGGGTTTTTTAATCAATAAATATAATATTTTATTATATAATTTTTAATATTTACTATTTTTAATCTCTAAAATCTCTAACACTGTATTATTTCAATCCTTCAGCACACTTCACTAACCTATCCCTTGCCCTCTTCCTAGAGAAACGAGGGTAAGAGGACAGGCAACAAAGATAAATCAGCACGGAATTAGATTAGAAGTAAGATATTAAATATTTTAAATAAGGAAAGTTTTTTTTTTTTTGTGAAATTTAAAAACAAATAAATAAAATAAATACTTTTTGGGGATAAAATCTTATTCGCATCCATCAGGTTAGAAAAGCCGATGTGAGATGAGAGATATATATGCCCAATAATAATACCCCATAAAAGCATGCAGAGACAGACAAGGTGAGGCATTGCCCACAACAATTTCCCCTGACACAGAAAATTAATACCCCTGCCGACTGTTCCTTTTGCTACACTGCTCACTTTTTGCTATCGTGAGATTCTTCTGATTTCAGCACCCAGGGCAGAAAACAAAAACAAATGAAGAAAGCATATTTCGGGATTTCAAGTACCACCCAGGTGTTATGCCTACCTAGTGACCTAGCGAGAGAGACTACAAGAGGGACATGATTTGAACACAGTGGGATATTAAATATATACAATAACTTTGAAATAATGATTTTGAAAGAAGTTGAATCAAGATAGTCAGAGTAACCAGGAATTTTCGCTCTACATCCCTCGTGTAGGGATATATCATCTTAGGTGCAGATGAATCGAAAAAGAAAGATGAAACCATAATAATAATAATACACAATGAATAAATGACAATTATAAAATTACGTGATAAAATATAAATAATTTTACGTAAAATTTTTGAAATATAAGAAAAAATCGCGGATCCAATCGGCAAAATTTTATTATGTAAAATTGATTATATAAATCCCAAATCTGAGTTAATTCATTTATTTGTATCAAATGGACCCAGATATCGAGAACACGGTAGGAAATATCTAAAGTAGTAGAATATTCTTCTTCTTTTTCTTCATTTTCCTCGTTAACTACCACCGGTTTTTAATTTTACAACCGATATCTCTCCTCACAATCACACTCCTTTTATAAAGCTACAAGGAGTTGGCGCTTTTTTATTGTGGGCGGCTGAGATTGGTAGCGGATCATCTTCTGATATAAGAATCCGATTCCCTTCTTCTCAAACTCAACGGTCCGGTTCCGCTGGTTAGGCAATGATTGGTGGTCGCCCTTCAACATCGGCACTTGGTTGCCCTCCGCGGCTCGCCACGTGCGCGTTATAATAATACCGCAACGTTAGTATTTTATCCATATGAATATTGATCGAACTCCGATCTCTTTTGTCAACTGGTTATGGACCCCACGAAAGTGACTTATATCCTTAAACGCTCAGCCACGGCAGAAGACATATACGCGGCGAATGGAGTCACCCGGGCGTTGACATTAAACAAGCGGGACAAAAGAACTAGGAAAAGTGTTGGAATTCAAACCTTTCCTGTATTTGAATTTGTGAGAGATGAATCGATAGTGTGCAACAAATAATAATAATCATAAATAATAAGAGATATAATTTACATGAAATTTTTTTCAAATGAGAAAAAAATTATGGGACTATAAGTTTGATAAATATTCACTAAATTATGAATTCAGGTATAAAAACATCTAATAAGATATAATGCCACAATAGCTTGTAGAAGTAAGCCCAAGTAATAGAAGTACAGTACAAAAGAGAAAAAATATGACGTATAAATATCTTTGTACGATAAGTTAATAACATCTTCGATGTTGATAAAAAATAAAACACAACCAAACTCAAATTGATGAATAAATCTTCCACTTCTCACTTTTCCTTCTCTTTTTTTCCTTTTTCAATGTTTTGGCACTCAAAAACTCAAAGACCGCCAATGAATAATCTAAAATCGAGTTAGGACAATTTTATGTCAAGAATGATACACGAGTGCGCATTACATTGTGTATATGGCGCATAAGCACCACTCGAGTGCCCATTAGGTGTAGGACGATTAGACAAAAATGCATTCGATTAGCCTCTAAAGTGGTCTCCAATTTAGACAAAGTTTGCATGTGCACTCTTAGGCGTTCATGGGGGCGTCTCCAATCTAGGCAAATAGCGCACATGCCTGGATTATCGAAGTGAGTAGGCACTACTTAATAATTTCTCCCATACAGGGCCAATATTCATGCGCCATTAGGCTTGAGCCAACACGACAAACAATATATATATATATATATATGTGTGAACATACACATGTGCATTACATTGTGTGTATGGCCTTGTAAGCACCACTCGGGCGCCCATTAGGTGTAGGACAATTAGAAAAAATGCACTTGTGCGTCCTAAAGTCTTATCGATTTAGACAAAGTTTGCATGTGCGCTTTTTAGGTGTTTCAGGTCTTCCACGTCTCAGACGAATGCAGCGCGCGCCGGATTAGTCAAATGGTCGTGCGCTACTTAATAATTTCTTCCACATACGGGCCAACATTCATGCAACATGAGGCAAACCATTTGACGATATATATGAAATATAAAAATGCGTATAAGAATTACAAGAGAGTGACCAAAATCCAACAGAAAGTTGGAACCGCTGGTACAATGTAGGACTACTATAGCAGCTGGATGATGGGACTCAAACACATAGCAGAAGTGGATCGAGCATCAGAGAAGAAAGGTGAGGACTGAAAGGAGGACAAGGACTAAAGTTGGCTGTCAGTAAAGAAATTGGAGACTGAAAGCTAGAATTGATACTTATCTAGTGGTCAATTTAGTGTGCTCAGGAAGCCAACACCGCAAAAGCTTAACTAGTAGTGTCTTAAGAATCTAATGTTCCACCCCATCACAACAGCATCAGGTGCAATGAAAAAGACTACCATCCCAGATTACATGCACTAAAATGAGCAGATGATGCAAGAGAGGAAAACCAGGAAGCAGATCAGATGACTGTTATGATGTTTGTAATTTGGATGTCCTTCTAGTACTATTTCCTGCGTAATATATCCTGGCTTTTTCAACGCGAAATTAAATGACTATTGCTGGTAAATAATCTCAAATAATCATCCAGAAAGCATCATACTTTCCTGATATAACTTTGTCGTTTAATAGTAGTCTGAATTCACAACTTGGAAGGACTGGTTTCCAGCGTTCAAAGAAATCGTCAGGGTTTACAACAAACAGTAGGAGAAAACATGTTGTTGGGGTTGCCCACCTAAACTTTGGCCACACAAAATCAAGGACAAATCTCTCAGGATCTGTTCCCAAAGCCTTTGTCTGAATCAGTGAGTAAGCAAAATAATAACATATATACACAAATGATAATCACACGATAAAGAAACACACAATATTTTTTAT
This sequence comes from Nepenthes gracilis, assembly GCA_033239525.1. Classification (NCBI taxonomy): domain Eukaryota; kingdom Viridiplantae; phylum Streptophyta; class Magnoliopsida; order Caryophyllales; family Nepenthaceae; genus Nepenthes; species Nepenthes gracilis. Next base: position 1,511,358 of record BSYO01000008.1, on the reverse strand, counting down.
CCGAACAAACCCTTTGAGAATGAGAAAAAATCATAAGACTTTATATTTGAAATATTTTCACTATATGCAGGTGTAGATACAATAAACTCACCAAAATCATCTTTTGTTTCACTAGAAATATAGACAAATTAAATAATGAACAATAAGGGAGCAAATGAGACAAAATTACTAGTTCGATGTTCACAAATAGTGACCCTAAATAGCATAACCCTATGATAGCAAAGAACAGAAAACTATTCATAGTCTAAACAATTGGCAAAAACTCATCCCTTTTCTCTCCTCTCTCTCTCTATTCAACACTTAAATAGTTTTCAAAATAACTAAGATTATCGTCCTAAAATCAGAACATTGCACTTATACCCGCTTATAGCGTTATGCAGGGGTAATGGTACAAAAAATTGATCTGTCGTGGTGGGTCGGGGCTATCGGAAGATGACCTCGGATCATTGTGTCTTTGTTTGGAGCATTTTTACGAGGATGATTTTTTGTTTGCCTCTGCTGTGGATGATATGTTGGTAGTTAGGTGTAATACTTTTGGATCACGGAGTTAAAGGCAGCGACTTAGGAAATCCTTTGCTATGAAGATTTGGGATTGTGAAAGTAGATTGGAAATTAAATTTTAAACCCAGCAAAGTAAGGAAGCTATGGATGTCACGAAGGCTATGTGGAGAAAGTGTTTTGACGTTTCCAGCATAAAAAAGTATCGGTGGGCACCTTTGTTGACGATCACTTCAAGTTGAGCAATGTTAATATCCTTTTATGAGAAGATGAAAAAACTACATGGCTTCTTCCCTATTTTTTCACTGTGAAGTAGTCCTCGTGTATGTCATAATGTGTACGAGGCCAGATATAGCTTATACTGTTAGAGCTCTCAGTTGATTCTTATCAAATCCTAGTAAGGAGCATTGGTTCGCGGTAAAATGGATTCTAAAGTATCTCCAAGGAATTTTTAAACTGTGTTTGTGCTTTGAAAGCAACATGCCACTTCTGGTTGGGTATATGATGCAGATATGGCGGGTGATGTTGATTTATGAAAGTCTACTTGGGATATTTAGTCATATTCGCAGGAGGAGCCGTTTTCTGGCAAATAAAATTGTAGAGGTTGTTACTCTCTCTACTACTGAAGCGGAGTTCATTACTATAACGGAGGCAAGCAAGGGGATGCTATGGATGAAAAAATTCATTCGAAAACTTGGACTCAGGCAGAAGCGATATGTGTTGTTTTGTGATAATCAAAGTGCGATTCACATTCGTAAGAACTCGTCATTTCATTCCAAATCAAAGCATATCGATGTGAGCTGTCATTGGGTGCGAAATGTCGCTGACACGGGTATGTTGGTGTTGGAAAAGGTTGGGATCGAGGAGAATGGATCAGATATGATGACCAAAGCATTGTAAAAGGGAAAGCTTGAAACTTGCTGCTCTATTGTCGGGATGACGATGAATGGCCCTACATGGTCGTGAAGGAAAGTTTATTGGGTTATGAGTTACTCCCGTGTAGGCCCATACCCACTTGTCATGGTAGATGGAGGCAAATATCCTCACCGTATAAGGAAGGCTCGAGTTAAGCTTGTTGGGCGATCGATGTCGTTTTCGATGGTGCCACTGCGCTTCACGCCTTAATTGCACTCGGCGAGTGCAGGCGTTTTATAAAGCGCACCGCGCATTTTTAGGGTTCATTAGAGCAGGTTTTATTGCTCAAGAGGGAGAAAAGAAGAGAATGAGAGAGAAGAATGAGAAGATGAAGATTTGAGCCTTTGGTCAGGTTTTGAATCAAGTTCCAAATCTCCGGGCTAATCACACGTACGAAATTCTTCTTGTTGCCGAAGAATATCTACCGGGTTTCATCCGTACTCTTTCATTTTTATATTTTTTGTACGGGCTGTTTGAAGTAAAGAATTGTGACCCTTGAGATTTGTGGTTTGTGTAACTAATAAATTGTTGCTAGTGAAAAATTTCGGACTCATGTTCTGCGTGGATTTTTCTCTCTCGTTAATAGGGAGTTTTTTTACATAAAATCATACTTTATTACTTGTGATTGATTGTTGTGTATTTGGTATCGTTTATTTTATATGTCTTTACCGTTCAAATACATTGTCAATTCCTAACAATCTTAACATAAACAGCAAAAGCAGGAAGAGTTGCAGTTCACGAACCTCAAAATCTTACTTAATCGCACATTATTTTCAATCTTTTTAGGGAAACTAATGGAGATCTCTTCTCCCAGTACCTATTTTTTCCACATTGTCTTACAACTTCTATAATAATTGTAAGGAATGAATGTCGATCGGTTAAGAAAATTGAGAGGATAAAGATGACGGGCGCACACGCACATGACAGAGAAATATGGGAGAACTGAAATATATAGTTTTACGTGGAAACTCTATTTTAAATAAGAAAAAAAATTATGGGATATTTAATTCATAAAATTATACTATAAAAATTTTGGTTACAAAAATTCTCGTTACACAAGCCCTCGAAGAACAAAAAATAATAATAAAGCACTACTCCTTTATTTTTCTGTATTTCTTCACACTCAGAAAAAAGCGCAACAATGTACATATATATATACAAATGTATTAGATGATACATATTCTGTAAAACGATTGCCTGCACTGTAAAGCCTACTACCTACTATGCAAAGTTGCCTCTTGCTTTGAATTTTACAGTTGACTTACTTTGTAATGTTGGTTACTAACTCTAAAAGATCAACTATCTACTCTGCTACATATACTAACCAGATTACAAAAATTCTGATTACACAAGCCCCTGAAGAACAGAGAACAATAGTAAAGCACTACTCCTTTGTTTTTCTGTATTTCTTCGCACTCGAAAAAAAGCCGCAACAATGTACATATGTATATATATACAAATGTATCAGATGACACCTATTCTGCAAAACGATTGTGTACATTGTAAAGCCTGCCACCTACTCTGCGAAATTGCCTCCTGCTTTGAACTTTACAGTTGACTTACTTTGTAAGGTTGGTTATTAACTCTGAAAGGTTAACTATCTACTTTGCTACATGTACTAACTTTATAGGTACTTTTTGACGTATACCAGATTTGTCCACCTATCCATCTCTGCTACCAAAATCACTCCGACCTTGTTTATCACTCTGAAAATTTCACTTCGGAATTTCACTCTGGACATTTTCACATCAAAATTTCAACCGATTATTTTTATATTAGAATTTTAATCCGGTCATTTTGCAACAGATTTCCAACACAGTCATTTTAGACCATAATTTTAACATGATCATTTTACACCAAAATTTTAACCCGAGCAATATCGCCACGTGCGATGAGTATAATAATATTTTAGACATGGAAGTGACTTATATTTTAACAATAATAATTTCTATTATATGCATTAGGTGCATCTAAAGAGGGAACAATGTCTGGGTGCCGGCTTAGCAAGAGTTTTGACTGATTTATGAAAGAATAGCAGTCATCATATCCCTCAACACCTTTTAAATGTGACTTGAATTCGTTTTGTACGGCAGGTTTGTTTGAAAATTGTACTTAAAAAATTTATGATATGACTTAATATAAATTTTGAATAAATGTTAATGATGTTAATAGATGAACCAAGCCAAATTATAAATTTATTATATTTTTAGATCAATTAGTTATACTAAATATATATATATAATTCGTAGCCTTAAATTTCAAAGGCACGGGAACACTGCCCACCAACATTCTCGTTCGCCTGTGTAAAAGTAACCTATTGTGGCCATTCCTCCCATAACCTTAATTTTAAAAATAATGAAATCTATCTTCCTCCACCTTTTATTTTTTCTTTAGGGGTTTTTTTTTAATCAATAAATATAATATTTTATTATATAATTTTTAATATTTTACTATTTTTAATCTCTAAAATCTCTAACACTGTATTATTTCAATCCTTCAGCACACTTCACTAACCTATCCCTTGCCCTCTTCCTAGAGAAACGAGGGTAAGAGGACGGGCAGCAAGATAAATCAGCACGGAATTAGATTAGAAAGTAAGATATTAAATATTTTAAATAAGGAAAAGTTTTTTTTTTTTTTTGTGAAATTTAAAAACAAATAAATAAATAAATACTTTTTTGGGGATAAAATCTTATTCCGCATCCATCAGGTTAGAAAAGCCGATGTGAGATGAGAGATATATATGCCAATAATAATACCCCATAAAAGCATGCAGAGACAGACAAGGTGAGGCATTGCCCACAACAATTTCCTCTGACACAGAAAAATTATTACCCCTGCCGACTGTTCCTTTTGCTACACTGCTCACTTTTGCTATCGTGGATTCTTCCTGATTTTCAGCACGGGGCAGAAAACAAAAACAAATGAAGAAAGCATATTTCGGGATTTCAAGTACCACAGGTGTTATGCCTACCTAGTGACCCTGCTTGAGAGAGACTACAAGAGGGGACATGATTTGAACACGGTGGGATATTAAATATACAATAACTTTGAAAAATAATGATTTTGAAAGTTGAATCAGATAGTCAGAGTAACCAGGAATTTTCGCTCTACATCCCTCGTGTAGGGATATATCATCTTAGGTGCAGATGAATCGAAAAAGAAAGATGAAACCATAATAATAATAATACACAATGAATAAATGACAATTATAAAATTACAGCGATAAAATATAAATAATTTTACGTAAAAAATTCTCTTCTGAATATAAGAAAAAAATCACAGGACTATACGTCCATAAATTTTTATTATGTAAAATTGATTATACAAATCCCAAATACAAGAATTCGACTATTTGTATCAAATGGACTCGAATATCGGGGAATACAGAAGAAATATCTAAAGTAAGTAGAATATTCTTCTTCTTTTTCTTCATTTTCTCTCATTAACGGCGCTCACTGGTTTTTAATTTTACAACTGATATCTCTCTCACAATCACACTCCTTTTTATAAACTCTAAAAGGAGTTTTGCGCACTTTTTTATTGTGGGCCACTGAGATTGGTAGCCGATCATCTTTCAATATAAGTAATCCAATTCTCTTTCAAACTCAACGGTCCGGTTGCCCTTTGGTTAGGCAGTTGGCCGTCGCCCTTCAACATCGGCACTTGGTTGCCCTCTGGCAGCTCGCCACGTGCGCGATTATAATAATACTCTGCGTCAATATTTTATCCATATGAGTATTCGATCGAACCTCCGATTGGCCTGTCAACTGGTTATGGACCCACACGAAAGTGACTTATATCCCCAACACCTCACCCACGGCAAAGACCCATATGCATGGCCAAATGGAGTCACCCAGGACATTTGACATTAAACAAAACTGGACAAAAGAACTAGGAAAAGTGTTGGAATCCGAACCTTTTTTTATTTGAATTTGTGAGGAGATGAATCGATAGTGTGCAACAAATAATAATAATCATAAATAATAAGAGATATAATTTTTACATGAAATTTTTTTTTCAAATGAGAAAAAAATTATGGGACTATAAGTTTGATAAATATTCACTAAATTATGAATTCAGCTATAAAAACATCTAATAAGATATAATGCCACAATAGCTTGTAGAAGTAAGCCCAAGTAATAGAGAGTACAGTACAAAAGAGAAAAAATATGACATATAAATATCCTTTATTACGATAAGAATAACATACTCAATGTTGATAAAAAAATAAAACATAATTCGAAACTCAAATTGATGAATAAATCTTCCACTTCTCACTTTTCCTTCTCTTTTTCTTCCTTTTTTCAATGTTTTGGCACTCAAAAACTCAAAAGACCACAATGAATAATCCTAAAATCGAGTTAGGACAATTTTATGTCAAGAATGATACACGAGTGCGCATTACATTGTGTATATGGCGCATAAGCACCACTCAGGTGCCCATTAGGTGTAGGACAATTAGACAAAATGCATTCGTGCGCCTAAAGTGTCTCCAATTTAGACAAAGTTTGCATGTGCACTTCTTAGGCGTTCATCAGGCGTCTCCAATCTAGACAAATAGCGCACATGCCTGGATTAGTCGATGGTCGTGCACTACTTAATAATTTCTCCCATACCGGCCAATATTCATGCGCCATTAGGCAAACCACTTGACAATATATATATATATATATGTCAAGAATGATACACGAGTGTGCATTACACTGTGTATATGGCGCATAAGCACCACTCAGGCGCCCATTAGGTGTAGGACAATTAGACAAAATGCACTTGTGCGTCTCTAAAGTGCCTCCAATTTAGACAAAGTTTGCATGTGCGCTTCTTAGGTGTTCATCAGGCGTCTCCAATCTAGACAAATAGTGCACATGCCTGGATTAGTCAATGGTCGTGCACTACTTAATAATTTCTTCCATACGGGCCAACATTCATGCAACATGAGGCAAACAATTTGACGATATATATGAAATATATAAAATGCGTATAAGAATTACAAGAGAGTGATCCCAAAAAATCCAACAGAAAGTTGGAACCGCTGGTACAATGTAGGACTACTATAGCAGCTGGATGATGGGACTCATTACATAGCAGTGAAGTGGATCGAGCATCAGAGAAGAAAGGTGAGAATTGAAAGGAGGACAAGGACTAAAGTTGGCTGTCAGTAAAGAAATTGGAGACTGAAAGCTAGAATTGATACTTATCTAGTGGTCAATTTAGTGTGCTCAGGAAGCCAACACCGCAAAAGCTTAACTAGTAGTGTCTTAAGAATCTAATGTTCCACCCATCACAACAGCATCAGGTGCAAGGAAAGAAGACTACCATCCCAGATTACATGCACTAAAATGAGCAGATGATGCAAGAGAGGAAAACCAGGAAGCAGATCAGATGACTGTTATGATGTTTGTAATTTGGATGTCCTTCTAGTACTATTTCCCTGCGTAATATATCCTGGCTTTTTCAACGCGAAATTAAATGACTATTGGCTGGTAAATAATCTCAAATAATCATCCAGAAAGCATCATACTTTCCTGATATAACTTTGTCGTTTAATAGTAGTCTGAATTCACAACTTGGAAGGACTGGTTCCAGCGTTCAAAGAATCGTCAGGGTTTACAACAAACAGTAGGAGAAAACATGTTGTTGGGGTTGCCCACCTAAACTTTGGCCACACAAAATCAAGGACAAATCTCTCAAGGATCTGTTCCCAAAGCCTTTGTCTGAATCAGTGAGTAAGCAAAATAATAACATATATACACAAATGATAATCACACGATAAAGAAACACACAATATTTTTTTATATGAACAGACCCTTTGAGAATGAGAAAAAAATCATAAGACTTTGCATTTAAAATATTTTCACTATATGCAGGTGTAGATACAATAAACTCACCAAAATCATCTTTTGTTTCACTAGAAAATATAGACAAATTAAATAATGAACAATAAGGGAGCAAATGAGACAAAATTACTAGTTAAATGTTCTAAATAGTGACTAAAATAGCATAACCTATGATAGCAAAGAACAGAAAACTATTCATAGTCTAAACAATTGGCAAAAACTCATCCCTTTTCTCCTCTCTCTCTCTATTCAACACTTAAATAGTTTTCAAAATAACTAAGATTATCGTCCTAAAATCAGAACATTGCACTTATACCCGCTATAGCGTTATGAATGCCAATGGAAGAATTTCACTAACGTATATGCACCTTTCATGTCCATACCAGATAAAAACATTATGTCCAACCTGTTCACTTGCGCCCATAAGGTGGAGACATTATATCCAAAATGTGTACATGCATCTATCAAGCATAACTAAAATATGGTTTAGTAATAATAAAATAATAAATGTATAGAAGGGCATGAGACTTACAAAGCAGAGGCCCATCCCAACACATGTCTAGCTGATATTTAATCAGGCTGAATTCTGTGGTGATAACTCGTTAACAGGGACAATGTGGTGGCTGTCCAAGGGTTGCGAAGGTGACCCTCTTGTTTCTCTCTAAACCTTCCCACAGAGAGATTCAATGTAGTCTATTACGAAGGTTTTCAATTTTCTCCATCCCTCCCATCAACGGTTCCTAAAGGAAAATGCTGCATTCTCCTCCTTTTCCCTGTAAATCGCGCTATTGAAACAAATTATTATTGAGTTAGGGATACCAAATTTTACAATTAAGTGGAGAACAAATTTTAATATTTTAATGTATTTTTTTATTATTTTTGACTATCGGCAAATAGGAATTTTGAATTGAAGAGAGTTTCATCTCTAAACAAATAAATCGTGAATGAATTGTTGTTTTTGGCAATGTAAAATTTTGACAACTATGACACCATAGAGATAAAGCATGGTCTAGTGTACAATACTACCTGCATTTGGGAATTTGCACACCCTTGATCTGGGAATTATAGTAGGGCATTTTCACCGTTTCAGTAAGTCTGATCCTCCAAGACCCCAAAAAGACGTGATGCCTTCATATGTAGTAGAGTTGATAGGCACCTCAAGTTTCTTATTTCCTGCTTTCATACAGGGCCTATGCTACGTTCGGGCTCGTGCACTGAAATTTTGCAATTTGGTGTCTCACCGACCTCTGGCACGATAATTACAGCTGCCACTGCAGCTAACGGTACTGCATCAGACGGTCATCGGAATTCCACACATCTTAAAAAGGGAAGGAATAGAAAGATTCTCCACGGAAATCCCCTTCCCCTCTCTGGTCGCACTCTCAATGCCAGCAGAGATCCCATGGGACCAAATTCACCAAAGGATGGATATCTGGTTAATAGCTCTCGATCATCAATTGTTGTCTCCGTGCTTGTCGATCCCAGGGAGGCTGCCGATGGTGATGGTGAAGGCATGATAGGATCAAAGACAATATCTCGGATCTTTGTCGTCATGCTTGCAGACAGTGTCAAATATGTTACTTATTCGTGCTTGCTTCCTCGAATGGGATCCGGCCCTCATCTTGTGACTAGCTGAAGATTGTGTAGAACAAGCAGAGCAGTTGAACTAGCCAGTTTTGTACAGTTTTGTAGATGATCTGATAACTTAATAGGCGATTGAAAGTTTGATAGCGCTTCTCTGAACTGCCGCTGAGCAGCTCTTGTGGCTGGGTTTGTAAGATGCTGAGATTTCAGCCGTGCCTCCTGCCATTATATTTAGTAATGAGTGGTACCAGGGAAACGTCTTTTGGCTAATATTTGGATGTCTTTGAAAATATGGTGATTTTATCCATTCATATATATATATATATATTAATAGGTCCATCTAAAAATAAATGGATTGATAGATATTATGGCACTGATGGCCTTCAAAGGATGCTAAAGAGTGCCGCTACCAGATATCCAAATCGTTCACATATAATTACCTTGTTCACGGGTAAATTTAGGGAGGTGTGCTTTTTCTTTGATTACCTTTTTTGTGTAAATGAATATTATTGGTAATATAAGTTTGCTATAGGTTTATTAAAAAAATAATGTGGATCAGATAGCCAAAAAAAAAAAATTGATAAAAAATGGTCTATTTAGTAAATGTTGCATATTAAACAAGATTCTTATGTAATATCTCGATATTTTAAGTTAAATATTTTGGATTGAGATTAATAAAAGTAATTAATTATAAAATTAAATTATGCAGGTAAAATGTTTTAAAATTGATATTGTGTAGTTAAACTAAGATTGATTTTTTTTTTTTTTGAGAATTTATGTATGGTATAATTTTTGAAAGATAAATTGATAATTTGAATTCAATCAATTATTTTTAATATTTAGTTATCAATTAGAAAAAAAATTTCAGTAAAACGTAAAAATTTGGAAATATATTAAATTATACTCTAATAATAATAATAATAATAATAAAGAAGATTAACGTATAACTAATTATCAAACAAGCACCTTTCCCTTTTAGTTGCCCTAACTGCATTTTGGCATCGCCATTATCATGGCTGGCCCAGCAAGTTTTCTCATCCGTAATAAGTTTTTTCTTCCAAAATCTTTCCTATTTGAGCGGTCGTTATTCAGTGGCAAGACAACTGAAATTTGTCGGGGGAGGAAGAAACCACGTAAGTGGTAGAGAGGGAAGAGAGCAAAGAGTGTTGAAATTTTAGATCACTCCCGTGTAGAATAAAGGTCGAAGTAGAATAAAGGTTGGAGTGGTTATATTTGGACAAAATGGTATAAAGGTCGAAGTGAAAATTTTCTATGTGAAATTTCTTTCTCAAAGTTGAGGAGTATAATTAAAGGTCGAAGGCTCTGATTAAACAACGAGAATTCTATGTGATGGTCGAAAATATTATCTGTTGACCGAAGATATTGTCCAAAGATCGATGACCTTAGCTAAAGGCAAATGACGTTGGAAAAACGATTGAGGACAACTTTGTCTCAAAAGATAACATGCAAAATTTGTACATACAGTAAATTTTGCAAAAAAGGAAGTTAATTTTCAAAACTAATAATCGATTTGCAGAGTAGATTAATTGTGTTGGGTTTGGTCACTTCATTGTGAGTGGCTTAACAAACGGACATATTTTCAATCGCACAGGTTTTATATGATGTTCGAAGTGTTGTAAATTGGTTGTAGTAAAGACCACAATGACGATTTTTCGAAATAGGCAAATCTCGGATAAGATCATTTGTCGGAGAAGGCAAATCTCGGAGTGACCATTTGTAAAGGAGGCAAATCTCGGAGTGAAATTCCAAAGTCGCAAATGTCGGAGTGACATTTTGCTGGAATGGAAAATGCAAAGTGGCATTTTTAGTATGGAAATTTCGAAATAAAAGGCCGGAATGAAAGACCAAAATGAAATGGCCGGTATGAAATGTTTAGAATGAATTGTCCGGAATGGAAATTGGTTAGGAATGAATTTTCGGAATGGAAATGGTGGAATGAAATGGATGGAATGAAATGGCCGGTATAGAAATTTCGGAATGGGATTTCTGGAATGAATTGGTTGGAATGAAAAAGATCGGAATTGAATTCTAGGGGAGGAATTCGGAAGTAAAATTTCGGAATATAATTTTCAGAATAGATAAAGGCTGGACGGTTAGAAAGTTATATTGACCAAAGAGGCTAGTGACGACCGAGGACATTGAGTGATGGCCGAGAACTTCTATGAAAAGTTGGCAACTGACTTAGAAGAGTAGTTGACTTTTTAGAATTGATAAGTTTTATAGAGTAGGTAACTGACCTGTAGGGTATACACCATCTGTACAAAGTAAGTTGACCTGCAGGACATACGTCTATGTAGAGTAGATTGACCTGCAGAGTATGCATGGTATGGAAAAGCGTAGGAATTGGTAAAATCGTAAAAAAAAATAAGTTTAGTGTGACAAATCATCTACAATATCAGGTTAGGTGAGTAGATGAGATTTAAAATTAATGTCTTTATAAGGGCGCACTAGACGTTTTAAAAAAGTGGCAAAAGTGGCAAGTGAAAGTGGCTGGCCATTTGCACAAGGAGCAATATAAGAAAGTAATAGCTGTAATAATTGCAATGGAACGTGAAAGGAGAGTGGAACAAAATAAGAGTGCAGAAGTGAACTCTCGTCGTTCGCCATCTACCGTCACACTTATAAAATTAGTGAGTTGAGTGCACAACTAATAAAAGGAATGAGAGAAGAACAACAGAGATATAAGATGAAAAAATGAATTTTTTATTCTGGAGTCGTTTTTCTTGTTCTATTTTGAGTGTGTTGCTAGTATTTTTTTATGGGGGGTTTTTGTAACCAATTTTAAATAGTAGAAGTTTTTTGAAGTTTGTCTAATGATTTTTTCATTAGTTAAAAATGGTTTTTACGTTAAAAAATGTTATGCATTCTTTTTTCCTTATTCCTATTAAATTGGTGACTGACAATTGATGGGTGGTTCCGATTTTTTGCTGCACCGGGTTATGTGTAAATCTGGATGTCGAACCCTAACAAACTGCTATCGGTAGGAAGACATTTTATAGAATTGATGGCAGATTTTGTTGTGCAAACAATTAACTTACATAGTAGGTAGTCACTTAGTATATATATGTGTGTGTGTGTGTGTGCGCGCGCGCGCAAAGAGGAAAGTGAGAGAAAAGTGTGCGAAAAAGATAGAAAAATACAGTAGAAATAAGGAGTCATCATTTTACTTTTGTGCCCTGTTTTTTGTTCTTTACTCTCTAAGGATTTGTATAACAATGATTTTTATAACCAAAATTTACATAGTAAAATTTTTATAAATTAATTGTTTCGTAATTTTTTTTCTTATTTAGAAGAGAATTTTCACGTAAAATTGTGCATTTTTAACTCTTTCTTATCTCTTTGTTGTGTATTCATCATCTTTCTCCTCTTAAATTTATCGTCGGACTGGCACTAAATTCCCCAACAGAGAGCAGAGAGAAATCGGACCAGAAGAAGAGGCGACGAAGTTGCGGTACTATGTTTTCACCTGTCGCCACTGGTGCTCATTACTGCAGGTGGTTGCGGTCGTCGTTGGAGCTGCTACAGCCGAACGCTGCTGTGAGCCGCCGTGCTGCTCATTCTTCTTAAATTCCACTGAGATCCAAGTGGATTCTCACCCTATCAACGTCAACTCTTTCGTTTGGAAAACTGAGCATGTTCTCTGTATTTTAAACCAAACATAAGGCTACATTAAATTTGTTAGTTGTTTGAATGTAGCAGAAAGCAATGGGTTGTAGTAATTTAGCCTTCGCTGGAGGAATTATGTTTGCCTTGCAAAAATAATGGACAGTGGTTGTAAGTTGAAGAAGATGATGATGAACAGTATCTGTAAAAAAACAATTAGATGAATCTGCGTGACAACTTTTTCAAAGTTGAAATACCGATAATTATGCCTTTCCATATAAAATTTTTGTAGTTAATTGATTCGTTGAAAAATTGGAGCATATAAAATTCCATCGGCTGGAAGTTACGGCAATCCGATAGAGCTGATGTCCTCAAGTTTAATCTCATGGCTGCCATTTCTAATTTGAAGCCAAGCAGATTGTAGGGTTAAATAAAAAAAATGGCAAGCATTGATTAAGATTTAATATGTATAGAACACAATATTACCTCATAGATGAAGTGAGTTATATCAATCTCTCGATAACAGTCTTACTATGACCGATAGTGTTACGTTCTTGCGCTGATGCTATTCAGTTTTTGTAGCCCTTGTTATTCTTCATAAATCAATAAATGATAGCATACTTTTAGATTATAAGAGCTTATTCAATTAGATTTTAAGGCATGTTATTGTCTGCCTTTTTATTAAATTATAATTATAAATGTCTAGGTTTCTTTGAGCTGATAATTCAGCAATAGAGTAAGTCCGGCGTTTGAATACTGAGACGGTTTTGGACAAAATTGGTATTTCATGAGTTTTGTTCCATAGTAAGGAAATAGTGGGCATTTATTTTTTTATGACCTTAAAGGTCAGATTAATAAATTAATAAAATTTGATATTAATGCGATAAAATCTTATATGTCAGCATATGAGGTGATGTTCGACCAGGTGTTCAAATATTAGAGAACATTGATTAAGTTCTAGTCTAATACTTATCTTGGTGTCGAGTTGGCATCGTATTATGGGTTGTATGGTTGAGTAAATGAGCAAGTGTTCAAACATCTGAGAACATTCGTTAAGCTTTAGTCTAGTATTAGTCTTGGTGTCGTGTTGCAATCGTATTATAAGTTGTATGGTTTTGTAAGCCTTAGTAAGCCAGTAGGAAGATTAAAGTCGGATTATTAATGTATTCACCGATCTCCCTCGTTCTTCTTAGTAATGAATTATGTTGTGTTAGGTTTAATTACGTTAGTATAATCCTTATTAGTAATAAATAATGTTTTTATTATTACACGTTGTAGGGTTCTTCACATTATAATCGATTATGTGAATATATATTATTTACTTCTTATAATTAAAGTAAAGAAGATATTAGATAATAGTATAGTGTGGTATTAAAAGATATTATAGTGATAAATATTAGGTTTGATATATTAGAACGCTTCCCATATCATCTGTCAGCGGAGAAAAGTTGGGCATGATTATTTTCGTATCTTTTGTGGGCAAAGAAAATGTGTATCCGTAATCTATTTGCATTTTTATTTGGCAAAGTCACGATACATGATAGATTTGGTATCAAGTCAAATTTACAGGTGTCGGTTATTTCGCGATAGATATCCAACTAACAATGATAAATGTATGCAGCTTTTGGTTTATAATGATAAAATTAAAGAGATTTTTATAATATCTTGTAATTATTGAATGCCATTTGTAGCCCCTGGTATTCTACTCTTTGAGAATTGATCTTATCGTTTACGGAGTAGTGTTATAGACTCATTATTTTAACTCCTAAATATTTCCAGGAAAAAAAAAAAGGCCTAAATACTTTGTCAATTAGTTCTGATGGGCCCCATCCCTAGCTGCCCCTCGTTGGGCTTGCACTACATTAGCCGTGCAAGTATAAAGTGCTTTGTGGCCCATTAAGATTCATCCCAAACCTGTTACCCCTCCACTGGCCCAGATTCACAGCAGCCCAACAATAGTCAGCGGACTGATGGTGTAAGTATTTGATTTAAAGATATTCCCAAAAAAAAAAAAGGAAAAAGGAAAAACAAAGAGATACGTACTTAAATAGTTCTGGTTTTTTTTTTTTTTTTTTGTTTTTAGCCGGTTAATTATTATCAATGGGGCACAGTGTGATAATTATAACCACCTTTAGGTACATACTCATACTAAGTGAATATTAATTGTGATGGGTTCAGTATACCTGATTTAGCTAAAAAAATTGTTTAACTATTTTGTCTTATCTGTGGACGATTGTCACGGATAGTTTTAACGGTTGTCTATTGGAATTAATTTAACAAGCACTTAAAATTATCTGCCTATTTTATAAATTTTTCTTTCATCTATTCAAAAGGGAGGCCCCCGGAAAAAAAAAAGATGAAGAGAGGGAAGAGAGGAAAAATAGGTAGCCTAGTAGGGGGACTGCTATTCCACCAGAAAACATCCCATAAAATCTTTCAAAAATGTAATCCCTCTAAAATGTTAATTATCCAAGACATCACTCAATTGGACATGCCCCTCAACGGGGAGCATATCTAAGACTCCCTTCAATCGGACGTACCTTTAAATCGTCTATCAATTAGGTGCATCCCAATACTCAATCCACTGTTATATGCATCTACGTATTATTTTTATATCTTTCTATTATTTTAAAAAGATATATGATTTGAGTATCGAAAAATTTACGGTGGGAGTAATTTTAGTTATCTTTTAACCTATTATTTTTAATTATATTGCGTATGATGCAGATTCGAAAATATGGAGATCAGATCCATATCAGATTGATTCAGTGTAAAAATTTGATTTGGGACCCTTTAATCCATAGGACAACCTGAATTTGTAAAACGTAACAAATTGTATTATTTATAATTTATAAATTTTATTTTAACTATCTAATTATACGAATGAGTCAGATATCACAAAAGTATCAAGTGATACGGATGACATGTTATATTGCTTTCCATCTCATTGCTATATTATTTATCCATCTTATGGGATGAAAATTATAATTTATGATGCGGACTAAGAAAAACAAATGAGTTGGGATCGGTGGAAGCTTTTTTAAAATTTTATGTTTTGTTTAAAATAATAATAATAATAATATCAAAAGCACTCATGAAAAACGACATGCGGCACTTCGCCAAGAATAAAAACGCTTGGAGGTGGCTGGCTCTTCAGATGCTCAAAGAAGAACATGGAAAAAAGAAAAATAAAATTACGGTTTGTGGAAACGTTGCCTTCGCTAATTGGAAGTCGTCTTGGCTTGCCAGAAGCTTTAAGTAATGTTAAGTGCTCGCCTTACGAGCCAAATTTTATAGAACTTTAATGCTTAAGAGATATTATTTATTTATTATTATAATATAATATTTGTTAATTTATTGATATTAATAAGTTTTTATAAAAATAAATAAATAAATAATATATCGTTCATAAATATTTTAAAAATAATTAATGGATATTTTTTTAACATCTTTAAAAGAAATCTCATACACGAACATGAATCCAAATCATCTCAAATCGTGCGGCACTGCCCAAAATGGTAGACTAAATCTCACTTTAATTTTTACATTTTATAGTTTTTTCTTAATATTATGCACGTTATATATATATATATTGTTGGGATTTCTTCCAGTTTGAATCAAAATTAAAATAAAAGTTGAAAAGCAGTGTGTTAAATCACCAAATTTAAGAAAAAAACAATTTAACATACTTGATCACTAATAATAGATTTTGTTATTTAACTTTAATATCAATTTTGATTAATTAAATATTGTTTTGTGTTAAAATTTTTTAATTTTGTAAAATAAAAAATTGATCGGTCTTTACTATGCTATATGCAATTTAAGTTAAAAATGCCTACTTAAAATATATCATGATTTAGTATTGTAAACATCGAATTAAATTAACTTAATTAATAGCAATAAAATTGACTAAACTTAAAAATAACTAAAATATCATTGCATTTTTTACTCATCAAAAGAAGTTAAATTACATGAGAAAATTATTTTTTTATCCCCCTAAAAAAATGATTTTCTGTCCTTGTGACGTAGAAATCAAGTAAATACTGACTCTTACATTTATCCAATTTTTAATTATAAAAAAATATAAATATATAAGAAATTGGGTGGATAAATAGTTGTATTATATCAAGTAATTTAAATAATTAATTAATTTTTATAATTTATTTATTACATTTTAAATTCTAATTATAAAATAAAAATAAAATTATCTCCATCGAAAAGACTATAACAGCTCTGAGACCAAAGGCAGCATGCAACAAAAGCGCGAAATATATATTTTTTGGGTATAGGTATAAACTTTAAATATCATTGGCATACCGCTGCTTAATTCAATATTCTATTCATTTTTTTATAATATCAAATTTATATAAAAATAAATAAATAAATAAATAAAATATTATATCATCAAAAAAATATTTTTTTTCATAAATATTTCTCATCCTTTTGAAGTAATTAGGGCAAATTTACGTGAGTGCTGCTTGCTTTATGAATAGATTAATTGTGATTAGTTTAGTTAATAATCAACTAATTAGTATGGATTGCTGACACAAAGCCAAGGGAATTCAGTCATTGATTATTAATTATCGTGGTAGAGGTGGAAGTAGACGTAACTTTGTGGATCCCACTTGCTCTATGAGAAACTACCACCACTGTATTTATTTTTTAAATTATTATATTTAGATTAATAATTACCAAAAATATAAAAAAATTATTATTATTATTATTTGTCTAAGTGGGAAAAAAGATCAAGTCAAGGAGAAACTAGATAGTGGCCAGCACATCACATACATACGCAGGCTAGAATGGGTTAGTCACTTAAGTCCAATATAAAAAATTTATATTGAATGTAAATTTAATATTTTATTTATTTTTAAATTATTTTTAAAATAAAGATATTAACGGTTATATTTATATTAAATAGACTCAAAATTGAGGCAAATGGACTATGTCATAGAGGTGAGGTACAACCCACCAAACTTAAAATTCCCCATTAATTTTTCCTTCTAAGTTGAGTAAAGATTTTATGCATTGCCATAAACACTACAATTGGCTGCCATAAATATCCTATCAAGGATAATATTACTTTATGATATCACAATTATTTTAAATATGTAATTATTTTTAAAATATATATTAATTATTGAGATTAATATTGATTGTTAAATATTTTAATAATTATTTGATATCATAGAGTACTATAATAATATCATTATATAATATAAAATTTTTTTCTTATGAAAATCATGAATATGGTTTAACCCATATAGATGCAACGATAATTTGAAGTGCTATGATTAAGTATATGGTCACGAGTTTATCTTATTTGGCTGCATAGTTAAATTTATATAGTATATGATTTTTATAAATGATATTATACATTAGAAATTTGACTCAAATTCTAAACTAAGAGGGAGGATTTTTTGTCTTTAAAAAAATCAGAATAAAAGTACATAGAGAATGGGAGGAAGAATGTTGCTCCATTAACTATGATTTAAAGATTATAAATTTTTAATATTAAAATAACATGTCTGCATTAATCTGTGAATAAGGCTGCTTTTATCAAACGTTTGCCAAAATCCTCAATACAGGAGGCATAGGTTGAACACGAGGACACCCTTTACATAGCTACCAAGAGCCATTTCTCATTTAATAACACAGATTTACTTCAATCTTTGGATCTTAGTCATTCTGATACGAAGCTTAATTATTTCAATTTGGTGTCAAAGTATTAAACCAATAGAAAATGATAGCTGAAGTCCAAAATTCATTACAACTAATTGAAAAATTAGCAAATACTATATACATTTGAGATATTTAACATGCAGAGTTTTCATTCAAGTCGACATGTTAACTTGATTAAGGCATAACAATATTTTATGTGGCACGTATCAAGGGAATTATGGAGTCTTAATTTCTTAAAGAGATTGTGCCTATTTTTATCATAATTAAAGCTATTAATATTTAGATAAATAATTATAATTTAATTATTTTTTAAAATATAAAAAAATTAGGTAATATTAATTATTAAATTATAATTATTTATTTAAAAATTATAATTATGATATAAAAAATAATAATTCTTATCTCTTAAAGAGATAAAGCCTCCCTCAACTCCACGTACAAGTATCCAAAATATAGTAATCTTCTTCTACGGTTTTATCACAACGGATGGTCCAAATGCTTTACATTTGATGGATCTTTCTGAAAAAATAAAAAAGGATGACAACTCATGCACGTAAAAATACCAGTCTTTGCATAAAGAGTGGAGGAAAAGGGGCTCCTATTTACAGATAGAAAGAGGGAAAGGGACTCCATGAAAAGGGAGCTAGCTAGGAACAATATAATCTCAATGTAAGAATTGTTTTATATGATGCAGTATATATTTAATAATTTAATAAGATGATTAAATGTTATAATTTAGTATGATTTTGTTATAATTTGTTAGATATGTTATGTTTTTAATTAATTGATCTTTGATTGAAAAAAGATATTTAAGTAGTTAAGGAATTTGTTATTTTTTTATCCTATAAATAATAAAAAAGCCCTCCCTTAATTGAGATTAGTGACTGCCAATTTTTCTAGATAATGAGTGAGCAATTTTTTTTTTTTTTTTTCAAATTTGAGTTTGAAGAAGGGTGTTAAAACTTTTTAAATTTATATAGTCATTCAGAAAACTGTATATTATCTTTTCTCTTACAAATCCTATAACTCTCATACAGGAATAATGAAAAGGATGAAGGGAGAGAAATCAGTTACTTTGAGACAAGAACTTTGTGCATTGATTATATTATGCCTATTATATTTATTTTTACGTTATAAAATCATAAAGAAACATAATTATTTTCACAGCCCACACAAATATCAAAATCTCACAAAGTTTTTACAATATTCCAAATAAGCAATTCGGATATACATAAACCAAGAGGACCTCCTATATATACAAATTGGTTTGTTTTATGCTTTAACTTTTTGAATCAGCTACTGCCATGGAATCTAATCCTGTAGATGAGGAAATTCATCAGATATGGTTGATCTGGACGTCTTGAGTGACCATTGGATATTGAGTTTGGTTTTAAGCTCTACAAATATCATTGTGAATGTTGACATATAATTAGAAAAGTCAGTAGAATGGAGAATATTCCAGTTCTTATTTTCAAAGATAGTGTAAGAAAAGGATAAGTAATAACTGAACTTTAAACGAACTTTACTTTTGATATAGAAAGAGTAACGATGCCCATAACCTATTATGAAAGTTCTCGTGACAAACTGTGAAGTTATAACAAGGTCGAGCATTTTGGTAATATTATGCAAGTCTTCCATGATCCATGAACTCCTTGATAGTCATCCTCTTGGCTATTCATAATTCAACCGTGCAAAAATCTATGGTGATCACTACTGTTTTGCAGCAATCAAGTTCTCTATTATTGGATCCATTGTCATTTTAAAATGGAAACCATCTGTTCCCATGAGAAAAAGTGTAAAGCTGGTTCATTTTTTTAGGTTTTATTGTAAGTCTAGTCTGTGCATGAGGCGTATTTGATTAGCCAGAGCTCACACAAAAAAGACTTCAAAGCAACAAGTGGATCCACAATTTGTTCAAATAATCAATTGCAGAGATTCAGCAATTTGTGTGAGCTTTTTGGAAGCGGATCCACAATTTGTGAGATGATTTCAGCTTCAATAATGGAGGCCTTTGGCAAGCATGGGAAACCGTGGCCGCGGCAGAAAATAGTAAAAATATATATTAATGTATAAAATTTTTGAATACGTAGAAGTCGACAAAAGATCAACCTATATTTTGATCTATTATACTTATATTATATAATAATCCTTTTTGTAATTTGAATTCATAATCATTAAAATATACAGTAATAAGTCAAACATTGCACTAGACTTCCATGTCTTTGGACAACAATAAGAGGCCAGCTACCCTTTTGTGAAGTTTAATTAAATAGCTATCTTCACCGATTATAAAGAAACAAACATTTTAACATTAAACTATAAAAAGTAATAAGCCTCATTTTAAATTTATTATATATAATTTTAATATCTATCATTATATAATATAATATTTTTAGAATTTAAATTCATAACTATTAAATTCTATGATAGCACTTTAAAATTATTTTCCTTTCCTAAAGCACAATTAGACCATGCATCTTGGTCTAAACTCACCGTCTAAATTCATTGAACCAGCATGAAAAGGTCGTTTTCTGCTGCTTTGAAGGATCTAATAAAAAGATAACTGATTCCATTGACAGAGTGCAAGTCACGTAAATTCTCAAAGATTGGAAGTTTTTTTCTTCAAGGAAGAGCAGCAGATCCATGCATGCATGGCTGTGATTGACTGATGCTCTGATCTCAAAATCAAAGACAAATCTCGTCCGCGTACCAAAAGATGCATGAAAAGTAGCCAGTTTGAGACCGAAAGATGCACAGCAAGCTTTATTGATTTTTCAATCTTTTGGAGAGAACCAAGAAAATGGCTTCTTCATCAGAGTTTTTTTTTTTTTTTTTTTTTTAAACTTTTATTATGATATGTTGCTGTCTTGTCGTTTTTCCATGACTGCGGAGTTCATAAAAGGAGGAGAAGTAAAAGAGCGGTTTCTAGTTTGCAGTGTGTGGAAATTATTGAAAGACGATGATCATTGATCATGACTTGAATATAATATAAAGCTTTTGAGAAAGAAAGCTGCTCTATCAGAATCAAACCTGCATTGGTGTACATCAGGAGGCTGCAATGTGGAGCTTGTGACACCGTTTCTTTTAACTGTTGGATCATCTGTATTCCAACAGTTGCTAGTTGATATATTAAAATAACATAATATATAAATATTTTTATTAATTTTTTAATAAAATATTTAAATATTAGTAAGATAAAAAATAACATTAAAAATATATTATTTTATATTTTTAAAATATTTTTTAATATTATATTTTATTTGTTAGATCTCAATCCAATTAATATACAAGAATCCCAGAGTTACGATGCCAAGGTGCATTGCTGCCTCGAGTTTTTACTGAAGTTGTTCTCATAGGCAATATCGATTGGTTGAAAGGCCCAAAATAAAATGTTTTATTAAAAAAATGAATTAAAATTTATTATACAAAAAAATATCTGGGTAATTTAATAGATACCTTAATTATAGAAAACCTAGAAACCTTAACAGAAGACTAATGTTAACATGCACACGTTGTTTAGAGTTCTATATAATATTTTACAATGTGTTATTTAATAATTTTGGGACTCCTTTAGAGTTTTTCGTCACACTGTTTCCTATTATGAAAGAACTCCCTTTTTTTTTTTTTTTTTTTTGAAAAGTAAAAGATTAGGTTAGAAGCAACTAGGTTATGGCTGAGATCCTAAAAGCCATTTCAATTTAATATATTTTTGAGCTAGACTTAATATTTAAGCTGTATTTCAAGACTTAAATTTAGTTAATTATAATGCGTCTGGAATTAGTATGAAATTAGCTCAAATTAAAATTTTATCGAGGTCGAATTCAAGCAAACAAATATATTCCACTCAATCCCGATTTTAGTTAATTATTTACTTAAGCTATGCTATATTTTTTCCTGTTACCAAAAAAAAAATGATAATATATTTCACACATGGAAGTTAATGGACGGATTTAGAACGTTTAACCTTCTAAAATAATAGTTAATTTAATTATTTTTAATCATAATCGTTTGATATAGATTAAATAACTGTATTATTTATTACTAAAAAATATTATTTAATATTTACTTACTATTTAAAAATATTAACCACATTTATTTAATATTAATTTAATGATTATAATTAAAAATAGTTAAATAAATTTCTATTTTAATAAAAAAAAAATATCTCAAATTCATCAATAGATACAATCTTTTTATTTTGGCAGCATCGATGTCTCCAATTTTTTTTCTAATAGTCAATTGTTTTGGTGGTATTATCACCTTCAAAGTCTTTAAATTAAGGAAAAAAGCACAAACTTTTAGAATTTTCTTAAATATTTTTAGAAAGTTAAAGGAGAGTCCATATAAACTAATCTTCGATTTAATTTCTTTAAAAGAAATATCCTAAAAAACAAAAAGGGGGGAAACTGACGAGGGAAAAAGGAGATTTACTAGCCTTCTTTGTGAGACATTAAATCCCTCCACCACCACCGCAACCAGCCAGCTCCACTTGTGCTTGCAAGCTCAGCACGTCCAAGCTTAGTGGAATGTCACGCATGCAACACAGCTAGGGCACCCCTAGCTAGCCTTAC
This sequence comes from Nepenthes gracilis, assembly GCA_033239525.1. NCBI lineage: Eukaryota > Viridiplantae > Streptophyta > Magnoliopsida > Caryophyllales > Nepenthaceae > Nepenthes > Nepenthes gracilis. Next base: position 1,488,644 of record BSYO01000008.1, on the reverse strand, counting down.
ATTAATTCATAGATAGGACTTTAGGTACAATAAAAATCATTACGCACATAGTTTCTGATGTTTAATTTCCATGTTTCCTTGCATAACTTTATTATCAATAACTGATATAAGTATTTATTTAGTGTAAATTTATATCAGTATGATTTTTTATATAATTAAAGAGCTAATTTATAAGTTAAAAATAATAATATTCACAAAATTTTTATAAAAAAATTATTAAAATAATATTTAAATAAAAGCTCTTAAGTTTTTTAAATAATTTGATTATAAATCGAATTGTGGTTAGTTGAAACGTAATGATGTTAAAAAAAATAAATAACAAATTAACAAAATTTTTATATTATTTCACTTGACTTTTGTCTTTGGATACAGAATAAAATAATACTCTCAACTCTTTAAATTTTTTAATCATATATTTAACTTTTTTTGGGTGATTATATTCTTAAAATTTTAAAGTGGTTCCACTCTTTAAAATATTCTTAAAATTTTTTTATTTTGAAAAAAAATAAAAATTAATATTTATTCTTTATTTTTTAAAAATATTTTTTTAAAGTTTTTTGACATTGCATTTGCATGTTACCATACAATTTAAAATATAACCAATTAATATAATCTAATAATTTTGAATAGAATTATCTCCAAGAAAAAAATAATACATTTTTTTAAAAAAATTTTAAGTTCTTTTTACGTGTAAGAATTATGCCCACTCTAGCCTGTACTGCACACTGTTTAATGAGATTATAAGATCAATCCCCTTCCCCACAATCTAGGGGCAACCCCATCTCTCCAGGGTAGGGTACCTTTCCAAATGGGCACTCCAATCATGTCCAAGTGACAAAGATGATCCAGTCCATCTTGATGTCTTTTGCTCCTCCACTTAGTCATTTGAGGCACCCCCTGCTCGCCGACTATGGATATTTTGGTCATTTACTCTCATTGTTTAAAAAATCATCCACGGAAGAATGGCAGCTGGGATCATAGGACACCCCCCCATGCTTAGTGGAAAGCGTGAGTCATCGGCAACCATGGTACCTTAAACACACTGTCAGCACTGGATTCGGGGTAGGGCTCATTTGAGGCGGAGGCCCCCTGACTCGCCGACTAAACTGGATTTTTTAATTATAAAATTAAAAATAAAACATTAAAAAAATTTTTTTTTGAATAAAAATATCATAAAAATAAGAAAATAATCGATTTTTTGGGATCATAGGACGTTGGATACCCTAACGCCAAGTGGAAAGCGTGAGTCATCGGCGACCATGGTACCTTAAACACACTGTCAGCACCTGCCGAGTAAATAAAAATTAAGAATGTTTCTTCAATCAAGAATAAAAAATAAACTTGTATTTATCTGTTTTTATTAAAAAAATTAGAAAATAAAGATCTTCCAATTTTTTATATTTTAACAAAATTTTTTAAAAAAATAAAAAATATTAAAAAAAATATTTTAAATAGTTTTTAACGACAATAAAACAAAATTTTGTCATTTTTAAATACTATTGATATAATAATAATTTAAGAATATAGAATTATAAAAATATTATTCACAATTTTATAAAATTTAAATGCGTATACTCAATAAATAATAAAATTTTAATCTAATTTATATTTAAATTTACTTATATTTGTCAAACATTTTTCTCATTTGAATTATCTATCATTTTTATATGAACTATTGAACTAATGTGAATTATACTTTACACATTTATGAATATAGTTTATTTATCAATATGAAAAACCAAAAATGAGAATTTTTAATCAATATTTAGATTATTTGGTAATAATAGTATTTAGGTTATTGCTTAATATTTTCAATTACTTAATAAAATATTAATATTGTTCATTATATTTAATAAAAAAAGACTAAAGTAACCATACTACAATGATCTATTTGATTATTACTATTAAAAATAATATATCATTAATATCTATTTTAACTTAATACCAATTAAATTTGCATGTGAGACCATAAAAAGTTAAGTATTAATAGAGGTAGACTTGAGTATTCTTTTAGAGGATTAATTAAATTTATGCTTGACTGACTCATCGGCTTAATGTGCTTATGGCAAAGAAAATGAGCTCACGCTTTTAATAGAGTTATAATTAATAATTTAATATCAAACATGATAGTATATTTTAATAATATATCATAATTAAGAATTATATTTAATATATATATTTTACTATTATACAATATGTAAAGCTTTTTATAACTTGCCATAAGTATAAATCAAAATATCACAATATCAGTTTGATAATCAACTTTATTATTAATGAATATACAAAATAAATTTATAAAATAATTAATTTATTAATAATAATATATATATATAGGATGATTGAAAACTTATAGATAACAATCATCAGACATTAACATTTTAAGATATTTATAATGGTTAATGTTTATCTAAAAAACTATAAAAACAAAAATAAAAATAAAAAAACTCAAAAATAAAAAATATTTTTAAAATAAACATCGTTCAATAATATATATATATATTTTTTCCAGTGTGAAGAAAGTGTATACAAAATTTTCTAATTTTTTTCTTGATTATTTGTATAATATCTGCGTTTTTAAAGTCTATAATATTAGATGAAAATTAATATACTATGTGTAATATTAGTCATTTATAGAATAAATATAAAAAAAATTAATGAACAAAATATTATCTTTTTGTTAGAATTATCTTACATAATAAAATATATATTCAATGAATTATTTAAATAATTAATAATAATTTTGGTGATTTTATAATATTTAATAAGTTCATTCTTCAATAAAAAATAATATTTATATAATTAGTCTTTTTTTTCCTTAAATTGACAGAACTATCAATCAAATGTATGTGAATTTAATAGGCTATTTTTCTAAATTATGAAGAAGATAATTTTATTGATTTAAATTAATAGAGTTCAAACTTCCAAATCAATTTAATTTTATGCCATACTCTAGAAAAGTTTTGAGCAAGTCACAATCTCTTATCCTTATCTCAAGAAAAAGAGATAAAAGGACAAAAAAGGAAATAAATTTTAAATTTTTTTTTAAGATACCAAATATAAATTTGAATATATTATTAATTGTAATTTTATATTTGATCGGTACGCCTATAGTGGATTGGCCAATGAGTAAATAAATCACCTTACTCCACTAACTCCACGATGGATCATATACGTGTTTCATTTGGCCAACGTATACCGTTAATCGAACGATAGGCAAATGAGACTGACATAAGAATAGGTAACTAGCTTACAAAGATGGTCAACGTTTCTGTTGACCGGAAGCACTGCAGTAGGCCAACTCCAAAGCGGGCCTCACGTATACCAAGCCCAGTTTGGCCTACACTTGCGTCCGCGACCAGTAACGGTCTTCTCTCTTGATTTTACGCTCTCGCAAAAAACAATCTCCACTATAACGATCACTAACAGATTTAACGCATATCCCATAAGAAAAGCATCAGATTTTTTCCCCTATCTGCAGCAAACCCTAGCAGTTGCAAAATGCAGAAGGAAATCAATTCATCCAAGGAGTCGTTACCGCCATTGAAGGCCCCACGCCAAGAAAGGAAGCCAACCCAATAAAGTACAGAAATCAAGTATTCCTACCAAAGAAAGGATGCCCAATATCTCAACTATAAAAGCCCATGGAGTCCTCACTCCAGGGCAAGCTCCCCCTTCTGCTAAGAATCACTCTCAAAAGCCCACGCTTTCTTTTTCTGCAAAGAATTTCTTATAAGCTCACACACGCGCCTCACAAGGGACGCCAACTCTCTCCTCGCTTTTCGCTACCACGTTCCTCGAGAACACAAAGGTCGAAACCAACGCTCCTCTTGTTGTGAAAGCCTCTCGCAACGAGAGCAAAGACCCCTCCACAAACGCTCTTTACTTCTCTCGTTATATATTATATTTACCCTAACTTTCTTATTATTCGAAGGTTATTTACTGACTTGAGTATTAAAATATTTTCGGTGGGACAATATTCTACCGGCACCTGACCTTTTATTTGTTATAGTGGTGTGTAGGATTTAAACTCTGTGAATAGAGTCAGATTCAACGATTGATTTGATACGAACCTGTTCAAAATTTGGTCCCAAGATACATCATTGACACCATCTATGAGAACGCTTACAAAAAGCTAACCACTTTTCTTAGATACTTTTCTCAGCTTCACTTTCTAAACTGACGTTATCAACTAAAATGGTGAACATAAGGATGCAAGCCAGCGAGCCCGATAGAGACGAGACCTCGCCCGACCAGGATCACGCTGCTGGTGCCGTGGTCAACGGGACGGTCAACAGGGTGCCCGCACCATTCTTTCAAAATCTGGTGGAATACATACAGAATACAAACAAGATGCACCAGATGCTTTGTTCCCTTCAGGAACATGCATAGCAGGGGGCTTCGCCAGTAGCAGCCCCTGCATCGGCCTCCAGGAGAGGAGGCCACAGGAAGAAGAGACAGGCCAAGAAACCCAGAAGGTCGACCAATATTCAAACACCAGAGTCCTCTCACGCTCAAAGCCGGCCAAGGGTTAAAGAACGATCGGACAGCATGACTCTGGAAGAGAGTCAAGAACGTAGGAACCCTCGATACTCTCGGGTGGAGACCAGGATCCGTGCTCAGGACGGAGCCCCTTGGGTCATCAGTTCCACTGGTGGTAGTAGCCGTCTAGCTTCGCACCACCCTATAGAAAGAATGGAGTTGAGAACATATCTCAACTTTAAAAGATCAGGCAACACTGTTTAGACAGGTCCAAGGCTAGAGAAGATCTGGATCTGGGATAAACACGCGATAGACCTTGATCGAACTCCTTTCACGGTGAAAATCTTGAGTCGTCCTATGCCGACGAAGTTTAAGATGCTAACCCTTAACTCATATGATGGGATCGCTGATCCCATGGATCATTTTTATCACGTCCACACCCATGTGCGTCTACAAGGGTTGGAGGATACAGAAATGTGACGCTGCTTCCCACTTACCTTGAAGGGGGATGGTCGCATTTGGTTTCATCACCTCCATTCGGATTAGATTCGAAGCTTCTTGGAACTGACTGACATCTTAACACAATATGCCTCCAACCACTGACAAGAGAAGCAGCATTGGCATCTATCTCACATTAAGCAGAAGCACGGGAAGAATCTACAAAAATTTCTGGATCGCTTCGTGGCAGAGGCAAGATGGATCCCTAGGCTCACGGAGAAAATAAAACTTGGTAGTTTTATCTCCGCCCTGACATACGAAGACTTCTTTAGGAATTTAGCGCATAAGAACCTGCAGACTTTTCAGGAAGCGAAATCAATCACCAGGGCCTACACAGCAGCTGAGGAGGCCAACGAGGCTAAACTTCCCTAATTGACCAAATAGCCTCACTCTTTCCTAGTTGAAGGAAAGATGAAGAATAACGGCGGCGATCACTCCCGTAGAAAGCATCACAAGATCGGATTACTAGATCGCAAGGACTATGGGCCAATCAACCTGATGCCCCTGACAGACACGCGTTCAAACGTCCTCATGTAGATCTATGGGGAGAAGTTTCTTAAGTGACCAAAACTACTTAAAAAGGCGGAGAGAGGAAATCCGGCTAAGTATTGTGATTTTCATCGATCTCCCGAACACTCCATGAAATATTGTAAGACTCTCCAGCGAGAGATAGAAAAGTTGATCCATAGAGGCCACCTCACTAGGTTCGTCAAGAATATTGACTAGAGCTCCGGCACTGCGGGCAGAAAAGGATCAGAGCCTTCTCCTCCACGGACTAGGATCGCATTAAGAGTGGTCAACATGATCACGACTCGACCTGCCAAGACTCCGACAGACCACAAGGAAGATAGACTGGGAGGAAGAAATAGTGCACTGAAGACAATATCATTAGTTTTACTGACGATGACTTAGAACATTTAATCTCCCCCTACGTTGACCCCCTTGTTGTATTTGTGCTCGTTTCAGACGGTAGTGTTGATTACCAACTGAAATGAGTATTTATTGATAATGGAAGTTCACGCGATTTGCTTTACCTTAATGTGTTCTTTAAACTCGATTTAAAAAAGAATCAGTTAAAACCAACTGAAGGCCTGCTATACTGCCTTGACAACGAGCCTGTGCCCGTTTAAGGGATGATCCAGTTGGAGGTTACCCTGAGCACACACCCAAGAACGGCGAGTCGTACACTCACCTTCTTGGTAGTTGACCTACCCTCCGTGTACAACGCTATACTAAGCCGCCCGTGTCTAACAGCATTAGGAGCCGTTACATCGATATCACATTTTAAGATGAAATTTTCGACAGTATACGGTGTGGTCGAAGTGTTGGGCGACCAGGTTACTGGGTGGACATGTTACATGTTCCAAATCGCCCCAAGTGACAGCGCGAAGTCAGCAGAAGAACTCGACCATCGAGACGAAACAACTCTGCAGCAAGCGCAGTCTAGTGAGGCAACTGATTTGGTCCCACTGAACCCTAAAGATCCGAAAAAGTGCATACAGATTGATAGCTTACTCGTCGGGACACTACGCGACAAGTTGATTACATTCTTATGGTAGAACGCAGACATCTTTACGTGGACTCCTGTTTACATGCTTGGAATTTCGACCGGTGTAATGGTTTACAAGTTAGACCTCGATTCCAACCTCAAACCCATTAGGTAGAAGCGGCGAAACCACTCAATGGAGAAACTGATCGCCATCCGGGAAGAGGTGAAGAAGTTGCAGGACGCCAACTTCATCATGGAAGTCCAATACCCAGATTGGCTCTCCAACGTCGTCTTGGTAAAGAAGAGTAACGAAAAATGATGAATGTGTGTCGACTTCATCGATGTTAACAAAGCTGCCCAAAAGACAGCTTCCCTTTGTCCAGGATCGACTTGTTGGTGGACTTCACATCCGGACACGAGTTGTTGTACTTCATCGGCTGTACTCGGGTAACAACCAGATCCGGATAAGCTTAGAGGATGAAAAGCACACCCTGTTCATGACGGATCAAAGCACCAATTGTTATAAGGTGATGCCCCTAAGTTTGAAGAATGCGGGAGCCACTTACCAGTGACTTGTTAACAACATGTTCAAAAAGCAGATCGACCGCAATATGGAAGTGTACATCGACGACATGCTCGTCAAAAGTAGGACCACCAACGACCATATTCACGATCTAGCTGAGTCATTCGAGGTACTCCATGTGCATCAAATGAAGTTGAATCCGGCTAAATGCGTCTTCTAAGTATCCTGAGGAAAATTCTTGGATTTCATCATCTCCCAACGAGGAATTGAGGTGAACCCGAAGAAGAACAAGGGCCTTGTGGACATGGCTTCGCCGCGGAGCTTTAATGATGTCCAACGGCTAACCGGACGACTAGCAGCCTTGTCCCGCTTCTTGGCTAAGTTGGAAAAAAGTACCAACCTTTCTTTAAGGTTCTAAGGGGGACAAAAGCCAAGGATTTCAGTGGATAGCGGAGTGCCAGATAGCCTTTGACAAATTAAAGCGGTATCGGGCAGTCCACCGTTGTTAACATCACCCAGGGACGAGGAGGAGCAATAGCTCTACCTAGCGGTGTCAGAAGTAGACCTCAACTCCGTCCTCACAGCCAGGTCTCGGATGCCCACAGCAAGGACTTGGATGCCCACAGTAGGGACTCAGATGTCGAACGACCAGTCTACTACGTGAACAAGACGTTGATTGGCCTAGAGATGCGCTATCCACGCGTAGGAAAATTTGCCTTGGCACTTGCCTTCTCCGCCCAGAAGCCGAGACCTTATTTCTAGGCTCATCGTGTGATTGTTCTTATCGACCAGCGTCTGAAGAACATTCTCTAGAAACCCGATGTTTCTGGATGGCTGGTAAAGCAGGTTATCAAATTGGAAGAGTTTGACATCAAATTCTGACTTAGACCCGCCATTAAAGGACATGCTTTGGCGACTCTATCGTCGAGATCACGACACCCATTGTTGAGGAATAGCCCGCTAAGGACACGAAACAGTACGGGAAAGAGTCGAAATGGGTCCTAAATGTGGATAGATCATCCACAGACTTAGGAAGTGGAGCCAGAGTGGTCTTGAAGACCCCAAATGGGTTTGAAGTGAACTATTCGCTCAGACTCGATTTTTTGATGACCAACAACGTTGTCGAATACGAAACCCTATTGGTTGGGTTAAGGCTAGCAAAAGAATGCTCAGCTAAGCGATTGACCATCTACAATGACTCCGAGTTAGTCGTCAACCAAGTTAACGGGAGCTTTGAGGCGTGCAACCCTCCAAGGTAAAGGAAACCACCCGGAGGTTCGACAGCTAACCCCCGGTCCATGAGTGAGTTGAGAACCGGAAGGCCGACTAATCGGCGGGCAGTGGCGAGGTAAAAGGGACAGTACTCCGACGGACATGCGAGAGATTCCGAGCGCTCCCAAAGACCGAGGAACAAGAAACAATGCGCATCTTTGGAGCGAGTAAAAATTGATAACACCTTATCAAGCACTCTCGAGACGCATTTGGCAAGCGACTAAGAAGAAGGGTACCGGTACATCGTGATAGATGGACGGCTATATCGCCATTATTACTCAACTCGCACCTCCGATGCCTTACACTTCGAGGAGGCCGACTACGCCCTTGGCGAAGTCCATCTCTAATTTACTTGGATCGTATATTGGTGGTAAGAACATGGCATTCAAAATCATACGTCAATGTTACTTTGCCGACAATGAAGAAGGATGTGTGCTCGAATTTGTAAAGAGGCCTGAAGATCAGAAATAAGAAACAATGCGATTCGGAGCAAAAATGATAACATTTGCCTTGGCACTTGCCTTCTCGCCCGAAGCCGAGACCTTATTTCTAGGCTCATCGTGTGATTGTTCTTATCGACATGAGAAGAAGAACATTCTCTAGAAACCCGATGTTTACGGATGGGTAGTAAAGCGAGGTTATCAAATTGGAAGAGTTTGACATCAAATTCTGACTTAGACCCATCATTAAAGGACATGCTTTGGCGACTCTATCGTCGAGATCACGACACCCATTGTTGAGAATAGCCCGCTAAGGACACAGCTTGAGACGGGAAAGAGTCGAAATGGGTCCTAAATGTGGATAGATCATCCACAGACTTAGGAAGTGGAGCCAGAGTGGTCTTGAAGACCCCAAATGGGTTTGAAGTGAACTATTCGCTCAGACTCGATTTTTTGATGACCAACAACGTTGTCGAATACGAAACCCTATTGGTTGGGTTAAGGCTAGCAAAAGAATGCTCGGCTAAGCGATTGACCATCTCTGACTCCGAGTTAGTCGTTGCCAAGTTAGCAGGGCTTTTGGCGTGTGACCCTCAAGGTAAAGGAAACCACCCGGAGGTTCGACAGGCTAACCCTGGTCCATGTTCCCAGAGTTGAGAACTGGAAGGCCGACCAACTGGCCAGAGTGGCGACAGCGAAAAACCCAGACAGGTACTCGACGGACATGCGAGAGATTCTGAGCGCTCCCAGCACTGAGGAACAAGAAACAATGCGCATCTTTGGAGCAGAAAATTGGATAACACCTTATTGAAGCACTCTCAGGAGACGCAGACGAAGCCAAGCGAATTAAGAAGACGGCCGGCTGGTACATCGTGATAGATGGACGGCTATATCGCCATTATTACTCAACTCTGTACCTCCGATGCCTTACACCTGAGGAGGCCGACTACGCCCTTGGCGAAGTCCATCTCGGAATTTACGGATCGTATATTGGTGGTAAGAACATGGCATTCAAAATCATACGTCAATGTTACTACTGGCCGACAATGAAGAAGGATGTGTGCTCGAATTTGTAAAGAGGTGTGAGAACTGCCAACTTCACGGCAATCTTCACTGCCAGCCACCTGTTGAGTTGAAATCCCTCTAGGCTTTTTGGCCTTTTGCACAATGGGGGCTTGATATCTTCGGCTCGTTTTCAATTATAGCCGGGTAAATGAAATTTATTATCGCATGTATCGATTACTTCACCAAGTGGGTTAAAGCCATCCCACTTGCCAAGATCACGGAGTACAACGCTCTTGAATTTGTTTGACAAAATATAGTCAGCAGATTTAGCAATCTCGAGGTGATCATCCTTGTCGCAATCGAAAACCAATTCTTGGTAAAGCATGTCACCAAGTATTGTGCCAGTTTTGGCATCAAATTGGTCCACATTTCGTTGGCATACCGGTAAGTGAATGGACAGGTAGAGGTCACAAATCGTATACTACTCCACGGTCTCAAGACCAAGCTGGAAGACGCCGGGGGCTCTTAGGTGGACAAACTGCCCTCCGTCCTCTGGTCTTATCAGACGGCTCCAAAGAAGCCGACTCACGATACACCCTTCAGTCTCCGCTACGGGATCGAAGTGGTAATTTCGGTTGAGATCGGGCTTCCAAGCCTTAGGGTCCGCCAGAATGCGAACCGCAGCCTACCAATAACGGATCATACATTATTACAACAAAAGGATAAAAGTACGACAGCTCAACGATGGGGACTTAGTCTTACAGGGCATCGAGACACGAGCAAAATTGCCAATCGGAATAAACTTTTCCCAAATTGGGAAAGGCTTTTCTTGGTCTTCGCTATCCCGCAGAACAGAGTATACAAACCCTGGACCCATGATGGCAAGTTGGTTCCATGAACGTGGAACACGACCCAATTTAAACGTTACTTCCAATAAGGGTCCAGAAAGGTCATCCATGTGTATGTTAGTAATTGTATATACCTGCTGTGTCTAATCAGTAAAAGAAGTATTTTCTCATGTGTATTGTGTTATATTGTTATTTCTTTTCATGTTCTGTGTGCATGTGTATTTATGTGTTTACTTTGTATGATTGCAGGGCTATGCGAGCAACCTAGACTGCCCCTAAGTCAGTCGGGTCTTCACCCGGTCATAACTAAATCCTAGTTGTCTAGGCGGCTCGTAAGTGGTCAAATCTAAACCCAGTCATTCGGGTGGCCCATAAATGGTCGAATTAAACCCTGATGATCCAAACGGTCTGTAAGCGGTCAAATTAAATCTTGGTCATCCAAATAGCTCATTCGTGGTCAAAATTTTAGGGGGCTTAAATAGCACGCCACGATGACCTCTTCGCAAGGAGATAGTGTGGTCAATCAATAACGGTCAATAGAAGCAGGGCAATCCGTCCCAAATGTTGGCTGCCCAGGTTTACATTAGGGCAATGCCACCAAGCTTTTACTCCTATACGAGTATAGGTCTGGCTTAGCATGACACCCAGGTCAACCTTGAAGTCTTCGCAAGAGGCTAAAATCTCTCAAGAAGCGCTAGTATCGCCATAAGGAAAACTACTAGTTTACGCATAATATACTAAGTTGGTCCGACAACAAAGTGGATAATTCAAAAAGGAGACCACACAGGCGGAATACGTAACAGCCATCAAACAGTTTATTTTATTACTTAAAATATATTAATACCCGTATCCAAAAAAAAAAAGAGTACAAAAAACTATAAAGGAGCGGAGCTCCCAAGAGGAGGTGCTGACGGCCGTTGACCGCTTTAGGGATCCCCCACAAGGCTCTCGTGTTGCTGGACAAAATGATACTCTCGGCTGAAAAACTCGACTGAAAAATTAGGATCAATCAGTCGTGCAATGCGCCGGCTAATATTGATCCCCTTCCGTAACCTTGCCAATAGCTTGTTTAAGACCTCATCGGGACGAATGCAAGTGGTCAACTCGTTCTCCAGTGTAGTCATCTGCCCCACCAGCTGATCAATGCGCCACATAGCCTGATCAATCTTTTCTTTCAGGTGAACGTTCTTTTCCCTCAATTCGTTATTCTCCTCCGCTAGACTAGTCACCACGGCCTCTCTTAGACCGGCATTCTCCTCCTTCAGCCTGTCATTCTCTACCTCCAGATTGGCCAACACAAACTCTAGGACAACTGTGTCCTCCCGATACTCCGCTTTCAGCGCCTCCAACTCCTCTTCGAACCAAGCAATCACCCTATCTCTTTCGGAGATCACCCAATCTCACTGGCCAAGTGCCTTAACAACTACATCGAAAAACTTTTTCGTCTACAAAAACAATAAGTATGAGCAACGGTTAAACTGAAGGAAAAAATAAGTTGCAAAAGTTTACCTACCAAATCCTGCGCACTGGAATCACCGGCCTGACACAGACCTTAGCTTTGGCAACGGAGGACTAGAAGTGGAACCCTCTTGGGTAGGCCTAGCAGTGGCCTCCGCCGTCGACTCCTCCGATAGTTCCGCCATAAGATCCATCGTTCCCACCGGCTCTCCAGCATTGGGCTCCTCCGGCCTTTCCAGGTCCTGGGCGGGTTCTCTGGCGGTGGCCTCCTCCGTAACCTTCGCACTAACACTAACTACCAATTGTGGCTCTCCGTTAGTTGGCGCCCCTGGTGCCTCCTAAAGCTCCTCAGAAGCAGGCTCATCAGATAGTGTAACGGCAGGCACCTCCTTGGGTTCCCTGGCTTGTATCTCCTCTGACGGATCAGCAGTCCACTCCACTAGGGGCTCCGTAGAGGGCTCCAATTGCATCAAATGCTCCGGCTGCGAGAGGGCTAGAACGACGCAGCTGGTGGAGGAGCGCAGTTTGGCCCTATAAACCTCAATAGCGGACTTTTTGCCGCCTATATCGGAGTTATCTCCTGCTCTGGCGAGCTGACCGACCAGAACGTTCCCAAGATTTGTGGAAGAGGATAAAAAAGGCCTTATTGCTACCTCCGTCATTGTCCTCTTTGCCACTAGACTTGAGGGAGACTTCTCGCCGGATGGCTCCCTGATCACAAGATCCCCAGCCTTCCTCTTCTTAGAAGGCTTTATCGTTTTCTACTTAGGAGACGGAGGCCTCCACTTGGCGTTCTTGGTCTCATCACGAGAGACCAAGTGGTCTCTCCGAAACTCTACAAGGTGGTCTTCCACCAACTTGAATAGCCACTCCAGGGACTCCATCACCTCCCCAGGAGGAGTCCCGGTGTAAGTATCGGGCACCTTGGCTCATTCTTTAGCCAACGGCTAGACTCATCCATGCGGACAAAAAAGAACCAGTTCTTCCAATTCTTTAAGGAGTCATATATAATGGTACTAACCTGGAGACCGCCGCGTGGAGCCAGGGAGATCTACTCTACTCCCCGGTTAAACTTAAAAAGCACCCTCACCATTGCCACTGTCAGCTGCTTCACATGTTGACAGAGAAATATGCATGAGGTACACAGATACCGCACGGTGTTCGCACGATGCTTTTTGATGGGGACTTGAAGGGCCGTGAAGATTTCCAGTAACTCACCAGGGGCTGGAACATGAAAGACACTCCTCAAATGGGCCTCGTAGATGGTAACAAAGCCCTCCAGTGTCGTGCACACCCTATCTTCCTTGATAGGGACTCGGAAGACTATCTTCTTTAGAATGTTGTACTCTACGTGCAACTCTTTGACATCGGTTTCCCTAATAACGGAAGTGATTTCAAGAACGGAAGCCATGGGAATGAAAGGAGGAGAGCGTAACACTTAGAAAAATTTTTACTCGAGGAAGATGAAGGAAAGCGTGGGAAATTTAAAAGTGAAACGGGCGGACAAATTAAAGGGCGGTGTGAACACCGGTCAGATTAATCGTCTTATAAACGTGCACCATCATTACTGCCACGTGGCGTTTCTTGAACGGGTGTAGTCAAATCAGATCATCTGACGCATTAATTATCGAGAACTTCGATTCATCGCGTACAAATACATGGCCACCTTTTTGTCTGACAGAACAGCTGATGATAGTGCGTCGCTCCAACTCCCACAAGTCTCCGAATTTCAGCCTGGACGGTCAACAAAACTGGTCAACATTTCCTTCAGCACTCCTTCGGATTTTAGCCTGACGTCAACGAATCTGGTCAACATATCCTTTAGCAATTCTCCGGATTTTGGCCTTGATGGTCAACGTATCTGGCTAACTTCTTTTACAAGAGTTTACTAGACTTTGTCTTAGACGGTCAATAGTTCCGATCAACGCTTCCTTTTCTAGAGCAGCGGATCTTGGCGGACATCAAGTCAGTGACCCACCATGAACATGATGGAGGTCAGAATTCAATCCACCGGTATGAGGCTAAGTGATAGGTACGCCTATAGTGGGCTAACCTAAGAGGGAGAAATGACCCAAATCCACGAAATCCCATATATATGCTTGGACGGTTAACGTGTACCATTGGCCGAACGAAAGGTAAGGGAGATTGGCATAAAGATGGGCAACTGGCTCACAAGGACGGGCAACTAGTTCACAAAGACGGTCAACGTTTCTATTTACCGAAAGCACTGTAGTAGACCGACTTCAGAGCGGGCCTCACGTGGGCTAGGCCTAGTTTGGCCTACACTTCCGTCCACGACCAGCAACGTTTTTCTCCCCTGATTTTGCACTTTTCCAAAATGCAATCTTTACTATAACGGTCACCAACAGATTTAGTACACATCTCACTAGGAAAGCGCCAGATTTTCTCCCCTTCCTGCAATAAACCCTAGGAATTGTAAAATACAGAAGGAAAATAATCCATCTAAGGAGCCGTTACCGCTATTGAAACCCTCACACCAAGAAAGGAAGCCAGTCCAACAAAGTGCAGGAATCAAGCATTCCTGTTTAAGGTATGATACCCAACATCTCAGCTATAAAAGCCCATGGATTCCTCACTCCAAGGCAGGCTTTCCTTCTGCTAAGAATCGCTCTCAAAAGCCCACGCTCTCTCTTTTTGCAAAGAATCCCTCATAAGCTCACACAGCGTCCTCACAAACTCTCACGCTCATAGGACGCCAACTCTTTTCCTTTTTCTTTTGTCACTACGTTCCTTGAGAACACAGTGTCAAAAACCAATGCTTCTCTCGGGCCACAGAAAGCCTCTCACAATGAGAGCAAAGCCCCCGCCACAAACGCTCTTTACTTCTTTCATTATATATCATATTTACCCTGACTTTCTTATTATTCAAAAGTTATTTACTGATTTAAGTATTGGAGTATTTTCGGTGGAATAATATTCTATCGGCACTCGACCTTTTGTTTGTTGTAGTGGTGTGCAGGATCCGGACTCGGTGAACGGAGTCGAATTCAATGATCGACTTTGTTGCGTATCAAGAATTCAGGTTGTCCTACATATTCGGGGAAGCAAATCGAATCTTCATTTTAGTCGATCTGATACAGATTCGGTCTCCATAATCTTGAATCTGAAGCCTGTACAACACAACTGAAAACTAGAGGTCAAAGGTCGGCGGGAATTGCTCCCACCGTAAATTCTCTGACGCTCAAGTTAGACGTCTTTTCAAGAGTATAAAAAGATGCATGGATGATGTATATATAGTGGATTGAGCGTGGATGCGTCCTATTGATAGACGGCTTTGAAGTGCACCCGCTGAAGGTGTCTTAAATCTGATCCCTATTGAGGGTTATGGAAGTCAGGCTTCCTAAGAGTCCTCTTGAAAGATGATCATCCTTTCGAGAGGGATGAGTAATATTTTCAGGTCTTGTCTTGAGGCTGAAGTGGGTGGTTCCTTTTCTCCCTTTCCTTCCCTGCTTCCTCTCATTTTCTCCTTTTTTTCCTCTTTCTGTTTTTTTTCGGGCCCCCCTTTTTTCGTTGGGATGAGATCTTTATATAGTTTGAAGGATCTTATTCATAGTCAATCGCCGAAGTGGTTGAGTTTTATCCATAATTAACCGTCGATGATAACCGTCCGTGGATTGGATAAAGCGATTGAACTTTTTTCTTGGGTCGGGTTTATCAAACCCATCAAACTTGACCTGAATCTATTCGAAATTTGGTTTCAGGACGCATTAATATTATTAAATTATCAAATAATATAATAATTAAATAATTTGTAAAATAATTTAAACATCATAAAATTTGATTAGTTTTGGTTAAAATTATTCAATGGAACTCTCCTATGTGCGTGATCTTGGAGTGCTCTCTATTATTTACAGATTGTGCCACATAAAATTTATTAGATACTATAAAGTTATATTTTTAGATATATTTTATAATATAATATTTTATCCATTTATATATTTTTATATAAATTTATTAACATAAATACGTGGTGATATTATAAAATAGCAATTAGAAATAGAATCGGAGCGTAGAGTGGGGAATCAACTGCGTCAATTTGTTTCAGGTGTTCTCCCATCAATCGACGGGACAATATATTCCAATTGAGAAAAAAATATGCGTTATCCATGCAAAATCATTCGAATATATATATAAGTTTAATTTTAGTATATTTTTATAGAAAATAAATTGAATATTTTGTATATATAATTTTTTTAAATATATATATATATATATATAATTTTCTGTTATATTATAATTTATTTAAAATAAAATTCAAAAAGAAAGTTAGTCCCCTAAGTTGTAACTAGCTTTGCATATTTAAGCAAATCCTTGAAAGAATATTACTACATGTCATACATCACCATCAAAAAACCAATTAGGGTATCTGCCTTTTGCATAAAGTGACATCACATCACATAAATAATAATAATAATAATAATAATCTCTTTTTTTTTTTTTTAAATAAGCATAAAATAGATAATTAAAAATATATGATTTTATGTATATGCAATATATATAAATTAAACATATAATACCCAAAAAAATAAAAAAGGGAGGATCAATCATTGCCGTTGGATTAAATCTAACAACAAGAGAGCACGGCACAGCCACACTCCCGGGCAAAGTGTTGGGATTTTGGGTCACTCTTATGCACTTGTGGCGATGTACGCGTTGCTTTTATGTGCATATTAGGTCAAGCGCCATTGAAATCTATGTATGTGTGCCTTTCGGACACGCATTAAAAGCTAAATCTTGCATATGCAAATACATATGCCCTTCATACGTTTTTCATACGACACTCAAAAAATGACATCAAGCATACTACTAGATAGTATGTTAATAGAATTGGAATTTATAAGAAAGTGATTTAAAATTTAACAATTCAACGAAATAGACTCTTTTAGGTATTGGGCTACTTGTTTATTAAGCCTATCAAATCATGTTAATGCAAGTCTGTTTGGCCAAAAATGTGGGGTGCTGTGACGCGGGCTCTGTACAGTACGCATACGATATCATATGGTACTTGTCGAATCTTCATCCAATACTCCTCGTTAACCCTTTTAATTTTTTAAAAATATATTTTTTATTTTTTTAATAATAAAAAAACGATAAATATTGAATAAAAATCTAACGACTAATGAATGGCGTCACATGCGCACCCTACGGAATGGTGTTGCAGCGGTGTTACTCTCTGTTTGGCCAAGTTAGAGCTTCAAAATTTTTGTTTCACCAACTGCTCGGACAAGGTAACAACTGAAAAAACATGTTCTAAAAATATTTGATTTATAAATTATGTTAAGCATATTTTGCGATTGTTTTTAATTTTCTTGAAAATGTCTTTTAGACTATATTTACGTCAGGTGAACTTTCATTTTTAAAGTAAAAAAAAAAGTGTAATCCTGTTGGTGAAAACTCACTAATTTGATATCAGATAGAAGGTTGAAAGATGATGTCAAAAATTTCCATCATTGTCCAAGAACAATAATATGACTATTATTTTGATAGATGGAGCAAATCCAAAGTACTCTCACCGCTTATAAATAGGTGGGCATTCAGTACCATTTTCATTAGGAGAGACACAAGCTTCCTCAACTTCGTCTCTCTCTCTCTCTCTCTCTTCCTTGAAATCTTTCTTCCCTTTTTTGCTTCTGAACTTTGAAGGGTGCTTAAAATATGGAGGATAAAGGATGCTTTAGCATTTTCGTGGAGAAATCTAAGCCGTACATAGCCATGACATGCTTACAATTTGGCTACGCCGGCATGAACATAATCACCAAGGTCTCTCTTAACAGAGGGATGAGCCACTACGTGCTCGTCGTCTACCGGCACGCTTTTGCAACTGCCGTGATGGCTCCTTTTGCTCTTTTACTCGAGAGGTGACTGACTAAAACAGAGCTTAATTAAGCCAAGGTTGCAAATTGGAATTACTACAGTTTGCAGGAAGTAATTAAAGTACCGATGTCCCCTGTTTCTTCTCTTTTTCAGGAAAGTGAGACCCAAGATGACATTTACTTTTCTCATGCAAATATTTATTCTGGGTCTTCTTGGGTGAGTATTCCCAATGTCGGCACAGCCAATCTTTTTTAATAGTCTTTGAGTTTAGATAATATCCATATTATATCATGTGAGTAAGTTATATACGTGTTTTCGCAGTGATATTATACGGAGGGATAGATGTACTGTAGTAAAATTGTGTATCAAATTACTTGACATTTTTGATTATGTGAGTGTCGTAAAGCCTTGACTCATTTATATTATACTATGGTAACTTCTTCTTTTTTCGGTCTCTTTTGGATTTAATCTTGACAGGCCAGTGATTGATCAGAACTTTTACTATGCCGGACTGAAGTTTACATCGCCAACGTTTTCATGTGCTATGAGCAACATGCTCCCGGCCATGACATTTGTCATGGCTGTTCTATGCAGGTGCTTGCTGTCTCCAACTCACACACTCTCTCTCATTTTCCGTAGTTAACATGATAATGAGGTTGATTGTGAAGATACTTATGATGATGATATGATGGTTAACAGGATGGAGAAGTTGGACTTGAGAAAGGTGAGATGCCAAGCAAAGGTGGTGGGAACAATGGTGACGGTGGCTGGAGCTATGCTGATGACGTTGTACAAGGGCCATGTCATAAACTTGATATGGTCTAAGAACATTCACCCAGGGAACTCCTATGCCTCTCCTGCTGCTGCTGCTTCTGCCGACAAAGACTGGTTCAAAGGCTCCATACTCCTCATCTTTGCGACTCTTGCATGGGCCGCCTTCTTCATCCTTCAGGTAGTTAATTCAACAAAGTCCATGATCGTAACATGAATTCCTGATTAACCAAAAGTAAAAAAATAGGATTCTGATCGTTATCTGCTGTTTCTTTGTCTTTGCCCTCTTTATTGACAGGCAATCACAATGAGAAGATACCGTGCTCATCTATCTCTCACAGCCCTTGTGTGCTTCGTGGGCACCTTGCAGTCTATTGTTGTGACCCTTGTCATGGAGCGCAAAGCCTCTGCCTGGACCATTGGATGGGACATGAACCTTCTTGCTGCTGCATATTCGGTTTGTCTCTCTCTTTCCTCATCCCGTCTCTTTTTCGTCATTTCAAATTCCATCCACCTCCAGAAATATTTCCTCTATTTTCATTCTGGAGTTGATAGAAAGTTTTTGATGATGAAGTGAAGTTGCTTACTTCTTATCATACTCTAGTATAATTTATTTGTCCCATTTGAGTTACTAAATACAAAATTATGCTAAGTTTTTTGGATCTTTTTCTCCCATTCTTGTTGGTCAGGGTATAATATCATCAGGCATCGCTTACTACGTACAAGGCCTAGTCATGCAGAAAAGAGGCCCTGTTTTTGTCACCGCTTTCAGCCCTTTGGGGATGATTATTGTAGCTATCATGGGATCATTCATCCTCGCTGAAAAAATTTACGTTGGAGGGTAATTTCGAGATCTAATTCCAATTTCCATTTTCTAAGTTTATAGATTTTTCTTACACCTATTTCCACGGGTGATTTTCAGGGTTATTGGTGCGGTATTAATTGTGATTGGGCTATACTCTGTTTTATGGGGAAAGAATAGGGAGTACAAGGAAAAAGTGGCAGAAGAGATCCCTGAAGTAATTAAGCGGGAAATCGCAATACCCGCCATCATTGAAGGCATAGAAGCAGACGACGTCGAAACCCAGAGGCGAGAAGCCAACAGGAATCTATCCCCTGCGGTGGCCGTCAGCATGCCGATGCCGCAGCCTCCCATGATTGCAGTGGAAGCACCAAAACAACAAGAAGTCTAGAGAGAGAAATGGAAGGGAAAGGAGAGGAGTGGCCGGCTGGAATTGAAAGTAGGGTTCCTTTTTAGTCCTTTGACTACACTCTCTCTGTCTCTCTATCCTTTTATTTTTCAGTTTTAATTGCGGAAACAAGCATTGCTGTTAAATCGGCCCGGCACGGCGATTGATTTAAGCCGTCGGATATAAATGTACGGTATTCAACATGATATGAGATTTATATATTTTCTCCAATTTCGACATGCGGCCTGTGCAATATTGAGCCAACGTTGTTGTGATAGTTCATGTGATATGACTCATATGTAAAAAATCTATCAAAATTTAAATTTTAAAAACACAAAGGCAAACGGTTCAACACAACGAGGGGCATTTCGGGCATAACAGTTTTAGCACAGATGCTGCACCCTAATACACGTGCTAATCGGGTGCACATTATACGCTTGCATTCTGAATCAACAGCATGCATGTGCAGTTTTGAACCATCTCAGGCATGGATATTTTAATAAAATACGTTTATAAGCATATCAGACGCAGATCTGATGCAAATATTCTTGACAAATAAAAATATTCCTACCAAAAAATATATATTTTACCCAGTTTCTAAATACACTAATATAAAATATTTTTAATAAAAAATAAAAAAAATATTTAAAATTAAAATTATATAAAATATGATACAAATGAATCATATATTATTTATTTTATCAAATATTTTTATTATTATAATTTTAAAAAGTAGAAAAAATATATCTAATAATAACTCGATTATTTTTAGACATTGCTTACATTTTTGTTATCACTACTTCTAACATCATTCTCTTTTATTGAATTAAAAATAATTAAATTTTTAACCCAATCTTTTATGTCTACCCAATCATTAAAAGAAATACATATTTTTATGGTCTTCAATATTATTATACTTTTTTTCGTCAGCTACTCGCTTCCAGTATTGAAACTTATTTTAATGACACAGTATTAACTGAAAAGGTTAAGAGGTTATGTGTCATTAAGACAAGTATAAAAAATATGTATTCATTAATCTTTCACTAATTTAAAATTTAAAACTTGTAGTTGTTACTTGTAATGTTAGAAATATGGTCTGATTATAAGTAGTTAAAAAGTTTATTTGATATTGTATTCTACATTAAGCCTGTACCAATGAAAATAAATATCATCGGTTACCTTTATTATAACTTACTTTTATTATAGAAATAAACGATTTTAATATTGACTATTATGTATATAAGTAGTATATTATATACAAGTTATGATAAATATTGACATTTATTTCTTCAATACTATCGATCATTCCCATGTTATTATAAAATTTCTCAAGATATATGTACACCCCAAGTAAATTCACGCGAGGGA
The DNA here is from genome assembly GCA_033239525.1 of Nepenthes gracilis. NCBI lineage: Eukaryota > Viridiplantae > Streptophyta > Magnoliopsida > Caryophyllales > Nepenthaceae > Nepenthes > Nepenthes gracilis. Next base: position 1,467,468 of record BSYO01000008.1, on the reverse strand, counting down.
TGATAATTGTGGCGACATATGCTAGTATTTTAGAATTTTTCAATATTTTAAAATTTTTTAAAAAATTATAATCAAATATAATATATATTTTTAATAATTTTAATATTTAGTTAAACTTATTTATTTAAATTTATATAATATATTTAGCTCTATATCAATATTATTTTACAAAAATCATAATTGTCTCTATAAGTTGGTTTAATAGTAAATTTTGGATGGTATAATAGATACCTGTAAGTTTGTTAATAATAAAATAAAATATTTTTAAAAAATTTTTAATTATTTTAATTATTTTTCAATTAATATTTATAATCGGCTCAACTGTTAAGATATTTTCATTATAAAGATTGTTAAAACAAAATGAAAATAATATGCGATCTTCTATATTTGTTACGTTGTATTTTATCTTGTTGGACAGTTGATCTTCATTTTCTTGTCACTTGACTTATTTTGTCAATATGTCTTAAATTGTTATTAATGAAAAAAAAATATTTTAATAAATAGAATAATATTTTTTATTTTCTCAACATTAGGAGAACTAATATGACATGCATTACAAGTGTGAAATAATTTATCATTTAAAATTAAAAAAATTATGATTTAAAACAAAAATAGTAGAATTATTATTTTAAGTTTTTTTAAGTAATAGAAAAAATTATTAAATATTTTAAACTTATTTATACGTTCATTAATTAGTTTAAAAATTACAAAAATAGAATGCGGGTGATCAAAATTTTAAAACTAACACTTATTCTGTCATTTTTAATTTTGAAAAATCTAATTTTATTATTATATAAATATAAGATAAATTATTACGTGATTGATCATATATCACTAGTTAAAAATATTAAATTATATATATATATTAATTTAAAAAATAATTCTTGATGGGTCTTACTATCCCATGGGCTGATCCAAGTCAAGCCCATCAACTAGAAAAGCTCTACGAAGACTGAAACCCATAAGGCCATGCAGCAAGCCCAGTTACAGCCAATATATAGTGGGTTATTGGCGATGGAGACAAGCGAGGCCCAACAAACAGAACTGCGACTCGATCAATTGCGGCATAAGAACCCTCAAACTTAGTAACGACAACTTAGCCAGCGTGGAAGGTGCCGACATGGCAAGCGCCTGTCAATGGTAATCAAAGTCAACGTCCAGAGGAACTGCCACACTCACATGCCTACAGCAAAAGGAAGCTTTTTGCTGCCGGCCACTACCATCGCTAGGGTGGCTTGACAAATCACTAGTTGGAATAGTCTGACAGATGTCAGCAAGGACTACCCCCGATCGCACTAACATTGCAAAACAATAGTTGACATTGGAGGCTTCCGTCAATGACCGACAGAACACAAATCTTTGTACAACGGCTATCCAACCTTGTCGCCAAAATTACGTCGGGCCATCATCTACAAACATTCGTTCTTCACTGCCGGAGAAGAATGCAACCCAAGGGACAATTCAAAGAGAAAGGAGTAACTTGAGAAACCTTAGAAGCAAACGATCCTAATAAATCTCTCTCTCTCTCTCTCTCTCTCTCTCTCTCTCTCCCTTTTAGAGCAAATTCTCTATTGAAGCCATTTTCTCTGAGCCGGAGCGCTCCCCATTGAGTGCACAGTCAGAGCTTAGCCATCCACCTTTCTCAAAGTCACTCCCCGTCGAGCGTATCATTGGGGCCTAACCCTCTGCCATTCACCAAGCTGCTTCCCGTCGAGCGCATCATTGGAGTTAGGCCCTCCGATTCTACTCGCTTTCCTCACATACGTGCATCCTACATCCTCCTTTCACATTTCTATTCTTTTAGAAAAATTTCTGATTTGAATATTAAAAGCTAAATCAAAAAGTGAGTCATATCAATTCTTTGATCTCTTATTTATTCGTCGTGTTGTGTACAACCTAGGTTATCATAGACGAAGATCGAGCCAGTTTCAATTCAATCCCGCATAAAAAATTAAGTGGTTCCCTAATTCGCACTACAATTCAAAAATAGGGATCACCAATTCTTATTTAAATTATCAAAAGAAGATTAATAACATCTGTTGTAAAATTAATCCATACAAATAAAAGACAATAAATTTAGCAACTATAATCAAATTCAAATTTAAAAACATTAGTATCGTATTTGATTGGATTTGAAATTTTTAAATGGAGTTTGAATTCAGACTTAATTTTAATTTTATTATTTGACATTAAAAATATTTAAAATTATAATCTTATGTTTTGAATTTTTAAAATTGAAAAATAGTATGTAATAGTTTTTTCTATAATTTTTAAGTAGCTAAAGAATTGTAATTATGGCTTGTTTAAGAGAGATAGAGGTGGTCTAACCCTGATTTTATTTTGTAATTTATTTTTAAAAATCATATAAATATATTATAACTAAAATTAATATTTTAATAAAGAGTATTATCTAAAATATATTAAAATAATATATATCTATAAAATATTTTCCAATTAAAAAGTAAAAATTTTTAAAATTATATTATATTATATTTCATATATTGAAAATTTCAAATTTTATATTATACGACTTGTTTATTTTTATTTTTATATATTAATAAAAAAATCAACCATATTTTAACTTTATTTTTTTATAAAATTATAATTCTTTATATAATTTAAATAATAGTGTTTAAGTCACATATAAATTATATTTACATTTTTTCAATTGTAATTTTAATTCTGTAATCCTAAGAGCCCCAAGTCTAATTTAAAGATGGGCATTGTGTCTCTTTGTTAAGAATAATTTGCATGCTAGTCAATTTTGGCATAATTTTCCATATTTGGTTTTATTTTTCTCCCTTAATGTAACGCCTAGCATCTTAAAATAAGAAAGGAGATACATATCTGATGCGTCTCTAGATTTAAATTAGGGAGTCACTTTGTCTTGCCTGGTGGGTTGAATTGAAGTCGAATCAATTTTCATTACTTCGAATCTGAATTCTACACACCACATCTAACAAACAAAAGGTTAAAAATTTGGTAAAACTCACTCTTCGATTTATCATCCGACATTTAAGTCAGAAATCTTTTTTGTGTTGAAGAGAAAGATGGAGGAATATGAAAATAATGCTTAGATGTGTATATAAGAGGGATTGAGTGTTAGCTGAATGATTGTACTTTAATAGTGTGCTCAGCAGGTGAGCGGCTTTGAGAATGAAGAGTGCTCGACTAGGAGTGGGTTTGAAAGTGAAGTGCGCCCTATTGAGAAGTGGCTTTGAGAGTAAAATGCCATCGATTAGGAGCGGTTTAGAAAGTGAAGTGTACTTAATTGGAAAACAGTTTTGAGAATGAAGTGCGGTCGATTGGGAGCGACTTTGGAGTGAAGTGTGCTCAATTGGGGAGTGACTTTAAGAGTGAGGAGCGCTCGACTATATGCGGCTTAAAGAGTGAAGTGTGCTTGACTAGGAGAGCGACTTTGAGAGTGAACTGCGCCGATTGGGAGTGGCTTAAAAAGTGAAGTGTTGTTGACTAGGGAGTGACTTTGAGAGAGGGAGGGCTATACTCTGTATGATATGTTCAATCGGGAAGCGACTTGGAGAGAGAGAGAAAGTAGCTATTAAGACATCTGATCTTCAGTAATTGGGACCAAAAGCTTGATTGAAGATCAAAACGTCGGATGCTCCGGGGAGGATCCAGATGAGGGATCCTGATTTATCGATAATTCGATTCCTGAAACTTTTGATCTTCGAAGAAGGATTGCTACTAGAATTTTAAGAATGGACCCTAAGAAAAATCCAAAAGAAAAAGTTTAGCTCCCTCCTCTTTCTCTATGGAGGAAGGGACGCATACGTAGAGTAATAGCGTGGTTAGGCCTGCCTTGGGGTCCATGGCTCTATAATCGTGAGTGGCCGATATTGTACACTTGTCATTGATGCTCTAAGTCGTTGGGATTCTTGCGGGGATAGGCTGGCTACTGCCACCAGCCAATCGTGCTTTTGCAGGTATGGGAGAGACCACTTGGTGGCAGTAGTCCATTGGACTTGTTGGCCGAGTCAAAGCAGATTGTGCTGCATCTGTGGGCCAGCTCTACAGTCATCCTCAATAGCCAGTTTCTTGGCGGACTCTGAGCTCTGAGCTTTACAGAGTTCTCTCGAGCTGCAACTTCCAGGGCTCTTTCTTGTATAAGCCAGTTTCTGAGTCAACCCATGAGCTTCAGGACCTATCGATATCGTCTTAAAAAAATATTTTATAGAAATTTAATTAACATATAAAATTTATCTTTAAATAGTATAACGTTTATTTGTAATGCCCGGCTCCTACTTAATTTATTTTGATATTATCAATTTATTTTAGATATATTAAAAATATTTTTATAATAAAAATTTGAAAGAAAATCTAAGAATGAAAACAAGTCTGACACCTAATGCGCGTTTGATGTGTTAATGCACATTTTAGGCAAATTGTGCGCGCTAGAAGAGGCCTTTGGAGTACTCAAGCATGTTTTGAGTAGATTGTATAGTACCTGAATTGTGCCTCCGTGACACTTATGTGTAAGATCAGTTGATTGATTGTATTTGAGCTGTATTTGATGCGGTGCTTATACATGGATGAGAATTAGGGCCATGCCCAATGCGTGTCTAACTAGTGCTCTTGTGTCGATTTGCCTATATAAGGGCACTTGATACTATTTTTGGACATTTTTGTAGGAAAAGATGAGAAAAGAGAGATAAAGTGAAGGAAAAGAAGAGAGAATAAGATAAAAATGATGATTTTAAAGTATCATTTTGTCAGATCTATTAAATTTAAGAGTTGAAATAATTATATCTAAACTCAATATTTGATCTATTTAGATTTTTCTGTAATTTAATTTATATTAGGTAATTTTATTGTATGTACATGTTATTTTTTACTGAATATTTTGAGATTTTATTTTGATTTTGTCTAATATTTTAGGATATGGCTTGTTTTATACAAATTAGTAAATATTTTAAAATTTATGTTTGTATAACAAAGATTTGTAAAGAAAAAATCATGAAAATCTATATTTAGTTCTTGCATATGATACTCTGTGCATGTATTTTGAGTTTGATTTTATTTTATTATTACTTCGATATTTGTACTTTTTTATAAGGTAAAAATTTTACATTTGAACTTTTTCGAAACGAAAGTTTTGCACTTCTCCATAAGAAAGAAAAAAACTTTTGGATATTTATTATAGAATCTTTCAATTTAGTATTTTAATAAAAATTATCGTAAGAAATTGAATAGAACTAATATATTTATATATCCTAATATATTCAGATAGATTTAAAAATTATACATATAATCTAGGGGTGGTAAATGAAGTGGCATTTAACGCCGTCTATAGGGAATAATATATAGACGATCTGCTTATTAGTTTAATAATAGTAATTCAACTTAAGGTTATCTGAAATATATATAATCTTTTCTAAAAGTCAAATTTTTTGGTTATTAATTCTCCAATTTTAGCATGTTTTAAATTTTTTATATTTATACATGCATTTGAAATGATATTCCAAATGTTGATTTAGAAGCACAGGTTTTGACCACCATTTAGATTTGTGGTATCGGATTTGGGACGTTTTTGTATATTTAGGCTATCTGATATTTGCATTTAGATTCTGAACATTGTATATGAAATTATATTTGGACACTTTCAAATTAGCTATTTGACATGTTTGTGTTAACGGTTCAATTCTGATAACTGAAGAATTAATAATGGCCAATGTTTATTGTTGATAATGCTCTACCATTACTCTCCATTATTTTCCATCAATTTGCACCGTAATGCCTCCACAATAGATAATTGATGAAATTATCTATTAAATAGAGGTGAATTTGATTTTGTCTCTAAGACTTCTCTCTGAAAATACACCATTGACGCAGAGATAAGGGGTTTGAAAGTTTTAAAATCGTGAAACAAAGGAGCCGAAAATAGAGCAGGCAAATGACGAGATATTGGTGATCTTTTCGTTTTATTCCATATTTTGATCTTTTATGATTGTTTAGGTCGGTTAAATATCTAATATTTGGTATCGGAGAAATTGAACCTCTACCTTAAATCTATTCTGTAGTTTTTTCAATTTTTTCGATTTTGAAAATTTTGAAAGTTTTGATTTTTGTGATGATTTGATGAAAACGAATGTCGAAAATCACTAAGAAATTTGATTTTCAACATTTTCATATATTTTACATCAATTTTGGTATAAAAATAATGAAATTTTAATCGGGTAAAAAATCAGGTGAAATTAGGTCTCGGCGAGTCCGGCTAGAGGTAGACGACGGTTCAAATGGCGTCGTTTTGCTACCGTACTGCCGCAATAAATGGTGTCATTTTGTGTGCTACAGTAATTTAAAAATGGAAATTGGGCCTGTTCATGCATAAGCCCACTTCATGCACCAGCTTCCCGGCTACTGGGCTCTACGCACTAGAAAATCCCGCGCACCTTTCGGCATGGCCCATACGTCGTGTCCCACTACTATAGCAAAACATGGATAAATTAAACGCACTGCGTGCGCGCGAGGGCTGGGACTCGATCCCGGTATCTCCAGCGTCCACGGAGCCTTTCACCGCTGCACTACGATCGCGCATTTGTTAAACAGCAGCTGGTTTAATGTAACTATGGATTTTCTGGGCATATTATTATTTTTAATAATATGCGTATATATTTATACACAAACATACATATATGTATATATATATATACATATATGTATATGTATAGGTATATATATATAATTATATTTATTATTATATATAAAGTTTATAATATAATCTTTAAAAAATATAATTTTATATAAATATATATGTATGTATGTATAAAATATTTAGTGATTAATATAATTTTACTAATTAATTAGAGATTAGCCACAGTATTCTTAATTAATAAAATTATATTTTATTATCACATATAGTATAAGAATATTAATTGTGACTACGGTCGCACGTTTGTTATACAACCACTGCTTTACTGTAGTTAGGGATATTCTGGGCATATTATTATTTTTAATAATATGTGTATATATTTATACACACACACACGCACACATATATATATACATATATGTACACACATATATGTATATATATACATATATTTATATGTATAGGTATATATATATAATTATATTTATTATTATATATAAAGTTTATAATATAAAGTTTAAAAATATAATTGTATATATATATATATATATATATATATATATATATGTGTGTGTGTATATAATGTCTATTGATTAATATAATTTTATTAATTAATTATGGATTAGCCACAGTATTCTTAATTAATAAAATTATATTTTATTATTACATATAGTATAAGAATATTAATTGTGACTAATTATTTTTAATATAATAAAATTTATCCCATTTAAAATTTTATTATATTAAATTAATTAATCAGAATAAAATGTCAAATTATTTTTTTTAGTTTACCTACAGGGATTAAGAATTAGAATATAATTTGATAGTTTTATAATAAAATTTAGATATAAATCTATTTGAATTAAAAATTTAGTCCACGCGTAATTTTTATATCAATTGATTCATGATATATGTTTTACATTGGTAAAATACTATGTATTTATTTATTAGCATCATTTGTTATTTGTTAAGTATGTATTTTTTATTTTTACATAGTTGTATAATTTGTTAATCTTTTTTATATTATATGTGAAATTTTTGATCTAAAAGGTGATAATTATAAAATTTGAAAGAAAAAATTCTTCTTCATTTAGGGTGGATGGACATAAACTATGCTATAAGAAAAAATGAACCACCCGCTCTTACTGAAATCAGCACTCTGATTAATGTCGCTTTTTATGAACGGTAGGAGTGATCTAATCGTCTTAGTTTGTTATTCATAAAAACTAAAATTTTTATTGGTATTCGTTGTTTCGTCGATCTGCATAATAATGTGCGAGATTTGTTGAAGGCTATCAATGAATAATTTAAAATTTCAGATAAAGTATTTGGTAGCACCCTAATTATAAAGTTTTATCTTTAAGGTTCACCAATTTTAAGGGTGTGTATGAACACATTATGCAAATGAGGGATATAGCGGCTCAATTTAAAAATCTTGAAATGAATATGTTTGAATCTTTTCTTATACACTATATTTTGAATACGCTTCCGCCATATTATGGACCCTGTGAAATCTTTTATAACACACATAAGGATAAATGGTCACTTAATGAATTTATGACCATGTGTATTCAAGATGAAGGAATGCTTATGATGGAACAAAGTTAAAGTACATTTATTGTTAAAGAAGAAAAGATTAAGGCTCAAATTAAAAAGAAAAAAAAGGTAAAATACCTCCTTAATTTGATATCAAGAAAGAGTTCAAGTGCTTTTTCTATAAAAAAAAGGGATACAGTAAGAATGATTGTGTCAAATACCAAAATTGACTTGAAAAAAAAGGTAATCTATCTTCTTTTATATATTATTAATCTAATGTGGTTAATATTTTTTATGAGTTATGGTGGATTGATTCTGATTCTATAATCCATATTTTAAATTTCTTACAGGGTATAGAAAACCTAAGGAAGTCAGTGGGTAGTCAACAAAATATCTTCTCTGAAAATAAGATGCGTTCATATGTGAAAGCCATTATAACATGTAATTTGATTTTGAGTAGTGGATTTATTGTGAATTTAGAAAAGACTTTTTATATTTTAAATTTTTTTAAAAATTTGATATTGATTTCAAAAATTGTACCTTTTGAATATTCCATTATATTTTTAAACTCACTTTTTAGTTCATATTATAAGTCTAATATTGTTAAAAATGGTATATTATCTGATGGTCTTTATTATTTAAATTTATAAAATAATACCTCTTACAAATTATGCTTGTTGATACTGGTATTAAGCGATATATTGTAAATAAATATTTTTCTATATTGTATTATAGGAGATTAGGTCATATCTCTATTGAAAGAATTAAAAGATTAGTAAATAATGGAATATTTAGTATTTTAAATTTTACTAATTTTGAGACTTGTGCGGATTGTATAAAAGTAAAGCAGACCAATAAGACCAAAAAAAATGCCAAAAGGAGTTCGAATATTTATCATATTTATTGATAATTTTTCACGATATATGTATCTTTACTTGCTTTATAATAAAAATAAAAATTTAGATGTTTTTAAATTATTTAATGTAAAAATGGAAAAATAATGTTAAAAATAAATTAAATTTATCAGATCAGATAGATGTGAAGAATATTATGGTAGATATATTAAAGATGGATAAATACCTAGTCTATTTATAAGATTTCTTCAAGAATATAGAATTGTTACCCAATATACAATGTTTGATTCTCCAAACCAAAATGGTGTAGTCGAAAGAAGAAACCGAACATTATTGGATATGGTGCGGAGTATGCTTAACAATTCTAATCTTTTAAAATCTTTGTGGACTGAAACTCTTAAAATGATAGTGTAGATATTAAACCGGATTCCAATAAAAGTTGTTCCAAAAACTCCTTTTGAGTTATGAAAATATTAGAAACTGAGTTTGCGATATGAACGCGTATGGAGATACCCGTCTGAAATAAAAGTTTATAATCCACATGAGAAGAAGTTAAATCCAAGGACCATCAGTGAGTATTTCATTAAATATGCTGAACGGTCTAATAGATACAGATTTTATTATCGATCTTATAGTACTAGGATTGTGGAATTAAGAAATATAAAATTTTTGGAGAATTACTTATTGAGTGAGAGCAAGCGATTCAGAAATATAATTTTTAATATTGACCATTCAGATTCTCAACCTTCCATTTCAAATGAGAGGTTGATTATTATACATAACACCTCTCAAGATCAAATTGGTAATGAATAACCAATCAATATCATTCTACAAAATAATGATGTTATTCCAGTTGATCATAATATTCAAGATTTACTTGAAATAGTTGTATAAAGTACTCCTATTGAGATTGATGATACAACATTGAAAAGGTCTGCTAGAATGAGAAGATCAGCATTCTCTAGTGATTATACTGTATATCTACAAGAGTCTGCCAATAATATTGGAGTAAAAAATAATCCCGAAACGTTTTCACAAACTATGAGTTGTAATGAATCAGAATTATAGTACAATGTCAAGAAGAAGGAGATGAATTTTATAAGTTGTAATAGAATTTGGAATCTTATTGAGTTACCTAAAAGAATGAAAGTCATAGGGTGTAAATGGGTCTTTAAGATAAAGAAAGACTTATTAGATAACATCAAAAGATATAAAGTAAAACTCGTTCCTGAAAATTTAAAAGTATTGAAGTATTTCGATTTAGATTTCGTTAGATATGTTGATTCACGTAAATCAATATCTGATTACATATTTATATTTATTGGTGGAACTGTATCCTTACGAAGTGTAAAGCAGATCCTGATTACTACTTCCACTATGAAACCCAAATTCATTGCTTATTTTGAACTTACAAAGTATCGTGTATGGATGAAAAATTTTATATTTGGGTTTAGAGTGGTGGATTCTATCTCAAGGCCATTGAAGATATATTGTGACAATTCAACTGCTATTTTTCTGATTAAAAATAATAAAAATAACATTTAAAATAAATATATCGACATTCAGTTTTTAATAATAAATGAGCATATTAAATGAAAAAAATTACTATTGAACATATTAGTATTGAATTGATGATCGCTGATCTTTTGACAAAAGACATGCCACCATTGAGGTTCAAGGATTTTATAACTAGAATGGGTTTAAGTGTCATTTTATGATTTTCATTGAATGGACAATGATTTTTAATAAAAATTTTGATTTATTTGTGATGTTATTTAAAATTTTATATATACAATAGTTAATCATCTTGAGAATATCATCAATTATTAGATAAATAATAAATATAAGGTTTATTCATAAAATAATATTACCATATACAGATATATCATAAGAAATGTAATGTATTGTACTATATGGATGATACTACTCATTAATAGATGATTTGTCGCTATGATTCATATATTTAATTTTTAAGTTTGAGAATTGATGGGCTTGGTTATTATAAAAAATAAGATATGGACCAACTGGGAGAATGTTAATAATTTAATTATGATAACTGAAGAATTGAAGATGGCCCATGTTTATTGTTGATAACGCTCCACCATTACTCTCCATTATTCTCCATCAATTTACACGGTAACACCTCCACAATAGATAATTGATGAAATTATTTGTTAAATAGAGGTAAATTCGATTTTATCCCTGAACCTTCTCTCTGAAAATACACCACCGACGCGGAGATAAGGGGTTTGAAAGTTTTAAAATCGTGAAACATATGAGCCAAAAACAGAACAGGCAAATGGCGGGAGGTTGGTGATCCTTTCATTTTATTCCGCATTTCGGTCTTTTATGATTGTTTAGGCCGGTTAAATATCTAACAGTTTGGACATTTGGCTTATATGAAATTCGTACATGCTTATTACTTTTTTTTTTGTTCTAATTTATGGACATATTGATTTCGCTATTTATACATCAATATTTGCTAAATATTTATTTCACAATTTTATTATTTTTAACCCTTTCAAATTAGAAAATTATAGATAACTTGTAGGGAGTTTGGATGATGATATTAATAGAGATTTTACTTATATTTTATGATTATTAGATTTGTAGTTGAGTTAACTTTTATTTTGATGAATTTTTGGGTAAAGAGAATATTAAAGGTAGATTAATATTAATGTATTGTATTTTGATGGATGCATATTTTGGATTATTTTGATATTTGGATTGTGACATTTTTGATTTATGTGGGATTAATAGTGTGTTTTGTGATATTTAAATTGTCATTTTTATTTATGAATTCTAGAGTAAGTTGCAACCAATACTTGATATACGGACGGATAATTGGGAGAGATCTTATGATATTTGATGCCATTATTATTAGTAGTTCTGATATTTGTCAAGTTCGATCCGGTATTAAATATTATGTTTGGATGCTCATTTTTGGTTGGAAATTTTCTTTATAAATTTATTATTATTGTCTTTAATTAATACCTATTTTTGATCTAAGCTCGTGATATTATTTATATATTTAAAAATATATATTGATATTATAGATAAATAAATAAGATATTATATCTTAAAAAAATATAAATAGTACCTCCCTAATGCCAACATGTGAATATTGTTTTATGATGTTCAGTTGCACAACTAGGGTTAGCCCTTCAACTTGGAAATCCTACTTATCCTCCCATTCAAGCCGTTAAATTAAAAAAATTTAATGATTTAAATTTAAATATCCAATAATATCCTCTAAATAATTACTTTTATTATTTTTTAAACATTAAATTTAATATTTAATTGATATAAATATTACAAACAATTGCGTCCCGGGTCCGCGGTCGCCTTACGGATTAGAGAGCCTTCGGATTCCCTAGCATGTGGCGGCGTTGGGAGAAGGATCCGATCTCCGTCTCTATTTTACACAACACAAACAATAAGCGAGAGGTTAGAGGCCGACCGGGGGTTTTGGTCCCCCATTGGCACTCCGACGCTCAAGTCAGATATCTTCCGGCAATAAACGGAGAAATGCATGCGTAAGATGTGAGAATGAGGGGAGTGCGAGAGGATGTGATCGGAGGTGTGAGCTCTATGGATTTTATTTTGCGCCGCGGAAGGTTTAGATGAAATTCCTCTTGGGGGTGCGCCCGCGGAGGGCGGCAGAGATGCGCGCCGGAGGGGCGGCAGAAAGGTTCCCTTGGGTTAGAACTGTGAGCCTCGGTATTTGGACGCTCAAAGTAGCATGGAGATGTTTGTTGTAAAGTGCTCGGACTTGCCCATTTGGCCCGAGGTAGCCGAGTGGGACACGTGCGGTTAAGATCCACGGGATATTTTCTCGGGGAAGTGTGTGGTCGGCGGTTGAATAATGTGCGCCGATTGGGGTTTTCTTCTTCGTGCCGAGGGCCGCTTTGTTGATGAAGCAGATGAGCATCTAGGAACCCTAAGCTCCCACGGTGAAGGGCCGAGCATTCGTATTCGTCCAGGACGGGAGGACGGTAAGCGCCATGGCCGGGAGCAAGGATCTGCTCCACTGCGGTGACCCTGCGTTCCTCGTTAAGGAACTTTATGGACTTCGCCACCGTGAGGAGCTCAGGTGTGATTTGGGGACGGATCTGGTTGCCATTTTGGGGAGCTTTTCTTCTTGATGAGAACGGGAGGAAGAAGGACCGCCAATGGGACCTTTGATTTGTGGGACTAGCCGTTGGCGCCATTGATAGGGAGCTCTAGGCTCCAATCTGTGGAAGAAACGCCGTGGCTGGGAGAATGCCGAGGTGGATGGCCACGGGAGGCGAGGGAGAGGCGGCCACCACCAATAGAAGTGTTCGACGCTCTACTTCGGAAATAAGGGCAGAGAAAATGGGATCCGTGCCTGTTCGACTCATGGGTAGCGGGGAGGAGCGGGGTTACCCTTGCGGCCGAGCTTCGTGCTCGATTTGGTGAAGCATGACGGCTTTGTTGGTCAGCACCCTCTTGTGAGGGAAGGTGGTCGTTCCTTTGGTGTTTGGCGAGCTAAGGGAGCTGCCTTCTCAAGGCCTCCTCCGAGTTTCGTTCTTCTTCTTTCATGGTGGTGAGGGCACACAGAGAGAGAGAGAGAGATGCGGAGTCAGGAAAAGTGGTTCTTCCCCTTTCCTCTTTTTTGCTCTCCTTTTCCTGTGTAGGGACTGTGCCCATTTATAGAGAAGAGGATGGGTATTTTCCCTCCAGAAGACTCCCGCCAAAATAAAAATTCTTCCCGTCTTTGCCTTGGGCCCTTCCTTTGGGCTGTGCTTTATGGGCCCGTATATTGGGACCCAACACAAACAAATTAAAAATATAAGTACCTTTAATATTTTTTATTTTTAAAAATTTAATAGTTTCCTTAAGAGTAATAGGGTCCTAATTTTTTCAATGAAGATGTAAGATCCCCTGCAGCCTTTCCCCCCAACATAATATACGCCACATTTGACTTTGTTATAAAGTAAAATTATATTATTAATGCTAATAGTTGCAGTAATAATGCTAATTTAATAAAAAGATGAATGTTCACTCAGCAAGCACTTAGACGGCAACGATTCTCCACATAACTTTATAGCCACCATATAAATAATTCTATAATTTTCTTATATAGACAATGAAGCTTTAATAAATAAATTTAAAAAAAAAAGGAAGGTGGTTAGTTCCTTCTAATTTGTCATCCTGCACTCAGCAGAGCGCACTTAGTTTTTTAATCAACATCACACTCCACCGCCCAGCATCATTATTTAACAACAATTATCGTGATTACCAATGTCATGGTATAGTTTATGCATCTGCTTATTTATTTAAAAATAAATATTATAAATTTATTTTTGATAATTTTTATAAAAATTAATAGCTAGGTATATAAATAATATTACTCTTAATAATATAAAAATACTTTTACAATTATTTTAGTTTTTTTTTTAATTTATAATACCAATAATTAGTACAAAAACTTGATGGATACGGACAGAAAAGGGCCGGTCTAATACTCAGGTGGATAAGAGGTTAAAATATCAACGGCCCCATAGAAGATACCATAGAGCCCATCAGATAATAGTGTACGAATGTATGATCTATGGGATACGTTCTGAACAGTCAGATATTAAAGGATTACAATGAGCTTTTTAATGACTGGATATAGAGAGTGTCTGAATTAAGACGGCTGTTACATATACAAGTAACGTTTCTTGCCACTTATCTGAAATGGTATCATGCATATATATTGATTTTAGGTGCCAACTCACCAAAAGACACACCATGTTATAAGTAAAGCTCTCCCACCAAAAAGGGATAACGAGAGGAGAGGAAGAAAGAGAAAACAAAAACAACTTAATCAAATGAGTGTACAAAAATAAAAATTACTTAACCAGACAAGTGTGCAGAAACAAAAGCTACTAAGCTAGACGAGTGCATAAAAAAGAAACATTGCCCTCCGTACATACACTCATCCTCATTTTCTCTAAATTTTCGCATTTGTTTTATTATATTTTTCATATTCGAATAGAATGATCACTTATTTGAATATTAAAGAATTTATCGGGAAGCAAGTTTCGTATATCTCTTATATCCAATTTATATTGTTGTGATGTATAGGATCCAGATTCGGAATTATAAAAACTGAATCTTTTATTGTTCGAACATTTAAGCAGGATAAGGTGATTTTCTAATCTATACATCAACTCGAATTCTCAAATTGCATAAAAAATAATAAAATTTGAGCCTAAATATGTTTTTGCACTAGGATAATAATGATTACAATAATGTTTGTTTGTTTTTTCCACTTTTGCGTATTGTCCGATAGGCAAAGAAGTATACTTCAAATATATTTGCATGTATGATGGTAGAAATTGTTTGTTTTAGCGATCTAAGCTTCTGATAAATAAAAATTCATATAGTTGGTTTATAGGTTTTTTTTTTTTTTTGGTAAGAAGTTGGTTTATAGTTTCTTTTATTTTGAAATGTTACATTAAGAATATTATCCTATGTTATCAGATTTTAAATTTTATTCATTTTAATATATATATATTTCTGTATAGTTTCTTATATAAAAAATAAAACACTCTTAGAATTATCATATTTCGACTATATGCACAGCATGTATGATGGAGAAATTTTTAAATGGACATATTATTACCATTATTATATAAAATAACTAAATTATTTAAATTCATAGCATCTTGATATGAATTTTATATTACCTTATGTCACAAAAATTAACATGTTATGGTTAACCATCATAACTCTCTATCAATTTCAAATTTTTATCAATTAATTTTTCATAATTTTTTATCATTTTGTTTTATTTAATATTAGATGGTTGAGTCAATACCACTCTAACAATATTAAATTTATATTATTTAATTTTTTATAATATATTTTTTCTTATATTTTATTGAACTTTGCATGACAGAACTACAACCATTTTTTATAATTTTAAGTTTTTATTATTTAATTTTTTACACTTTATTTTTTATATTTTTTTATTTTTATAAATTTTAAATGACTGAACTACTACTATTTTTATAATTTTATATTTTCAAATTTTACATTTTTACACATTAATTTCTATCGCTATTAGATGATCATATTGCCATAATCATTTTTTATGCGTCCCTAAATCTAGGTTACCATTGATGCCAGAAATTCAGTTGATCTTTCTCATCGGGTCAAACAGAAGCGGGTTTGGAATGACAACTTTGAATTTGAATTCTGCATACCACAATTGAAAAGGGGAGATCAAAGGACGAAAAAAATTACTTCTACCGTCTATCCTCCAATACTCAAATCAGAAATTTTTTTAAAAAAATAGAAAGATGTTGGGAGGATGTGAAGAATGTGTAAATGCATATAGTGGTACATTGAATGTTTCAATGCGCCTGGGTGAGAGGCGGCTTGAGGTGCGCCGACTGAGGGGCTACTTAGAGGTGAGCCAATTGAGAGGCTACTCAGAGGTGCGCTCGACTAAGGGACGACTTAGAGGTGCGTGCGCCCGCAGAGAGGTAGTTTGGAGGTGAGCTCGACCAAGGGATAGTTTGGAGGTGCGCTCAGTTGAAGGGAGATTTGGAGATGCGCCTAATTGAGGGACGGTTTCGAGGTGCGCTCGGTAGAGAGACGTCTTATAAGTGAGCCCGGCTGATGAATGGCTTAGATGTGCACCTGCTGAGGGGCATCTTGGAGAAGCGCCTGTAGAGGAGCGTTTTAGGGGTGCGCTTGAGTTGCGGCGGCTTGTGAGGAGGGCGTGCCTGGATGGCGATTTGAATGAGGATGGGTGTTCAACGTGGAACGTCTCTGGATGAAGAGATATTATCTACCTTTTTGGCAATATGTTGCGGGCTCATCTCAGAGGTTTCTTTTTGTAACTGGGCGGTTTCCGTCGCGGATAGCCTATTGGCGCTGAAAAGAGGTGTTGGAGACATTTGTCTAATTGGCATATTCCGTGACCATATGTATTATTGTATCAATGTCGGATTGTAGGTTGTCGGTTTAAAGTTCGTTCTATCCGCCCTCCAGTCGCTCGAGCTGGTCCGAAGCCCCCCACGCCCGCCTGGCGCTCGATACCCGCTCGAGTCGAAAAAACAGTTGGGTGCCCGCCCGCTGGGAGCTCAACATCTGCTCGAGCCGAAAATTCAGTAGGGTGCCCGCTCGCTGCTCGCCTTCTGGCCGCTCGAGCGCCAGCAAGGTTTCTCACGACACCCTACGTCCGCCCGCCGCGCGCTTGAGCGGGTGCAATGGGCAAAATTTTTGAACGATTTTTTGCGCCATCTATAAATACATGCATTATGTTTTTGAAACCCTAAGCACGCCAGAGCCTCTTTTGAGAGTATTGGAGCCATTTTACTTTAGAGAAGAGCATTCTTCCTCCTTTTTATCTTGCTCCATTTGAGAAAACCGAACCTACTACGCTCTACAACGTTGTGCCACATGTTCTAACGGTTTTTCTCTTCGTTTCTCGTTTCTATTTAAACTCTTACATCCTTCTACCTTCGTGGGAGATGATGGTTCGTGAAGGAGATCCGATCGTGGTTGGCACTTCAAGTGGCACGAGAGGGAAGATTGATGTGAAGACCGAAAAGTGTCCGGTTCCGTTGTCGCGGGCAAATCTAAGGAGTTCCTTAGTAGGGATCACGTGACGGGAGTAAGTCGGCTATGTTAGCGCGTCTTATCACCCGGTCTGTAAGTTGATTTTCATAGTGCATTGCTTCCCTGGCCGTTGAAGCCTGGAGTGTTTTTCTCGATTACTGTGGGTATCGAGTTTTCACTTCGTCACCAAAAATCGTATCTTTATCTTTATTGCTCATCGTTATATATATTGTGCATGCTTGTTATCTCGTTAGCATCTAGAATTAAATATCCTTTACGTGTATTGGATACTTATTTATTGTTGCTTCCGCTATACTTTTAACGGGGTCGAAACTTGATTGTGCACGTTGCATAAAACGTGCTTTTTTAATTTGTATCAGAGACTTACCCCGATCCGCGACCTCCGATCTAGATGTATACGAGTGGATCGCTCTCCGTTCCTCCCTTCTTTGATGGGAGTAACTATGCCTATCGGAAGGTCCGGACAGAGCCTTCCTAAAGTCTCTAGATGAGCGTGTTTGGGCACGTACCCAAGTTGGGTGGACTCCACCCACTAGTTCCACTGGTTCCGAACCAAAAGCCTTATCTGCATGGACCAAAGAGGAACTTGATGCATGTAATTGGAACAGTAATGAGCTACATGCTATTTTTATGGCTGTATCTCCCGATGAGTTTAAATGAATCTCAATGTGCGAGACTTCTAAAGATGCGTGGGATATTTTAGAAATCACTCATGAAGGAACTAAATTAGTTAAGAATTCAAAATTGTAAATGCTCACCACTAGATTCGAAGAAATAAGAATGAAAGATGATTAGACATTTGATGAATTCTATGCTCAACTAAATGATATTGTAAATTTCACGTTTAATTTAGACGAACGAATCCCGAAAAATAAAATTGTTAGAAAAGTTTTACGATCTTTACCTGAACGATTTAGACCAAAAGTTACTGCAATTGAAGAGAGTAAAGATTTAGACAAATTAAAAATCGAAGAACTTGTAGGGTCCCTACAAACTTATGAACACACACTTTCGCAGTCAAGGAAACAAAAATCAATTGCCTTAAAATCAAGTAGGGAAGAGAGAAACCGGGACTCCGATGAAGAGTTGTGCAGTGATGACGATTTTTCATTATTTGTTAAGAATTTTAAAAAATTCTTAAAGAAAAATAACTCTTCATCAGAAAAACTGGATGTAGATTTAAAACGATCACATAAATTTGAGAAGAAAGACCGACGTGAAAGTAAGGATTCCAAATCGAAAACTTTCCAAGGAGTCCAATGCCATGAGTGTAAAGGTTTTGGTCACTATCGTGCTGAATGTCCAAACTTCAAATACCAACAAGGTCAAGCCTTTAAAGCTCAAGTGACCTTAAGTGATGACGAAGAAGAAGATGGTGAAAAATGTTCTGAAGAGGGCCCTGTCAAGTACATGGCTTTTATGACCTCCATATGTGGCAATTCAGTAGAAAATATTAATCAATCTGATGACTCTGTGATGAGTCCGAAGCTGAATTTGATGACCTTCAATAAGCATATGACAAACTGTTTAGGGAATGCTTAAAAGTAAAGAAACAAAATAAAACCTTAAACAGTAGGATCCTTGAGTTGGAATAAGAAAAATTAGTTCAACAATCCGAGTTAGATTCTAAAACCTAAGAAATTGAGAATCTGAAAGTCTCATTTACTAAGCAAATAACAACTTTAGAATCTGAACTTGAGGCTTCTCGAAAAGATTTGAAATAATTCTTAAATGGGTCCACAAAATTAGATCATATGCTCGGATTGGGAAAAAATAGTGAAAATAAACAGGGTTTGGGGTATGCTGCAAATATTGTTGGAAATGACGTAAAACCTAAAACTGTATTTGTTCCCGCCACAAAAATTCCACACCAACACGCTTCCAAATCTAAACTCACTAAGCAACTGACTTTACGTGTGAAAAATAGCGTTCACTCCCATCATTTGACCAACTTATATAGTCTAAAAGATAGAAAAAAATCTCCAAAGTTTGTGCTTACCTGTCATGCGTGTGGTAAAGTTGGTCACATTCGTCCTCGTTGCTACACCATGAATTTTTTGTACAACCAAAGACCAGGGCTAAAAATGCCTGAACTTGTTGATCACATTTAGACTTTAAATGAACAAGTAAAAAGATTGAATTCCAAAATGTATTCAGTGAGACATGTCTGGGTTAAGAAAAGTGAGTTACACTACCCCTTGGCCATTCTTGACAAAAAGGGGGAGTTTAGGGGAGATTTGGGGCTCTTTGCTATTTATGTTAGGGGGAGACTCATTGTATGTTATTTTCATATAAAGAAAAATTAGGAAAAATGTTATTACAGTTAGGGGGAGTCTTGTCGTTAGGGGGAGACTCGTTATATGTTATTTCCGCTTTAGTCAGTACTGCTTGTATCTCATGTTTATTTACAATGCATGTTTTCTCCCTTATTATACTTTGTCTTGTTGGTACTAACCTACTTGTCCAGGCTATTCAGTTACACAGTCCTCGCAGCTCCAAGCTATTCAGTTACACAGTCATCGCAGCTATCATCACTTGCCGCAGCAGTTCTAGTATAGTTGTTTACATTTTTTTGTGTCTCTTATGTATCACCAGGCGTAGGTTTTCATGTACACGGGTTTTATCTCGACGGTGTCTAAATCCGTGATTCCCTTGTATTTCTTTAGTTTATGAGTTTTGTCACGGAATTGTCAAAGGGGGAGATTGTTAGAGATATTTGTCTAATTGATATATTCCGTGACCATATGTATTATTGTATCAATGTCGGGTTGTGGGTTGTCGATTTAAAGTCCGTTCTGTCCGCCCTCCAATCGCTCGAGCCCGTCCGAAGCCCCCGCGCCCGCCTGGTGCTCGATACCCGCTCGAGTCGAAAAAACAGTAGGGTGCCCGCCCGCCAGGAGCTCGACATCCGCTCAAGCCGAAAATCCAGTAGGGTGCCCGCTCACTGCTCGCCTTCTGGCCGCTCGAGCGCCAGCAGGGTTTCTCAGAAAACCCTACGTCTGCCCGCCGGGTGCTCGAGCTCCACTCGAGCGCCGGTGAAACGGGCAAAATTTTTGAACGATTTTTTGCGCCCTCTATAAATACATGCCTTATGTTTTTGAAACCCTAAGCACGCCAGAGCCTCTTTTGAGAGTGTTGGAGCCATTTTACTTGAGAGAAGAGCATTCTTCTTCCTTTTCATCTTGCTACATTTGAGAAAATCGAACCTACTATGCTCTACAACGTTGTGCCTCATGTTTTAACGGTTTTTCTCTTCGTTTCTCGTTTCTATTTAAACTCTTACATCCTTCTACCTTCGTGGGAGACGTTGGTTCGTGAAGAAGGAGATCCGATCGTGGTTGACACATCAAGTGGCACGAGAGGGAAGATTGACGTGAAGACCGAAAGGTGTCCGGTTCCGTTGCCGTGGGCAAATCTAAGGAGTTCCTTGGTAGGGATCACGTGATGGGAGTAAGTCGGCTATGTTAGCGCGTCGTTATCACCCGGTCTGTAAGTTGATTTTCATAGTGCATTGCTTCCTTGGCCGTTGAAGCTTGGAGTGTTTTTCTCGATTACTGTGGGTATCGAGTTTTCACTTCGTCACCAAAAATCGTATTTTTATCTTTATTGCTCATCGTTATATATATTGTGCATGCTTGTTATCTCGTTAGCATCTAGAATTAAATATCCTTTACGTGTATTGGATATTTATTTATTATTACTTCCGCTATACTTTTAACAGGGTCGAAACTTGATTGTGCACGTTGCATAAAACGTGCTTTTTCAAGAGGGCTTGCCTCCAACCAAATGGAAGGTTGTTCAACCCTAGGCCGAACTAGAGAGAGGTGGCTGGCTGGAGAGGTGGCTGGCTGGAGAGGTGGCTAGCTAATGGCCGACCTGCAGAGGTGGATCCAAATGCTTCTCCAAAAGTCTGGGAGTGGCTTACGTGATTGTGGTGGAGATTGCTTCAGTTGGCCTTGGAAGGGGCTAGGTCGTTGGACTCTTAGAGCTCTCTCACTCTCCTCTCTTTTTTCCCTTTTCTTCTTCTCTATTGGAGGTGGTATTTTAGACAGCGTAAGGTTTTATCTGATTGTGCCCTCTTTGGAACTTTCCTTCTCTTTGAATTATTCATTCTCCCTTCCTAACTGTAGTGAAGGGGTATTAATAGCTAACAAAGGCAGTTGTCGACAATTGGGAGTGCTGAACTGTCGCGATGATTGAGGGCGTCGCTTATGGCAACTACTGCTTGTTTGTGGGAATCCTTTCCTTTTTTCGAGAGAAATGTAAAATCGTAGTGTGATCGCATCCTCCAAGGAGTGATTCATTGGATCCTTCTTGTCATATAGGGCGGCAAATAATCCCACACAAGATCTCATAGGCTTCGGTTGCCATTCCGAGAGGTGGGCAAATATGAGAAATATCCTGGTGAAATACACTAAGATAGGTGCAATTTTAAAAGATCCCATACTGAGTTGTGCGCTACTAGCATGCAATTCGAAAGAATACTGCGAGGTGGGTCTCTCTGCCTAATTCCAGTTTGGCAGATTGGGCTTGGGCCCATCCACCCAGGTTGTTCATCCCAAGGCGGCATTCCCGTGGTGCGGAGTTATGGGTCGTCGTCTATTGGGCCTCTACACCGACCGCGAGCCTGGGTCTCGGGCCGGCCCACTATAACTGTACCTATCACTTTTAATATTTAGAATTTTAAAATTTTAGTAATTTAATTTTTTGAATCATTCAAATAACTTGCACTTATCTTCAACAATTTAACGTTTTAATTTTCTTTTATTATTTTAAAATATAAAATGTGCAAGGGCTCCCTTTCGCACTTCGATTTTGCTCCATTCCACATACGGTTCACTACAAACACCATTCATACACACCTCTTCTAAAGCGCCTGGTGCGTTTTATAATGACGCATGATCCAAATCTCATCTGCTCACTTGCCCAAATCTTGTAGAGTATTTGTCACGCCAACTTTGTCAATTCCTGCATTTTCACAGACGGCACATACTCTACTAGTTTGGACGCTTGCTATACAAGACTGTCACCTACTCTGTAAAGTCGCTTTTCTACCCTTTGTAGTTGACTTACTCTGTAAAGTCAGCTATTGTCTTTCCATGGTAGCTTTCTAGACAGGCCTCCCGGGCCCGCTTTTGTATCAGTGGTCAAATCCACTCTGATTGCAGTCCACTCCAACGCCCAGAGCCTCTTTAGCAAATTTCTCCTTCGGCATTTGCCTACTCTGGCAATTGTCCAATGCGATAAACTGTCCCACCGAACTGGCATTGCCTGGTACCCCCTTCGCATTTGTGCCCTCAATCGGCCTCTCAGGTCGCCCTCATCCTAATTCGGCCACACTAGCTCAGCTGCTCCTGACCGATCTCCTCTCAGCTGGCTGGCTTCCCTAGCCGACTTCTTCTTCTATCCAATCAACCTCTCCAACAAGCCTCCTACAAGCCGACCTCCCGCTATCGACCGCCGTGAACCGGGGGCCGTCCTCTATTTGGCCGGCCGGTTTTGCATTCGATACATGCGTGCATATTCACACAAGTTTCGTGTGTACCTCTGATAACTTTTTATTTGTTGAGCTACCTACAATTGAGTCACCAAACCCAGCATATTCCTCCTTAGATTTGGATTTAGACATTTGAGTAACAAATATCGAAAGACGTAATACATTTATATATGGCAGATCTTTGATTTTGCTCTTTTAGATGTTAAAATTGTGTCATTCAAGCAAATCATATTGTTTAAACCCTTCATCAATTTAGGCAAACACAAATAACTTGGCTCTAAACCACCTATTGAGAATGATCTATAGAAATTTTGCTTCATACAATGTCAAAAATGAATGTTTATAAGAGTCAATTATTGAACCTGTTTTTTTTTTTTTTTTTTTTGAGTTCTTGATGAAATAAAATAATAAGAAGCAATTAAAAAAATATAGAACAAACAAATTTTGTGAAAAATCTTTATCAATGATTGGTAAAATTCATTTTCAATATAAATGAATTAATTATAATAAAATCCTTTCAAAATACTTTAAAATTACTAGTAATTTGTGGCAAAGCTTGCAAAGATCACAAATAGAGAAAATGAAAAGAAATCCTAAGTATGTTCTAAACAAAGACTAGATCATATACCCAATGATGATAAAAGAAGAAATAAGATTAAATGTCAAGGATTGACTGAAAATCTTCTCCCACTCTTCTTCATTTTTCTAACCCAAGGTTGGCGTTGAGCGCTTTAGTTGGTGTTTGAATGCCAAGGAAAAAACTCCGAAGAATAAATTTTATGTACTCGTTGCTTTTATGCGCATATTAGGTCAAGAGCCATTGAAATTTACGTATATATTCTCTTCGGGCACGCATTAAAAGCTAAAATCTTGCATATGCAAATACATATGCCCTTCATGTATTTCTCATACAACACTCAAAAAATGACATCGAGTATACCACTAGATAGTATGTTAATAGAATTGAGATTTATAAGAAAGTAATTTAAAATTTAACAATTCAACGAATAAACTCTCTTAATATTTGGGTTACTTGTTTATTAAGCCTATCAAATCATGTTAATATAAGTATGTTTGGCCATAAATGAAGGGTGCTGTGACGCGGGCTTCATACAGCATGTATATGATATTGTATAATAGCTATCAGATCCTCATTCAATACCTCTCGTTAACCCTTTTATTTTTAAAAAAATATTTTTTTTATTTTGTTAATAATAAAAAAACAATAAACGTTGGATAAAAATACAATGACTATCAAACAGCGTTATATGCGCAATGTACGGAGTCATGTCGCAGCGCCCTTACTCTCTATTTGGCCAAGTTAGAGCTTCAAAATTTTTGTTTCACCATCTGCTCGGGCAAGGTAACAACCGAAAAAAACGTGTTCTAAACATATTTGATTTATAAATTATGTTAGCATATTTTGCGATTGTTTTTAATTTTGTTGAAAATGTCTTTTAAACTATATTTAAGTCCGGTGAACTTTCACTTTTAAAGTAAAAAAAAAAAAAGAAAATCCTGTTGATGAAAACTCACTAATTTGATAGCAGATACAAGGTTGAGAGATGATGTCAAAAATTCCCATCATTGTCCAAGAATAAAAATATGACTATTATTTTGGTAGATGGAGCAAATCCAAGGTACTCTCACCGCTTATAAATAGGTGGGCATTCGGTACCTTTTTCATTAGGAGAGACACAAGCTTCTTCAACTGTGTTCTTCCTCTCACTCTCTCTGTCTCTCTCTTCCTTGAGATCGTTCTTCCCTTTTTTCCTTCTGAACTTTGAAGGGCGCTTAAAATATGGAGGATAAAGGATGCTTTAGCATTTTCGTGGAGAAATCTAAGCCGTACATAGCCATGACATGCTTACAATTTGGCTACGCCGGCATGAACATAATCACCAAGGTCTCTCTTAACAGAGGGATGAGCCACTACGTGCTCGTCGTCTACCGGCACGCTTTTGCAACTGCCGTGATTGCTCCTTTTGCTCTTTTCCTCGAGAGGTGACTGACTAAAACAGAGCTTAATTAAGCCATGGTTGCAAATTGGAATTACTACAGTCTGCAGGAAGTAATTAAAGTACTGATGTCCCATGTTTCTGCTCTTTTTCAGAAAAGTGAGACCCAAGATGACATTTACCTTGCTCATGCAAATATTTATTCTGGGTCTTCTTGGGTGAGTATTCCCAATGTCGGCACAGCCAATCTTTTCTAATAGTCTTTGAGTTTAGATAATATCCATATTATATCATGTGAGTAAGTTATATACGTGTTTTCACAGTGATATTACACGGAGGGATAGATACATTGTAATAAAATTGTGTATCAAATTATTTGACATTCCCGAATATCGAAGTGTTGTAAAGCCTTGACTCATTCATATTACACTACGGTAACTTCATGTTTTTTCGGTCTCTTGTGGAATTAATCTTGACAGGCCAGTGATTGATCAGAACTTTTACTATGCCGGGCTGAAGTTTACATCGCCAACGTTTTCATGTGCTATGAGCAACATGCTCCCAGCCATGACATTTGTCATGGCTGTTCTATGCAGGTGCTTGCTATCTCCAACTCACACACTCTCTCTCATTTTCCATAGTTAACATGATCATGAGAGTGATTGTGAAAATACTTATGATGATGATATGATGGTTACCAGGATGGAGAAGTTGGACTTGAGAAAGGTGAGATGCCAAGCAAAGGTGGTGGGAACAATAGTGACGGTGGCTGGAGCTATGCTGATGACGTTGTACAAGGGCCATGTCATAAACTTGATATGGTCTAAGAACATTCACCCAAGGAGCCCCTATGCCTCTCCTTCTGCTGCTGCTTCCGCCGACAAATACTGGTTCAAGGGCTCCGTACTCCTCATCTTTGCGACTCTTGCATGGGCCGCCTTCTTCATCCTTCAGGTAATTAATTCAACAAAGTCCATGATCGTAACATGAATTCCTGATTAACCAAAAATAAAAAAATAGGGATTCTGATCGTTATCTGCTGTTTCTTTGTCTTTTCCCTCTTTATTGACAGGCAATCACAATGAGAAGATACCCTGCTCATCTATCTCTCACAGCCCTTGTGTGCTTCGTGGGCACCTTGCAGTCTATTGTTGTGACCTCTGTCATGGAGCGCAAAGCCTCTGCCTGGACCATTGGATGGGACATGAACCTTCTTGCTGCTGCATATGCTGTTTGTCTCTCTCTCTTTCTTCATCCCTTCTCCTTTTCGCTATTTCAAATTCCATCCACCTCCAGAAATATTTCCTCTATTTTCATTCTGGAGTTGATAGAAAGTTTTTGATGATGAAATGAAATTGCTAACTTCTTATCATACTCTAGTAGAATTTATTTGTCCCATTTGAGTTACTAAATACAAAATTATGCTAAGTTTTTTGGATCTTTTTCTCCCATTCTTGTTGGTCAGGGTATAATATCATCAGGCATCGCTTACTCCGTACAAGGCCTAGTCATGCAGAAAAGAGGCCCCGTTTTTGTTACCGCTTTCAGCCCTTTGATGATGATAATTGTAGCTATCATGGGATCATTCATCCTCGCTGAAAAAATTTACGTTGGAGGGTAATTTCAAGATCTAATTCCGATTTCCACTTTCTAAGTTCATAGTTTTTCCTTACACCTATTTCCACGGGTGATTTTCAGGGTTATTGGTGCGGTGTTAATTGTGATTGGGCTATACTCTGTTTTATGGGGAAAGTATCGGGAGTACAAGGAGAAAGAGGCAGAAGAGATCCCTGAAGCACATAAGCGGGAAATCGCTATGCCCGCCATCATTGAAGGCATAGAAGCAGACGACGTCGAAACCCAGAGGCGAGAAGCCAACAGGAATCTATCCCCTGCGGTGGCTGTCAGCATGCCGATGCCGCAGCCTCCCATGATTGCAGTGGAAGCACCAAAACGCGAAGTAGTTTAGAGAGAGAAATGGAAGGGAAAGGGGAGGAGTGGCCGGTTGAAATTGAAAGTGGGGTTCTTTTTTAGTACTTTGACCACACTCTCTTTCTCTCTATCCTTTTATTTTTCAGTTTTAATTGCGGAAACGAGCATTGGTGTTGAATCGGCCCGGCACGGCCATTGATTTGGGCCGTCGGATATAAACGTACAGTATTCAACATGATATGAGATTTATATATTTCCTCCTAATTCGACATGTGGCCTGTGCATTGGTGCTGTAACACGACTTGATACTGTATGGCTCATATTTAAAAAATATGCCAAATTTTAAAATTTAAAAACATATGAATAAACGGTTCAACACAAGAAGGGGCATATCAGGCATAAAAAATTTAGCATTAGTGCTGCACCCTAATATATATGTATTATTCAGGTGCATGTTATGCACATACATGTTTGATAAACAGCATGTATACGTAGATCGAAACCAACTTAGGCATGGATATACTGATCAAAATACATTCATAGGCATATTAAGTGCAGATCAGGTATAAATATTTTTAACAAATACAAATATTCTTACCAAAAAATATATATATTTTACCTAGTTTCAAAATACACTAATATAAAATATTCTTGATAAGAAATAAAAAATTTTAAAAAATAAGATTATATAAAATATTATAAAAACAAATTATATATTATTTATTTTATTAAATATTACTATTATTATTTTAAAAAGTAAAAAATATATATTTAATAATAACTTGATTATTTTTATGCATTACTTACATTTTTAGTATCATTCTCTTTTACAGAATTAAAAATAATTAAATTTTTAACACAATTTTATACATCCAACCAATCATTAAAAAGAATACATATTTTTATTGTTTTCAATATTATTATACTTTTTTTCGTCAGCTACTCGCTTCCAATATTGAAACTTATCTTGATGACATTGTATTAACCGATAAGGTTAAGAGATTATGCTCCATTGATACAAATATAAAAAATGTGTACTCATTAACCATTCACTAATTTAAAATTCTTAATTTCTACTTGTAATATTAGAAATATGATTCAACTATAAGTAGTTAAAAAGTTTAGTCGATATTATGTTCCACATTGAGCCCGTTCCAATAAAAATAAATATCATCAGTCACATTTACTACTACTTACTTCTATTATTAAAATAAACAATTTTAATATTGACTATTGTGCATATTATATACAAGTTTTGATAAATATGGACATTTATTTATCGATCTTTCCCATGTTATTATAAAATTTCTCAAGATATATGTATATTCCAAGTAAATTCATATGAGGAACTATAATTATGGCAACATATGCTAGAATTTTAGGATTTTTTAATATTTTAATTTTTTTTAAAAAAATTATAATCAAATATAATGTACGTATTTTTAATAATTTTAATATTTAGTTAAACTTACTTATTCAAATTTTATATAATATATTTACCTTTATCATTAATATTATTTTACGAAAATCATAATTGTCTCAACAACTTGGTTTAATAGTAAATTTTGGATGGTATAATAGGTACATGGAAGTTCGTTAAAAATAAAATAAAATATTTTTAAAAAAGTTTTAATCATTTCACTTATCTTCTAATCAATATCTATAATCGGCTCAACTGTTAAGATATTTTTGTTATAAAGATCATTAAAACAAAACGAAAATAATACGCGATCTTCTATTTTTGGTACATTGAGTTTTATTTTGTTGGACAGTCGATCTTCATCTTCTTGTCACTTGACTTATTTTGTTTGTATGTCTTAAATTGTTATTATTAAAAAGAAAATATTCTATTAAATGGAATAATATGCTTTATTTTTTCCACATAAGAATAACTAATATGACATGCATTACTAATGTGAAATAATTTATCATTTAAAATTAAAAAATTATGATTTAAATAAAAAATAGTAGAATTATTATTTTAAGTTTTTTTTGAAGTAATAGAAAAAATTATTAAATATTTTAAATTTATTTATAATTGTATTATTTGTTTTAAAAACTACAGAAATAGTATGCCGGTGATCAAAATTTTAAAACTAATACTTTTTCTATAATTATTAATTTTTAAAGATCTAATATGTTATAATATAAATATAAGATAAATTATTATATAATTGATCATTTATCACTAATTAAAAATATTAAATTATATATATATATATAAATTTACAAATTAATTCTTGATAGGTCCTACTATCCCATGGGCTATTCCAAAGTCAAACCCATTTGCCAGTAAAGCTCCATGAAGAGCGAAACCCATAAGGCCATGCGGCTAGCCTAACTCTGGCCGGTATATAATGGGCTAGTGGGGATGGAGACCGGTGAGGCCCATCATGCAACCCCTACGGCTCAACAAATCGCGGCATATGAACTCTCCAACTTAGTAATGACAGCATGACCAGCGCACGTAGGGTGCTGACGTAGCAAGTGCTTGTCTTTGGTAGTCAAAGTTAACACTCAAAGGGGACGGTCATGCTCACCCTCGGCAAAAAAGGACTTTGGTAAAAGTCAAGCTCTAGGCAAAAGCCCATTGCTACGCTACCATTGCCAGGGTGGCTCGACAAATTACTCGTTAGAATAGCCTGACAGATGTTGACAAGAACCACCCACGGTCGCACTACCATTGCAAAATAATAGTTGACGCCGGAGGCTTTTGTCAATAACCAACAGCCTACGAATCTCGATGCTACAATTGTCCAGCCTTGGTGCCAAACCTACACCAAGCCATCGTCTACAGATATTCCTTATTCACTGCTAGAGAAAAATGCAACCCAAGGGGCAATTTAGAGAGAAAGAAGCAACTTGAGAAACCCTAAAAACAAACAATCATAACAGAGAGCTTTCTCTCTCTCCCACTGTCTTTCTCTTTCAGAGTGAATTCTCTCTTGAAGCCATTCTCTCCAAGCCATTTTCCATTGAGTGCACCGTCAGAGCTTCACCCTCCACCTCTCTCAAAACCACTCCTCGTCAAATGTATCACTGGAACCTAGCCCTCCGCCATTTACCAAGCCGCCTCCTCCAAGCACATCACTGGAACCAGGTCCTCCAACTCTACTCACTTTTCTCACATACATATATCATGCATCCTCCTTTCATCTTTCTATTATTTAAGAAAGATTTTCTAATTTAAGTATCGGAGAATAAATAAAAAGGTAAATCACATCAATTCTCTGACCTCTTATTTGTTCGTTGTATTGTGTATGAGCTAAGTTATCATAGATGGAGATCGAATCCATCTCAATTCAACCCCGCATAAAAGATCAGGTGACTATCTAATATGTATTATAACTCAAATCTAAGGACACATAAATTCTTATTTAAATTATCAAAAGAAGATTAATAACATCCGTTGTATAATTAATCCATACAAAAAAAAGACAATAAATTTAGCACCTATAATTAGATTCAAATTTAAAAACATTAATATCGTATTTGATTGGATTTGAAATTTTTAAATGGAGTTTGAATTCAGACTTAATTTTAATTTTATTATTTGACATTAAAAATATTTAAAATTATAATGTTATGTTTTGAATTTTTAAAATTGAAAAATAGTATGTAATAGTTTTTTTTTTATAATTTTTAAGTATAGTAAAGAATTATAATTTTAAAAATAAATATTGTCTAACAATTAAATTTGATATGATCAAACAAGGTGAGACCTATTAAATAAAATGTTATTGGTTGTTTAAGAGGGATAGAGGTGGTCCAACCGTGATTTTATTTTGTAATTTATTTTTAAAAATTTATATAAATATATTATAACTAAAATTAATATTTAATAAATAGTATTATCTAAAATATAATAAAATAATATATATATCTAAAAATATTATTTATATTTAAAAATAAAAATTTTAAAATTATATTATATTATATTTCATATATTGAAAATTTTAAATTTTATATTATACAACTTGTTTATTTTTATTTTTATATATTAATAAAAAATTAATCATATTTTAACTTTATCTTTTGTGAAATTATAATTATTTATATAATTTAAATAATAGTGTTTAAATCACATATAAATTATATTTTCATTTTCAATTTTAATTTTAATTTTAATTCTGTAATCCTAAGAGCCCTAAATCTAATAGAAAGATGGGCGTTATGTCTCTTTGGTTAAGAATAATTTACATGCTAGTTGATTTCAACATAATTTGCCGTATTTGGTTTTATTTTTATCCCTTAATGTGACGCCTAGCATTATAAAATAAGAAAGGGGATGCATATCTGATATGTCTTTGGATTTAAATTATTGGATGAATTATAGAGCCACTTCATCTCATCTGGTGGGTTGAATTGAAGTGAATCCGATCTTCATTATTTCAAATTTAAATTCTACACACCACATCTAATAAACAAAAGGTCAGAGATTTTGTAAAAGTCGCACATTAATTTATTCTCCGATATTTAAATCAGAAGTCTTTTTGTGTTGGAGAGAAAGATAAATGAATGTGAAAATGATGCGTTGATGAATGTATAAGAGGGATTAAGTGTTGACTGAAGGATTATACTCTATTTGTACACTCAGCAGGTAAGCGGCTTTGAAAATGAAGAGTGCTCGACTAGGAGCCGGTTAGAAAGTAAGTGCGCTCGACTGATAAGCAATTGTGAGAGTGCAGTGCGCTCGATTGGGAGCGACTTAGAAAGTGAAGTGTACTTGATTAAAAACGAATTTGAAAATGAAGTGTGGTCGATTGTGAACGTCTTTAAGAGTAAAGTGTGCTCAATTGGGGAGTGGCTTTAAGAGTGATGAGCGTCCGACTATGAGCAGCTTAGATAGTGAAATGCACTCACTAGGGGAGCAATTTTGAGAGTAAGCTGCACTCAATTGGGAATAGTTTAGAAATTGAAATGTGCTCGACTAGGGAGTGACTTTGAAAGATGGAGGGTTATGTTCCGTAGAATACGCTCGGTTGGGGAGCGGCTTGGAGAGAGAGTGTAGCTATTAAGACATCTGATCTTCTGTAGTTGGGATCGGAAGCTTGATTGAAGATCAAAACGTCAAATGCTCCAGGGAGGATCCAAATGAGAGATCTTAATCTATTGATGATTTGATTCTTTAGACTTCTAATCGTTGAAGAAGGATTGTCGCTAGAATTTTAAGAATAGACCCTTGGAGAAATCCAAAAGAAAAAGTTCAGCCCCCTCCGCTTTCTTTGTGGAGGAAGGGACGCATACATAAAGTAAGAGCGTGGTTAGGCCTGCCTTGGGGTCCACAGTTCTGTAATCGTGAGTGGTCGATATTGTACACCTGCCATCGATGCTCTAAGCCGTTGGCATTCTTGCAGGGATAGGCTGGTTACTGTCGCCGGCCAATCGTACTTTTGCAAGTGTAGGAGAGACTACCTAGTGGCAATAGTCCGTTGGACTTGTCGGCTGAGTTGAAACTGACTGTGCTGCATCTGTGGGCCTACTCTACAATCGTCCTTAGCAGCTCGTATACTATTAGGCTGTCTTGGGTTGCTCGACTTGGAATTATTTTGGCAGACTCTGAGATCTGAGCATCGCAAAGCTCTACTAGGTTGATACTTCTAGAGCTCTTTCTTTTATAGGTTGATTTCTAAGTCAACCCATGAGCTTTAGGACCTATCAATATCATTTTAAAAAATATTTTAGTGACATTTAATCAACATATAAAAATTATCTTTAAATAGTATAATGTTTATTTGTAATGCCTGATTCTCACTTAATTTATTTTGATATTATCAATTTATTTTAGATATATTAAAAATATTTGTATAATGAAAATTTGAAAAAAAATTGAAAAAAATAAGTTTGACACCTAATGCATGCTTGATGCGTTAATGCGCCTTTTAGGGAAATTGTGTGTGCTAGAAGAGGCCTTTGGAGTACTCAAACATGTTTTGAGTAGATTGTATAGTGCTTAAATTGTGCCTCTATGACAATTATATGTAAAATTAGCTGATTGATTGCATTTGAGTTGCATTTGATGTGTTGCTTATACATGGATGACAATTAGGGCCATGCCTAATGAGTATCTAACTAGTGCACTTATGCTGATTTGTCTATATAAGGGCACTTGGCACTATTTTTGGACATGTTTGTAAGAAAAGATGAAAAAAGAGAGAGAGAAAGAAAGAAAAGAAGAAATGAGAAGATAAAAATGGTGATTTTAAAGCGTCATGTTGTCAGATCTATCAAATTTAAGAATTAAAATAATTATATCTAAGCTCAATATTTGATCTATTTATATTTTTCTATAATTTTATTTATATTTGGTAATTTTATTGTATATACATGTCAGTTTTTATTTGCCTCATGTTGAATAAATATGTATGCATGAAATTTTATCGAATATTTTGAAATTTTATTTTGGTTTCGTCTAATATTTTAGGATTTGGCGTGTTTTATACAAATGGGTAAATATTTTAAAATTTATGCTTATATATCAAAGATTTGTAAAGAAAAAGTTATAAGAAAAACCTATATTTGGGCCTTGCATATGGTATTCCGTGTATGTATTTTGAGTTAAATTTTATTTTATTATCACTTCGATATTTATACTTTTTCATAAGGTAAAAATTTTGTATATAAATTTTTTCGAAATGAAAGTTCTGCACTTCTCCATTAGAAAGGAAAAAACTTTTGGACATTTATTGTAGAATCTTTTAATTTAATATTTTAATAGAAATTATTGTAAGGAATTGAATAGAACTAATATATTCATGTATTCTAATATATTTAGATAAATTTAAAAATTATACCTATAATTTATGAGTGGTAATTGAAATGGCGTTTAACGCCGTCTATAAGGAAGAATATGTAAACGATCCGTCTATTAGTTTAAATAGTAGTGATTCAATTTAAAGTTATTGGGAATATATATAACCTTTTCTAATAGTCAATTTTTTTAGTCATTGATTCTCCAATTTTAACTTGTTTTAAATATTTGATATTTATACTTGCATTTGAAATGATATCCAAGATGTTGATTTAGAAGCACAGGTTTTGACCACCATTTAGGTTTGTGGTATCGGATTTGGAATGTTTTTGTACATTTAGACTATCTGATATTTACATTTAGATTATGAACTTTGTATACGAAATTATATTTGGACATTTACAGATTAGCTATTTGACATGTTTGGACATTTGTCTTATATGGAATTCGTACATGCTAAATATTGCTTTATTTTTTCGTTCTAATTTATAGACATATTGATTCCGCTATTTATGCAGTGATATTTGCTAAATATTTGTCTTATTATTTTATTATTTCTAACCCTTTCAAATCAAAAAGTTATGGATAACTTATAGGGAGTTTGGATGATGATATTGATAGAAATTTTATTTATATTTTATGTTAATTAGATTTGTAGTTGAGTTAACTTATATTTTGATGAATTTTTGGGTAAAGAGAAATTTATAATTTGATTAATATTAGTGTATCGTATTTTGATGGATGCATATTTTGAATTATTTCGATATTTGGATTGTAACATTTTTTGTTTACATTGGATCAACAGTATGTTTTATGATATTTGAATTATTTTTTTATTGATGAATTATAGAGTAAGTTGCAACCAATAATTGATATACGGATAGATGGTTTGAAGAGATCCTATAATATTTGATGTCATTGTTATTAGTAGGTCTGATATTTGTCAAGTTCGATCCAGTATTGAATATTATATTTGGATGTTCATTCTTGGTTGGAAATTTTCTTCATGGATTTATTATTATTGTCTTTAATTAATACCCACTTTTAATCCGAGCTCGTGACATTATTTACACATTTAAAAAATATATATTTTTTGATATTATATATAAATAAATAAGATATTATATTTTTAGAAAATCTAAATAGTACCTCCCTAATGCCAAAATATGAATATTGTTTTATGATGTTCAGTTGTACAACTTGGGTTAGCCCTTTAACTTCAAAATCCTACTTCTCCTCTCATTCAAGCCATTAAATTAAAAAACTTTGATAATTTAAATTTAAATATCAAATAATATCCTCTAAATAATTACTTTTATTATTTTTAAAACATTAAAATTAATATTTAATTAATATAAATATTATAAACAAATTAAAAATATAAGTACCTTTAATAATTTTTTATTTTTAAAAATTTAATAGTTTCCTTAAGAGAAATTATATTATTAAAACTAACAGTTGCAGTAATAATGCTAATTTAATAAAAAAGATGAATGTTCACTCAGCAAGCACTTAATCGGCAACGATTCTCCACATAACTTTATAGCCGCCATATAAATAACTCTATAATTTTCTTATATAGACAATGAACCTTTAATTAAAAAAAAAAAAAAAAAGGAAGGTGGTTAGTTCCTTCTAATTTGTCATCCTGCACTCAGCAGAGCGCACTTAGTTTTTTAATCAGCATCACAGTCCACTGCCCGGCATCATTATTTAACAACAATTATCATGATTACCAATGTCATTGTATAGTTTATGCATCTGCTTATTTATTTAAAAGAAAATATTATAAATTTATTTTTGATAATCTCGATAAAAATTAATACGTAAATGGGTAGGTATATAAATAATATTACTCTTAATAATATAAAAATACTTTTACAATTATTTTAGCTTTTTTAATTTATAATGTTTGTAATTAGCACAAAAACTTGATGGATACGGATAGGAAAGGGTCGGTCTAATGCTTCAGGTGGATAAGAGGTTAAAATGTCAACGACCCCATAAAAGATACTACAGAGCCCATCGGACAATAGTGCTACGAACGCATGAGCCATAGGGTAAGTTCTAAACAATCAGATATTAAATAATTATAATGAGCTTCTTAATGACCAGATACAAAGAGTAGCTAAATTGATCTAATAGCTAGCAGTTAGGTCATCTTGTCATTGAATTGAGACGGCTATTACACATACAATAACGTCCTCTCGCTACTAATCTAAAACGGCGTCATGCACATATATCAATTTTAGGTGCGAACTCACTAAATGACACATCATGTCATAAATAAAGCACTCTCCCAAAAAAGGGATAACGAGATGAGAAGAAAAAAAAAAAAACAAAAGCAACTCAATCAAACGAGTGTACAAACATAAAAATCACTCAACCAGACGAGTGCGCAAAATCAAAAGCTATTCAGCCAGGTGAGTGCACAAAAAAAGAGTATTACCCTCCATACATATGCTCATCCTTATTCTCTCTAAAATTTCGCATCCGCTTCTTTATATTTTTCACATTTGAATAGAATGATTATTAATTTGAGTGACAGATGATATATTGAGAAACGAGTCCTATATATCTTTTATATCCGATTTGATTTATTATAGTGTGTAAGATCTAAATTGAAAATTACAAAATCAAATCATTTATTGTTCCAACGTTCAAGCATAATAAGACAGTTTTCTAAATCATATATTGATTCAAATTTTTAAAACGCATCAAAAATAATAAAATTTGAACCTAAATATGTCTGTGCACCAGGATAAGGATGATTACAATAATGTTTTTTTTTCCACTTTTGCATATTGTCCGTTGGGCAAAGATGTATACTTCAAATATATTTGCATGTACGACGATAGATATCATATATTTTAGAGATCTAAGCTTGTGATAAATAAAAATTGGTATAGTTGGTGTATAATTTCTTTTACTTTGGAATGTTATATTCAGAATAGTATCCTATGTTATTAGATTTTAAATTTTATTCATCTTAATACATATTTCTGTATAGTTTTTATATAAAAAATAAAATACTCTTAGAATTATCGTGTTTTGACTATATACACAACATATATAACGGAGAAATTTTAAAATGGACATATTATTACTGTTATTATAAAAAATAACTAAATTATTTAAATTCATAACATCTTGATTTGAATTTTATATTAGGTTATGTCACAAAAATTAACATGTTATGGCTAACTTTTATAGCTCTCTAACAATTTTAAATTTCTATCAATTAATATCTCATAATTTTTTATTATTTTATTTTATTTAATAATAGATGGTTGAGTCAACGCTACTCTAACAATATTAAATTTATATTATTTAAATTTTATTTTTTCTCTTGTATTTTATTGAGCTTTGATTGACAGAATTAGTGTCATTTTTACAATTTTAAATTTTTGTTATTTACCTTTTTACACTTTATTTTTCATTCGTTTATTTTGATAAGCCTTAAACGACTAAATTACCAATATTTTTATAATTTTATATTTTCACACTTTAGATAATTTCTATCACCATTGAATGATCATATTGCCATAACAATTTTAATTTTCAGCATTTTAAAATTTTAGTAATTTAATTTTTTGCAGCATTCAAATAACTCGATGGATGTACTACATGTGTTACAACCATCCACTCATCTTCAACAATTTAACTTTTAATTTTTTTATTATTTTAAAATATAAAATAATTATAAAATTAATTTTACATAAAAAATTACTTTTTTACGGATATAATATCGGACTTGTTGAAAAAACTACACCAAATTCTTATACACTTGCGATATTAAGTGTGTGCTGCTATAATTCAGTCACTAAGAATAGAAAATTTTAGTAGGATTATTTTAGACTGCTCTTTTTACTGGAAGTCCTGAAAAAACAATAGGATTGTCCTACATATTTGAATCATAAAATCATCTTGTATAATATATCATAAAATTATATACAATAAAATTCATAATTATTCAACCCTTTATCAGAGCTCACCTGCAATGAACATTTCATACAAGGGCTGCCCTGTATTATTGCATTGGTCCTGCTATCAAATTCTCCTTCAAAATCTATTCTGCCCAACCTTTCAAAGATCTAATCAATACTTGAAATTATTGTAAAACCTCCAACAAGACCTTAATCATTAATTTTTACACAAATTTATCACATTTGGCATTTGATGGGTCTATCACCCATAGGCCGGCCTGGGTTCAAACCCACAACGGGAGAACGGCCCAAAAGGCACAGTCCAAAAAAAGGTCCCTGCAATCCAAAATTCAAGAGCGCGTGACCCAAGACTGCCTATTGAAGCATAGGCATCTATGCCACCCGCCATATGCAATGCATAAGCACGCTCCCAACATCGCCAACTAATCAGCGCCAGTTCAGCAGCTCCACTGACAAACCCATGTGCTCCTGCTAATGCATGGCTCTTAAAACTGTAACAACGGCTCAATAAATATTCGGCACAAAATCAGGCGTCACAGAGGAAGGCAGCAAATCAACCATGGTTTCCATAACTAGCACCCGCATAGCTCAATGAATTCGTGTGAGCTAGTCGACGCCAGCTGTATGCCCCAAGGCAAACTCCGTCGCCCTCATTCTATATATCCCACCTTCCTCTACAAGGAAAAAAGTAGGAAAAGAAGGCTTTTGTCCTTCCGGTCAAAGGATGAGGAAAAAGATCCCAAAAGCGAGGTCTCTCGACAATGGAGGAGGGAAATGACCAAGAGAAGGCAGCACTTAGCCTTGGAGCCACCCATCGTCGAAGGCAACCTTTCCTCCGCCGCCATCGATTTCGACTTGTGGTTGCCCAGGCTCCGTTCAGCTCCGAGCTCACTCACCGCTTGGCCGACAACGATGATTTGTAAAGTGAGGTGAAGAGAGTCCCTTTATATATAGCCTAGGAGAGGCCCTGATGAAAAGGAAGACTCATCTCAGAAGATGGAAGCAACTAGGATCCATCTCTCTCCACCACTCTCCCCCTCTCAAAATAGCCTGGTCTCACGGCGCTTCCTCAACCAAAGGGAACCAGTGGTAGGGTCCATGACGATCCAGACCTTGTTTTTGAAGCACGACGGTGGATCTCGAACAATCGTACGCGAAGTCTTCTATCTCTCTAAGTCGCTCCTAGCTAAACACACCCAGTAAGAGCAAAGTCCTTCTCTCTAAGCCATCCCAGGCCGGGCAAACCTAGTATGAGTGAAATCCTCAATCTCTCTAAACCACCCCTTGGTCGGGCATACTCAGTAAGAGCGCGGCCCTCCATTTCTCTAAACCTCCCCCTGGCAAGATGCGCTCAATAGAAGTGAAATCCCCCATCTCTCTAAGTCGTCCCTTAGTCGGACGCACTAAGCAGGAGTGAAGTGCTCCATCTCTAAGCCACTCCCTAGTCGGATGTCCTCAGTAGGAGCGTAGTTCTCCATTCCTCTACACCGACTCTCAGATGGGTGCACATCCAAACTGCCATTTAGCCGGACGCACTTCCAAGCTACCACTTAAACGGGCGTACCTCCAAGCCGTCTCCTAACTGGACACACCTATTGGAAGCCCAGTCCTCCATTCGTAAGTCACCCTTCAGTCGGGAACACTTTCAAACCGCTCATCAGATGAGCAAACCTTTAATCTGCCACCCGGTCCGGTGCACCTATAGAGAGCCTAGTATTCCATTCGTAAGCCGCCTCTCAAATGAACACATCTTTAAATCATCTTTCGGTCGGACGTATCTCTAAGCCATTCCCTGACCAAGTGTACATATCGGAACCCAATCCTCCATTCATAAGCTGCTCCCTAGCCGAACGCATCCTAACACACGATCCCTATAAAACATGCATCTACGCATATTTTTCACATCCTCACATCTTTTTACCCGTTGAGAAATATTTCTAACTTGAATATCAGAGGATATATCGGAGAGCAAGTTCCGCAAATTTTCTGACCTCTTATCTATTAATTGTATTGCGTAAAATTCAAGGTCAAAATAACGGAGATTGGATCCGTTTCAATTCGATCCCCTGTGGAAGATTAAATGGCTCCCTAATTCGTACAACAACCCGGATCCAATGACGCATCAGTATTGATGAACAAGATTTGACCATTGCAAGTATTGACACAACATCTATTTCGGTTGAATGGGCAATGGCCAAGCTAATAAAGAATCCACAATGAATCGCTAAAGGAACAAATGTCCATGACAACATTTAGGCCATTGCTTGTAACCCTGACGTATGGCACGAACAGCATTATTTTGAGCCTGAGTATTTCTTCGAGGATGATGTCGACCCGAAGGATCGTGACTTCCAGCTGCTGCCATTCGGAGTGGTTAGATAGGCCTGCCCTACCAAGTTAAGCCAAAAGACATCGACATGTCAGAAAACCAGGGACTCAGCATCCTGCATGAGTGCCCCATTACACGCAGTACCCTCTCAGTGCTGCCTTCAGACCCATACAAACGTGTAAGCCTGCCAATATGTAATATTTGGCCTTCTAGTTGAACGTGACTTCGCCCTTTACCTCCGGTGTAATTTTGAACTACCTTGGCCCCAGCTAATTATCAAGATACTAATGAAAATAGTACATTTTGTTACCTTAAACATGTAATATGAGGATATTAACAATGACATAACACCTAAATTAATATAAGTTGATTAAAAATGAAGAATTATATTGGACATGCTTTGCGATCAAATATACATTTAAAATTAAAATAAAAATCATATAAGTCAGTTATTAGAACCGCTGTACCTATAAAACTGAATAATAAGTTATCAAACATGCACAAAAATGACTATTGTAGAAATGAGAATGCTAAATAGATCAAAAAATTCACACTAAAATGTAGCATAAGGAGACAATGATATCTACTCAAGGTTTAAAAGTTGTAACAACAGAAATTAAGACATGGGAAGCACATTTTAAATGGTTCAGATGCTAAAAACATAGTCCAAATAAAATATTTATGAGAAAAAATGTCAGTTATAATTGAAGTAAATAAATAAAGAGGTACCTATAACAACATGAAATGATACGATAGGAGATTTTAAAATTGCAAGACTCCCAAAGGACATTGTTCTAAAATAAATGAAATAGTGAATGTAGATTCATGTAGCCAATTTTACTTAAGAAGACTTAAGACTTTGTCATTGTTGAACCCTGGCTAACATATTATGTTTTGGATAAACTGAATGCTATATTTGGGCAAGTTACAAACTGAAGGTAAGGTTACTAAACAATCAGAGTTGCAGAAATGGGGTGCCCCAAATAACATTATTGCAAAGTCCTGGTAGCAAAATGGCATTATTCTATGAAACTCCAATCGCAAACAACAGTAAAGAGCACATTAGCCTTGTCTATATATTGGTAGATAAAAGAGTTTGGTAACAGTCTCAGTGGCACACCTTTATTCACACACTATTGAAAGCTTGGAGACGTCTTCTCTAATCATCCTGCAAGGTAGGCAGCACTATAGTTCACACAACTATTAAACTGGGCCATCATTATATACATTCTTACACATTGCCCTTACACACCATTATGAGTATATTGCTGCGTCAGCTTCAAAATAAAGTTCCCCTTCCACCATGAATTTCCCTTCCTAGATATCCATCTTCAGCTTCAGATGCAGATAATACTTCACCAAATCTTTATAGGCCTGCAAGCACCAGAATGTAGGACCTCCATCAGTTCATATTGGAACAAAGAGTGGGACATCTGCTGGACGTTGCTAACAAAGAGGTGATCAGCAAAAGGGTGAATTCCATCTATACTGTTAGGAGACAAATAAGAAAGGAAAACTTTGGTTACTAATCCATCTAATGGTTTAACAGCAATTTTCTTGGAGCATTAACACTTCTGACAACCCGCCCAATATATCTCATAAAATATACTAACTTCCGAATCATAATGCAGAATCCACAAAATCACATATATTAAAAACCTCAATAATAAATAAACATTCATTTCATTTCATTTCATTAATAAAACTTTCAGTCTACAACTTTAGGTTACATAATAATCTCACATCCTAAAATACAAGATATATAATGACCAATATTTATCTTTATAATATAACATGAAAAAAAAACTACAATAAATCGAGACTTCCTGTAATCTTTATCATCCTCACTGCTCTATATTAAATCTCCCACGAACCTGTAAATATTCTAACAAAGTCTAACAAAACAATTAAGAGTGGGCTGAATGCCCAATAGCTCATATAATCAATAATAGAACATAAACATACTTGTATTAAGGTATATAACTATGATATCAAATATCCAATTAATCAAGAGAGAAAACTCAAGATATTAACCATACATCCGAATGATATATCAAACGACAACATGAATGATAAGCCTTGAGATATATGATATATAAGAAGACCGAATCTAACCATCATATCACAACTGAAGTCATAAATTCAAAAGATATATCAACAATCTTTTGTGTACCTTACTCACCACCGAACAAAGATCATTATACTAAGTCCTCCAAAGGGCCAAGTAAATTATTGCAAGTTTATATATATCCCATGATTTTATACAGCCAACTCATGACAATGCAGTGCCTAACAACCAACTCCATAGTATGTACAAAATCCGATGTTTTCCATCTATATCCAACCT
The DNA here is from genome assembly GCA_033239525.1 of Nepenthes gracilis. Lineage (NCBI taxonomy): Eukaryota > Viridiplantae > Streptophyta > Magnoliopsida > Caryophyllales > Nepenthaceae > Nepenthes > Nepenthes gracilis. The sequence goes on along the minus strand of BSYO01000008.1, from coordinate 1,425,106 downwards.
ATATCACCAAAAATAATGGTTGATGGGTATAAACATCTCACCACAATTCCATGACCTCAACATCGGAATTCAATCTTAAAACACTATATATTACATCACGGTACTGCACATTTCATATTCCTTGACACGCAACACCTTTATACAGCTCCTCAACCTTAGCCATAATCATTAGTCAAAAGAAGAAATTCTAGTATTCAACTCAAATATCAAAGACTAAAGATCAGAATTTAAGAAAATAGCACTCCTAAACTCAAATAACAATTTGTAAGTTTTGGCATTCGTATGCAGGTCGCACGCCAATCAAACATTAGGATATCAGAAACTATTTTTCGGTTTTTAAATGAGTAAAAATCCAACAAACTCAATAAGGAATGTCTCAAATTCAAAGATCAATACTTATATAACATCTCAAGAATCTTATGAACCTGATAAAACAAAAATCAACCATTGGAACCAACGGATATACCCGGAATTCAAAGAAATGTAGAATCTAGACAAAACTGTCCCAAGAGGCAATTGATAATCAAATGCCAGAATAGAAATAAAAAGAGACGACTTTGAATTCCAATGATTATTGAATATAATCGAAAGATAAGATAATTAATCAAATTATTTATCATTATATTTTAATTCAAAATGAATATGAACATGAATTTACACAAACATGCGGTTTCCTACTTTACTTCCATTTTCAAGTCTTGTTCTTCATTTCTTCCTCAATTTTCATAAATTACGTAACATATCACTTATATATTTGCATAATCTTTAAGATGAACATTTCATAATTTGAATATCATAAAGAAAATTACAAGAATTATACCAATTTATGATTATTTGGAAGAAGATAATTAATCTAAAACTAGAACATGCTTTCTAAGAAGAAACATGACTGGAAATTTCCAAGGCATTTGAAAATTGTAACTTGATTTTATGAATTATTAACACTTTGATTCAATTTGGCATAAAACAAATTCCATTTACCCCAATAGATACATCAAAACCGAAACTAGAATGAGAAAATAAGAAAGAGGATGAAATGAATTACAAGTAAGTGAGTTTTTTTATCTTCTCCACGATTAATCTTCTTCTAGATATTGCAATATTGAAACCTTTGGACAACTTTATCTTTCTATCTAAGGATTTTCTCTAATCTTTCTTTCTTTATATTTGGTTGTAAAAAGATTTGTGTGTTTGTGAAAGACAATACCTTCTCATATATAGTTAGAATATTCCAACTTTGAGAATTTAATCCCATCTAAACATATCCTTACAAGGTCAGTTACCTTAATTCCATCGTTATCCAGACTTTATAACGGTAAAAGATATAACTTCCATTCAAAATTTGCACTAAAAATAATGTGCATTCAAAACAAATATCTGGCGTTCGAAGTGCCGTTCAAACTCTGCATCAAATGTCAAAACTGATTTACTAATTATTCTCTAAAATGATTCTAAATGTTATCAAATTCCCAAATAAGCTAATATTAATCACAAATATAATGAAATATTAATATATCTAACTCATTATCTAATTACCATGACTCAGGAATACCTAGGATATTACAATACTAGTTTAAGGTTTAAATTATTTAAATCCCCTCTCTGCTCAACAATTCATCGTAGTAAAGAAAGGTAAAATACGGAAAACTACTTGAGCTCTCTGGAAGACGCAAAACCTGACAGGAATTAATTAATCAGCAGATATGGTGTGGCATCAATATGAGTTCAAGGTTCAAATTAATCAAAATTTCAGACCAACTGTCTGCTCAACAACTCATTGTAGTCAAGCATGACAAAATATAAAGAGAAGGAAAACTACTTGAGCTCTCTGGGAGACACAAAACCTGACAGGAACAGAAGCAAAGATGGCTAAAAACTAGAGAAGATGAAACAGGCCAGATGAGTAGACATGACATCCAAAGATGTAAAAGCGTGGTAGCATTGTGATTCCAATGAACAATTATTAACTTGTTCACAAATTTAAAAAATCATAATATGATGAGGAGAAAAGCAACTATAAAGAATAGGCCTACATGAAATCTCTCTGCAAACCAGTACTAATTAAAGGCTAACAAATCTACTACAAACACCAATCACCAGATGGTTGACTTATAATTGTCCCTCTTCTCGGACACCAAAATGATGAAACAGTAGGGCACAAAAGACAATATAAAACCCCCAAGTATTAATCAAATCAAAATTAACATTCATTGGGTTAGTATATTGATAAGTGTGAGGCAATATCAGAATTTCTGTTATAAAAAAATCAATAAGCATAATAATCTATGAAGATATGTACGGGTCACATGGAGTATTGGTTAAACAAGGTACAAGAGATGGGTTTCTTTGTTTCACTAGGTCAAGCCAAACAATTTGCTCAGGATATAATTAGTGGTCAATTGCCTGTGTCCATCTACTGTATAGACATATAAATAGCACAAGACAATATGGTCACGTCACTACATACAACGAATGCATATAGCACTTCCTAAAAGAAAAATTGGATAAATAGTCTACCTTTTTCATGTATTGCACCAATATGGTCAAAAAAATATCTACTACTACTTCAAAGGACCCCAAAAAAGTTTCAGTAACAAGACAATATAGCCCTCCGATGTAAAGATATTCATACCAAAATCTAAATAAAGGAAGATTCTAGAAAAATTGAGCAGCAATAGGTACCATACAAGCCATGAAATAATTCAAGAATGAGAATGTACTTAGCATAAGTCTTTTACCCTGTATAATTCCAAGGTCCACAGCTGCCAATTGAGAACTGTCTTTTGCATGCTTAAATTCCTGCAGCTGCTTGAAGTTCACCCATGGCTTGACCCATACTTTTGCTTCATATATTTTCTTCCTATTGGCATCGATCGCCATTAAAGTAAGATGGTACAGTTTACCAGCAACCACTTGTTCTTTGACCTTCAGCACCCTTGCAAACACAAGAAGTGCATTCTGCAAAAACCTGTCATCCTGACTAGTGAAATAAATATGAACAAAAATATGAAATGGTTCGTATCAAAAGAGAGTTCATTTGATTAGTGGTTAACTAATCATTTAATGTTAGAAAGGTTAGAACCCATTTGCTCATGGAGCATAAAACGGGCCGATAAGATGAAGCCCAAAGGAGGCTGCCTGAGATAAAAGCCCAAGCTCAATAAGGTAGATCCAATGGCTTGACAAAGCCGAGTAATAACAAATGGATCTAGACAAATGGTAGGCCACAAAAAACTATCCAACTCGTGGTTAATCGATTGGGTTATTAGTCAATCCTGTGTGGGTCTCATACTCATTTAATGTGTCGTTCAATAGCATGCATGAAAATGCATGTGCGTTGAACTGATCCAGAAAAATTACACAATAACACACGACGGGCGCCTAACTACCGCATGTGTGTGCCTGACTACCGCATGTGCGCCGATTCCAGATTAGAGGTCACCCAGGGAGCTCTCGAGGGACACACGAGCATGATTTCCAGATTGTCTAGTACCTAATACACGCCCGATAAGAGCGCTCGTGTGCCAATTACAGTGGGCTTGCACCCGACACATGCCTAATGGGGACTCGAACGCTGTTCCTGAAATAAATGCACCTACCACGATTTTAGGGTTACACATTCGTAATTTCTGAGTTTTTGAGCATTGACATTGTGAAAAAAGGAAGAGAGAGAGAAAAAAAGGGAGAAGAGGAATGTTCAAGCATTCAAGTAAATTCTAAATCATATTTCAATCTCCACCGACCTTGGATACGCAGTCCTTGAAGTTGAGAATGACATTTTACCTATCTTATTTCTTCTATTTTGTCTTATACTCATTATTACTCGGGCTCATTTATTATAAGGTGTTGTATCCTTATATTTATTGGGATTTGTATAACCGAACATATATTATATAGTGGATATTTCGGACATATAGTCTCATGGTTTTTTCTCTCATTCACAAGGAGAGTTTTCCATATAAAATTGTGTATCCTTTATTATTTGTGATTATTACTTATTATGTGTTGTCGATTATTTTCTCACGGTTCAAATAAGTGGTTTGGTCCCCAATAAATAGTATCAGAGATAAGATTATTATTGTCGTATACTGAAGCTTATTTGAATCGATGGACGTTGGAAACATAATGATTTACTTGAATGACACAAACTATGATATTTGGATGAGCAACATGAAGGATTTATTATTTGTCAAAACAATACATCTTCCGGTATTTGCAACTAAAAACCATAGTCAAAATTTGAGTAGGAATGAGCTTTTGAACATAAACAAGTTCGTGGTTGCATTCGGCAATTTATTGACGACAATGTATATAATCACATTAGAAATGAAACAAATGCAAAAACGTTGCGAGAGAAGCTCGAGACACTTAATGCCTCAAGAATCAGTAACAATAAATTGTATCACTTGATGAAATTAATACAAGTGAGATGCAACGAGGGTACGTCTATAACTGACCACTTGAACGAATTTCAAGGATGTGTTGACCAATTAAGTCGCATGGGTATCAAATTTGATAATGAGTTGCAAGACTTGAGATTATTGACCACCTTACCAGATTCATGGGAGGTGATATAGATTATCATCATCAATACTGCTTCAAATGGCATGGTAACCCTGAAAATAGCAAAAGGAGCCGTACTAAATGAGGAGATGATACGACAATCATAGGACTCTTCTTCTTCGTACTCCGACGTACGAGTCTTAGAGTCACGGGGAAGAAATAGAGGACGTAGATCTAAATTTGGCGAGAAGAGTCGAAACAAGTCCTGATCAAGGTACCAAAACCTTGAGTGTCACTACTGCAGGAAAAAGAGGCACATCAAGAAGTACTCCTATAAGTAAAAGCGTGAAAACACTGAAGGAAACAAGAAGAAAACTAATAAGACATGAGATGAGGAGCGAGCCTCAATTGTTACTAAGCCCGATCTCTTGTTGGTGTGTAAAGAAGATGAAGTGATTAATCCCAATGCTGGGAATGAAAGTCGGCGAAGCCCTCTCCGTGATACTATCTTCCATTTTGTGCGCCAGTGTGAGTAGAGGAGGGAATCGCGAACTGAAGAAAACGACCACCGTCCGTTCGCCGCCATTACCAAAGGAAATCGATGAAATCAAAGCAAGTAAATCTTTCCATTCTCTTTGTGGATATCGATTCTTAGGTTGCATGTATATATTATGTAGCGATCGGCTGAAATTTTGATGGATTTTTTGTACGAGGCGTGGTGGAGAGAGGAGAGCCGCCGACAGCTTGCATGTGCCACCATCCGCTGCCGTGACGTCGTCGAGTTCGCTGCCACTGTGGTTGTCGTCGTTGCTCGTGCCAGAGCCGCCGTCTGCGAAGGCGAACGTGAAGAGATAGAGGCAAAGGCGTGCGAAGCAGGAGAGAGAAGGGATGCGCGTCAGCAAGAGAGAGAAGGTGCCGTTCGGGCACTTTGGGGCATCCTTTTTACAAATCTGCGAAGTATAAAATTAAGGCAAGCATCTGTAAACCCTTTTCTTGATCTGATTTATTATCTGATATATTTTGTATACTATTTAAAATTTTTACTAATATACATGTATTTTTATACACTCGATTTGTTTATTCTGGACATACATGTGTGGTACATTAGATGATTTGGGGGTTTTTGGTACTGATTTTATAATTTTGAAGGATTTAATATTTTTTTGAAAGCCTAAATAATTTATCAAACATTGTATATGTTTATATTAGTATGTGAATACGAAAATGTGCATAAAACTTGCATAGACCGTACATTTTCACATGCATATACCTTGTTGTGGTCACTACAGTTCGATTTAGATATTGAATATTCCAGCCAACTCTCGACGGGGAGATTTATTTAAAAATCCCTTTCCACCAGCAGGAAAAGCTTGGAGTAGTGACAATTCTCATTTGGATGATTTGATTTGACCTTATAATATATTCAAATTTCCTAATATATCTGACAAATTTAAAAATTACATCCAAAATCGCAAATGGCAAAACATAGTAAGCAACCTTACCCATTGGTATAGAGTACATGGGTGGCCATACATACTTACCTAATTTGCATTTAATACGATCTAAGGTTACCAGGAGTATATGTAACACTTCCTCAAACTAGTTTTTAAATAATTGAAACTCAAATTTGATGTATGATTTGTATTTTTGCATAGATTTGTATTGAACTTTGATTTGGACTTTAATTTGAGATTCGCCGATTTTGTCCACAATTGGGTCTTAGTATATCTAGTACAAATGATTTTGACTATATATTTTAATCCGGACCTTTGAAATATCTGTCGCAATACTGTTTCAATTTCTGCGTACACTATTGAATCATCTGGCTATCAGATTCTACCCAAATTACGAGCTGATCGGGTCTTAGATTTAGACTTGAACTTGGATCAGACATCAACTTCCTGTGATCGGTCCGAATCACTTCTGTTTTGTCTCTCTCTCTATATATATATATACGTCTCGATGATGGCTGTTTTCTGATTTGGACATTTGTTTTGAATTTGGATATTTGATTTGAATGCGAGACTATTATTGGATTTTGGATCTTAGATTTCTATTGGATTTATTACATCGGTGATTTGGATTTATTTTATCATTTGAATGAATATTAATCAATTTAACCATCCCTCTAATTTATTGGACTCGTTTTGTTTAAATGTGATGCTTGTTGAGCATTAGGCTCATGTTTTCTATTTTGTCCCTTCAGAGTAAAGGATTGAGCCATATTGTAGGAGCAAGATCGAGTGTTCGTGCGGCATTGCATTTTCCGATGAGTTTTATATTTATTTAAATAAATAGTATCAGTCGTATTTGATTTATTGATGGATTTTGTTGGATGTCTTTAGCGGTTGGAGTCGGCTGCATGTGGGCATTTAAATTGTGTATTGAGATTTCTTGAGTCAATTTCTTTATATAGATGTGTTGCTATTATTATTTGATCTTTCCCTTATGACAGTTTGGCGCAAGTCATGATTGTTTTGTTCGGACGGTTGTCCGGATGATGTCTATATGGATTTTTTATTTGTCGGATTCTATATATTTGGTTTATCACACCCGAACTTTTGAGACTTAGTATTATTTATTAAATTTATTTAAAATTTTAATTTTTAGGAATTATAATTAATTATTTAATTGGCCTGTTTGGTCCAAGTTTGTGACAAAGCTACTGTTAAGAGATGTACGACATATCTGGATACTCGGCTGAATCTTATTTCAGCAGGCAAGCTTGATGGCGAAGGGTTCTACAATACATTTTGTGAATGAGTATGGAAGTTAGCTAGAGGATCTTCGGTTGTCGCCCGGGGGAAGAAGGTTTCCAAGTTATATGTGTTGCAAGCCTTAGTTTCGGCCAAAGACGTATACGTAGCGAGAAGCAACGAGTCTTCAGATTTGTGGCACCGATGACTGAGCTACATGAGCGAAAAGGGGCTGAATTGTTTGGCCAAGAAGAACTTCCTTCCAAGTGTGAAGGAAGTTAAGCTAAAGACTTGCTCACATTGTGTGACGGAAAAGTAACGAAGAGTTTCTTACCATGAAAACTCGTTCACGAAAAAAACGGATCTTCTTGAGTTGGTCTACAACGATATATGTGGTCCTCTCAAGGTGAAGACACTCAAATGAGCACTCTATTTCATTACCTTCATTGATGATTGCTCGAGAAAACTGTGAATATATCCGTTGAAGTCGAAGGATCAAGCTCTTGATATTCTCGAACAATTTCATACTCTTGTAGAGAGACAAATGGGGAAGAAGCTAAACTGCATCCCAAATAACAACGGTGGAGAGTATATTGGAACGTTTGACACGTACTGTTGAACCTACAGAATTTGACACCAAAGGACTTTGCCGAAAATACCGCAGCTAAATGGTGTAGCTGAATAGATGAATAGAACGCTGATCAAGAGAGTTTGCTGTATACTTTTAGAGACGAAGCTACCTAGTTCATTTTAGGGAGAAGCCTTGAATGCCGTGACTCACGTGATCAACCTATCACCAAGCGGCCCATTATGAAGAGGTACCGGAAAAGGTGTGATCCGAAAAGATGTATCTTATAACCACTTGTTCGTATTCAAGTGCAAGTCCTTTATCCACATCCCGAAAGGCAGGAGGTCTAAGCTGGAATTGAAGACGAGACAATGTATCTTTCTCGGTTACGGGGAAGATGAATTGGGCTATTGATTTTATAACCTGATGGAGAAAAAGCTTGTTTAGTCAAGAGATGTGGTGTTTATTGAAAATGAAACTATTGAGGATATTAGTAAAGCAGAAAGGGTTATTTCCAACAATGATAACAATCGGTTCTGTGATGCTAATCCTGTATCCTTGACACTGTTGCCGATTCACAATGAAGATAGTGATCAAGGTGTCGCTAAAGAAGAAGAAAACCATGGGGCTCCTAAACTTGACGGAGTGGACAATGTAAATTAGGATGACACCGTCCCTTATAATGATTCTAGACCCACTGAGAACATCCCACTCTGACGATTCAAAAGAAATCGAAGGCCCTCCTCTCGTCTAGCAACTGATGAGTATGAGTTGCTTACCAATGGCGAAGAATCTGAAAGTTTTGATGAAGCAATGGAGAATAAATATAAGTCAGAGTGGATGGAGGCCATGTAAGATGAAATAAAGTGGTTGCAAGAGAACCATGCATTTAAGCTAACCAAATTGCCTAAGGACAAATGTGCCTTAAAGAATAAGTGGGTTTTCCGTTTAAAGGCCGCTAAGAATAGCCTACAATCAAAGTAAAAAGCGAGGTTGGTGGTGAAAGGCTTCAATAAGCGGAAGGGTACGACTTTGAGGGGATATGGGTTGAAGCAAGCCCCAAGACAATGGTATAAAAAGTTTAAATCTGTTATGGTAAGTCAAGGCTATCGGAAGACAATTTCGGACCATTGTGTCTTCGTCTAAAGGTTCTTGGAAGACAATTTCATTATTTTCCTTCTCTATGTGGATAATATGCTCATTGTTGGACGAAATACCTCCCGAATCACTGAATTGAAGCTGCAACTTGGGAGGGATTGGCAAAGCAAATTTTTGGTATAAGAATATTTCACAACCGTAAAGTAAGGAAATCATTGGTATCCCAATAGAGCTACGTTGAGAAAGTGTTTCAACATTTTAACATGGAGAAGTCTGAATTGATAAGCACTCCGTTGGCCAATCATTTTAAACTGAGCAATTGACAATACCCTTCTATGGATAACGAAAAGGCAAACATGAGAAGTGTCCCCTACTCTTCGACCGTGGGCAGTTTGATATATATTATACTGTATACGAGATCGGATATTACTTATACTGTTGGAACGGTTAGCCGTTTTCTTTCAAATCTCGATAAGGAGCATTAGTCCGCGGTGAAATGGATATTGAGGTATCTTCGAGAAACTTCCAAGATATGCTTGTGTTTCGGAAGTGACAAGCAACTTCTGGTTGAGTACACTGATGCAGACATGGCAAGTGATGTCGACTATCGAAAGTCCATCTCAAAATATCTAGTCATGTTTATGGAAGGAGCTATTTCTTGGCAATCTAAATTGCAGAAATATATTACTGTCTCGACCACTATGGTGAAATTCATTACTGTAACAGAGGCGAGCAAGGAGATATTGTGGATGAAGTTCATTAGAAAATTCGGCTTCAAGTAACAGCGATATGTGCTACTTTGTAACAATCAAAACGCAATTCAACTTTGTAGAAATTCGTCATTTTTTTCAAGATTGAAGCACATTGATATGAGATATCATTAGGTGCGAAATGTTATTGACTTGAAGTTGTTAACACTTGACAATATCAGGACCGAAGAGAATGGGTCAGACATAATGACCAAAGTGATGCAATGGGGAAGCTTGAAATTTGCCGAACTATAGCCAGGATGGTGATTGCACCCACATGGACATGAGGGAACATTTGTTGGGTTATTGATCACTTCGGTGTAAGTCTCATACCCATTTGAAGTATCGTTCAAGAGCACACACAAGGACGTACATGCATTGAACTAGTCAAAAAAAATTACAGAGTGGCGCGCAACAGGCATTTGATTGCCGCATGTGTGTCGATTCCATACTAGAGGCCACCTGAGAAGCGCCCGAGAAATACACGAGCATGATTTTCAGATTGTCTAGTGTTTGATGCATGCCAGAGGAGGGCGCCGGTGTGCCGATTACAGTGGACTTGAGGGCAACGCACTCCCGATGGGTGCTTGAGAGTCGTTTCTAATATAAATGTGTTTGACGCGATTTTATGGTCACCACTTTTGTAATTTCTAAACTTTTGAGCGCTGACACTGAAAAAAGGAAGAAAAGGAAAGAAAAAAGGGAGAAGAAGAATGTTTAAGTATTCGAATGAATTTCAAATCGTATTCCAATTTCTACCGACCTTGGATACGTGGCTCTTAAAGTTGAGAAGGATATTTTACCGATCTTATTTCTTCTCTTTTGTCTCGTTTTTATTATTATTCGGTCTTATTTATTACAAGATATTGTGCCCTTATATTTATTGGGATTTATGTAACCGAACATATATTACATAGTGGATATTTTTGACGTATAGTCTCGTAATTTTTTTCTCTTATTTACAATGAGGGTTTTCCATATAAAATTTTGTATCATTTATTATTTGTGATTATGACTTGTTATACGTTATTGATTATTTTCTCACGGTTTAAATAAACAATTCGATGCCCAACACAATCCTCACACAACTGCCTCCAAACATTTTCTATGGCCACAATCCCACGTCTCCACTTACACGAACGGATAGCAATTGACCCATAACATCTGATGAAGGAAAACCTTCCATAGAAGAAACCGCCCCATGGAATCGCTATAAAAAGCAACCCCCACTCCTTGTGACGAAGAGAAAGATTTTCATAATATTTTACGAAAGATGTAATAAAAAGAACACTTTCAAGAATCAAGGAAGGGATTTTACAGAGCCTGATCCTCCAACTATCATACTCATACTCTCACTCTACACTCAATTTCTCTCTTTTATATTCCCTAGATTAAATTGTTGGCGTAAGGAAACTGACTTGAGCGTTAAAAGGATATTCCAATGAGTAAATTTCATCTCCTTTGAACTTTTTGTTTGTGGTGGTGATGCGTAGGATCCAGATTGAAGAGTTCTGAAGTTCAGATTGAATTTATCCCGACTAAATCCAAATTGAACGGACGCATCATATACGGATGGCTTATTACAGGGTAATTGTACACTAGAAGCTTGGCCAAGTATTGAGCAGAAATTTCTATGGTCATAAATCGAAACCACAAATTAAAAGCCCAATATAGAAGATACAATTACAATATCACGTCTAGATGCAACCCAACGATCAGAAACAAAGGACACAAATAAACGGACATATGCAACTTCAATTGGCAATTATAATAAACGTGAAAAGGGGAAGCTAAGGGAAAGTAGCGACCTCTCTCTTGTTGTATTCATCAACGGCAAAACGACCGAGGCTCTCGAACTTGGCGCTGTTCTGGAAACCAATGGAATCGAGAACTCCACCGACTTTCTTTATCGTCACGATGTCGTACCTGCAAAACCCTACTTCACAAATAGTACACAACACTACCAGAGCCAACAACACACAGATTTTCGAGTTCATCTCGATGGATTTCCCCTTTCTTTTCTACGCTTTCTTCGGCTTCAGATTTGGTGAAGAGTCTCTGAAATTTCTGTAATACTAACGCGATGTTCCTCGTCAACAAAATGTCTCCTAAAAAAGGAATCTTTCTTTTTAAAAAAACGAAAAATAAATTGGGGTGGCCCAGCAGTTTCCCTTTCGCGTTATTTTTACACTCATCAAAATTAAATATATCAAATGGGACTTAATTAAAATATAAAAATATTAGATTATAAAATTAAATTTAATTAATTTTTTTTGGTAGCATATAATTATGGATGAAACTATTAAGAAACTATTAAGTTAGGTTGGGCTCGGCTTGATACAAATTATAAATATTCTTGAAAAATATATTTATTTTAAATAAATATTAATTTTTAAAAAATTATTTGTGATGTATGTGGCTCGATTCGGGCCAGCAAATACCCAATTAGACAATAGGTTCAAATGTTATTAGCCCAACAAAAGAAACAATAAAGTTATTAAGCAATAATGTTTAAATATATAAATCAAAAGATATTATCTAAACAATAAGATATTAAATGATCATAATAATCCGATACAGATAGTAATGAAAATGACTCTATAATTGGGAGTTAGATGGCCCAATTATTGAATAGGGATGGTTGTTGCATGCTACAAGTAATGCCTCGTATTGTTGATTCGAAGCAACATTATGCACATGTAATTGATTTCAGGTGTCGATCAATCAAACGATACCTCTAATTATAAAAACAATATCTCCTAAATCAAAAAATTAAGAAAATGAGATAAAAAACCACTTAATTGGATGAGTGCACAAGAAAGAATATAGCCCTCCAAGCACTTGCTCATTCATCCACTCTAAAGTCTAGCATATTTTTTCTCATATCTTTTAAATTCGAATAGAAATATCATTGATTTAAATGTTGAATAATTTACCAGGGAGTGAGTCTCATAAACTTATCACATCTAGTTTAATATTTTATAGTGTGCAGGATCTAAATTTAGAATTATAAAAAACAGACCTGTTATTATTCGAATATTTGAGCAAATCTAAACGGCCATCTAATTCATACGTCAATTTAGATTCATGAGACATATCAATTTTAATATAATATTTTCTCTATAATTAATAATATATATATTCTTTATTAGATATACATTCATGTAATATTTTATATTAAATATTATAATTTTTAAAATATTATATATATATTGGATATTTTGTGTAGTTATATTTTTTAAAAATAAATATATTTAAAATAAAAAATATTCATATAACGGTATGGATTGGGCCGATTTGACTTAAAAACGAATACGGTTAAGAGTTTTAAGCTCGATAATCGAGTCTTGTCCATTCCAAACTAAATTTCAGGTCATAAAATTTTGTCTAAATCTAATTCATATTCAGTTTAAATTATTAGATTTATTTATTTTTTATCATTTATATCATAATATATTTGCCTATTACTTATTCTACTTTTATAGCAATGAAAAAATAAAATTATTATAGAACAATTATTTGTATTATTTTATATTATCATGATGATGGGTCCTAAATTCAGGTTGTTAACGGGTTATGGTGCCGCTTGTTCTTCGTGTTGAATTGAAATGAGTTCGGTCACCATATTTCTTAACCTAAATTTTGTACATCACAATTCAAAAAACTAAGTCAAAAAATTAGCGGGATTCGCTCTCTGATATATTTTTCAGCGCTCTAGTAATCTTCCTCAAAAAATAAAAGATGCGGGAAAAAAATATACGAATGATGATGCAATGAGGGGTTTTTTAAGTCTAATTCGGAGGTTACACTTGGCGTGGAGCGGCTTTTGTGGTGATGCGCTCGCAGAGAGCAGCTTTGATGTCTAGAGGGTGAGAATGGTAAGAAAATTCTCACGAGGCTTTCTCGACAGAGCGTAATCTCTTAGGAGTTCTTTGGAAATAGTGTTTGAGGATTGATATTAGTGTCAATGTAGGTGTCAACGTAAACATATCATTAGAGTCTATCATAAGGGTTTTTTTATAACTTCTCAATCAACTCAGCCTTACTTGACAAGACTAGCTGCTGGTTGCTTTGCGCAAATTCGGTGGGCTAGCATGAGGATTGTGGTGCTGATTAAGGCAACCGTGATCAGTCGAATGAGATTCATTCCTTTATTAGAGAAATGCAATACGTGGCAAATACTGGGGGTTATCATTATGAAAGATATACTGAGTTAGGAGTTGCCATTTTTAAAGAGATTGTGATCTGGAATAATATTTAGGGCTTTAACCGGTTAAAGTAAGTGATCTTCGGTGAGCGGGAATTGTGTTATAAGCCATCTAGATTCGGTCGTAGCTGTCTTAGGCTATCTGGTCGATTGAGGTGTTGTTTTCGATCAACGAAAGTATTGATCGACCTCTAGGCCTATGGGTCGGACGCCTCCCGGGCTTGCCACCGAGTCCGTAGGTTTTTGCATTGGGCCGACCTATTTCTACCGTCCCCATCACATGATATGTTTTTCCAATATGATATTTTTATAGTTTATGTATAACTAATGGGATAAAAATATATTTTAGGATTGCAATATAAATATAATTATTGCGTCTTGGGTCCCTAATTGTCGTACGGATTATTGAGCTTTCGTATTCCTCGTCGTTTAGAGGTGATCACGAGTGAGTCTGATTTCCATCTCTATTAACCTATAATCTGCACAACACAACTAACAAATAAGAGGTCAGAGGTCGGCGAAATTTTTCTCACCGAAAACACTCCGACGCTCAAATTAGTATCCTTCCACAATGAATGGAAAGGGGGGACGCATGCTTAGAGGTGCGCAAAAATATGATGAGTGTGCAGTGAGAGTGTGTGTTTGTGAGAGTTAAACTCAATGAGCAGTTGGTGTGAGGCCTGGCTTCCTGTGTACACTGCGATGGGTGGCTAACTTTAGTTGCCTATAAAAGGCCGTAGAAGATGGGAGTTGATCGCGAGTTTGAGAGCTAGAGCTTCAGGGAGCGTATGTCTCAGTGCCAAGCTCAAACCGTCGATTTGGAATTGATTGATCGATCCGTCAATCCCTTCTCCAATAGAAGGGGAGGGGATATATAGGCTCCAGAGAGTGGAGCTTTGGGAACGAGAATCCCTTCTGTAGGGATTCACCTGCCGTTGACCTATTGGTGGCTGTCGATAGTGTCAGTTGTCACTTTGTGACGGTGATGAGACCGTCGTGTATCGCTGGCCACGCTTGGTCTATCTTTCGCACGAGGATTAGGCTGGTTAGTTGTAAAGAATGGCGCGAGCCGCGGCTAGTAGGGTTGTCCTTTTTCTTATTGGCTCACATTGCTGCCCAAAGTCTGCTGCCTGTAATCGCATTAATGAGTTGTACGAAGTGTTTATTGGCTGCTGGCGTTGAGTTGCCACATAGGCTACTTAGAGTCATGGGCTAAGTAGTCGATTTGGGTTACTTCTTTTTGGAATGGACCTTGCGAGTTCTAGACTTTTTCAGAATGAGACCCAACAATAGTATAAAATGTAGTAAAAACAATTAGACTATAAATAACTTCCTTAGGATAATTTTAATATTTTTAATTGATAGTTTATTGAAAAATATATTTTTAAAAATAAGTACACAAATAATAAAAAGTTATATTTAGAATCAGAATGAAACAACCATCGTCAGATTAGATGAACATACATGAAAAATAGAGTGCGTGCGGAAGCCGTCTGCAACTGCGGAAACGGCAAAGAGAAACCAAAAAGATCGTTCAGCCGCGGCAGTCATCGTACTGTTTTCTCATCATCTCTGCCAAACATTAACACCGACGCAGAGAGAGAGAGAGAGAGAGGAAGAGGGGGGGAGGAATGGGAGGTAAGGTAGTGGAGCCGAATACCTGCATAAGAGGGTGTTGTCACAGCAAAACTATACCCCTTCATCTTCCTCCTTCGGCTTACTCCCTTTCTTCCCCTATTGCTAGAGGTAATCTCGCTTTCTCTTCTCCTCCTCCTTGTTTTTAATTGCCCTGCGTGAATAATCGTTGTTTCCTGATTTGGTTTTCCTTTCATTTATTTTGTTTCCGGAATGATTTTCATTTGGGTATTGTCACTGCTGGACTGGAAAACACTTCAGGGACGGAGAGTGTAGTTTACGAGGGAACATTAGATGGGGAAAAAGTTGCAATTAAGAAGCCTGTCTTGTCTACTTCTGAAGATATTGATAAATTCCACAAGCAATTGCAATTGTTATGGTCTGTGATCCTCCCCCTCTCTCTCTCTCTCTCTCTCTCTCTCTCTCTCTCTCTCTCGCTCGCTGCCCTCCAGCCCTACCAATTACAAGGGCTATAAAAACATAATGAATTTTGCCATCTACATGAGTTTACTCTGCTGTTCTCACGTGCCATCTTAGCTTAGTACTTAAAGGTGTTTGCATCATTTTAAGAGATATTGGACCAAACCCCACCTGCATTAGGTTGGGGAAAGGGGTTCTTTTGTTGTGAGTGGGCTACCCCTTGCGTTGCCTCAGTCCGGACAGGCCTTCCGACGGACCAAAGAAGAAAACAAAAACCCTTCTTTTGGTCTTAAGACAGTAAATATTTGTCTTTAATTATGTTAGTTATGCTGTCTTTCCAAGGTTAGATATTTTATTTCTGAAGCGCTTGAAACCCTAAATTTGTGGAATATTATCGGCTACTCCCATACTCTTGGTTGATGGGAATGAATAATTTTGATAGGAGTTATTGTTATGAACTGCTTTCTCCTTTACTCTTTAGAAGAGCATCGTATATCATTATAATGGGATTTGATTTGTCATTCCAGCAACGAATTTTATTTTCCGATCAGTGCATTTGATTTCTAATGTTCCATTTTTAAATTTTGTTTTGTCTTGAAGCAAACTGAATCATCCAGGAATTGCTACATTAGTTGCGGCCCATGCAATGCCACCTAATTACATGCTCTTTTTCAAGTTCTATGAGTTTGGCAATCTTGCTGAGAAGTTACATGTGGAGGAGTGGAGCCCAAGTATTAATGAGGCTCTCACTATTATCATCCAGTTAGGTATAGATTCTATGCTTATAACTTATAAGTGTTATCCATCTACCTTGCTGCTTCTTTTCCCCCTGACATTATTTACTATATTTTGTCATATGTCTGCTTGCAAGATCAGAGTATTGTATGCCTGTGAGACTGGCTTAAAGTATTTATTGTAACACTGGAGTACTTATATATGTGTGTGTGGATATACATGGCAAAAACGTGAGGAAGACATATAACAATAATTATATGCAAAATACAAAATAAAGTAATAATCAATGGCCTACGATGAATCTCATCAACTAGGGTCAAATATCGACAGTCAGACTACATATTATTACTCCATAGTCCAGGCCATGAACCACTATTCAAATCTGTGGATATGATGGCTACATATTATACCCTATAGATGGGACAAACACTATCTTTCTAGCTTGTGGATTAGTTAACCATCGTCTTTTATAAATTAATATATTAGAATATATTCAAATATATTTCGTCCTTTCTTTATAATAATAATTATTTATTCTGTCAACTTTTGATTGAAATATATTGCAATACATGCCCATACTGAAATTTGTTATAACATTTCCCCCCTTCTCCATCATTTTTGTACTCCATGCAAATGGTAACAATGAAGTTCTTTTACGGAAATTGTTTCTCCCTTGTATCCTATATCCGTTTGACCTTAACTTTTGACTTATTTGCGATGATGACATTGACTGCTATCCATCCGTCCAAATTTGACTCCTTATTGCTTCCTCAACAAGGTAGCCATTGTTTTAGCTGATAATGTTGTGATTGGTGCTATTAGAATATGTATATACATATATAGATATTGTTATAAGCATGAACATATATTGATGGATATAGCCAATTTCATGTCATATTTAGTTTAAATTCCATGAAACAATCAGATTTACTTTTTTTTGGTGCTTGTCTTGAATGTCAAATGTGGGCTTTATATGCAATTTATACGTAGGTGATCAAACTTACATGATTCCACAAGTTCAAATGTTGAATCTATCTGCAATTCATGCACTGATGATCAAATGTGTGCAATTTTATCTTCCTTTTTCAACCATATACTAACAATTATTTTATCTGAAAGTTGCTATGAATAACCTATAAAAAGTTACCATGCTGTTTAAGAATAAAAATCTACCTGTACTTGAGCTTGCCCCGCCTATCTACAATTTGTAGACAAATAAGCATATTTATGTATAGTGATGTTTCCTTATTTACTTGGGCTAAAGCCTTAAATTGGACATTGATAAAAAATCATACTTGCTGATTTTTTGCAGCCAGTTTAACCTTTTTTTTGGGTGGTGATACATTTAATTATTCCTTTTTTGGAGGTTAAAGCGGAGGGGTGGGGGTATTTGTTCAATTTCTCGTGTTTTTATCAGAAGTGATGTGTTCCTAATGTTGCCTTCCCTTCTAATTTTCTGTTTTCTTTGGTCTAGATAAATCAGATTGCAGGCAATGAGGTAGTGTTTGGCACATGTTTAGTTATTTGGCCTGCCTTAGACTTGAGTTTAATATATTGTTGGGTAACTGTCCTTGCTGCTATTTTTTTGGAAATCTCCTATAGAAACCTTTGTGTTGAAGTTTAGATAATGTTTTTATCAGATAAACAATTTACGTGGCTTAATTTTCTTGTTTCTTTTTTCCAGCGAAGGCTTTGAAATACCTACATAACCTTGGGATTGTACATAGAGACATCAAACCTGGGAATATTCTTGTAATTATCTACCATGAATTCTTTTATAATTGGTTTCTTTTTTGCTCATCTTGCTAAACCAATCTTTTACAATTTGCTGATATTGCATTAGAGGTTCTGCTTTTCTGTTTGACTGATTTCAGCTTGTATTTGCAGCTGGATGCAAATCTTTCTTCACGCCTGGCAGATTTTGGTTTGGCAGAGTACAGGAGAGATTTGGAACAAGTTTCTACTAAGAATTGGAGATCATATGGCAAGCCAACTGGTGGATTCCACAAGAAAAATATGGTCGGGACTCTTATTTATATGGCCCCTGAAATTTTGAAGAAGGAGATTCATTCTGAAAAATCAGATGTGTACAGTTTTGCAGTGACAATCAAGTAAGAATCTGATCCTCGGGAATGGTTTAGCTCATTGTTGCTAGTCTATATGGATGGCATATACTTTTATGATGTTTTGTTGTACTAAGACCTTATTTTTTTCCCTATCACTAAATTAAAGTTACTTCCAGAAGTCATATAGGTGAAACTAATTATCATGTTTCCTTTCGAAAATTTTTGTCCATGTACATTATATCTTAAACTTTGATCTTTTGCAGTGAACTTCTTACTGGGGTTGTGCCTTATACTGATCTTCGTGCAGAGGCACAGGTTAGTCTCTCATACCTATTTCTATTGCAGTCATGAATACAGTAGTAGAAATCACCTGTTTGATGAAACAGCGCCTTCATGCTGTTTATTTCATTCAGTTTCATGTTGGCAATGCATGAAATGTTGTCTGTGTGCATAAGCATGTCGTCTTCATTTAGCACTGTGGTTCATTTAGTATGCAATTGCAATTTAATTGAATAACCCTAGTTCTGATTCCTTTTTTCATGCACGTACAACAATAATAATAACAAATTCTTAAAACTTTGTAAATGTGGTTTATGTTGTCAAAGGTGCGCTTAGACTTGGGTTTCAAAGTCTGGTGCCTCAACATACCTTGATGTGGCTCATTCCAAGAGGCGTACGCCTTAGTTGAGGCTCAAGGTGCTCACCTCGGATTATTTTCTAAAAATTTAACATGTTTTTTTTTTTAAAAAAAATTAGATATATAAGTGCTATTTTTAATGCTAATTTATTATTTGTGAGATCAGGATTGATGAAAGTAATAATTGATTGTTTAAAAAAAATGGATAAACTATAGAGACTACATGAGAATAATGAATTGCATTTGAAAACGATTGTTTGATAAAAGGCTCTTGTTGGAGTAAATGAGGTACACAACATACGAAATTGAGAAATATTGTAAATTTTGAATTATAAATTCCTTTAAAACTAATCTATTGAAATTTTTAAATAATAAAAATTCTAATTTAGAGAGAATATAAAGATAAAAAAGTCATTTAATGCTATAAGCTAAGGAAGGAGAATAGATGAACTAATAATAATGACGAGTCTTAGTCTTTTTATGTGTATTTTGATAACAATATTTTAAATTTGTAATAAATTTTATTGTTTTTGTACATTTATTGGGAATTGTGTTTGTTAATTTTTATCTTTTATATTGGTTAAATTATATGTTTATGATTGTTGCCTGTAATATTTTTTTAGTATTTCATATTCTCTATTAACAATAAAAATACATTATAAAATATCTGATATATATATTGTACAAATGGGCTCTTTACTTTCATCAAGCTTGTGCCTAGTCCCAAGGACCCTCTGCACCTTGATATGTCATGGGCCTTTAACAACACTTATAGGGGTGGGTTTTATGAATTTGCTTTAGCTGTTCCGCACTTTTGTCCTTACATGATTGATGGGAAGGGGAGCAAAGATACTTGTGTTTTCTTTCCAGAGATTACCAAGGGGGGAGGATGAAATAAAAAAAAAAAAAACTAGGAAATCAAGCCTACCTTCGTTAATCTTTCTTTGGTGTCTTCTTCCTGATGTAAGTCTTCATAGAAATGCGGATTCTAGTTTCCTGAACTGTGGCAGAAACTGACTTCCACCCATTTTACTTATTGGTCTTGAGCATGATTGCTAGTACTATAAGTTCTACAGATGAACCTATCTTGACTGAGCCAACCTTAGAATTTTGTTGGATTGGAAGTCCTGAATAATTTTTTGTTGCTGTATTCCAAGTCTCCTACTCCTACATTGCTACTTCTCGTCTTCAAAAATATGGAGTCCTTTCAAATGGAGGATAATTATATCTGAAACATGAGAAGACTGTCTAAAATGAAGTCTTTATTTTTCCCTGTACTGCTTGATTTTTGCAATGATAATCCCTCAGCTTTCTTAAAAAGAATCTAGAAAGTTACTATCCTATTCTGGTTATCACCCTGTTTGTTTTTGGAATCACACTCATTCGCCACTTTTCCTTCCTCCAGGAAACAAATTCCTGCACGGGGCTGAACATCACCAGTTGAGAAGCTTCTTCCTTTGACCGTCTTAAGAATGTTTTGAGTACAATAGTGCGCAGGTTAATTTCTGCTTAAAAAAAAAAGGAAAAAACTTCTGCTTTTTGGCCGCATTATATATGATCTCCATCTTAGATTAACCTTAGATGCAAATGAAACTTTGCCTTTTTTTTAATCCTCCTTAAAAACTGAACCCTTACCAAGCTCAAAACCTAATAGCTCTACCAGTTCACTTGAATTCAAATTTTCAAGATGGAGATTGCATGCACTGCTCAGACATTCACCTCCACACAATATTCAATAATCATCCTTCATTGAGACAACCCCACTTATAAACATTCTATGGGTGTTGGGAATACGACCTCTTGGTGTTTTTGTCTGTAATTGATTACAATGAGTTACTGTGAGCCCCACATTTAACTCAAGACTTCCTTGGTGTGGGGAACAAAATGAAGATTTCCCATACAGAGGAATACGACACGACTGAATCCCTGTTCCTTCAGAATATGTATGCAAGACCAAAATTGTCTTTCTAACACCTTTGTATTTTTTTTAAATCAAGCTAATGAGTCACTTCTTTATCTTGTGAGATCTGTTGAAACTGACTGTCGCATGTGTATCTAATCCTTTTAGGCCCACACTGTGCTGGAAATGAATTATACAGAGCAGCTACTTTCTGCGGCTGTGGCGTCTGAAGGATTACGACCCGTTCTTGCTGGTCCTCATTTGGGTACACCTGAAAATTTGCCATCATTGATAAAGAGATGTTGGGATACTAACCCTAATATCAGGCCTTCTTTCAGTGAGATAGTTGATGAACTTGATTTGATTGATCAAGGATTAAAGAGACTACAGAAAGAGGGAAATGTGGTTGTGCAACCTACACCTGACCTGCAGCTCATAAAAGATCAGATTTGTCGAGAGAGTATTAACTGGTCTGATCAGGGGGAAGAAATCTCCAAGGGTTTGTCGCTTGATAGAGAATTTGGCTCAACAATCTGGCTTGATCGTTCAAGTGATATTTTAGCATACCATCCCGTCCTGTCTTGGGGATCATTTGCTACATGTGGACGTAGGGAGACGATGGAGGACACCCACTTTCTTATGCCTCATTTATATGATGAGATGGACATTCATACGTTTGGTATCTTTGATGGTCATCGAGGTAACAGATTAGGAGCAAATTGAGGAAAAAAAATTATTTCCATTGCATCTGCATTAGAGAGACCAGCAGTATAAATTTTGTTTCACAATCACCTTTTATTTTAGCTTTTTGTTGCTTTATCAACACTCGAATTGGCATATATTTGGATGGATATGCTTTTATACTATAATTTGGTCACTGCTTCATGAAGATGGTTTGAGTTTGACTTGTGTTATCCAAACTCCTTTAGTCACCTAGCTATCTAATATATACTAGATACTATGACAGTCAATCACGAGAGAGAACGCAAATTGAAGGAAACTGTGATATCTTTTGCAGTTCTTTGGAGAAGTTGAAATTGCAAGCTGTCTTTATTGTTGTATAAATTGCTAAAAGAACTGATTAGCTTATCTAAAGTTCCTTTTGTTCAGATTTTACTTAATAACTTAGTAGGCTATGTTTCCAATGTCTAGAAAGATAGAAAATTGAAAATAGTTTTCCTACTGAAAAACTCTGTAGCCGTCTTTTATGGAAGTAGGTTTGAAAAGAAACCTAATGCTAAATTTTATAAAGTCTAAGATCATATTGAGGATCAGGGCTTGTATAATCAACATTATGAACTTATGATAAGTATTGATTGCATGGATTTCTCAAAATTTGAAGATAAAAGCTAATATAAACAAAAGTCCATGTAGCGAAGCATCTCATGGATCCATATATATCAAATATTACTGCTATTGGCAAGTATCAGTCTTGTTCTTGTGGATGCTTGTTGCTTCAAAATTTTGTAAAGATTCATAGTGTTTCCTTCAATGATTAGTCCCCGAGAGAGATGATGATAGTGTATTACAGCTGTTCTGTGTATGTGACATGTACAGGTGCAGCGGCTGCTGAGTTTTCTGCACGTGCTTTACCGGCATTCCTTCAAAGTTTAATCACCGACAGGTTTCTTCCCTTTCTGTCTGCCTACTGATTTTATGCCTATCTCCATCTAACAAAAATAAATTATTCTGAAATTGCTATGCTTATAAAATGCAGTCCTGCAGAGGCTCTGGTCAAAGCATTCATTCAGACGGATGTTGCATTTAGAAGAACACTTGATGTGCATCGTAGATCCAAGGGTTTAATTAAGAAAGATTGGCATCCTGGTTGCACTGCAGTTGCTGCTCTACTGATTAAAAATAAGCTTTATGTTGCCAATGCTGGAGACTGTAGAGCCATCGTATGCAGGGATGGCCAGGCTATCGCGCTAAGCAGGGTGGGCTAGGACGTCTATTTTCATATAATGTGCTAATTATGATATGGTATTTCTTTTGATGTTACTAATTAATTGAGAACCATGAAGTAGGATCATGTTGCTAGCTGTCATGAGGAGAGAGAGCGTATTATTCAAGCAGGCGGTCATGTCAAATGGAAAGTGGATACATGGAGGGTTGGTGCTGCTGCTCTTCAGGTTATAACTTAAGATCATGTATGCTTTGTCTGTGGTCTGTGATGCTATGTCGCATGGGAAATCAATGATACTGTGTAGTATCAATCTTAAATTGAAATTGGATCTGGTGGAGTGACATTTCTTTTGTTACTTAGGAACTGACTGATGACTGATTAGGAGGAATTAGGCAGAAAGAAAAATCACCTGTGATATTTATTTCTATCTTATTCCCATTATCTCGTTTGGTTGCAAAAATGATGATTGTGAAAAAATTTTATCTAGGGACTGTTTGTTACCAAAAAAGTGGGAATAACTAACTCCACATAGGGTTGGGTTTATTTATCGTCACAATATGGGAATATTAATTGCCAGTCTCACCCATTTTCACCCTTACCTTGCTGTCACACCCTGGGCCACCTGTAGGCATTGGTCCACACCTCTGTCAATCCTGCCTGTGCTGATCCACCTCCGGCAAACCCTTGTGCCATCCCAACTCCAGCGACCACCAGTGGCACTGTCCCACCTCTGGTGACCCCCATCGGTCCTTTGCCATCATTCCCGCTCCTCGTTTAGCTATTGTGCCAGTATTTTTACCTTATTCTCAGAGGTAATAGTTATTCCAAGCGTGAATTAAATAATGTGATGTTTATTCCCGCCTTATTTATGGTGGTACTCCAAGTAATATTTTCTTCAATTTCCACGTTATTTTTTCCCACCTCAAGTTTATAAGCTTGTGGCATTTCAGATTCGGAATGTGGCCAGCAGCTCTTTTAAGTTAGACAACAAATTTCCCCTCTCCTCTTTTTCTTTCTTTTTTTTGGTGATTTTGGTATGTGTAATGTTGTCATTTCTAATGCGTGTCAATTAATTTGGCATTGCATGATGCTGAAGACTCGTCTTTCACTATGAAAGAAAACTGGCATAAATACTGCCGCTGATATTGGGAAATAGTCTGTCTTGCTTGAACTTACATCAAGGAAGCAAAATTTGCTGAGATGGAATCATGTAGGTTAGATATGGAACAATGCGTTGGACTTGTATAATACTTAATTTCCTTTTTTTGGATGCATTACCCATAAAGAGGAGTGTTCCTGGTAAAAAAATTCTGAGATGTTATGAGGATAAATGATTGTGCTCGTTTACTTCTCTTTTTTGGTTAAAAAACAAGGTTACCCGCTCAATCGGTGATGACGATCTGAAGCCTTCGGTGACAGCAGAACCAGAGATTACAGAGACGTTCCTCTCAGAAGAAGATGAGTACCTGGTAAGACACCCAAGGCCTCATTGACTTCGGGTTTTAGATATATTTTGTGTTTTCTGTTCACGTATGTGTAGTTCAAATAGTTTCAGATATAGCTCAACTCCATTCTGAGTATCTCTTGAGTTTCTGTCATCCTTGTAGCCATACTTGAGCAACAATATTGCATGAAGATTCAAAGTAGTAGTTGTGCATGGCATGAATATCATAGCACTATGATATAACAAGCAAAATTAACACAATGCTGACTATGCACCAATGTATTAACTTAGCTTTAGAAGGTTCTCACCTGTTCTGTGACTTCTAAGAGATGCAAGGGGGAGAGAGGATCTTAAATCTTAAGGAGAAGAGTGTAGAGCTACGGCATGGCATCCCATTTTCCATGCATCCTCAAACTCTCTTTTCAATATGTCTACTCGCTGCCCATTAACACCCCCCCCCCCCTTATGGGCTCCTGATAGCGTTTATGGTGATGCCATCTCACAGTTTTTGTGAAATATGAAGGTTCACTATCAAAAATGTTTAGACCGGTTCTAAGGGGAGGCCCTAGAGTTGGATTGTGCTGTCGTCAGTCACTCCAGCCAATTTAATTAATCTAATGATTTTGATGCACTGTAACCTTGAATGAGTATAAGAGGCAGTGACCATAAAGTTGTTCTATTATAATTGGAATTTACAAGTTAAAATTATAAAAATAGCCGCTTGCCATCTCCTAGACATTGTGGAGTTTACAAGTTCTATTCTAATGATTTTGATGATCTGTAATCTTGAATTTGAGTCTATCCTCTTATTCTAGTGATTTCAAATGCACTTGTTTATCTTTTTTTTGTTCTTTCATTTTATACTTTTGTTGGACCAATTAAAGTTGCTTGTACTTGGTGCTTCCATCGTCACCATCAGGTGATGGCAAGTGATGGACTCTGGGATGTTGTAAGCAATGAAGAGGCTGTAAGCATAATCAAGGACACTGTTAAAGAGCCCGGAATGTGTTCCAAGAGATTGGCAACAGAGGCGGTGGAGCGTGGAAGCAAGGACAACATTACGGTGGTGGTCGTGTTTTTGCGTCCTGTCTCTACAGCGGAGAGAATTTACTAAAATTGATGTGCATCAAATTGCTGGGTTTAGGAATTTACTACATGTGGGCATGGGTTCAAGAATGAATATGAAGAACTTGACTTACATGAATATTTCAAAATTTTGATTATTTGTTATTCATTATTTGGGTTTCTTTTCCAAGCATTAATTGTAAGTTTGAGTGTCCGGCATTGAAGAACATCTATCTCACCTTTGCTTCAATTATGAAGGTTCTCTAGTATAATTTATTGAGAAATATAAAGATAATACATTTACAATATAAGTAATCAAGATTTGAATTCCAGTCCTTTTCTTATACAAAGCAAAGTTCGAGAGGAGTCAAATCATTTAAGCTACACTCGAGATGATCATTTCATGAGGCGTTTTGATCCCATGGAGCTCAAAATAGGATTAGCACCATTAACCGCGTGTGATTTGCATTCTAACAACTCCATTGAAAGCATCAAGCGTTGCAGAACTTTGCAATCCAAAAATCTCAAGCCTTGCAACTAATTAATTAGCAGTCGTTTAACTCAGTTGAAACAAAGGGAATCTAGAAATAGAGCAGAGTCCTAAAATCCGCATCACGAGGCCTTTCTACCGCCCAATTACAAGAAGGTATGGATTACACACAGAATAATGAATTCTGGGGAGAAAAACACCTAATTTGTTGATAGATTTTAAGCCTTTCTGGGTGACTAGGTGGCCATTGAAGAAGACCTGGGCTCCTTGGCCGCTTTATCCGTCTTCTTTAGAAGAAGCACGGGATTGATGCTAGGAAGCACACCGCCATGAGCAATACTCACACCTTGAAGCAACTTTCCAAGTTCCTCGTCGTTCCTCACAGCTAATGGAACATGCCTGGGAATTATTCTGTTCTTCTTCTTGTCCCTTGCTGCATTGCCAGCTAACTCCAGAACCTGCTTCAACAAAATCCCAGATCATCA
This sequence comes from Nepenthes gracilis, assembly GCA_033239525.1. Lineage (NCBI taxonomy): Eukaryota > Viridiplantae > Streptophyta > Magnoliopsida > Caryophyllales > Nepenthaceae > Nepenthes > Nepenthes gracilis. The sequence goes on along the minus strand of BSYO01000008.1, from coordinate 1,398,502 downwards.
AATTACAAATTATCAACCTAGTGATCAAAATCAACGCGAAACAACTGCGAAAGAGGGTGAGGAAAAATCACCACCTAGGCAAGGTATTCGAAGACGGCGGCGAGGCAACCCGGAGCGCCAGTGCCAACCCGTTGAGCATACCGGCCTTCTTCAAGAATCGGCCAATCCGGCCCACCGGAAACTGCAATCCTGCCTTAACGGACCGGGTTACCGCCTTCTTTTTTGGGTCACCACCTTTCCTGCCGGCTGCCCCTTTCTTCAGCTTCGCCGTGTCCTCCATTTTGCGCCAGGAAGTCAAATCGGACCGGGATGAGATTAGGGATGATCTTCAAGAGCAGGACTCGACGATCAGAGTGTCAGAGATGGAGTGTAGCCGTTGAAATCGTAATCAATCAACGGTGGTGGGGTTTACGTTAGTGATCCGTGTGCTTAGGAATGGACGAATAGCATGGTAGATCTTTGTTTCCGCAGTTTCATATAAAATTTCAGGGCTCATCACCAAGGTGTGCTTTATGCCTAATTTTACGAAATTGAATTAATAATAATTTTTATATATTAATTTTCAATTTTTTTTATGTTATTTTGTTAAAAGATTTAAATAATCTAAATAAAACGTAGTTATGTTTTAAGAATATCGATGATAGGATAAGTGAAAATAATGAAATTTATACAGAAATCAATTTACTTATTATTTAATTTTAAAATAAATATTATTATTCAGGTGAGTAATATTATTTATATATTCAATTATGCGTATAATTGTATCAAAATTATTATTTTTGATGTGAAGTAAAGAATTAAAAAAATTAAAATTAAAATAGAGTAGGATTTATAAATTTTTAAGAATCTTATAAATGAATATATGATTGAATATATAAATGTAATGTAATAATTTTTTGATTTTGGAAAAAAAAATATTTTTATACACCAATTCAATAATATTAATTAATTAATTATTTATTTTTATAACCAAATATCTCAAAAAGAAAATTCACAATAGTTGTCATAGAGTTTTTATGTTTTCAGTTATAAATAATTTCCATTTTTGGAGGAGGGAGTGAAAATGAAGGCAATTATGCGCTAGATAAAAATATATATTTCTTAATAAAATTTTACAAAAATTTCAAGATGAATATATAATTCTAAGTAATTAATAACATAACATAATATTCGTAGTTAGAACGTTTAAGTTTTTTTTTTTTTTTTGAGGGATTGTCAAAAGGGCATTGAAAGAATCAAACTATAAATTTCCGTGTGTTTAGAGATGAGGATCAATTGAGTCGAGAGGTGGGAAGGTATTCAAACCTTGTTTCATTTTTCGGGTTGATGGTGTGTATGTTTGCGTAGCGTAAGCGGTAACTAAACACAGTTAGTTTTTGTGTTTGTAAAGTATGCCTTAAATGATGCTCTTAATCAATGGAAGGAATGACCCTTTTTAGAGCGGATGTCGGTTGCAGATCAAATGTCCTACCTTCCTTTGCGTTCTTTACTGTTAGAATCCCCAATTGGCGGGTTATTGAGACAAGGCAAAGTGGGAAGCCCCATCCAATGGATAGTGGGCAAAGGATTCACAGACTTGTAGAAATGCCTCTGAACTCCTGGATGGCGTTTGAGTTGAGCACTAGTGATATTTGCAGCACATGTTCTCGATTGGGCCGTTAGAGTGTTGACCTTCTTTTGAGGCTTAGTTGACTTTCGGAAGTCGGTACCATTTAGAACATGTCCATCACTAAGTAATTAATAACATAACATAATATTCTTTTTTTTTTTTTTTTTTTTTTGAGGGATTGTCAAAAGGGGAAGAAGATTTTCCATTCTTTATTGAATCAATATTCAAACCGTCATTTTCTAAAAGTTGAACTAAACACAGTTACCATGCTCCAGTCAATTACCCATGCAGATAAGGCGAGACAAGGCAAAGTGGGAAGCCCCATCCAAACCATAGTGCAAAGTAATCACAGACTTGAGTCTGGACTCCTTAGCCCGAGCTAGCACTAGTAACATTTGCAGATTTGATATAGGGAAATAGATGTTAAGTTTTTCTAGGAATATTGGAAGAACCAATATCTCTATCGCTGAAATTAAAAATATTTTTGAAATACTATAAACCATAAATAAAAAATATCAATAAAGTTATCATCAAATCACTTTCTTATGATAATATAGAAGATAATGGCTCAAACACTAGATTTAGATCATGGAAGAGGGGCCCTGCATCATATTGACACGGCATAGGGTCTGTACATACTATTTTTGACTATTCAGGTTGGCAGAGGGGTAATGAATGAAGGTAAAGACCCAATCACCCTTCTTTTAGACTGCCGCATGAAGCAGATCTATACGGAAGGCAATGTGATTAGCTTGCCAAATTGGACGTGGATTTAAACGTCGAGTACCGCAAGTGGACGGTGATACATCCAGGATTATTTCCGAGGCCTCGTCACAAGGTTCATCCAGGATGAGGCCTATATTATTACACAGAAGATTAACTGTAAATAGAAAGGGGTAGGCTGATCGGGATTTGAGTCATTGGCATACCCATATGTGGCATCTAATCCATGTAGTAGAACACTTGACTGGCAAGTTTCCCTCTTAGTCGATCTCCATTTGGAAAATCGCAGAAAAACAAATGGCAGTAAGACCCTGGTACTCTTATTTTCAGTTGTTTCAAAAGCTGCTTCTCTTAACCCTGGATTATCTGTCCAATATCGTATCATCATCACATACAGGGATTTTCACGGTCTCAGGTTTCTCCGAATGTGTAATTTTCAGTGTATTTTAGATTTGATCAGATCCTACTGGCTTGATGTATATTTGTTTCTCTTTCCTCATTTTTATAGTTCTGGTAGACGTTTGATTGATTTCTGGTGCTCTGTGCGTTTGTAGGCTTCCATGGAAAACAACAACCCGGTGCCTGTTCGAGAGGGTGGTTCGATCGAGAAACCTACCGGGTGGAGGTTGGAACTGACGCCTGAAAAACGTCGGAGGGTTGTTTACAGGATGTAAGTTCTGTACATTTTGACTATCTAAACTTTACTTTTTTGTTACCTTGAACTCGAGGATTTTAATTAGTTGTTGCTAGGGGTGAGCTTGGTACCTTGTGTCATGCTTCTGACTGGGATCCATTTGCGCCTTTTTCTGGTATTTGTTTCGGATTTATAAACTTTTTGTAGCTTGGTGAGCTGGTATGTCTGGATTGTGGAGTGAAGAAATATTGAACAGTACTCCATCGACTGTAAAATAATTTGTGTCTGTCTTACTTTTTACAAAGTAATATACTGCAGTGTTTTGGACTGGAGGGATTTTTATAAGCAGAAAACTTGTGATGCGCGTTGTATGGTGAATGTGGCGGTGAGTCAGTCCATTTGTTAACGAAAGTTGAGATAACAGTCAGTGGACAACACATAGGTCCTAGAGCTTAGCTCTTAATTGAGTTTGTTTGATGGCGATGGGAATGGAGTAATTGAAATTGCGTTGCAGAGATTCCTTTCATTCCCTTTTTTGTGCATAAATATAATCATTTGAGGACTCAGCCAATGACCTTGTATTGTCGTAATGTGAATGGCATTCCATTACAGCAAACTAAGGTAATATAGTTTTCTTGCATTTCTTACATCTATAGGCTCTTGTTCACATCCTTGCACTTTATCAATTTTCAATTATCATCTAAGCATTTGGCCTTTTTCTGTTGACCAGTTTGATTGAAGATACGTCATGTGATTATTCTGTCCTATAAATGCCATGCAGAAATTTTCAACTCTACGTATTTTGAAAGCTGCCAAAATAAACTATAAGCCAAGAATTCTTCAAATTGTTGCATGACCAATTTTAACTTCAGGTTAGATGTAGTGGAACCTGCCCAAGAGCCCTTGGCTCACTGGCATCAGCACCCATAAGGCGTGTCTTAGTTCCCTGCAAACCCATGCAGCAGGACTAAAAAATGCTGAAGTGAAACCTGCATTAGTTGAGGAGCTGGTTTGATGCTTTTATCATTATAGCTTCTGCCTCACATCCTCTTATCTCTTTTCCCTTTGATTGTATATAAAAAATAACTTGGTTCATTTGGCATCATATTTTCAGCACTGAGACGCTGCTGGGACTTCCACATGCTGGCCAGGTTGGGTTGCTTAAATTGAGAAGGATGGCTACCGAATTTGAGCACAGCACTTACATGACTGCATCTAGTAAGGTTGCATACATGTTCATGTTTTTGACTGTTAGACGTATTGCCTTTTTGTTCCTTACAATTCTTAATTTTCTTCTGTTCCTTGTTTTTCAGCCTTTCTGAAAAATCTTCTTGTTTGGAGCGTAAATTCTTCTGTACTTGGTGTTCTGGAATTTTATAAAAAATAGAATGTGGAAACAGATATTTTGCTAATTTTGGAGCAACCACTTACTTGGAGAAATTTAGAGAAACAATGATTTTGGAATTTGAACTAGTTGGATGTTTTGTCTCTCATACATGCAGGATACCATTTCATATCCAGATCAGAGTCTCAGGTGTCAAATATGGATATCAGACATTTAAGAAGTCTCACGCTTTTTCCTCTCGTTCCTTTTTTTTGGTGGAAGGTCTGAAGCTGTTATGATCCTCCATCATCTATTGTGGGCTAAGATTAAAAGTAAAAAAAAAATTAAAGCATAGAGATTGTACCAAGTTTCTATGATATTTGATGCAATCACCGACCTCCACTTCTTAACATTTAATTCTAATATTTGAATTAATATGTAAATCTAAATAGCGGTCGGACCATAACAGCACTCACAAGGTGCAGTTGTCTTTTTGCTATAGTACTGCCTCTGACCATGACTGTTAAGCATTTAGATTTCGTGGAGTATAATGTGCATAATTTGTGCGTTTCAGATTGATTACATGGAGATAATAGCTGCAACAATGGTTGTATCAAAGCATGTTTGGGGATTTGCAGAACATGGTTCTGATGTTTAAGTTTGTTAAGACACAGGTAATAACCCTGTTTGGTTGGTCCGGTTAAAAATTCATTGTTCCCATTAATTGTTGGTAAAATTGATGTGGCATTTTGAAGAATTGTGCAAATTTATGGAAGGATGGCTACTTACCATATATAGAGTGAGAAAAACAGAGAAAAATATGAATGTATAAATTGTTGAACAAGTGGTCTTAGGTTATGAACAATTGATCATAACAAAATGGGGAAAGAATGGGCATGATAACAAAGGTGCATCTTTCTCCGTCTTCTCCTCTTATTACAAGAATTAATCCCAAAAAAGATAAAGAAAATCATATATTGATCTGTATAAATTCATTATATGTAAAATAAAAAAAAAATTAGAATGCTTCATGATCTTATTGACCCAAGTAAAATATATCTATTCTCGTCATTCTTATAGTACACGTATGATATAAATATATACATTTCGATTAGGATCGTATTATATGGGTATAATTTTATCCATACAATAATTTTCAATATAATCATAAAGCCTTATCTAGAAAGATAAAATTGAACCACATTGAAATTCTCAAGAATTTGAAGCTATCACTCATATTTCTACTGGCTATGTGATAATATTATTCTTACAATATAGTTAAAACTGTTGGGTTTTAGATTATTTCCTTGTAAGTCCCACATCTAATAAACAAGTTAACAAGCAACATTGTCACAGGAAGTTCGCTCAAGCAAAGGTATTCGCAGGATCATTCGTGAGATAACCACGAGTTGGTCGCTTGAGAGGCAGGTTGGGAAAGATTTTCAGTAGGTATCTATAGGATGGCTGTGAAATGGGCACAAGCTAGCTGCTTAAGATGACTAGGTAGGAGCACTATGAGATGGTCGCAAGCTAGCCACTTAAGCGGCTACATGGGGTATTAAAAAGGCCCTTCTAATTTTAGGGCAAAAGAAAAAATTATTTACAATATTTGGAGTATTGCATGAAGAGAGTGATGAGAGAAAAGGAGGAAAGATGAAGAGGTTTAGCACCCAAAAGTGATACAATTTGAGTTTCATTCTTCATCGAGTTTGGGTATATTGTTCTAATTTGTTTCTAAGACGAATTTCATTTGATTACTTATTTTTCTTAGTGTATTTCCCCTTGTATATTGTTAAGAGTATTTAAAGTTGGATTCAACCATTATTTACTCTTAGACCATGTGTATATCAAGAATGGTTATATTTGTAACCAAATACTCAATTATAATGAATATTTTTAAAGTTTGTCCGGTGGCTTTTTTTTTGTTGGATAAATTTTTCATATAAAATATTATTATATAATTTTTTATGCTTTGATTGTATGATTTGTTCATTGTATTTTGGCAGTTTTTTATAATCCATAGATGAGAGATTTAGATATTTGTTTACATTATATTGGTTATATATGTATTTTTTTTCCAAGCAATAGAACAAAAAACACCTATCTCACCGTATGGTTATGAAGCTGAAGGGACTTTTTTTTCCTTTTTCATTGATCGAATTTGTGTCCTTGTCTCGGCAGATTTTCTTTATTTTTCTCTCAATTTCTATATGGAGAATATCTTGTGTTGAGTATAGTATCAATCAAACAAGCCTAATTGATTAGTACATTGAGCTCATGGACCAGCACAGAAAGATAAAAGTATTAATAGGCTTATTGTACCCAAGCTCGAAGAATACAAAGTCCAGTCTTGATCAAATTCTAATCAGAATGAATCAAGATTAGAGTAATAACTGAGTAACTGAATGGTCGTTGAATAGATTGAGTTATAGGTCCTAATAAATGAATATTCAAATATCAAATTGAGTAATTAATCCAATCAAATTGTTCAACTAAGCAAGCATTTTGTATACTCTATAGTTAGTCCAAGCTATGATTTTTTGATTGACTAATGTCAACTGTTAATTACCATCAATTTGACCATTTTTACAAAATCCCATGATTAGAATTGTATAGAGGTGGTTGCATTAGTCAGTTTTTAATGAATTTAACTATTTTGATCCTAGCTGGTTATTCTTTTTTAGAAAAAAGTTATTAATTAGTGATGTAGCTATAAATTTGTCTCATTTACCTTAAAAAGAGGGATAGATTCTAAAAAGTAATAAAAAGTTAAACCCTCTAACATACTTATTTTTAGAAAAAATACAGAGTCTAGTCATCCATCTATTTCTCTTTTATCTTTCCAATCTCTCCCACTTTATAAATTTTTAGAAGGTTTACTGACTTAGGTGACGAAAGATATATTAAAGGATGAGTTCTAAATCCTTTTTACTCTTATTTATTATTATGATATGTACGATCTTAAAAAAATTCGATAATCTAACACGAGTTTATTCGAATCGTAATCCAGATATCAAGTACGCAACACCTTACAATAAATTTCTCAACTTATACGTGGGTTTAATCCAGTGAAGAAGTATTTATGACTAGTTTTTTTTCCTAGCATCCAAACTTGGAAACTTTGACAGTACGAGAGTTCTTACTTTCCGGTTTGCATTTCTACGGGAAACGGATTCAAGATTTCGGGGAGGAGCAGTGGGTCTCTTCGAAGCCTTCTGCAGCTCGTGTCCTGCATGAAGGGGCGCTCGGTAGTTTTTGTAGGGTCGTTTCGTTGGATGGAGTAAGTATTCCATAGAATGTATATTCACTCAAAATACTTCATGCTTCATTTATTTGTTTATTTTTTGATGCAATTTACTAGAAATATCTACATTATTTTTTTAAACCAAATAATAGTGTTTTTAATTATCTTGTTTTGAGGGCTTGTTGGTAAACCAAAAGACATGGTTTTTTTTTTAATTATATTATGAATTTTTGTTATCTTGTTTTTGGGTGTGAAATTATTTGCAGGTGGGGGTTGATTTATTTCAGGAGGTGATATAATTGTTCTCTCTTACCCTATGTTTGGTTGGAGGGAATAGAAATTCTATTCCCTCCTTATTCTTGGTGGAATTATTATTCCACCGTTGGATCAAGATTTTTAAGTTGTAAATAACTATTCCCCACTAGTCTTAGTGATTTTTATTCCGATTAGGAAGGAAAAGAATTCCCCACCCAAATTTGTTATTAACCCAAATTTGCCTTTTTATTATTATTATTATTATTATTATTATTATTGTTGTTTTTATTTTTATTATTATTATTTTATTATTATTATTGTTATTATTATTATTATTTTAATAATAATTATTATTATTTATTATATTTTTATAATATTTAATATATTATATATTTATTAAATATGTATTTTACATGATACAATAATATAATATATTAAATAATATTTTATAATAATATTTACATAATATATATATAATTATGTATATGTATGTCATATAATATATATAAAAATATGTACATATACAAGTGTGTATTATTTTATATAATATATTTTCATAATTAATAAGGGTAAAAGTATCATTTCGATAAATTCTCACCTTATTCCTCATACAATTCTACAAACCAAACATTGTAATACAAATTCCTAACTAATTCTATTCCAACAACCAAACATAGGAATAACAATTTCCAACTCTATTCTCATTCAATTTTATTCCCTGGGAATAACTATTCTATTCTCACCTTATTTCATTCCAGCAATCAAACGTGCCATTAGGCTCAAAGTCGTTGACAACAGACCACAATAAGAAATGACACACGACGAACGACAATGAGAAACAACACACCACGGCAACAGGTGGTAGTAGCGGCTGGCGGCGAACTGAGGCAAGCCAACAATAATAGTAAAATGGCGTGTTGTCTACGCTATGATAAGCAAGGTTTAAAGAGAAGATAGGATTAACCACAACATAAATATTAAAAAAGAAAAAAAAAAAAAAAAGGAGATAAAGGGAAAAGAACGAGCATTGGGAAATGGTATATGATATATGTTGGAAAATACATAAAAAATATTCTCTCTTTTTACCAAAAAAATAAAAATAATAAAAATAATCATTCTGAGCATTTTTAACTTTATTTTTAAAATTTATTTTAATATTGATTTTATACTATGTAAATAAAATTTGTCAAATTATACAACTGTACAATATATTTATGATCTGTCATTGAATCTGAATTATTGTACTGATTAGGGAGCCACTTATCCTCCGCGTCAGGTTGAATTGAGGCAAGTTTGATTATTGTCTCTAAAATTTGGGTCTTACATAACATAACTAAAAATTAAGAAATCAAAGTGTTGCGTCCCGGGTCCGCGGTTGCCGTACGGATTAGAGAGCCTTCGGATTCCCTAGCACGTGGCGGCGTCGGGAGAAGGATCCGGTCTCCGTATCTATGAACCTGGACCTGCACAACACAAACAATAAGCGAGAGGTTAGAGGCCGACGGGGGGTTTTGGTCCCCCATCGACACTCCGACGCTCAAGTCAGATATCTTCCGGTGATAAACGGAGAGATGTATGCATAAGATGCGAGAATGAGGGGAGTGTGGGAGAGGATGTGATCGGGAGGCGTGAGCTCCATGGATGCGCCGGCAGAGGCGATTATTCACATGCCCGCGGAGGTGATTTGTGGTGCGCCGGCAGAGGGCTATAAAGGCGCCGCGAGGGCGGCTTTAGATGTTGGGCCCTCGGGTAATATTTGAAAATATTACCTTAATACTGAACGAGTGCGGGGCCCATTGGACCGCTTGCCTGAGTGGGCCGTTGAGCCCGTAACCACGTGGGTCGACAAAGGGGGTCGTACAAACGCCTTGGCAGCACTCCAGGCAGAGGGCGTGGAATGACCGCGGCCATTCCGTTGGCCGGGGCTTCGAGGTGCCGTGCGTCTCTTCCGCCCGAGAGTGTCGAGCGCCATTCGAGAGGCTTCCCCGACCTCGCCTCGCCGATGCATACAGGCTACGCTCTCTGAGGGGCTCTACGATAACAGTTTGGACGAGGACGCTGTAATCACTTGGAGCTTCAGTGGTGGGAGTGGCGGTCTCTCATTCGCCGGATTCGAGGACGGAAGCCGGACGCCATGGCGGAGCGAGGATTCGCCCCTATTCTGGCTGAGAGTCATGCATTCCCGTTAAGGAACGCAGTTGGTCTTTGCCACCGTGAGGGGCTCTGGGCATGATTTGAGACAGTCTCCGTTGCCGTTTTGGGAAGCTTCGCTACCTGTTCTTGATGAGAACAGAGGAAGAAGGGCCGCCACCTTGGGACTTGGCCGTTTACGCCATGGTTCAGGAGGAACGACTAAATGTCATTCTCGGAGGAACCCAGTCCGGCGTTGGCCGTGGCTCAGTTGAGCGGCATTTAACGCCATGGGAGGGGATTCAAGGACCCCGGTTACTGATTGAGAAAGGGAATTGTAAGATTTGGTCAGGACCATCCGGTGCTTCATCCGTGTCTGGGAACGGCGGAGTGAGTGCTGATTTCCATGGGCGGTGAGCTTTGAGCTCCGATTAGCGCCGCCGAGAGGAAATCGTGGAGTGTCGGCGGCGGGAAGCTCTGCGCCTTATGCTTATGGAAGCGGCAACAGTGAGGGAGCTTTGGGTCTCCCACGGAGAGAGCTCCGTGGTTTGCCTGGTGACGTCGCCGGCTGAACCTTGTTGCTCCGTTTTCCCCTTTTGCTCCCTTTTCCGGCGAGGTCAGAGAGAGGGAGAGATGATGAGTGGGCTGTCCTACCTCTGCGCATGGCAGAGGCCAACCTAGAGATGCCAGTCTCCAGATGATCGAGAAACGTGCCCGGCTTTGTCCTTTTATGGGCAGAGGAGAAAACATTTTCCCGCCAAAATGAAAGCATTTCCTGCCTTTTTGCCTTGGGCCTTCCTCTGGGCCGTGTTTTATGGGCCCGTATGTTGGGACCCAACACAAAGGTTTGGTGGAATTCGCTTTCCAGTGTACTCTCCGATACTCAAGTTAGAAATCTTTTCCAATGGGTAGAACGATGAGAGGATAAGAGAGTAATGCGTTGATATATGTTATGGGGATTGAATATTTGGGTGCACCCAATTAAGGGACAGTTTACGAGGTGTGTTCGGCTAAGGAACAGTTTAGAGGTACACTCGGTTAGAAATCTTTTCCAATATACACTTGGTTAGAAATTCGCTTTCCAGTATACTCTCCGATACTCAAGTTAGAAATCTTTTCCAATGGGTAGAACGATGAGAGGATAAGAGAGTAATGCGTTGATATATGTTATGGGGATTGAATATTTGGGTGCACCTAATTAAGGGACAGTTTACGAGGTGTGTTCGGTTAAGGAACAGTTTAGAGGTACACTCAGTTAGAAATCTTTTCCGATATACACTCGGTTAGAAATTCGCTTTCCAGTATACTCTTCGATACTCAAGTTAGAAATCTTTTCCAATGGGTAGAACGATGAGAGGATAAGAGAGTAATGCGTTGATATATGTTATGGGGATTGAATATTTGGGTGCACCCAATTAAAGGACAGTTTACGAGGTGTGTTCAGCTAAGGAACAGTTTAGAGGTACACTCGGTTAAGGGGCGGCTTACAAGGTGTACCGTTAGGAGATGGTTTAGAGGTGCGCCCAATTGAGGGGTGACTTACGAGGTGCTACTGGCAATGGATAGCTTAAAGGTATGCCCGATCGAAAGGCAGTTTACAAAGTGTGCCCAGTTAAGGGGCGACTTAGAGATGCGTTCGGTTAAGGGGCAGTTTAAAGGTATGTTCGGTTAAGGGGCGGCTTAAAGGTACACTTGACCAAGAGGCGACTTATAAGGTGCACCCAACTAATGGGCAGCTTAGATGTGTGCTCGATTGAAGGACGGTTTAGAGGTATGAAGGATTGAGCCCCTACTGAACACACCCGTCCTCTGGGTGATTCGGAGAGATGGAGGGCTCCCGTGGGAGAGTCACTGTTGCGAGGAAGAGCATAGTGCATCCGCGAGGGGGGTGGCTGACCAGAGGTGGGGACGACTCTTGGGTGATAACGATGAAGGCGCAAACTCCGTAAAGTCTCCTTTAGGTAAAGTGGCCCTTTGTGCCGTGTTCTTTGAGTCTACTCCACCGATCTTACGGTGTGAAGATTCAGAGCGAGCGTGAGGCCTTCACAAACGCCGGCTTGAGCGGGAGCACGAGAACAGAACATTTTGAGAGAGTGGGAGCTGGCGTGCCTTATGAGTCTTCTCCCTGGTTCGTTCCTCGCGGAGCTTTTCTCTTCTCCATTCTGATTTTGAGCTGTGCAGGCCATTAACGAGGCTATCAATGGCTGTGGTTGCTAATGGTTGATAGAATATTTGGTTCCGGTGGATGCGCTCGAGGGAAGCAGCTTGAGAGAGCGAAGGAAAAAGGATCGCACTGGGAGTCTGTGACCTCAAGAGCGATGGAAAGCTCATTGGCTTTTTTGTGTAATTAGGGCAAGAGTCTTTCCTCCCTTGGCCTATCATTTCTGTTGCTTTCTTAGGGTTTCTTTCCTGTGTATTCAGGGTTCCCCATTTCTTCTACGAGGGGAAGAAAAGATATAGGATGAAAGTTGCTTGGACGCCAAGGCTTGTGAGTGCCTGACAATGTAACCAGGGTTGTTAGTGAATATCCTTTTCTTCTCTAGGTGATTCTTTGGCCACAGTTATGGTAGTTGCTTTTTGGGAAAGATTTGCTAAGCCATGCCTGTCATCTTGGGTGGTGTGCAATCTCTAGGAGGAGATTTGCTGGGCTAGTGCTAACAAGCCTGGTTATCGAGCAGCCATTGCAGCCCATGCGCCAGTAGGGGCACGTGGGCTTGCCTGCTGAATAGCTGTATGGGTCTGCCTCTCGAGTTGGAGATTTCGGGCTGCATGCTCGTGCCATCTCAGGGTTGAACTGCGTGGATCTTGTGCTAGGCTTTGGAAAAAGTTTTGACGGGCTATTAGTTTACTGGAATTCGGACTCTAGGCCGGCCCATGGCATTAGACCCATCAACTTATCTTTTATTTTTTTTATATATTTTACGAGTGTTTTGGACCCCATATATTACCTTATGAGATGAAATGAAACCAATTTGGTTAAAAATTTTACTTACTACAAAATTAAAATAAATAGAAAAGGAAAAATAAAATATAAAAAAAGAAAAATTAAGAAAAAAAAATTAGGCAAAAAATTAAGAAATCATTGACGTATTTTTTCAAGTTATATTAGCCATATTTTTTATGCCAAAATCTTTAAATATATAAAAAAATAAAATAATCTGATTATATGTAAAATCCAATCTATTTGTTTCACGTTAAGCTTGAAAATAGTACGAAATTGTTTTTGAGTTTTTTTATATAAAAAAAATTCATGAACTCTAAAGATTATTAGATAGAGATATTCGTACCTTGTGGGAAGCGAAGTGGGTAATAGCAATGCCTCACAAATCTTTGGCCACAATTCAACATGCTCTCTCTATCGGCGGAAAATAACAGATCTTTCATCCACCTCTAGCCAACAAGAGCAAATATAAATGGTATGGGGAACTTCATAGTCCTCTATTCATTAAAGAAAATGATTCAATATTATTTGAAGGGCATAATATTCCACATCCTTTTAGAGCCATAGAAGAATCCCTACATATTAATGGGAGCCTTCCACGCTTGGTATGCAAAATCAATAAGAAGCCAAAAGAAAAAAAAAAAAAGGATAAGAAGAAGAAAAGGTTAAGGTAAAGGGGGGAAAGGATGGCAACCTGTTGCCAAGTCTCTCATTTCCCCTCCATTTCCTAACTCTTTTATCTGCACACCATTAGAATCTTATCCAGTAATGTACAATCAATTCATGCAACAACAAGGGCAACTTACCCTCCTAAATCATCTCCAGCTCTGGTACTTATTATCTATTTGGTATGTTAAGGGCACCATCCCTTAGAATCTAAGGGATATCCCCGACCTTTTTTTCATTGAGCTGAGACTCTTTCTTGCCTCAAACACGTGGGGCAAAAGCTTCTCGAAAGCCTCCAAGAAGATTTTCCACTCTTCTTCGTTCATGTCCCCCAATGATATGCCCCTAGCTTCATTCTTCTGGTTTGATCCGGTAAAAGTGAAGCTCCTCGTCAAGTATCCTGTTTTGTAACTGTAATTATCATTTTCCATCTCACCATTGTGCTTCTGCATCTCGGAATCATCATTTTGGTTGTCCCTCTGCAACAACAAGGGGACTAATGTTTCATCAGGCAGTCCTTTCATCGATCTTGCAGACTGAAATTTTGGCTTCTGTGGCTGCTTGGCGATAAGAGTAGTTTTCTCGATGACATCGTCATCTTCTTCTGTTATTGAACCGCTGTTGTCACTGTTTGGGGTCTTGCTAATAGTGCTACTCTTGGCTTTTGCGCAGATGCTTTCCAAAATGCTCATAGCTTCCTCATGGCCATAGCATTCTCGAGTCATCATCTCACCAATATCACCGAGACAAAGCCCCGCAGCTGCTGCCCGCTTCAGAAAGACAGTGCAGATCACCAGAACTCGAATAGAGGACTGACTTAGGCAAGGAAGTTCAGTTCTCAAAACTTTTGCATCGTTGAAGGGATCAAGTTTTGAAATGTACTCCAACTCAGAGTCTGAAAAAGGGATTGAGGCTTGGGGCCAGTGGAGCCACTCGAAATAGGGATCCTCCAGCCATTCGGGTAGGCAAAGCCCATGGTCTATGGGGATGAGCTTTTGTTTCCCGGCAGAGAAGTCATTGTGTTCATTTTTTGTGACGAGAAGATTCCCTGAATGCCTGTCGATATTGAGGAGTCTTATATCAAGGATCCCAATGCGGTGAACCGAAGAGACCGAAAAGCCAGAAGGACCAAGCTCCCCTGCATCACATTCATGGTCCACAAAACGCTGAAGAGATGCAATTTTATACTGTGGGGCTGAAACGGATGAATGGTTCACGTGAAAAGCTACGTGAGAAATTTTGACTAGTGCTGTAGGAGGAACACCGGCAAATCTGCCATGGTCGAGTAGATATGCAGCCAGTTCCCGCATACCTGTTTCACCAAGCCGAACCAAGTGCTTCAAGCCCAGCTGCCCAAGCATTCTTCCCATAAATCCCTTCGGATTGTTCAACGCTAAGGGTTCTTCATTAACTGGCTTAGCGACAGCAATGATGTCTCCATTTCGAGCTTTGAGAAAGTAAGCACCACCGAGCCCACTTGACACTGGCTCCGGATCAACACCAGAGGCCATTGCTATGGAAACCTCTTTCACAAGAACTTGCACCCTCGGGGCCCATTGGCCGGCAATGATTTCAATCTTCGGATTAGAATCTGAGTCTTCATCCACCTTACTGTTAAAGGTTAAACAAGGAGTGGACAGACTTCGGTGGAAGCTTGTGGTCTCAATAGCTTGTCCCAAGGGATGAACAAGATCGTCACGGTCAGGCTCAAACGCGATGTAATTGATATGAGTATATGACTGGAGTCTGCATATCTGAGATCGCACCGGTGGTTTGAACCGATGATGAGGGTCAATGACAATGGCCATTGTGACAAGTCCTAATGCATATGGTGAGGTGGTTGGCAGCAGAGAACGTGAGTGATCGTTCTTCTCAGAGGACACTCCCCTGGCCAGTAGCCATTGGATATCTGCGTATTCAGAATAAAGGCATATTAATGCAAGATGTAAGTTTCTACAGAAGATCATAGTTCTTCACAACCGAAGCCTTGAATTTGGATCAAACACGAAATGATCAACAGATTATAACAGATCCATAGTTAATTAACACTTGACATTTTAAATGTCTCCTGAAACTGGGAGGAGGGCAGTGGAAATTTCGATGAACAGTTTGATTTTCCATTATATTTCCCTCTTGACCAACGAAATCATCCACTGTTTTGTACCAATGTTTTCAAAGATCTCAAATACTCCTTTTTTTAGTTTTGTTTTTGTTTTCATTTCACCCACCTGTGTCGAAGTTCCATGCCCAATCCGTTTGGCTGTGTCCCTTAATTAGGGGCAAAACTATTGTGAAGGCCATAACATGATTGAGTTACGTTATATCCTCCAGCATAATAATTCAATTAATCATTAATTACATCAATAAATAGACAAAAATAAATATCTTACAGAATGACAGTAAAAATATAAACAGAAAATCAAGAAACCCAAACGTTGGAAAACCTACCTTTTTGTCCCTAGCTCCTGCGCACAATTTCGCCAGAATTTACTGCAAGAGACCATTGGAAACTAAATAAGGATGGGAAAGGGCATGGAGAATTGGAGAAGACAACAATCAATTTGAATGCAGTAACAGCTACATTATCAGGATCTTCCATAAATTATAACCAAAAAAACAAAAGAGAAGAGAAGTCGATATGAATGCTACAGCGAGAAGAGATTGTAAGAAATTGAAGAACTGAAACACAAGAAAGAGAGATGAAAACCGGATGAAATTGACGGACCGTGAACACCAGAGAGGCATTCAAGGAGACGAACAGCAAATGGGAGCGCCGGACAACCAAAAATCTGTTGTCCCCAGACAAAAGAATTCCTGAAATCACAAGCTCTCCTTCCTCTCTCCCCCGCTCCTATAAATTTTTCTATGAAACCCAAGCGTCCACCCCCACCCACCCCTTCCCCCTTTTATGCATTTGCTTCCCCCTTCCATCTCCCCGAAATCGACGCTCGCCAGTTCCCGGTGCGCTGTCATCTCCATCGTCCTTCTATTTTAAGACTAAACGCAGCAGCGACGCAGCCATAATTTGGAAAATCAAATCTCGGATGTGCTTCTAACGGCCAACGTCCAAAAATTAGAAAATTTGTGCTGGCACAACGGTATTTCTCCCTCTAATTTGTCTTCACGGTGAGGATTTTTTGTTATATTTTTCATTTAATAGAATATTTTATCATAATAATTTATATAATTATAAAATTTTGTTCAGTACAATTTAATAACTGTCAAAATTATTAAATAGGACGCCCCTACTGAGACTTGCCTCCCAAACTGAAATACTCTTGCGATTACAAAATTAGAGTTACGAGAGTATATTTTTAGGCCATTTTAATCAAGCGAGCTCCAATAAGAAAGCAATTTGTCCCAATAACCCAAACGCCATCCCATACTTTATATATATATATATATTACAAAAAAAGATACATTCAGTAATTTTTTAATTTATTAGATAGAAAATTTTATTTAAAAATATTTAAATTTGATATGTTTATAGATCCGAATTGTTGGATGGGTTAGAAAGTTACTCGATCTTTCACGGTGGAGTCGAATTAGAACCAGGTTTAATCTCGTTATTTTGAACTTAGATCTTTACTTGTGTGATTAAAAATAATAAACAAAAAGATTTGGAAGGTAGCTAACTCCGCCGTTATCCTTCAATTCAAATTAGAGATCTTTTCGACGGATAGAAAAATGCAAGGATATGAGAGAAATTGGTGGATACATTTAATGGGAGTTTTAGTATTTCGGTGCATTCAGCTTTGGAGCAGCATAGAAGTGCGCCCAACAGATGGGCTGCTTGGAAGTACGCCTGATCGAGGAGTAACTTACAGGTGCGCCTGATTAAGGGATGGCTTAAAAATGGAGAATTAGCCTTTAAGGGTGTGCCCGCCCAGTGGTTGTAACGTCCCTAGGAGCCCGCCTGTAAATAATGTTCGCTTTAGGTCAGGATTCGGCGGATTTGTTCTTAATGAGCCAGGCTTAAAAAGCAGCGTCATAAAGGAGAGGTATACACCCTTATAAGTGCGTTTCGTTTTATCAAATGTGGGATTCCCGATCCACCCTCAAAAAGTTTCAGTCCCCGTTGGCACACCGGTCGCATGCCGATCTACGATGCCATTTGTAACGTCCACGCGAGCTCACTTATCGATATTGTCGGCACTTGTTCCCAACCCACACGGATTTGTTTAGTAGCGCACTCAAAACGCGTCTGAGGAAAAAGTATCGCGTCCTTATAACGATGTTTTGTTCTTCCCATCGGACGTGACTCCCCTTGTGAGGTCCCGTCGGATGAGGAATGTAATATCCTAGAATTTTTTTGTTCGAATTAATTTAATATTAATTATAATTTTGAATCGGGTGGGGTAACAAAATTAATTAAATATTGAAAAATTTTGGAAGGATGTTTGAATCGGTTGGGTTGGCGCAATATACGCCCAAATATTGATTCGGATTTTGGATTAAAAGAAAACTAAAATGGAATATATATATATATATATATATATATATACATATATATGGATAAGGATAAAAAAAAAAAAAAAAAAGAGATAAGATTGGGGGATCGGGGAGAGAGAAAAGGAGGGAGAGAGGGAACTAGGGTTTTGGGGTTTCGTTTGTGGAGGAGGAAGGAGAAGGGAGTGAGGCGGCCGTTCGACGACTGCCGGCGACGGCGATAGCGAAGTGCGGCGACGGCGATGGGGGTTGCGGGTGAGGCCGCGACGGTGGCTGGTTGAGGAGACAGTGGCTCGTGGGTGGCCGTGGCGGTGACGATGTAGAGTGCGAGAGAGAAATCGCGCAAGGAGGAGGAAGACGGCGGCGCAGTGGTGCCGGTGCCGACTGGGTGGTGCCGGGGAGGCCGTCGATGGCCAGGCCAGCGGAGCGGCGGCAGCGGAGCTGCCGGCAGAGGTCCGTGTGCGGAGGAGAGAGGAAGGGTCGTGCGGAGGAGAGAGAGAGAACAGCTCCCGAAGAGGACGATTGAGCAACGGTGACGGCGGTGACCGATGGTGGTTCGCCGGTGACCGATGGTGGTTTGCCGGTGACCGGCGACGGCCGTGGTGGCGGCGGCTTGCAGTAGAAGCTGCGCAGGAAGGGGGCAGTGGCACGGCAGCGCGCACGGCGGAGAGAGAAAGGGCCGTTTTGGGCACTTCGAGACATCTTTTCTTCAGATCTGCAAAGTATAATGTTGATGCAAAGATACAAACCTCTCTTTAATTAATTTAATTTCGATATATTTTGGATATTGTTTGGAATTTTTCTTGCATGTCATGTATTTTTATGGCGCCGATTATTTATTCCGCGTGCGTGTAGTTAGCCTATGGATATTTTGGGGGTTGTTAGTGGGTTTTATGCTTTTGGAGAATTTAATGTTTTTCTGAGAATAATTTTTGGACATTGGATATTTTAAATTAATATATTTGTATAAAAAAATGGCGTAAAACTTGCCGTTGCCGTGCGATCACATGCGCGTCTTGGGTTGTGGCTCATACATTTGGATTTGGATTATTGGACTTGGTGGATGGTATAGGAGATTTATTTGGAAATCCCTTTCGTCTAAAGAGCTTGGAGTAGTATAATCCGTTTGGATAATTTGATTTGGCCTTAGAATATATTGGACGTCACAATATATCTGACAAGAAATGAGAAATGCAAGTCAAAGGGTGGCAGAAACATAGTGAGAATCTTATCATGGGTCAGAAGACATGGATTTTGGCTGGAGTTACGGGATTATGTGTAACCTTTAAAGTAGTTTTTAAATAATGAGAACCCAAATTTGGTACATAATTTGTATTTTTGCATTAATTGGTATTGGACTTTGATTTGGATATGGATTTTGGACTTGGATTTGATATTCGCCGTAGATTTTTTGCCTATAATTGGGAGGTTATGTCTCGTATAAATTATTTTGGTTATATATTTTGAAGGACTTTTTGGAATGTCGTCAGCGGTCTTCTTGATCTAACCCAGACCTTATTGAATCATCGGGTCACTTATCGAATTTTACTTCAAGTGTGGGTGATCGGGCGTTGGATTTGGACTTGGATTTGGACTTGGACTTGGACTCGGACTCGGATTTGGACTCGGATCGACATCATTTTTGGAATTGGTTCGGATCAACATGTTTTGGTTATATATATATATCGTCACGGCGAAAAATTATTTTAAAAATTTGGACATTTGTTTGGACTTGGGCATTTCATTTGAGTAGAGACTACCATTTGAATTTTGATACGAGACTACCATTGAATTTTGAAATTTGGATCTTGGATTTTTGGTTGGAATTCTCTTATCGGCGATTTGGATTTATTTTGAAATTTGATTGGATTTTAAATCCATTGACCTTTATCCCGATTTATTGACTCTTTTGACTAAATATGATCTTCTTGGGCATTAGGCTCATTTTTAAGTTTTGTCATCTGAGTAGAAAGGTTCGGATGCGTCTAAAGTAAAACGTGATCGGTCGGATATTAGGCGATTTGGTGAGTTTAGTTTTATTATGGTTATATGATATCGATATATTTAGATTATGGAATTGCTAGGTTATGAGCTTATTATTATATTACGGGAATGGTTGGACATTATGTTATGTTTGATTATGATTTTGGGTGATTATTATCTCTCTTACGATGATTGTTTAGAAAGTACATTTATATTGTTCGGACGGTTATTGATATGGTCTGTGAGGATTTTAATTTTGTTGAGTATATATATTTTGATTTTTTGAATTTTGGATATTAGTATTATTAGATTTAAAATTATTTGGGATTTTAGATTTTAGAAATTATAGTTAATTATTTAAATTGACCTGCTTGGTTCGGGTTCGTGATAGGGAATGGAATAAAGCGTGCCTTATATCGGCGTGAATGCCTCTCTCTTGTGGACGCATTTTGGGGGCCGTGGGCCTGCCAAAAATAAATCCGTGCGGGTTGGGCTCAAAGCGGACAATATCTACAAGCGGGTGCTTGGGGACGTTATAAATAGTATGATAGATAGGGCCCGGTTCGATGTGCCAATGATGACGCTGGGCCTCTTTGAGGGGGGTGGATTGTGAGGTCACATATCGGACGGGGAGGGAAACGAAGCGTACCTTATAAGAGCGTGGATACCTCTCCTTTGTGGACGTGTTTTACCCGGCGTGGATACCTCTCCCTTGTGGACTTGTTTTGGGGGTGTGGGCAAAAGAAATGGACGAGTCGGGCCAAAGCGAACAATATCTAAGCGGGTGTGCAGGAGGTGTGAGTTTTTTGAAAGATTGGATTCCGCAAAATGCGACTGACCAGGAGGCGGCTTTGAAGATCAAGAGGACTTTGCTCCTATTGAGTACGCTCAACTATGGGGTGACTTATGAAGGTGGAAGACTGAGATTCATTTGGTGCGTCGGATTAGGAGGCAGGCTTTGAAAATGGAGGACTTGGCTCCTATTAAGGGTGTGATTCTAAAAAGAGTGGTGCCTCCACCATAGGGTGGTTAACCAGTGAATACACCCGCATGGGAGCGGTTGATGGAGGAAGAGTGGGACTTCGTGTGCCGATGAAGAGAAGGATATCTGCCGGTCTCTTATCTCACTGTGGAAGAAGGGTGTTCACGCTGCTCCACTCAACAAGTTACCAATGTTGGCTGCCCAATATGAGAACTTGGAGCTGGCATGAGACCCGCACACTCATCGGTCAAAGCGAAACTTGGTGGATGGTATAGAAAGAATCACTTGCTTCTTCGTCTTCTCCACGTCTGCTATGGTTCTCTAGATTTCTTCTCCATGCACGTAGATGACTTTCTCCCTATTTTTTTTTTCCTCTTTTATTTTGCTGTTTTTCCTCCTCTGTGAGCCTAAAGTTCTCTGGGTTTCGAGTCCTCCTCTCTTTTGCCAATGGGAAGGAGATATATAAGGCCATACATGCTTGGGCACCATAGTTGAGCTGTGCCATGGTTGTACGTGGTTGACAAGGCAATCTTAGCTTTCGGCAGATTTTCCTGCATTTTCTAGGCAATTCTTTGGCCGTGGTTATGGTAGTTGCCTTTAAGGGAAGATTATGCTGAGTTGTTGCCATTGGTGTGCAATCTCAAGAAGATGATTTTTTGGGTTGGCACTGATATAGCTGTCAAACAACCGCTGCAACCCATGCACTAGCAAGGTGTGCGGGTCACTTGTCAAATTTGGGCTGCAAGTCGAGTGGGCCGAGCTGCACAAGTTGTATGGTAGGCTTTTAGGAGCCTAGCGTTGGGTTTGAAGGAACTTCTGACGGATTACCCATCTACTGCAATTTGGATTCTAGACGGGCTCACGGTACTAGACTTATCAAAATTGTAAAAAATTATTTAAATTATTATTTTTAAAAATATTCTATGAAGATATTTTGAAAGATATACAATTATCAAATACATGTGTTAAATGAGTTAGATTACCCTTGATGCGGCATAGTCCAAACCAACATGAGTCGTGCCAAGCACAACCCATGATAAATAGTATTGGGCCATGTTTAATATAATTCAACATTCTAGACTGTGTTAAGTTGCATGGTAGGTAGCTTATTGGTCGTACCAGGTATAGCCCATAAGTTTTTTTTATCGAAATAGTCATTTGAACCTTTGAAAGAAGGGGAGACCAAGAGGGAAAGGAGAGAGAGGGGCAACGGTCTAATTTATTATTTTAAAAAAAATAAATATTTAAATATTAAAAATCTATATATACCACATTTCTCACACAACACATATAATACTCTCTCATTCTATTTTCTCTCTACTCTCTACCCACTTATATTATAAAATAATATTAATATGATACTTACTGATATATTTATATTAATCTGTATATTAATTTATATATCAATATTATTAATTTATTATTTTATAAATTAATTATTAATTATAAAATCTAATTTTTATAATTTTGATATTAAATAAATATGATAAAATTATTTTGATATTATCATACTATTTATATCATATACACAAACTAATAGTAGTTCTAAAATATTATAATTATAACCTAATTCTAGCAAAAAAATGCCACTATTATTCCTTCAAATTTTGGCTGCCCCTTTAGAAAACATTTCATTAATATATAATTATTTTTTTTAAATTAAATTAGTTAGTGATTAAAATATTAAAAAAAATATATGTGTATAAGTTCTAAATATACAGGGCACTTGAAGAGACTCAAGAAAAAATATGAGAGATGGTATTTATTTTTAACTCAAATTAAACTAATATTTTCATATGGTATAGGCCAAGAAGTTTATCAGTATAACCAACGGTTAAATTAGAAAAGATTGACAAAATATATAATTTAAATATATACGTTTACAAATATAAATGATACATGCTGAAGTGCTTGTAATTCAAGTGTATAAAAATAACCTAATAAATAGTTAAATGTGAGTTATTCATCATTTTTTATAATTTAAATAAAAATTAATTTTTTAATTAATACACGTAAAATATAATATTTTTAATCAATAATATACGATGATTATGTAATAATTTATCATATATATTTGTGTCATGGCATATTGAATTATTAAAAATTAAAAATTATTTAAAAAATTATTAATTTTAAAGTTTTTGAATACTCATAAACTACTCTGTAATTTCTAAAACAATTAATATTATTATAAATAAAATTAAATTAAGTAATAAGATTGTTTTGTTACTTTTGATAATATTTCAAATAATGATTTTACTATTTTCTATTTAAATCATATTTTTTTAATTTTAAATAAGAAATTATTTCATACAAAATATACATGTTAGATTATTAATTTTATATTAAAAATATTTTATAGTTTTACTTCTTCTAATGTCAAAAAAATTAAAAAAAATTATTCTATTTATTAAAACATATTTTTTTCAACAGTCGAAATTCTAAGCGTTATAAAACAAGTTAAATTTCAAGAAGATGAAGATTGATCGCCCAATAATATAGAACTTGACATATCAAATATTGGAGATTACATATCTTTTTTGTTTTATTTTAATTATCTTTTATAATAAAAATATCTAAACAATTGAGTCAATTATAAATATTGATTGAAAAATAATTAAAACAATTAAATATTTTTTTAAAAATATCATTTTATTACTAATAAACATATAGGTATCTATTATACCATCAAAAATATATTTGTTAAGCCAATTATGGGTGTTTGCTAATATAATTGTATTTTTCAAGGTGGTTATGATTTTTATCAAATAATACCGGTGATGAAAATAAATATATTATATAAAATTTAAATAAATAATTTTAAGTAAATATTAAAATTATTAAAAATAATATACTTGTTAATATTATAGTTAATTATATTTTTTATGAAAAATCTTTAAAATACTAGAGAAATTTTTTTTTACTAACTTATTTCGCCAAAATTATGAACGCTTACATAAATTTATATGGGGTGTATAAGAATTTTACAATAATATGAAGATAATCAACAATATAAAAAATAATGGTTCATATCTATCTTAATTTATATATAATATACAGCCTATATGTACCACATTTAATACTAGAATCGTCCACTCTATCAATAGAAGCAAGCAGTATCAAACGTGGCCAACAAGATTTGCTTTTGTTATTATAAGTCCGATATGAAATAAAACTAGTTAGTAAAAATATCACGACTCGAAATTTAGTAGATCTAATTAATTATTATTTTTAAAATTTAAAATTTTAAATAAATTTAATAACGAGCACTAAATCCCAAAATTCATATGTGACAAATAAAATATACAGGATCTGACAAATTAAAATCCATACAAGATTTTATCAAATAATTATCTAAACAATATAAATACAATCTGTTCTATAATCATCGTAAGAGATGAGACAATTTAACCATAATTATAATTCGAACGTAATATAATATTTTAATTATTTTAAAAATATAACAATGGGTCTATATCCAACCAAATCTAAAATTCAATCATATCAAATATGAATTTAAATTATAACAAAACTAAAACTTATCAAATTGGATGAACAATTGACATATCACATCCGTATTTCTATAATGTATCCGAGTCTTCTACTTT
Source organism: Nepenthes gracilis (assembly GCA_033239525.1). Classification (NCBI taxonomy): domain Eukaryota; kingdom Viridiplantae; phylum Streptophyta; class Magnoliopsida; order Caryophyllales; family Nepenthaceae; genus Nepenthes; species Nepenthes gracilis. The sequence goes on along the minus strand of BSYO01000008.1, from coordinate 1,373,954 downwards.
GACGGGATAAAATAAAAAAAATTGAGTTTAAAATTTAATAAGTAAAATATATAAACATAATAAATCCAATAAATTAGAGGGATGATCCAAAATAAATGTGAATTCAATTGATAGAACCAAATCTAAATTGTCAATAATTAGAAATCTAGTTTCAAAATCGATGGTGGTTTCCTACTCAAATCGTATATCAAATAAAAAAAGATATCAAATATTTGTCTCGACCTTGTACCAAACAAATTGGAACAAACAATGCTCTAAAATACCCGAATCGGGCTTTCTCTATCCTACCGGCACGTCCTTCTCTTTCTTTCCGCGCAACTACCTCCTCTCTCTCCTATGCTAACCCTTCCCACTGTGCATGCCGCCGGCTCTGCCTCCTCCTATGGCCACCGCCCCTTCCCAGTGCTCTCTCTCTCCTTGCCTCGCGTCGACATTGCTTCCGCCTCTTCTCTCTCCTCGCCTCGCGCCGCTGTTGCTTCCACCTCCTCTCTCAACTGCCGCCTCCTCTCCTCGACCACCGCCTCCTCTCCTTCTCCTCCCTTCTTTCTTCTTTGCGGCACGCTGCCTCCCATGCAAACCCATTTCCTTTCCCTTTCTCTCCTCTCTCTCTCTCTCTCTTTCTGCCTTTCTTGCATGGTTATAGCTTTTGCAGCATGCCTTCCCCTTATATTATATTATATTTTTTTCTTTGTTTACACAAACATATATATATATATATGTATATGTTCATCAGATATATTTCTTTGTAGAGATGACGTTAGCACTAAAAGTTGTGGCAGGTGTCTGGCTAGGATTCGCTAGCCTATTCCGGCGATAGTCATGGTCAACGTGTCAGTTGTCTTCTTACGATGGTGGTACGATTGTGTATGGTCATTATTGACATTGTTCTGTCCATTTCAGCAGATAATTTGTTAAGACCAGTGGGTGGCGGTAGTGGCCTGGTAGTAGTAACACCCTTTTTGATCGTTGTCCATGGCCACCAATAGTAGGTGTCTAAGTTGGTGGCCTCTACGCTGGTTAGGCTGTTGCCACTAGAATGAAAGGTTTCCTCATCGCGATTAGTCGCATTGCAAGGGCTACTTGTTGAGCCTAACGGGTCCCTATCTCTATTGGCCCACCATACATTTTTAGGTTTATGCCTGCCATTTAAGCTTTCTAGGCTCAGATCATCGTGAGGCTCTGATTTGTGATTGGATCTGACTTGGACTTGGGCTGAATTTTGGTATAGTTGAACCCATCAAATATATTTCGTAATTAGATAAAATATGGATCATGACGTGTGTAATACATTGAGCAGTTTACTCACATATTTTTAAAGTTTAAATTTTGTCGTTATTTTTAAATGTACGGCCCGGGCCATCATAATACGAATCACAGGTAGCGCCCGACCTAAATATACGGAACATATAAATCCTCTGTTGATTTGACGCGGTTTGTTAAAGACCAATATCTCCCTAACCATCCGTTACGCGGTGGCTTCGATTTTTCTTCCAATCCCCACAGAACAGACACAAAGGGACTTCAGTATCTCTCTCCCTTCATTCACTCCAGTTGACTTCATAGGCCACTTCGGTTCCCTGCTTAATAATCCAGTCTCTCTCACCGCTTTCGAAATAAAGTTCTCCGCTGATTGCCGGCTTCTTTGAATCAGCTAGCTCAGATTCATGTAGTTTTTTGAAGTGCTACGAAAAAAAACCTGTTTATTAGGCTGCTAAACCGTCTCTTGCAAGTTTTGCTCGTCCATTTGAGAAATCTCCATAATCTTTTTCTTTTGACATGGCTTTCCCCGACAATTTGGCCAGCGATGAGGCATGGATATTCCGTCCGGCACTCCCCGATGCTTGGATTTCTGAAGCATTTTTTCGTGACGCTGAATTGGTGACAAAGGCTCTTCAAAAAACGATCGCTGATAGTTACGACGCTCCGGCGGAGAGTTCTATATCGGAAATGTTGTCCGACGTCAAGCCGGAGACGCCTCTGTCTGGTCGTACGGGATCCGATTCCGAGACGGTTTTCAAGCGGAGTACGCTGAGCCTGGCGTTGGCGCCGAGCGGTAAGGTGACGAAGCGGAAGTCGCGCGTGTCAAAGCGCTCGTCGACGATGTTCATAATGGCGGATCCAGCCAACTTCCGTCACATGGTACAGCAGGTGACTGGGGTCCGGATCGACAACTTACAGGTACCAGTTGCTCCAATACTGGAGCCGGAGCTGCCTGCGGATGGCTGTGTTGGCCGTCTGCAGGGGTTCCCGCCGACGTTTGACACATCAGCGTTCTTGCTGGACCACCAGCATCAGCAGGCGATGGTTCCAGCTGCCGCGGTGGGGACTCAGGAGGCCATCGCTTACTCGACGCCGACGGTGACAGCGGATGGTGTTCTGCCAGGGCTTGATTTTGATAGCAAACTCGTTAGCTTTCCTACTCTAGGGTCTTTGTAATTGATGTCATCTGTTTGCTTGGTTTGTTTTGTTATTGCAAAGCAGGTCTCTGTTTGCATAGGGTATCAAGGTGATCGTGTGATGAAATTATAATGATTGGATTGGGGGGAATGGAAAACCAGAACAGCCAAAACAGCGTTAGAAAATTCCGTCCTCTTTCTGACGGGAGTTTCTCCATTAGTTTTTCATATAGAAGTAATCTGTTTGTCTACTTTCTGACGGTAGTTTCTTCATTGGCCTTTCATATAGAAGTAATCTGTTAGCTGGGTTTGTCAAGTTACTGTGCTGCTTTTTGGGTATTTTACAGACATTTTATTATATTACAATGTTTCTGTTAGTTGCCCAAGATTTCTTTTCACGCTTGCCGATGGTTCATCTTTGTCACTATTTTGGCTATTCTGCTACCCATCTTTGCAAAACAGTGATATATTACTCCAATCATACTTTTTCTATGTTTCGCTGATGGAAAGGGCTGCTTATTTGCTTTGATGAGAACCGTTGACTGAAAAAAGAAAGGAAAAAGAAAAAGCCTTAGTGCTGTTTTCGAGAATATTTCTAAAAGAAAAGAACTGTATCATTTTGCTGTTCATTTCGAGTTAAAGAAGATATAGATACTAAATACCTAATCCTATTGAGTCAACATTCACACTTTGATTCACACCTGTAAGACTAAGATTGCTTCTTGACTTGGTCTTGAATTTATAGTAGTGACGTATGTATAGAAGTAAAGAAGTTGACTCATTTAAGTCTTAGTGTGCATTTTCTCGTTATTATCAGATCCCTGGAGGCAGAATTATTTGTGGAAAAATACTAGCATATTTTATGATTGAATTATTTTTACTTTTAACCTTTGAGTCAAGTTTATTATGCTTGTAAAAATTAAGTTATTTCGATCATTATTTTTCTATTAAATTACACACCTCAGGCCCATAGAAGATATTGGGGGTTGTAGGAGAATGTGGGCTTCTAGATAAAACAACTACAAAAAATTTAGATGGGATCAGTTCTATCGATACAGTCATATTGCCAGAATTATTTATCACGTGTAGGTTTGAACTGACAGTTAATCAGAGAAATATTTCAACTATAGCATTGTTGCATTCTTATGCAAGGCAGAGAAATACACGCTTGAAATAGCAATTTGGTAGGACAATTGTTCACCCATGCTAACGATTTGACTGTTGCCAATTTCCTTCAAACCTTGCTGCTTTTGTACAAAATGACAACCAAAAGATGCACTGTCCTCCTTGAAGCATCATACCCAGGAGAAACATGCAAACTTAGGATTTGAACTATATACCATCCATTGATGTTACAATATGCTTACAATGAGACCAAAAAAAAAAAAAACAAAAAACACTTGTACAGCATCAAATCACAGGGGTTGATGGCTGATGTGGATCAAGCTCATGGAAGGCGATCATCATCAGAAGAAAGCAACCAAGATAGGTAACCAGAGCCGTCATTCCTAACATGGCCTGATTGGCTTGGTGGGGTGACCCTTTTTCTGGTAAGCATTTCAACATCCGGGCACTTCCTTTTTCGCCCACCCGTGGCCCCGACCTCAAATGCTCGTCAAACTCTTCAAGATCACCCTGAAAGAATCGCAAGCCCATCGTGTTATTTTTATCCAGCGCTATGAGAGAAGGCAATGTCATGTATTGAGAATTCTTAATGAGGATATTCACATGCACATAAACATGGCTCGTAGATTTCTCATGCTTATCTCTCACATGCTTGAAAGGAAATCTCATGCCACAGCCAGGAACGCCACATACAAAAGGTCTAAGCTCAAGATGCACGGAGTTTATATGCTGCTGGAGATTTGATTTCTGTTAATGATGTGGAAAGGAAGAAGAAAGAATCTGTTATACAACACTGTGTGAATAATCGAAGTACATAATAATGGTATGCATCTTATCTTACATTTGTAAAGGTGTGGTTGCAATCCTTGAAGCTGCATTTAATCCTCTCCAACGAACAACCTTGGTGACTGCAGAGATGCCGTTTAATGTTCTTCCTGAGCTGCCTGGACCCACAAACCTCGCAGATGACATGCAGGTGGCAAGCCTGTATGTGAGCCTTGAGACACTTCATATTGGTGAAAGGCTTCATACAACAAGGATCAGCACAAAATGCTTCTACTGATTCCAGCTTAACTGCAGAATTAAAAGCAGTAACATCAACCTCGAATAGAGAACAGCTATTTCCACCATTTCAGAATTTTAACAATCCTGTTAACAGGACACAAAGGAGAGAGCCAGAACAATAACAACAAATCCTTAAGTCCTATTAAGTGACAACGAAGATATGAATTCGCTTTGTTTATTCTTCTTGATTTAGTACAATATTGATAAAAAATAGATTATTCATAAAGCAAACATATGAAAAAAAGCAAAACTTGCCATGAGAATCCTCATGCTTCCGTAGCTTGGATTTAAATGTGAACTCCTTCCCACATCCCATTTCCTGACAGATAAACTTCTTTTGCCCGTCAATTTCACTCACATGCGGCTTCCTATCATGGATTTCCTTCAAGTGCCTCTTCATGTTACCTTGGATTGAAAACTTGAGGTTGCAATTTTCAAAAGGGCACTTGAAAAATTTTCCCTGATGCACCAGGAGGTGGCGATTCAAGTGGTCTTTCCTTCTGTAGCTGGTTTTGCAACCGTCTACTGGGCAAACAAAAGGCCTCTGCACCACAACAAATAAAGTTTAAGAATATGTGTGTCACCATAAACTGCCACGAGTGACATATCTCACTCCTATTCATACATCAAACCTTCAAACCACAAAAATGGTGCGTGTCTGAGGCTTACTTGATGGAGCTTCTCAGGAGGTCCCCCATCCTGATACTGGTCCAGTCAAGATAAACAAAACAGCCTCATCGCATTTTGGAGTTCTCTGTCTGGGATCCAATGCTTCACACACATTTCAAGCTACCTGCACCCCAAAGCATCTTAAAAAAATTTAGGTTACCAGAAACAACAACAGGTGCAACCCTTACAAGTAATATGATTACTGGACAATACATCAGACTAGTATGTTTAATAAACCGACTCCAGAGCTCACATTATCTTAATGTTTGCAATTCTCTCCTTAAAAGACCAACTCTAATCTTCCAGAACAATTTTGGATAACACTAGTGAATAATATTTTGGTTCCACCTTATAAAGTGGGAAGCAGAGCAAGAATTTCAAAAAACTGGATAATCTAAAATCTAGCTATGTTTAGATGCCGAAAAGGCAAATATCAAGAATTAATAGTGTAACATAATCCACAAATTTACACTAAGCTACTACCAACAGTTCTCCATAAAAGATTACCAATCATAATGTGAACCAATTGAAGACTTAAGGTCAGCAATCACCAATTTTAAACGTACAGTATATACCCAATACATAATTCAAATCTCACGTTCACTTCGCAGTGCTAGGATTTAGGAATACTTCAGCTTGCTTTCTGATACATAATTCTAATCTGGTGATGACAAAATCATGAATAGATACGTACCTCTAGAGAGTGGCTTTGCATATGTTGCCTCAAATATGCTGGTTTATTGAAACTCGCTCCACAATCTTGGCAGACGTTAGGTTTCAGCCCCTCCTTTTCCTCGAATCCATCAATCTCCTGCTCTTTCATCTCTTCCTATATTCAGCAAAACAATAGCAACTAAGCAAACAACACCTCTTCAATTGATGGCAGTAATCTAAATCAAATGAATCGCAATTCAACAGATAGAGGAAGAGAAGAAGGTTAAGAGAGGAAAAACCTGATGATGAGATAGAATGTGGGAGGTTATGAGACACCTCTTGGATCTGCAAATCCCACAATACTGACAGTAGTAACGCCTAATGTCTCTGAAAATCGTACCCCCTGTATCCCCTTTGCCATCGTTCCCCATTCCCTCCCTCTCCCTCCAGCCGCCAATGTAGCCGATGCAATATTTGGGGCATCTAGGGTTTCAGTTAGGGCATCCTGGTTTTATAGTAGAGTTTAGATAGACCGCAGTTCGTGCGTATGGGCTCGGCCTCCCAGTTTGTAATGCATCGGGCCACTTCCAGATATCCATCATCTAAAGGAAGCCATAAATTTTTAAAGGCGTGATCAGTTATTGTAATAAAAATAAATAAAAGCAATTAAAAATATATAATAGCAGGAAATAAATTTCAAAAATAAATTAAAAGCAATTGAAAAAGATCCTTAAAAGAGCTGAGTGATAAAGGAAAAATAAGATGAAATAATATAAAGAATAAAAAAATATAGTATTGTTGCAATCAAATATGACCTATAAAAGCGCATAAAAGCCAGAAAAGCCCAAACGAGAGCTCTCATGGCGAAAAAGAAAACAATGCGACCTGAGAGCCTGCGGCGTGGCGACCCAAGGATTAAGACCACCGCAGAAGTCCAAGAGGTCCCATCCGCTCGTGAGGAAGCTCGAGGACATCGCCAACGATATCCGAATACACGGACAGCGAAAAGACCGAGAACCCTAGAAGTCCTGTCGAGTCTCCAAACCGTCCGAGAAGTCAAGAAGAGACTCCGGGGCTTTTCCCAAGAGGATCCCACGAGGATTGCCCTACATGCCTGGTGAGGATGCCCGGTAATGACGTCGCCGATTAAAGGCGAAACTCTGACCCATGCTGGGTCATTTGTCTAAACAAGCGTGACGCCAGTCAAATCAAGACTAACGCTAGACCCGTACGACCGATACATCTAAGTCTACCAATGGCCTTGACCGCGTGCCATCCCGCGCGCGTCAATGATATTAAATGAGGTAGGTGGACACTCGCTTGTGGTGATCGACTACCCGATGGCTACCACGTGTCTTTCCCTCAATGGCATGATCTCCCCTATAAATACTCAGTTGAGTCCTTTTCCAAAGGACCGAATGTTCTCCCCCTAAAAAAACTTGTTCCAAAAGGAGGAAAAAAGGTCCACTATCTCTCGGCCACCTAATCCTTCTTTTCTCAGCGGAACAAAAGAGAGAGAGAAGAAGCTTTCCACAAAAGTGATAAAGCCTTCTAGTGAGCGATATCCCCTAGGAAAGAGATGCAAAATAAGAGATAATGAAGGGATTAACCCTAACACTTGTACTTTATAAAGACTTCCACCCAAATAGTGAAGTATTTCTAAAGGCCCTGAACCTCGTGATTTTTTATTCCTATTCACGAGAAGGTTTCCCACATAAAAATCCGGTTTTAATCCCCCTCTCGCACCCAACACTTCAAACACTTGTATTGCCTGAAAACCACGGATCCGACTGGACCCCGCGGATCCAGAACGCAACAAATATTTAATGATAAATCATTTAAACATATATTATTGAAAAAATATAGAACTAACCATAGTATTAATTAACTTATATGTGAATAATTATTAAGATTTTAAATTAGATTTGGACAAGTGAAAATAACTATTTTAAGTATTTCATGGTGGAAGTGTGGTGCAACAGAGAGGCAGCTGAAAACTGTGATGGTCGTCAAAGGTAATCAATAGTGATAGCAGTTGTTGACGATCGCCAACTAGTAATATTTATTTTGTGAAGTTTACTTATATAATATACCATCTACCATGCTACATCTCAAAAATCCAGCATATTTAAATGTTCTATCTTGTGAATGAATTTTATGTTTTGGATAGAAAATTCAAAGCAAGTTTTCTTTTTCATTGTTGAATTATAAGTCACTTTCATATGTGCCCATATGCATTTGATGTGTCGTTTAATGGTTTAGACGATATTATACAGGTATCATACTGATATAAGAAATTATAATTTTTGCGGGCATGACTAAAGCTTGAAGTACCGATTTTAGAGGAAGAGCACTTGAGGCACTAAATCCAATAATTGGGCGCTCGAGGCACCGTTCCTAGTGGCACCCACGCTTGATAGGTACTCAAGTTAGGGTTGCAGTATAAAATATGTTGACGCATTTTTAGAGTTAGAAATTTGTAATTTTCAAACTTAGATAGTGTTGACTTCGAAAAAAAAAGAGAGAGAAATAAAGAGAAAAGAAAAAAGAGGAAGATATGAACATCAGATTAAGTTTCAAATTGTATTCAAAATTTTCACCGGCATTTGGTACGTAATTTTTAAAATTGATTAAAACGTTTTACTTATTATATTTTCTATTCTTTCATCTTGTACTCATTATTACTCGATCTATTTATTACAATATGTAAAATCTTTATATTTGTGAGATTTATATAACCGAATTAATTGTACAATTTTTATATTATTTTATTATTTATAATTATTGTATATTTATTATGAATTATTGATTATTTTCTCACAATTTAAATAAGCGGTCCGAGTCCCAACATATACTACATACTACGACTACTAAATTAAATTATTTATAGTGTTAATCTATGCTGATAGTTAATTCAACAATAATCGTTAATTTTTTGTTGCTTTTGGAAGGAATTTGTGCATAAAAATTAAACTTCTTTATGCACCAATTAGACTTCTTCCCCTTTGATACCGAATCAATTACTCTCTCATATTCTATCATATGTATTGTAAAATTTAGAATTACTTATGTGTTAATTAACAGAGTCATGACAAACCGTACCTCTATCCTTTGATATAATGGATAGGGATTCATTACACAATTTCTACAAAGATATCATTGCCATCCTTATCTCGTTGATGGAGGCGGCTAAAGTGGCCCGGCCCAAAGCAGCAATCGGCCCAATAGTTCAAATGTCGATCAACACCTCAATTGAGCAAAGGTAGTCCTCAAGCTCCGGACGTGGCCTAAGCCAGAAACGGCCCAAGCCGGAGACAGCCCAGGAGCCCTCTCTATGCACAATGGTCATCTGCCCTAATTGGACGCGATATAGGAGATCTCCTAGTATGGTAATCTCATCTGTAACAGAGTCTCTCAAATTGACAAACATCTCAGAAGGGAAGCTTTCAAATGAGCACGCAAATTATAACAAAAATTTTAGCATTCACAGCGTGCGACATCTCCCGTGGAAAAGAAATCTTTCTTCCCGACCTTTGCAACCCTAAATGGTGTCTGCGTCCTCACAATAGATAAACAATATCCCCTCAGACGGCTGATAGCTCGCCTCGCCACCTAAGGAAGGTGGCGAAACCCAACGGCTATAAAAAAACCCCGGTGACGCACGCTAAATGCCTAATCTCTTGAATGCTCAAACTCTCCCAAGCAATTCGGTTCGCATTCACCCCATCACTAATCTCCTTCCCCACTGCTCATTTCCAACGAACCCAGTGGTCAGGAAAGCCACTCCCTCATGAGCGCACTTCAACTTAAACCATTCTACAACGAGTGCACCTCCGAATGATACTCACAAATCCCATTTCCGAGCATCCATTCTTATATATTTTATTCTTACATTAATTATTTTGGAAGGCAAATTATTAATTTAAGTGTCGGAGGATAAATTATAGAGCGAGTCCCACCTTTATTTTCTAATTTCTCGTTTTTCTATCATAGTGTGTAGGATCCCAAATGCACAGGACGAAAGCCAAACCCGACCTTAGCACCAGTCTACGAAGCAGCTGAACCTAAATTCGTCCTAGGTTCGGATCCCAAACGCATCACTCATTATATTCTATAAATAACTCAAGAAAATAACTCTTTCACAACAAAAATTAAAGCATGAATTCGTAAGTTAAACTTTTGAACTATAATTATTTGTGTTATATGAATACGATGACTATTGAACAGCTCCAATGGCAACGAGCCATGCCACATAGCATGGTGTCAATTGTCACGGCTATGATATCTATGACTCTCTATAAAACTATGATGATAGATAGAGCGCCATTATAGATTAAAAAATATTTTGAAAATAAAATTTAAATATTACTGGGTAATAAGATATTCAATTATTTATTTATATTAATATAAATTAATAGGTATGATGTTACATTAGAATGACTGTTAGAGAAATTTAAACAGTGTTTCTATAAAATTACTTAATGAATTATTATCCTCCTAGATGATTTAATGGTCGAATTAAAATAAACACTAATTTTGAATACATTATAACTAAATTAGCAATAATATATCGAAACTAAATTTTTTAAAAAATATATATTAATATATTTTTTATTATCAATTTTTTTAGACCATGACAAATTGTATAATATATTATCAATATCACATTACCACATCATATAATTAATTGTTAAAAAATATATAATTATTTTTTAAAATACATATTTAGTTTGATTTATTATTGACATATACAGTAATTATATATATTTAAATGATTGGTTGATATGAATAAGTGACATGACACTTTTAATTATTATCTTATAATCATAATATATCATAACTATCATGTGACTCTATACTATAACTAATTATTAAAAATTATATACTTACTAAAAATATATATATTTATTTTAAAATATATATTTAGTTTGATTGATTACCGAGATATCCATTAACCATTTATCATTAAATGAATGGTTCATATCGACGAGTGAATTGATATTCATAGCATATTATATTATATATGTAATATATTATAAGTATTATATTATTTTATAATATAATTAATTATTAAAAATATAATTATTATAAAAATTTAAAAATTTTTAATTAATTAATAAAATATATAATAATTATAGATTTTAAAATGACTGGCTAATATCAAGAATTTACATTAAACTTATATTATATAATTTTTCATTGACATTATGTTTTAAAAATAAATATAATGGTGTCCACTAAAGTACGTTTCCCTTGCAAGTAGTCAATGGGGCGGCCAGTGGCTATCACTATCCTTTCTGAAAACATTAAGGATTTATTGTTTATAAAAATGTTGTATGTTATATTCTATTATATATTATTTATTTAAATAAATATTTATATTCAAATATAAATATTTAAATTTAAAAATATTATATTGAACCATTTAATTTTTTAAGCATTTTAAAATTTAAATTTTACAAATAAAAGAGCGTAACTTAGATACTTTAAATTTAGACATTTATTAATTTTCGATGGAGCCATATATTTTTCTCTTTTATTTATTTATTTTTTATCTGCTTGTGCTTCATCTATTGCCTTTTCTTTTCTTATATTGTCCACTTCAAAGCTCGCCATTTTTTTTATTTATCGTCATTGCTTCGACCGTTTATCTCAATTTTGATTTATACCCACCTTACATTAAAAATATTTTTTTAAAAAATATATATTTTTTTAAAAAAAAATTTAAAAATATGATGAATAAAAATTCAACTGTTAATAAATTTATTTAAAAGTATATTTAATTATTTTTAAAATATTTCTAAAAATATTACTTTCTAGCACAAATAATCAACACTGACTATCTAATGTGTAACATAAATTATATCAAATATTTAAATTTAAAATAACCATATATATAATTTAATTTAAATATTTTAAAAATATAATTTAATATTAATACTCTTAACAGTGGAATTTATTTATTTCTTTATTTAACTCAAGAATATTCAATTCAAAACCGAGGTTTTGGTCAAATCTAAACTAATTAGTTGAGGATATTATTTAATGCATAGTCGCACCACCTTATATATTTATTTATTTATTTATTCATTTATACTCCTAAGTCAACACCATTCATTTATTTTATTTTTTTTAGGTGGGTGGGGGTGGAATTCCCTATCCTCGATTAAGAGGGCCACCTCCACCAAAAATAAAGCTGCAATGTGACTGGTATTATTTTTTCATAGACTTATACTATGATTAATTTGAATACCAAGTATAAATACAATTTGGACAACATCACATTTTAATTTATATAACAAAATGCATATAAATTTGAACCAAAAAACAATAAAAAAAATTAAGAAAAATATATATTTTAGAGTTTTAAGATCATACACGTTATTATCAAAATGTAATAATTTTTTTTTACTTAATATAAAACTACTATAAAATAAGTATAAAAAATGAAAATTTAAAAATATATTGTTTAATAAAAAAAATTACCTTTTGAAAATCCTGTGGCATGACAACGACCAAACGTGAACAACGAAGCCAATTGCCACTGCGCCTCGCTCTCGAGCATCACTGGCGGCCATCTCCCGCTCGCTTCAGCAGTAGAAAGTACATGCAAAAAGGAGAACTTGCCATTAACGATCTGTCTCCTCACGTTCTCCACAACCACCCAAATATCATCTTCTCTCACATGGAAGACTCAATCCTTCACAGTCCCACGAGCGTAATGGATTCACTACCCACCACTCTCTCTCTCCCATTTCCGATTAGCCGTTGCATTTTCGGCGACTACGGGGAGCTCCGATCTGATGACGACTATTCGGCAGGCAATCGCGCCTACTCCAAGCCCTTTTTGGTTCTTAACGTGGTTTGGAACTTGGCCTTCGTGTTGGTGTCTATGGCTGTCTTGTTCTGGTCTATGAGAGAGAAACCCTCCACCCCTCTGAGGGTTTGGATTGGTGGTTATGCTTTGCAGTGTTTTTTGCATGTGGGCTTCATTTATTTTGAATATCAAAGTCGGATTACCCGAGATTGTGGACTTTCGCCATCTGAATGGTACAGCAGGTAGCTTTTTATTCAAGTAATTCGTGATTGTTTTGCAAGTTTCTTCCCAAATTGTTGATTTTTCGGGGAATTGCTTTCTTCATTGTTAATTTATGTTATCATTTTTGCCGAGGTTCTAACACTGTTTTGTGTACGGTGAACATCCTTGTAATTAGCTAAAACTTCTCTATATAATCGGGAAAATGCAAACAATTTTGAAGTAAGAAGTTCTTAAGCAACCCTGCTATCACCAACGACTGGAGTACAATGTAGATGCTATTTGTGTCACAGTATATTTAAGAAGTTGTTTGCTAACATATTCTCCTCTTAGCTGATTATTCTATATATTCTTTTCTTGTTCTGGTTGCTTTTCAAACTTCATGAGAATTTGGTGATTTATTGTTGCATGATATTTCTTTGCACGCTAATGACTATTGCTTGCTGTTTCCCAGCATTGTCAAGAGGCTGGAGTCTCTGAATATGATGGCTTCATCATTTTGGTGGGTAATTGGGTTCTATTGGATTGTTGCAGGTGGCCAGACCCTTCTGAAAGACTCTCCTCGTATTTACTGGTAAGAACTCTCTTTCCTTTCAAATTAAGGAATTTCTTGTAGGGGCTGATGTTGCAGGATGCTTTATTACTTGGAAAATAGACATTTGCCTTTAATTGTCGCCAAAAGCATGGGTGAGTCATGTTGTTTTCAAAATATATTGCCCTTTAAGCAATATTTCTTCCACCTATAGAAGGCAATAGCAAATGGCTCTTGCTGAAACTTCAAGGGAAAAATCTGAATTTGCATTTGGAATAAGGGTCTTAGCCCCAGCAACTACATCCTATCAGTCCTTATCTAGGGTTGAATACATATTGTCTCTCTAAGAGAATTTCTCCTTTAGCTAGGGAAGCAGCATCAAAGGAACATGATAATTGATAATTTGCAGAAGAGGTTTTAATTTGGCCCATGATTGTTTTCTGTGCAATTTGCAATATGAGCCACTGTATTATAACTTCTTCATTGCAAAGTCTCTGGAATTGCGGGGAATTGTTGAGAGTTATTTGTGTGGAATTGCAAAGTCACTGGCTGCCACTGTGAAGGATCAATTTTGGAATGTGAGTGGTTTGTGTGCAAGAAAAAGAAAGGTAATCTTTGGGTTGTAGTGCCATTGGCTACTTTTAAGTTTGTTAGAGGACAAGCAATTATATATTCTGTATAGAATTTGAACCAGACAAAGTTTCCCATTCAGCTTATATGAGTTTCCCTGAACTTCTGTATAGTGGTGTATCTAAACTTTTGTGTATGGGTCTGTGTATGGGTGGTGCCCCCTTGGTACCTGATTAATACAACCACGAGCCAATTAAACTTCTACTCTTATCCTTTCACAAACCATGTCTTTTTAACAAAAACCACCTCATGGCAGCTTATCGTCATCAGCACTGCCACTACTGCAGCTGCATCTTTGCTAGAGTGGCTTCAAACGTGCTCCCCTTATTTCTTTCCACTTCCCTGTGTTCTTCCCTCTAGAACTTATTTCCAGTCAATTGCATTTTGTGTATCATGTTTGCAGATTACGATTCTAAAGACCATGCCAGATTTTGTTTGTAGAGTAATACCACCAACTGGTATGCAAATAGGAGAGCTGTTAATGCCCTCTCAGTAGATAGGCTCCTATATCCACCCAAAGGCGAGAATCAAAATTTAGAAAATAAATGGTGAAGATTAAATAGTCATTTAAATCACTTGATGTAATATTCATCATTCATTTTTCAACTTCTAATTATGTCCCCTGGATGGATATAAGAGCCTATCTACTGAAAGGACTATAACAACACTTTACAAATAGATGTTTTGCAGTAACCTGTTATGGTTGGCACATACAGAAAATCCTAAGTGATGAGACTTTCTGTTTAACTGCAGGTTAGCAGTTGTATTTCTAGCCCTCGATGTTTTCTTTATGATATTCTGCATAGGGATGGCATGTGTCATTTGCCTTATTCTCTTCTGTTGCATTCCGATTGTTGCAATTGCACATGCTATGACTATCAGAGAAGGAGCATCTGAAGAAGATATTCAAGTTCTTCCCAAGTATAGGTTCCGCCAATCTTACCCTTCAAGGGTATCTGTCTGGGATTTGAATGAAGCAGATTTAGGAGACAGAAACTCTATGAAAGAAACAGTTTTACTCCCAGAAGATTCTGTAAGGATACTTCCTTATTATTGCTTTTGATAAAGTTGGAACTTTGTCCTATTAATTACTACTGTTCTTCTGCCTTTTGTACCATGCATCACTTTAAGGTACAATATTACTTGAACCTAGAGGCTGTAGCTTGATTGTTTCAACATTGATGGTTTAATGAGGTGGATGGGAGACATTTGAGTTGGTGCCAGCATCGCTGAGAAAAATTGTTGAAAATATTATAAAAAGTGGTTTGTGTTAAGAGGCAAGACAAAGGTTTATGAAAATTTAAATATATACCTATGCTGGTGCTGTTAACTACCATACTCCCATGTACTTGTGAATTTTTTTATACAATGTTTAATATTCCAATGAAACGCATGAAGTTATTTAGTGCTTCATATTTACAGAACATTCTGTAAATTGAACAAAATGGTAAAAGAGGATTTATGTAACTGGCTTCAAGTCGTGGAACTTTTGGCTTTGTTGATCTTGGTAGTTCAGAAAGCTACTCCATTAATTGTTCCATTGACAAAGTTTTCACAGGCTGAAAATTCTGTTATTTGAGAGGAAAATTGGAACCTAGTCCCTACCCCTTTGACAAATATGCATCTTTCTAGCATGTAAAATTTTGGTCTTAGTGAACAGTGTTTTTAAGACAACTTAGTGACGAACCTCCTTTGAATTATTTCCCGTCATACGTTTCTTCTGCGTTTTGTAGAAGGTTGCCGGTGATCATAGTTCTTGTGCAAATAATTCTTTTGACTCTTTCCAAATTATTATTATTTTTCATCTCACAATCATTTTCTTTTTTTGAAACTGGACCGATTCTTTTATTTCATGAACATCTGTTATTTCTTCCTGACTTCTGTAATATTTTGGGGCTAACTGGATCAGCACAGTTTTGGTTTGAGATGAGCGGTCATCATATTAGTCATAGGATTCATTTCTCTAAGTTATTTTGTACATGTAAAGAGATAGCACAGTGTACAAGCCACCCGAATTGGATTATGGAATGTTAGATATATGTAGTTTTACTGCTATATTGTAAACAACAACTTATATAATTTGAACCCATAATCTGTGTCACCATTTTGCAACCCATAATTTCTATGGCACAATTTAGCATATCTATTCTTGTTATTTTGCATTTTGCTTGATTACTATGTGAAGTGGAGCATTTTCTCAGCACTTGTCACTATGCTGATGCGTTCTTCTTGGAATCTGATCTTTCCTCTTCCTTTTGCTCTTTCCTCTTATTTTAATGTAGGAGTGCTGCATATGCTTAGCACAATATATAGAAGGAGCTGAATTATGCAGTCTCCCCTGCAATCACCATTTCCACTATGGATGCATCAGCAGGTGGCTTCAGATTAATGCAACATGCCCCTCTGCAAATTTAATATCCTTAGGGGGGACACATTGGTCTGATTATTCTCATAACGATCAGGATAGAGGCCGGATGCTCTGGCCAACTCTGGGAAGAAGGAACGGGGATCGAGATTCCAGAGATGAGATGCTAATTATTGTCATTGCTGATACAATGACTGATTTAGAAAGGAAATTAGAGGGGAAAAATTGTAAATTTTAAACAAAAAATAGTTTTCTGTTCTGGTCGCGTAGTTTTTTCAGTGTGTTGTTACAGTTTGTTATAAGTAGTTCAATCTCATTTTACAGGCTTATGCTTATCTGCTTGAGCACCTTGAAAATGGAATTTGAAAAACGAGGACAACAGCCCATTGAGTTCTTGCTGCGGGTTGTGGCAAATAGCTTGCCTGAGTAGTCTTTTTGAAGCCTGGTTTTCTCAGCCAGCTGCCACGGAATGGAAGAAAAGCAGGATTTCGTGAAGGTGGAAGGAGGACACTGTTTTCAATATTAATTTTGATATTAATTTATGATATCTTAATTTTTAGGTTAAATCGGCTACAATTTAAAATATACAGAATAGGTAAGTTAGGCCAAAAAAATCCTTAAATATAGGAATCATAACGAATATCTATTTATATTTTTTTCTACTTCAAATGACACCAAAACATGATGACTTGAAAAATTTTATATAATATAAAATTTACATTCATTTAGGTTTTAAAATATAAAATTTATATTTGAGTAGAATTTTATTTCCTAAATGCAATACGAAAATGGATTAGAGATGTTATTCTTGGATAAAATGTTTTTAATTTTTTATTTTAATTTTCACTTTTAGCTTGTTATATAAAAGTTAAAATTCCAAATGATATTATACTTGCAACTAAGTCAAAAGTTACTCTCATCTAACGAATAAAAAAATCTAAACTAAATAAAACAAGATATTCTCTACTGCAGGAGTGACCTTAGCCTGGGGCAGGGTCACCAAAGACAAAGCAATAGAGTGCGCCACCTAGCTGAACGCACATCATCACGTAGCTGAATCTGAGCAATATAGGGTGGCTTTGTGTATAAAATTTTCTATAATACCTCGGCATTACATTCAAGTTTCCGTGTCAAAGCTATGAACAACAACAACGACACACATTATATAAATAAATAAATAAGTAAATATAAATATAAATATATATACATATATATTATCAAACTAAATGATATTAAAATGAAGTTTCCTCATTTATTATGAGGTTTGGATTTGATCCATCGATTACATCTCAGCAACCGAGTGTTCCAGTGTAGACACTGAATTGACAAACACTCGAGGCGAAAGGCTTAAACAGCGGCCAGATGCTGAAATGCCAGCCATGTAAACTGAGCGATTCCATCCAAAAGAGCTGGAACTACCCTAACCAGACTAATGGCAGACCCGAGAACTCCGGCAGGAGGCAAAAGAGTTTAGTCGGGAATAAGGAGCTTGGCATACATTGCACAATGCGATTCACTGAATATAAGGGCATTGATGACATCGAGCCTGACCAGGAAGAGTCCGGCAGGGTTGGTGTGGCCTGGGCTAGGCTGGTTTGGGCACCATCACACGGCAAGTACACTTACGCACCAGCCACCCTGTGACACAGACCACCGCACCACAGCTTGGGCTGACATTATCAGAGGCGGAACTATTAAAGAATCCCGAGTGCCTGAACTTGAAGGATGTTGATGCCATTGACGATGAGGCCATGGGCCAGCGGGGTGGTTAATACAAACGTAAGAGCGTGGAAAAGCAGGCTTTTTGGAAGTGCCGTGATCACTTTCTCTGCAGCGTACTGTTGAGGGATGAGTGGATGAGAGTTTTTTTGAGCCAAGCACTGAATCTAGTTAGTGAGTTGTCCTTGTTATTCAATTATGAGTGATGTTATGAGATATTTTTTGGACATTCTTGACTAATGTGGTGTCTATCAATTTATTTATATTAATAAACCCATATTAGAATAAATTGACAAATGTGTATCAAGTTTCCAAGAAAGTTAATTCAACTAATGAATTTTGTAATGGTACCTTTGTTGGTTGAGGGATCCAACCACAGAAACCCCTCTACATAAAGGAAGAAAGGTTGCATATATCTGACTTTATTTAGAAAATGAGATGTAGGGACTAGCAAGGCTTTGGAGAGAGATAGGGTGAAACAGATCCTTCAATTGACTATGCTAGATGGTACAAAGAGTCATTCTAAACGAACTACTCTGTTCTGTCTTTTAAAAATGCTTTCTGTAATTTTTTTTGAAGGCAGCAACTTTGAGTAGGAGGACAAAGGCCTAATTTCTAAGGAATATACAGTCAACATATGTCCTTCGGCAGGAAAACAGATTTGTATCAACCGGATGTATTATCACTTCAAAAAGAACTACTGGTGATTATGCATACTTATCAGCACCTCTATGAAAAACATCTAAATCAGAATTGCCCATGCTTTGCTTTATTACTAAGCAATTCCCATACAGTGAATAACGGATCCTAGTTCTATTTATTACATCACATCACCCACGCCCTAGTTGGTATGGAGCTTGAATTCAAGTTATCACATTAATAATAATAAAAAAAAGCTCATGTTTTATCTAACATCTCAACTTATTTGCGTGCACAGTCAAAGCTCACTCGGAAACAATTCAGATACCCATTAAGCAACTCATCGTAGGTTTGTTTATACTTTGGCCACAGCTTGATAACTGTGCATCTTCAGCAGGTTTGTTAAAGGTTTGATAATGTTTTCCCAGAACAAATTTAGCAATGGGTCGAGCTCATTTGATATTTGAACAAACAAAACTTCAGCGAGTCAATCGATAGCCTAAATAAAAGCTGGATCCCAAACAATCTTGAATAAAATTGAAACAAAAGAACTAAGAGCAAAATCTTTAAATTTTACAGACTGAAATTACCTCAAAATTGGGATGTGAAGGACAATATTGCATCAACATGACTGTGCTGATTCACCCAGAGAGTTATTACCCTTCTTTATTTCTCTCCAAATCTGTAAATAATGGAGCTATCTATCTGCAACATCCAAGAATGGCAGAAATCAGTAGTCATTCTTATCATTACATCTGATAGGCAGAATCAACATTGCCATTAAATCCAGTACGAAATAAAGAGAATGCCATCAACAATTCATCATTTTATCAGCAACAGCATGTTGAGAGGTAAGCTATGTCCTTTAAATGTCCCATTAGAAAACCCCAATGATTGGAGCTTGAAAGTTGGACTAATGGGGCTTTTCAGCTTGTGGAACCCGACAAAACATGGGGTTGACAAGAACTACATCTGAAATTGAATCACAATGCAATGAGACGCCAAAAATATGTCATCCATTTACAGAAGAATGATGCCCTAGATGCTTCTTACAGATTTACAGACTGCAAGACGAGCAGCTGCACAAGCTTAACTTCTAAACAAACCAAATGGACCCCATTTTACAAATGAATAAAAACATTTGCCAAACAAAACTCATAAAAATTCACTGAAATAATGATAATTTAGATACTCTGGGGAATAGTGGGAAGCTGAAGTAACCGATTGACCAGAGAAAACCAAATGGCCAAAGCAATATCCCCATAATGAAATGTCTTGGAACCCCAATAGCAAGTCCTCGGCAAATTTTGACAGTCAAAAAATGAGAAACCATTTGCATCTGTTTGCAGGACACAATCAAGTGCTCCCCTGAAAACCAGAAAGTACTGCTTGTCTCCAACAACAGGCACCTGCAGCCTGCAGTTGACCCTAAATATAGGGAGCAGGGGCCCTTCATTTGGATTGCTTATAACCAGACAGCCATCTTGGGAAGCCGAATTCATCCAGATGATCCTGAGGGTTCAATTTTTCTTCACTTAAATTAAGAGAGATGGGATTCAACCTGACGTGTCAACTTCCTTGCCATGTTCTTCCTCATGGATATGTCTTCTCAAACGCCTCAGCCAAATATCACAATCCATAGGATATGGAGTTCCACATAGGCTGTCTACATAATCAGCAAAAGCTTTCAGTACAGCTGAGATGTCCCCAAGCTTCTGCTGAATCAGCCTTTTTGACCAAGATGTTTCTCTCCACTGAAATGCCCCCTCGACAGAATCCAAGTTCGGCAAGTCTCCACCAGATGAAAAGTAAAGCATGTAAACCAGGCTCTCTGCATCAGAAGCTGAGCACAACTTCCCTTCTTGAAGAGCATATGTAGACGAAAAATGCAGATTCATTGCAGGGCGATCCCTCTCTTCCAAAACAGCATGACCCCAGCCAATTAACACAAAGTAAGGATGCCTCACACCAGAGGTAACACAAATGACATTCTCAGGGCGGAGATCTCCATGCCGGATTCCAGCAGATGCAGCAGTAGCAAGAGCAGATAAGCAATCATGGCAGCACTTGATAGCCTCATCTGATCCAAATCTACCACTCCTGACCATATCAGCAACTGGCTCCCCGACTGGGCTGGTGACAAGAATAGGGGTCCCACACCAAGGATGGTCACAGTTGCCACCAGCATCTGGTCTCTGACAAGGACCAGGATGGATTATTCTGCCAGATGAGCTCAGTTGAGGCAGGTACTTGCTAGATAGACCTTTCTGTTTCATAATCGTCAATACTTTAGTTTGCCTCTGAACTTGATACCACAGATTCATATCTTCCCAAGCTGGTTCCAGCTGAGAAGGACGAGCACCAACATACAGGAACAGAGCCTTTCCAGGATCCTCGACGGAAGATGCAACATAATAAGGAAGTTCACCGTCAGTTAGAACTTCATTTATCTGGTAGCCTTTTTGCCAATTTGAATCCTCCAACCACAGGACAGATCCAACTTCTAGCTTCATCAGCTCATCTGGCTCCATCTTGTTGGATTCATCTGGAACCTCAACAATTTCAGGGGACCCACTTTGCTGCTGAAACCGGAACAGACTATTTCCATTAATTCTGGTATCTGCCAGTAACCTCTCTATCCTTCTTGCTTGAAGACGAGAACCATGGTCAGCAGCCAAATCTTCAATTGAGTGCTTGGGCACTCCGGCAAATTGCATGAGAGAATGGAAGGTTGCAAAAAGAACCTGAAGAGCTCCTATATCTCCCCAATTCGCATTCCCAAGCTTGTTCCAGATCCTATCAACTGGAGATATTGCAATGCGTGAATGACTTTTTATCCATTCAGCAGCACATTCATATACATTATTTACATCAAAATCCAACTTCTGGACATCACCTTCAACTTTTACCACACCTCCATACTGAGAATCAACAAGAAGAACAAAGACGGGACTTGACTTGAGAGAAAAACCTGTCCTGCTTATGCTTCTGGATAACAAAATGCGGATTGCAAAATATAGAGCTTCACCCATGATGGAGATAGGAGGGAACCGTGCACTTTCACTAGCAAGGTTTCCAATATCAGGCCTCAAAAGAGCTAGCACAAGAACTTCATCCCACCTCCCATGTGGATGTCTAGCATTCTTCAGCAATACAGCAGTTGCACGAAGACCTCCAAGTTTCCCATTGGTGATTGCCCTTTCAGCCTGGTAGAATTTCATGTTTTCATTATACAGGCATGATACATAAAATGGCAAGGGTTCACCCTCACTCCAAAATGTCTCCCACAGCCCCTTCACACCAGCATGTAAAAAATCTTCAATAGCCAAATAAGCAGTTGCTTCCACAGCATCAGATGTTGAAGCATAAACAGCACTGGGCATACGGACTAGCTGTTGGAAAGAAACCCCTTCTAATGCATAGTCAAATTGTTGAAGTTCTACCAGCTCAAAAGGAACATCAAACATATCTGATGCTGAATTTTCTGATATTGTGTCAAACCAGTCCTCAAGGTTAGCAGTCAAAATTTCACTGTCCATAAATCTGCGGAGGAACTCCTTCTGATTTCGATGCCTACCACCAGATGATACACTAGACCTCTTTGTCCCAGACCCTACAGACTCCTGGTCGGGGGAGATACCTAAGAAAAATCAAATATATTGAGTTAAACAACTGGATTTTTGCAATGTACCCATAAGAAATTTCTATGAGGTATTGCTTATGGTAATGCAGTAAATTAGACCATGAGGAACAAGTGAGACAGTAGATAATATCAAACACTATTGAACACCACAAAAGGATCTTCAAGAGGTCAGGTAAGATAAAAAATCATCCCCTCTTAGAGAAGTGATAAAAAAGAGCAAACATGCATGCATGGGCATATGCACTGGGGGGTAAAGACTGGTTATGATTCATTTGATTTCAGCATGTCAGTTTATTAACCGGCAGAGTTCATCATAGTTTATTTACTCGTTGTGCAAACATGGCTTGCATGAACAAGCCTATTACAAAACCTAACGGAGAATTCAGGGAATAAATAAATGTTGAATTACTCATTTTTGTCGCACACTCTTGAATCTTGATGACTGGACTTGGCAATCAATTCCCAATCTCCAACGCATACTGTGATTCCATGAAAGGTAGAGGGAAGAGGGTGAACCTCTCATAGCCCTTGATTCACTTCATTCTTTCTCCTGGACTGTGAAACAATTAGTGATTTCCTTGATATAATGATTTGGGATCACTTCCCTGTCTTTATTTGTAATATATTTGGTAGTCATGGTGGCAACAATCAAATAGAGTAAATTCATGCTGGCAAAAGTAGAATAGAGGACGCAGAAACAGATAGAAAGAGGGAGCACAGTGATGGTCTCAAAGGTTTTGCCCTTTTGCTATGCCTCTCTCCCTTCTATGATTATGGCATTTTGCTTGGCTGGGAACATTATTTCATTATGCTCCGATCATCATTTGACAGTAATAGAACCATTCATGAATTTGAAAATTCTGGTTATGGCTCGTTGATGATCTGCCTAGGTTTGGATTGAGTATGTAACTTATGCAAGAAGGGTATCTCAATCCATCAAACATGACTGTGACACATCTAACCCACTGGGTCAACTATGGGATTCAATTTTAAAATTAATGAATTATCAGATTTGCTTGGAGTGGGAAACTCAACCCAATTACAACTCTCTCAAACCCAAGTAATTGACACAACCCATGAAGAATTGAGAAAAATAAATCAAAGGAGAACTAAATAAGCACAACAATAACTTTAAAGGGACGGGTGGAGTTTTCTGTTGTATGAACTGTCACGCGACTTGATTGAAAGTCCGAGAAAATGCAGCAGCGAAAATATCTAATCCAATCCAGGACATCATTCCGAAATGTGATACAAACGTCTTTTCAAATTCTTGAAATCATCAGAGATTATTTTCGCTGAAAACATTTCATTTCTTTTGGACCACTTTCTAAAGAAACCCAAGTGACCAATTGGGCGGAAAATATTCTCGTCAACACACAATATCCCGACTCAGGCTTGGATTTATATTTCATTTCAAGGGTAAGGTGTTAAATTAATTTCCCATACGAAGGAACTAAAATTAACAAACTGTTACGAAAAGAGAGAACGATTAAATTATATGAAATTTAAAGCCCGGCATTCAATATTGAAAAAAAGGGGGAAAGATCCAATCACGATAAGAAGACAGGAAAAAAAGCAGCAGTATACGATGGGATAAAGGGTCAATTCAGGTCATAGTGAAGCGAAAATGTAGTCAAGAGTGAAGAGCTAAAATAGGAAAGCAATTTAGGGTTTTTAATCCGTTACCTTCCATTTAGATCAACTGCTGCTGCGGACGACGTTGCTTCGGAGGCGATTCAGATCTTGGATTGAGATTAATCATCCGCGTCGTTTACCAATCTACTCGGACTCCCTCTCACTCCTGCTCCCTCCTTTCTCTCATTCTCTCTCCGAACTCAGCACGCTCAGCGCTCTTTTTCCCTCTTCCGTTTCGTAATTCTCACTTCCTCGGGATGACTCACAGTCTTATTCCATTTTTATATTACACGCGAAAGTCACAAATCAATATGATGGGCATTTATGATGGCCTCCCGACAAAACATTTATCGATCATTTTATTTCCTGAAAGATAGAATAAGTACTCTTCTAATTTAATACCATCGATTTTCAAAGTTTGATTAAATCTTAATTATCAAATTTTATAAAATCTATTAATTTAACTTTCAAGATTGTGTTGAATTTGATTCAAATTGTGTGTATTGTTCAAATATCATTTTATAATTATTCAATTTTATAAAATAATTTTATACTTAATAATATACTTTATATTATTTTAACACATGCAACCCAAATATAATAATTAAATTATTCAAATATTAAATAAATAATTCATTTATTTATGCTAAAATATTTAAGTATCAAATGTGTTACAATATTCTTTGTCATAAAAAAAATTAATAAGATTATCAACCAGAAATTCAACCTCTAATTAAGTAATATAAACAACCTTTTCAGCCTAGGTAATTGGTTAAATGTAGCAAATTATTAACCTTCGAGTTTGATGGTTGGAGGTGAATAAGATGGCTGGTATGACAATATTTTCCTTTTACGTTCTTTCATAAATGCAAGCCAAAATTACTGTTGATATGTCAACGGTCATTAGCTGCTCCGTTTAACAGCTATTTGAGTTTTGACTCCTTTCTCCGTTTGATCGTCCGCTGGCCTTGGCATGTCCCTTTTCAGCTTTTTAGACTCATAAATAGTGGTGATTCATGGATATCTTTATTAAATTTTCTGGTTATATAAATTTGCACTTATTTATTTTTTAATTATTATATTGATTTGTTAGGATGAATAAAAATATAAAACTTATATTATCCGATAATATTTTCAAAAAATCCAATTAATGTTCGTCTAACCTGCGAAATATTATATAATCACAAAAAATATTATTGTTTGTGATCAGCCCCACATTAAAAGCCTCGAGAATAAAACCTTCAATTTATAAGTTAGTGACCTCATTCCTATTAAGACCGATCTTTTAGGATGCCTTTTTCTCATCAGTTTATCTATCGCATCAAATGATACTTTTATCAAAGATCGAGTCTCACCCAGGAGAGGATTCTTGCGAGAGTTACCTAAGGAAGGGTTCACTGCGGAGGGCCGACTCAAGTGTCTGGTGACCAGGCGGAGTAAATCGCTTGAGTGAAAGCCGAAGTGAAGTGTTAGAGTGTAGTCGAAGTACATTTGAAGGATGGAGGAATGATATAAGTCCCACATTAGAAAGCTTGAGGCAAAACCTCCAACTTTTTAATGTGGGACTCGCATCAGTTTGCAATTCGTAATACCTAAGTCTGCATCAAAAGAAATCCCTTTAATTATATATATATATATATATATATATTTTTTTTTTTTTTTCTTGAAGATTAGAAGTAGTAAGGTCTGTGCAAATAACATCACAAATATTTTTATTAATTTTTATCAGATGATAGATGATTGGTTTTAAAAGGAAGTATTGGTTTTAAAAGGAAGTAGGATTTCATTAAAATTTAAAAAGTAAAGTGAACTTCAAACTGCTTCGTGGCTTAAGCTTTAATTTGAGTACCTCTGAGATTTTGAAAGAAACGGTCACGATAAATATCACATAGAGCAAAAACATGGTGGAAGTTTAGTAACAATAACACTTTTAGTACTCCCAACGTTACCGACTATGTTGATATGAACCAAGCTGACAGGATTTAGGATATATATATTATCATTTATACGAGAAAGCCTGCTGAACAAGTCCCAGATTCTATGCTAATCTCAGCCAATCCAGATTAACATGATGAATTTGGAGAGAGAGGCATTACAGAAGCTCTGACAAGCACAATCACTAAACAGATTTAAAAAAAAAAGCTCTTAGGATGTTAATTTGCAGACCCATCAGAGGAAATAGTGGAAGGAAGCTGATGCTAACCATTTTATTAATCAAAGCGAGATATTCTTGGAGAGATGGAGGGATTCATCACTTGCCGATCATCATCTTCACAAACTCTTCGTAGTTGATTTGGCCATCCCCATCGACGTCGGCTTCTCGGATCATCTCGTCGACTTCTTCGTCGCTGAGCTTCTCGCCAAGATTAGTCATCATGTGTCGCAGCTCGGCAGCGGAGATGAAGCCGTTCTGGTCCCTGTCAAAGACCCGGAAAGCTTCTCTGAGCTCCTCTTCGGGGTCTGTGTCCTTCATCTTCCTAGCCATCAGATTAACGAATTCTGGGAAGTCGATGGTGCCATTGCCATCTTCATCCACTTCGTTTATCATGTCCTGAAGGTCTGCCTCTGTCGGGTTCTGCCCCAGCGACCGCACCACTATTCCGAGCTCCTTTGTGGTGATACAGCCTGCAAGATTCACCACAGCTTAAACGCTTTGCATTTATGAATCATCAAGTCACACATGATGGATGGCACAGCTCTCTGAGGAACAGAGACAGCAGAGATTCACGGTCACAATGAAGATGCACTCCTCTATTTTATTCGGAAAACCCATCATTCTTGAAAGTTTCGTCTCGGCTCAAGGGGGTTATTCAAATTCTACACCACTCCACTTCTATCTCGCTTTCCTAACTTGTTCTTACTTCTCCATCTGTTCATTGACCTCTCAAATTCAACACAGATTAAGACCTATCGAGTTAGACTGTTAAAAATTCGCCATTGTTATTGAAAATCCAGCCTAACTTATGTGCATTGAGCCAACGGGTGGAGGAGCATTGCGAAGTGAAGTGGAAGGCGGAGGTAAGGTGATCACACAATGTAAGATGCAGAGCGAGAGTCGGAAAACTACTACCTTCCCCCCCAGAAAAAAAACTGTATTGCCGTATAACAGAAAAGAAGTGTCAAATATAATAAAATATATTTTTTAAATATTTTGTAATATTATGTTTTCAAAATAATAATATTAAAAAATCAGAATATTATGTAAGCATTTTCTATAATTATTATTTTCTATATATATTTTGCATCGTTTACTCTATATAAATAACTTCTCATTATAAGTTGAATATAATGAGTTATACAAACATTTTTATCTATATTTATTTGTATCTCTTGTGCACATATTATTTCTATTATGGTTTTAAAGTCGGATTTACCTTTTTCAATCATCATGCTTCCACGATATTTTTCGATGGCCATCTACTTCCGCATCATCACCATTGATGCTCCCCAATTTTGTAATCATCGGTCTTCCACCGATATCTAGATTTGTGTTCATCGGGATTCTACCGACTCCAAGTTAATTTAAAATTGTCAAAGATGTATGAGACTTTCTATAATAATGCTACTCATTTATAGATATTGTTTATTAATATCAAATCATGCATGAGCCATAAAATAAAAATTAAGAATTTCATCAATCAATAAGTAACTTTTACTCTCAAATATGTTATTTAAGAGATTAACTAGCATATATTGAACTACAATGGGAGTTTTCAATAAAACTTAAGAACCTTATAGATTATCGAGATAGAATTTATATCACTCATTTTTTATGGCCTTTTGTGATGGGTTTGAATCTACTAATGTCTTACTATTGCATAAGCATCCTTACCATTTACTCAACAATATTGTTATTGAGCTTATTTATGAAGAAACAAAACTTAAAACTTAAAATCTCAACATATCTCTAGTTTCATACTTTCACACGAAAATATCAAAATAAATAATTAATGATCATGTGATTTAAATATATATCGATACCATCGTTTAAAAAGTCATTTGAAATACAATTCCAAGAAGAAGAATTTCTATCATAATTCTATTTCATTTCGAATAGCTGGCATCATCAACACTAAATCAACAAAATTAGATTCTACTACTCTATTTGCTGAGGATCTTGAGACAATAATCAATCAAATTTCATACCGTGTAAGTTTTATCTTTACATCCGTCCCATTTGCCACTCTATATTAGATTATTGATTTTACATATTACAATTATATGACTTTTAACCAAAGCTAATTCTCTAACAAAAATAAAGCATTTGATGTAACAAATATCTATACTACCAATAGATCCGGTATGCATGTTAGTTTTATTGGTTCCATTTTTTTTTTTAACTTTGCGCTCCATTGTCAATGTTTGTCTTGTCCATTCATCATTCTATTCGCTATTATATACATGATCTTGATTTAAAATGTCATTTTTTTTAATGGTTATAATATATATGATCTATAAGCAAGTTAATTGGTTAGAATAGGATATAAAATTAAATATCTATTTAAACTTAACATACTGTATATTCTATCTCATCGTTCTAGCTCCGTTGCTTTACATTCTAGACCAATTAAAATTAATTTTTTTTTGTCATTTTTACATTTGTTATACGAGGTTTAAAAATTTAATTTTTAGCACTTATGGGTTACTTAGGAGCTATACACAAAATCTTATGTAAGCATGTCTCAACAAAATAGTCATATTAAACAAAAATCTAATCATATTCTTAATAGTGTTCAATCCCTTTTTATCTCCACTTCTTTACCAAAAAATTTGGAAAAAAGCTGTCCTTATCACAACTTATACCATTAATCATTTTGCAATCTTGGTCAAAAATAATGTATGTCTTTTTCCCTTGAAAATTGATATAGAAACATTCAGTTGGATCTATTTCTTTAAAATTATCCCAAATGAGTATCTTTTTGACATACAATTTCACTAGAAATTTTTTTTTTTATGCCTCTAAATGTGCTTACTTTGTTCTTCTTCAACCTTAGGAAAGAAATGAACTATAATCCCGAACTGGATTATGTTGCTTTATTGGGTAAGAAATTAAATATAACGGATATTAATTTTATGATCTTATCTCAAATAAATTTTGTAAGTTCCATCATACTATTTTTTTTTAGGATTACAAAGTATTTATTAGCTTATCCCCCTTTTTCTATACTTGTGATATACTCTAAAATTTTTACTGATCGATCACCAGATTTATTTTCTATTCCTGTTTCTACTACCTCAGCCTCCAACATTTCTATTCCAAATTTTATAGATGATTTTCCTATGCTTATCTAAGATACAGTTGATTCTAGTCCTCTAATAACTTTATATTTCTACGCTTTAATTTTTTATATTTTATTCTACTGAACATCGAATGATTGAATCACTATTACTTTTATAATTTTAAATTTCTTTCATTCAATTTTCTATACTTTTTTTTTTCATTTTATTTTTTAAACCTTGAATAATTAAACCACCAATATTTTTTTAATTTTAAATTTTAACATTTTAATTATTGTCACTATCAGACGGCAAAATTGCCATTAACATTTTTATTTCCTACACTTCAAAGTTTTTGTAATTTAATTTTTTTTTATATATTTTAAGTACATTCATGGTTGTACTACACTTGTTACAAACACCCACATATCTTTACCAATTTAACAGTTTTCATTTTCTTTATTATTTTTGGGTATAAAATAGCAAAAAAATTGATTTTACGTTAAAAATTAACTTTTTATAAATATGATATTGGACTTACCAGATAAAATTATACCAAATTTTTATATATTTATTAGGTTAAATATATACCGTTGAGATTCAACGGGTTATTGCTATTATTCATTAGTGAGCACTTTTTTAAATAAATATCAAGAATACATTTTTACGATAACTTGATTAAACAAATTTATATGTAGCCCTTGCCTGGGTATGATTATCTCCTAAACAAAGTCTTGTCGCCTTCGTTGGGTATTACATGGCCTTAAACAAGCCCCCTGAGCTTAGTTCATCAAATTTAATCTCACCATTACTAAATAGGATTTTACATTAAATATTCATGACTTAACTATTTTCACACGTATAATTCTATTTGACATTATTCTTATTTTACTTTATATCAATGATACGATTAGTACTAAATATAATAATAATGGAATCTAATTTATTAAAATTTTCTATCTCAATAGTTTGAGATGAAATATCTCAAAAATTTTAATTACTTTATTGGTCTTAAAGTGACATAATATTCTGATTAATATTATTTTTTTCAAGCAAAATATGCATCAAATCTATTCACTTGTATTGCTATAACTAATAACAAGATCACTTCCATTTCATTAGAACTAAATATCAAAAAATAGATCTCTCTAAAAAGCACCTTAATAAAAACAAATGGTACTCCTTCCTAAAATAAATGGGGTTGCAAGCATTCCTCGGCTGAGGGACAGAAGGAAGGCACACTGACTAGAGTAATATTTTACATAAGAATTTTATCATGAAATAGTTAGGCAAGTGGTTAATTTGGATACTTAGGAGGACGCTGATTCAACCGCAGATGTTAGACTACTCCCATTCGTTGAAGCTCACACAACACTGACCCAACCACCGACAGCTAAATAAATCATCCCCACGCTCTATTGCCAGTTGTTGAGACTAGGAGAACTATCAAGAAGCAATCAACAACGCATAAAGCTTGTCCAAATATATTGGGCGCAATCTAATATTAAAAACCTAAATTTATAGAATATAAATCAAGAATTATTTAAAACCTAAAGAATCCTCCACCTGTGTTTTGTCAATATGATCCGAAATTAAGATTTGTGGCAATTACTATTTAGTCGCTAGAGAGCTTACAGCTAGCAGATCCAAGAAAACTCATTAAGAAAAAGGAATTCAAATACTCTGTCACAAAAAAAAAAAGAAAAAATCTTCTCAAGCATCTTATCTTCCCTTGCAGATTGCGAAACAACAGAACACACGTTAATAAGGACACAGAACGGCATCCTTTTGAACCACAGACATTTTCACTACAAGCCAGACGCAATCCTATCCTCATCTGACCCTATTTTCAGCTGTAAACCGTACTCTGAGATCTTGTTTGAACGGAAGCCAATTCACTATAGACCATGTGTGAGAATTTTAATGGAGGCGAAGCATTCACTTGCATCCATTTCAAAGGGGAGGAATTAAAATAAGCCATAAACCATGTTTTGTGGACCGGCTTATTAATAATGGAATAATGTAATTCTTGAATGTTTGAAGTTGCTATTCACAAATAAGCAAGATTATTAGGAATCAAAACCAACAGGAAAACTGAGGACGAAAACAATAGCAGAAAGGAAGCGGTGGGGGACGAATAGGAAACAGACCGTCGCCGTCCTTGTCGAACAAATTGAAGGCCTGCTTGAACTCAGACATCTGTTCATCGGTGAGCTGCTTCGCCATTAATTACCTTCCGGTAGCTTCACCTCCACTCTCTTCTCGATCTCTGTCTCTCTCTTAACCGGCAGCGCTATGCTCATCTGACAAGTTCTGCGGAATTTATAGATCAGGTTAGTTGGTCCCTGCTTTCATCCGCTGTATGGCGAGACCTGACGTGAATGCTCTTTCAGATTCAGTATTACGTATTTGCCCTGACATTCTCCGTTTTTTTTTATTTTTTAACGCGTCCACTTTAGTCTCATTTTACCAAGTTACCCTCTGCACAGATGACGTTCTATTAATTACAATAAATTCAAATTAATATCACATTAAGTTTGTTGAGCTAAATGATAATTGGAAAGTATTAGTGCACGTTTGGGACTTTATTTTTGATAATAAGTCAAGCCTAAATATTAATTAGAATTAGGTATATTTTTGACTCGATAGGGACAGTTCTAAAATTTAAGTTAGAAGCATATGTAATTGCCAAATTTGTATTTGCTCTATTCATCTATAACTTATTCATGATATTATACTCATTTCTTGAAATGCACATATAAATTTTACTTGATATTGATATGAAATAAAATCTAAGTTTTTTTAATGAGTTTATTCAACAGCTTTATAATTTTTTTAAAAATTGATAATAAAGGTGACCCACTAACATCGCGTAGGGTCATTTGTCAATAGCACTCTGTCGTTTAATAAAAATAAAAATAATATTTTTGACTCTTTTACTTTTTAAAAAACATAACAAAAAAAACGTTGCGTTTTTGTTTGGAGAGCGTGGGAGGCTGCAACGAGCTTAGCATCGTTGCCCCTCTGACGTTGACGAAAATTGTCAAATTCAACATCTAACGACTCTAGTTTTTTAAAAAAAAATTATAAAAATAAAAAAAATATTAAACCTTTTTTAAAATTAAATATAAAAAAATAATTAAAAATATTATATATATATATAATATGATCGTTAAATTTTTTAATCTAACAATCATTGAAGCATCGCAAATGGCTGCGATGTGTACCGGAAGTCGCAGCCCCCGAATATGTTGTTTGGAAGCCATCAGTTTACATCGTTTCGTGTAGCATACGAGTTAGTCAGCGTCTTTCTCTATCCGAGGGATTAGCCGACAAGGGTAAAATTGGCAACGTGCCGTGAACGTGTTTGAAGGGCATAATAATAATAAATTAAAGTACGAAGTGGACACTTAGAAAGCAGGTGCACGACGAGCTGCATGGAATCAATACACGCTCAGAACACGGTACGGATACCGTTTTAAGACGTGGCATTCTTTTATTCGTGCTTGACCATCGTCAAAATAGACCGGCGAATATATTACTAAATTCCTGTGAGGTTTATCGCTTATAAAAATTAAAAAGATGTATTTTTTAAATTTTAATTATTTTATTTTTAAATAAATAATTATAATTTAATTAATTTTTAAAAATAAAATTAATTGAAATAATTATTTTAAATAATTAGGTTATAATTATTTATTTTTAAATAAATAATTAAATTTAAAAAACCGACGACTCCTCTCTAAACCCCTCAATCTGTATATTATGGCGGAAAAGTTACAGGGCACGCGCGTCCGCCGTGGAGCACGGTGGCTGCTGGCTTTTTGGCTCCTCCTTTTTTTTTTCCAAATAATTTAGGAAAATAAATAAAAAAGAATAGGGTAAAAGGGAGAAGTGGTACGGCCCAGAATCCAGACCAACTGTCTCGTCTCTTTCTCTCTCATTGGACGCGGTGGCTACGCGTTCTTTACGCGGTTTCTATTATCCCTTTTTTTTTTAAACACCGGACATATTTACAATGGTTGGGAGTCTATTATCTGATCGATAAATATAAAAAAATTATTTTTATTTTATTATTAGTAAAATATTTATTTTTATAATTACTTATTTATATAAAATAATTATTTTTTTTAAAAAAATATTTTTTTAATTTAAAAAATAAAAATATTAAAATTTTTTTGGTTCGTTTTACTCATTATATGTAAAAAATAACTATTCTTATAATTATTATTATTTTATCCATTATCATTTTTATCATTTGTTTGAAACCCTAACTACTTTCTTGGTGTACCACCGAGGCAGTTGTAGCATGGAAGACTATTGCGAGTTCTCAAATGAAGTGTTTGAATGTTGGCTCTACCCAACACAGTAATGTACAGAGCGTGTGTAAAGATGAAAAAAATTATTAGCGAAAGGTTTATTTCTTTGCATACTCTCCTCATGAGTTAATGATTTTACTTTTGCAGTAAGAAGACTCCAAGAGCTGTGAGGATTAGAACAAGTGCCAAAATTTTACTATACATAATATTAAGGTCATTGTTATAGGTATTGTTCACACTTTTTTAGCTTTTAAAATTTTTTTCTCTAAATAAATATAAAAAAATAATTAGTATAAATTTTTATTATATTTCTCAAACAATTACTATATATTAAATATTAAAATTTTAATTTTTAATTTATTCATAATTATTTAAAATAAGTAGTTAAATATAAAATTAAAAATTTTTAATTTTATTTTATTCTCTGAGAATAATTATTTTATTTTTAATTTATTTTATTTTAATAACCAAATATACCATTAGTGTGTTATATTTATAAAATTTAATATCTTATATACATCATGACATAATTACTAGTTATGTTAATACAAAGCTTCTCTAAATGATATTTTTTGGAAAAATAATGATTAATATGTTAAATTACACATAGGATCATATCCAACTTTTATGTTAAAAAAGTTTTATTTTACTTAAGTTGACGATTATATATAAACACGATATTATTTATATGGTATTGAATTTTAAGACAATTAAAAATATATATATTAGGTATATATATTGCCTAAATAATATCAAATTTTCAAATATCAGTACACCAACACATCTATACATGACTTATTAATATAAATTAACTACAATAGATGTCAAAATATAGCAACATTAAGTATTTGTACATCAAGAATCACTGACTTTTCCTCGAATCCATTCCCCACTTGAACTTTGCCTTGGGTGGTGTTTGTTGATTGCTTAGTGGTGGAGTCCCTAATTCCAAAGCCAAGCGCTCCTCCTCTTCGGCAGGGTTTCTAATTCTTCCGTCAGCACCCAACCCTCGACTATAAAGTGTTGGCTGCGTTTTTCTCATATATTCATCTCTATATCCTTTGTCACTGTTCCACCGGTACATAAATCTCTCAACCTTCAGCACATCAATCATTTTGTAAGGCCAAAAGAAAGAAATATTATACAAGCATATACGATGCGTAACATACAATAACATAAATTTAATAATTAAGAAAAAGTATAAAATTATTTTAAAATATGCGTTGAAATTGACTAATTATTGATACATATGTATTTCGATATCATAGTAGATATTGTACGGTGACGTAATATTTCAATTTACTGTGTAATAATATGGGAAGATGGGTAGGCTCATGGTATATGAAACTGGACTGATGAAACGCTGAAGAGGTGACTGTAGACTTCAAACTGGACTAACCTGCATATGAGACGAAACCTTGAGGGCTGCCACATCTTTTTTATGAGCAAGCTCGTCCGCGTTGTTCATAAGGGTAATGAAATCAGTATAATCGGCTGCCTACATTGACCAAAAAGGAAATGAAACCAACGAATCACTAGCAATCTTGAATTAAATACTTTAGTATTGGCTAAAAAATGGGAATAAATATTTTTTAATTATTGTTACCGAAAATGTGGTGGAATTATGAGTGCGGATCGATATTTGAATAAATGTCCAATATTTATATATATATATATATATATATATATATTTATTTTACATATTAATATAGAAAAATTATTTCTAAAATTAGGTTCCAGCAAAAACAAAAGGAGGAGGCCAAGGGTGGGTCATACACACCAATATTAGCATATATTTTATTTATCTTTATTAGAACATTAAAGATAACTCCTTAGCAATATTTTTCACAAGTGCAATTGGATAATTTGAATAAAAGCATTACGGTCAAAATTAATGGTAAGGAAAAACTTTCATGATCCAAATATGGTGATATATGCATATACTAGGAGTTCTGTTTAGTTTCTTGAAGCAGTGGCAGAAATTAATCTTTACCGAAAGAAAACCTTACAAATCTAATGGAATTGTGAGGATTGGGATTGACAATTATTTAGACATACGTGGAATACTTGAATCTTTCGAATATGTTTTAAACTTTTGGAGTATAGAAATTGTTTCAAACATTAGGACTGGAGAAAGACGAGGAGGAGGAGCAGAGGGATGGAGCATCCTTACATACCAGTTGATCCTGCTGCTTTTGAGATTCCAGGATGAGCTTGTATGCCATGGCTTTGCCTTGGTTTATATGGAATAATTCCCCTCTCAACTCCAAAACGCGCTGGTCAATCGCTGCCTTTTCTCCGGCAACCCTCTTCAGTTCCGATCGTTTTACCCTTTCCCATTCCCTTAGCTCTTTCATGTCGTTCGGAATGCTCTTTTGCATTTATAATTATACGATATGATTAGGTTGGATTAT
Organism: Nepenthes gracilis; assembly: GCA_033239525.1. NCBI lineage: Eukaryota > Viridiplantae > Streptophyta > Magnoliopsida > Caryophyllales > Nepenthaceae > Nepenthes > Nepenthes gracilis. Next base: position 1,337,896 of record BSYO01000008.1, on the reverse strand, counting down.
TCAAGTATTGGAAACCAAGAAAAAAACGAAAGAACTCACAAACTAGACTGCGCATTTAATTCACTGAATAATTAGGACGGTGAACATTCCATTTATTTTCCTTTATTTCACAGATGGAATTACCCAGCATAATTCTGCGAGTTTGAAAAAATTGTGCTTCGAAATGGCATGCTCTATACAACTTGGATTTTCTTTGAGAAAAATATGCAAAAATTGAATTGAAATCTCTTTAGATGTTGTTCTAAAATTAAAATATGTAGATATAAATAATTCAGGTTTTTTTTCAAAAAATATTCCCCCAAAATCAATTAACCGATGAACGGAATTACTTCAATGCGCAGTTGTATGTCTTCCATTGAGCCGAATCGCCGTTGAATCCACTCCTTCTCTTCATCGTTTTCAACTCCAGTTCGCTCGTTCCTGCTTTCAAGCTGTCGAAGCTCTCTAAGGATCTGTCGTTCTTCACGCAAACTCTTACTCCCATGAATCAACCGATGACTCGACCTACGAATTTGCTTCCTCCATTCGCTGCTCGGAGAACAACGAAGCTTACTCAAACATTGCCGCAGTTCACCCAGTTCATCCCTCGCATATCTCCAAGGCTTAAGACACTGTAGCTGCCACCTCAGCCTCTCTTGGTCCATCTACTTACTCATCAAGCTCACGTAAGAATCAATAGAGTAAATATTTTATCTTTTTTTTAAAAAAAAAAAAAACAGTGAAATAAATTAGGGCTAGCAGGTAAAATAAAAAGTTATGAGTTTTTTTTTTCTCAAATTTAGAATTAATATAGAATAAATTATACATTTTTTGGAGCAGTGCAATAAATTAGAGCTGGCAGGTAAAGTAGAATGTTATAAGGTTTTATTTTAAATTTTAGAATCATCTATTATAATTTTAATTATAAAAAAATATAAAACGATAATTTTGATAAGAAGAATAAAAAATGAATAAAACCCATTTTAATTTCTTATTATAACTTAAATTATTTAAATTATTAAAATAAAATTATTATTATTTGCAATATAAGTAAGAATAAAAAATATATATAATGATGCTAAGAAAATTGGGTAATAATAAGCCCTTCTTTATTTTTTTCCATTCAAAAGCAAAATGATTACTTTTTTATTTTATCAAACCAGAGATATTGTAATATTTATTAAGATATTATTTTATAATATATACATAACTAAGCTTACATTGAATTTGTTTTGAATTATTTAGACATATTTAACATAGTTTTAAACTGAATCTCTCTGAAAAAAATTGGATTCATATTTTATATTTTATGCTTTCCAGAGGTAAAACATTTTTTTTTATTGTTTTCAGAAATAAAATTATGTTAAATTTAGAGAATAATAAATAGCAACCGTGAACAAAATTGGAATCACGTTAAAATGACAGTAATTTATTGATAAACCAGCCAAAAATTAAAATTCTTACCTTTTCAAACATTAACGACTCGGCAATGGGTCCTCGTGCTTCATTCAACTTCTTAATCTGCCGCTTAGCCTCATCAATTTTAGCTTTCAAATTTCGATCTTCATAAGAGGGAAATTTGACGTAATAAAATCGACGCATTTTCTCATCCTTATTCCAACCGTTCACTCTTGTCATGCTCGTCAGATCAGCGGCTCCAACTGCCGTTGCTGCCGTCGCCGCCGCCGCCGCTGGAGGGAGACAATCGCATTGCACAGGTACTTCACTCTCATCTTTTTGAGCCTTCAATTGTGTGGAACAAGGTTCGTTGGCATCCATATCAATTAGTGAAAATTAATCAATGGCCTAAAATTTTAGACGAAAAAAGCGGAGAATTTCAAAAAAGTTGAAATTAATTCGAATTTCTGGAAAAAGAATCAGTTATGAATTGTCACTAGATCGTAGGTAGGTTTATTAAAACTTTAGAAAATAATAATTTTCTATATCCATCGGCTACGTCAAACAATCTTGCAGTTCACGGCAAGATAGTCAACGTTCTGGATGTGTATCATCCCCGATGCGGTTTACATATAATAATCCGTGAAAATACTATCGGATTTGTTGGAAATAAAATTTCAATAACGTATAAATTTTGTTATTAGATCTTAGGTAGGTTTATTAAAACTTTAGAAAATAATAATTTTCTATATCGATCGGCTACGTCAAACAGTCTTGCAGTTCACGGCAAGATAGTCAACGTTCCGGGTGTGCATCATCTCCGATGCGATTTACTTATAATAATCCGTGAAAATACTATCGGATTTGTTGGAAATAAAATTTCAATAAAGTATAAATTATGAACTGCAAAGAATGTGATGGATCGTTAGTGTAATCGTTGGCGGGAATCCCAAGTTGTTGAGCCCTTTTTTTTTTTTTTTTGGTTAAGTAACCCGTGCTTGTAGAATTAGAGACGTGATAGCAAGAGTCATCGATAAATATATAGCTGTTGATTTTGCAAAACACAATAAGATTTGTAGCAGCTTTGTGCTTGGAAATAGTTGGAATTTGATCAAAATAGATATAATCCAGTGTAGCATAATAAATTAAAATTACTCATCAAATGTCAACCAATAAATTTGTGAGTACAAGTAGTACAACAATATATAACATTTATAATGTAAAAAAATCTTTTCAACTAAAGAAAAAATTATATGATAAATTTTAAATAAATTCACTATAAAATAGTTTTGGTTATAAATAACCTTATCCGAAATTCATTTACTACAAAATTGAGTGAAAAATAGTTAAAGACAAGTACTCTTAATATATCTGACAACCCATAATAGAAAATATACAAAGAAATAAAAATAACTAAATAAAAATACGTTCTACAAATAAATACTAGAATAACATACTTAATTTTAATGAATAATGAAATTCAAATCAAACATTGACCAAATGTCAAACTAATTATTTTTCTCTCTTTGTACGTCACTTCTTGTATGAAAAAATGATCTCGTATGTCCTAAAATTGCATCAAGTATGACTTTAAATAAGAAATAACGCACGAATACAAATCAGACGCGATCTTTGTGGACAAACCATACACATGCTTTCCTTATGTGCACATTCGACACATCATTCCAGAACCAACCACGCACGTGCACTCTTTTAATGCCCATCATGCTCCATTCTATTGACTTTTGAACAGATTATCGATTAACTCCTGCACGAATATCACGTAATCTTTCAGCATTATTTTTTGCTCGGACAATCATTGACCAATCTTTAATCAATTATCGCACGAATATCATGCGATCCTTACTTGATATCTTTACTCAAGCATGTCATACGCAAATATCACACATCCGACTAATAATAACCATTTGTTATAGTATCATAAAAAGTGACCTAAAATTTAATAATTTTACCCTCAAAGTCAAAGGGGGAGGTGAGAGAACTAATACAAGAAGTAAAAACACCAAGATATCAAGTAATTTAGTGTCTATAAGATCAATTCAGGCTAACAACTTAGTTCGAGTAGAAAGTTTTGAAGTACGACTGTGCAATGACTTTTTTCATATAGTTGTTGCAAACTTAAAAAAGAAAAGTTCACATTTGGAGTAATTATGGCAACTTGAGCCTGAATTATTAGACTTGGCTTAGTTATTCTCTTAAAAATTTCAAACTATATAAACCATTAAATATTCATTATAAATTTAAACATTTATCAATATCAATTAATATCTTATTAAGACATCATACAAATAATCAATATAAAAATTACTAATAGTTAAAAATCACAATTTGAGAGGAAGTCACCAAGTATCACAACATCTCATGTCCATTGCCAAATGAATGACAGCTATTAGTCACCAAAACCCTTACTATTAGAAAGTCTCTCGTGATAAATGAATAATCCCTTGCTAATGCTATTCAAATTTGAAATTTATAAAATATAATTTGAGTCAAATATTTAACAAGTAATAATAATTAATAAAGTATAATAATTAATAACTACATCAGATAAACAATATCAAAAAAATACAAAAGTAACAATAGTAAAATAAAGTCTAACAATAAACTCTATCCGATACTATATAATTCGTTGTAATCACAATTCAAAATAACAATAAAAGTAGATCCTACTAGACTTGTATATTACGAAAATAAAATGGTTTTATAAAATTCAAATCTTATCAATAATAGGTGAGAATCATCACGAAATACAACAATATGAGAAAAATAGGGATACCTTGATTCGAATTTTAGTATTAAAGATTTAAATACCGAATAACAATGAGCATCATGAGTTTGGATCTACTAAATACAACTCATAAATTTCACTAAATCTCAAATTTAAGATGTATCAATATTAATAAGATCATAAAAAAATTTTTGAATCTTATTTTGCCACTATAAGGGAAAAGTTGCCCATATTTGCCCTGGTCTGTTTAGTATATACCATGATGTAATCAATAATCATAAATTTGACATGTGACTAAATTTATATTCTATCATAACTCTTCCAAATTAAGTACAAATGTTTTATCAGCGCTCATTTTTTTCACCTACAAAGTACATGAATCACCTCATCATGTCAAATCTAATATTCCTTACCGTGATATCTCTCAATAATATACCATATGATAGTTACATGGATATAAATATTTATCCATATTAAGTAATATACCTTATCACTATCATAATATAAAAATTAATATCGAATGACTATTAATCATACTAAAATTTTATGAATTTCTTATTCCTTAAGACCGTAATATTTTTTATATCCATACTAAGTAATATATCTTATCACAATCATAATACGAAAATCAATATTAAATAACTATTAATCATACTAAAATTTCATGAATTTTATAATTATTAAGATAATAATATTTTTATATAATATTATTTTTTCTTGACTATAATAAACTAATAAAATACTCGTACAATCGAGTATAATGCAAAGGAGTTTTTCAACATGTAATAATAAAAGTGTCATTTATTACTAATAAGACCTATTCACGCAATCAAAATTAACATAAAAAAATCATTTTTGAGAAAATATGAGAAAAATCCATGAATATACTGAATATTAGACTACTAATATTCTACTGACTTACGATGGCTTACCAAACCCTGCAATTCATAACATGACACTGCCAAACACCATATCCAATACTAGACTAAAACTAAATTTAGTTCTCTAACGTTCAAGAGTCCATCCACTTGTCGCCTCGCACACCAACTTGTAGATTTCTACGTAATTATTATTGATCTTATCTATTTATTAACATTAATTCTAGGTCATAAACAATAAGATACGCATTACTTTATCACTATTGAGTAAAATATGAGAAATACTACTTTTGCTCTAAATTCGCACCGATATTTTGACATCGGTATTACTCTAGCACTAAACCATTAGCTTGAAGAAACCGAGATATTTACAATTATAATCAAATGATAAGGCATACAATAACATACATTGAATCTTAATTCAATAAGTTTCCATAATTCAAAAATATTCAATCATTTACTAATTTATAAAGAACAATAAGGGCTATAAACGTAACACTGTTGGTGACCTTGAGGCGGAAATCGAGATATTGATATACCTCAATTTATCTAAAAGGTAATAAAGTGTCCTATATATAATAAGTCCTAATTAATGGCCTGCAAATTTTAATTTACGATTACCTCACTTCAGCTACTTCTTGATATCAATAGCAACCTCAATTGTACCGCTCCTCAACTTGAGAAACCCCCATTTTGCCAATTGATGTAAATTCAAACTGAGAGACTTTTGGATGCTTAATTGATCAACGAATCCTGCTCTGCAAAATTTGTATGAAAAGCTTCCCGGAATTCCAACACTAAAATGTTAGCCAATCACATTATTGTTATTTTTATACTAATGCCGTTCATCTTCCTCTCGATTTCCTTATGGGAGGTTCCTTTCTTTTATCATGTTAATCTTGATTTCTCATCAAATTATAATGATTAAAGAGATGCCTAACTTAATCTCTCACTGTCACTGTTCGTCGTCTTTTTCACTTTACAGTTGCCATTTTGAAGTTGCAGAGCACAAATTTGCTTCGATACGCATCCAACAAAGCTTAACGGAACACAACCCACTATTTTTTACTATATTTAAACAATTACTAATTTAACTGTTATTTCTAATTTGGTTCCAAAAGCACAATTCATGCTCTGTTTTTCCATTCGTCAAACTTTAAGTCAGTGGGATAAGAATTGGTTAGGAGTTTCACTGAAAATTTCCGACAACAAAGAGCCCAGGAACCAAAAATGAAAATGTGCTCCGGCGAGGAATAACTTTGATAAATTTAAGATGTCCCTTGCCTTGCTTCTTTTTCACGCTAAAATAAAGTGCCCCGCAGCAGCAACAAAGTTTGGGAAAATACGTGCTCGACTGCCAAAGGGGGCGTCCTTACATAAAATTTCTTAGGGAGAAAAATGGTGTAGAGCGGCTGATGGTTTTGTTGCAAAAATTAGGGGTTGGTGTTGGATTGGGGCAGCTGATGGGAGAGAAAGTACTAATAATAATAATAATAATATTATTATTATTATATAATTTAATACAAGGACTCACTCATATTTTTTGTATTTATTAATTCAAATAATACATTGTATGTTAAAATAAAATACCTATAACTAAGAAAAATTTTTTAACTGATAATTAAATATTATAAATAATTAACTGAGTTTAAATTACTTGTTCACCCTTCAAAGATTACATAATCTGATATGTCTGAGTTATATAGAAGTTGTCTTAAGCTTGATTGCACCATTTTAGTTCTAAAAAATTTTATCTACACATTAATTCTAAATTAATAACCTATTTTGATCATCGGTCTAATAATCCAAAAATAAATTATCAGGATGTTATAATAATAAAATCATTATAATAGGCTTCCTACATTAGCTAAAAGTCAATAAATACTATAATAAAAAATAATTTCAGTAATAAAAATTACGATCGTTAAAAATATAATTTTCCTCACTAATAAATTTTAATGATAGGAATGTCCTGCTATTATTTCTTGTGTCGTTAAAAATTTTTAGCGATGAGATTTTATTTTCCTTTTTAATCATTTAAATACTATTAATGACGATATTTTTTTTCCATCATTAAAGGTGAACAATTATAAAAATAACTACCGTTTCTAATAGTAATTAAAATTTTAATGATGATATTTTTTCATCTTTAAATTCAAATAATTTTGAGTATAAATATTATCGTTAATAGTAATAAAACTTTTAATGATGATCTTTATCTCGTCATTAAATTAAAATAATTTCTAATATATACAGTTATTAATAGTCATCAAAATTTTAATAACAATATTTATCTCATCGTTAAATATAAGAAAATTTGATAGTAAAATATAGTCAATAATAGTAAATCAACCACCGTAAGATCATGTTTCGTTATCATATCTCAAAAATTATACATGTGTATATGTTTGATTTTCTAATCTGTCACAACCAAAATAACTAATACACTAACAATTATATAAAATTAAATTATAATTATAAAAGTGATCAAGCATAATAATTATACATGTTTCGTTACCATTCCATTGTTCAATGTACTCATACAATGTCAACAAGTTTAAATAGAGAAACATGTTCAAATCCAAAGTTTAGCAATTTGGATATTTCTAACCTATAAATTTTTACTTCGACCATTGAGTTTCTACATCTACATATGAAAAATTAAAATTAAAATCATATCGATCTCATTAAAATTATTACAAAAATTTTAATAATTAACTACTCAATTAATTGCTATAATCCTTCAAATTTGTAACACTCTAAAGTATAATATCACTCTTTTATAATATTCTCTAGCATAAATAATCAATTTTCAAAACGTCCATTTTACTTTCTGTTCTGCTTTTCTAGCTTATAGGTTTTTACTATTTATGAAGAAGGGTATTAAATTCTTTATTTTTTCAAGATTTTTTCGCTCACTCGCCCTCCATGACCAAACATAGGGTTATTTTTTATGGACTAAAATATTTCTCAATCACATCTAAATTTGAGTTCAACGGATCAAATTGTATTGTGGGACATATTTCATCCTATAAAGTATAATCTATTACATAGCCATATGCATATATTAAAAGTAATATATAAATACTAAACAAGTATTTTAAATGAACAAACATACATATTTATGTTAAGCTTTTTCACCAACCAAGCGATACATTTCATGCACTTTAGATCCATCCACATTATTCAGTAATTTTTTTGAGTTTTGAAGCAAATTTTTCCAACATTTGGTATATTGCTATATTTACCTTCCTTTAAAATAAAATATAATTTATAAACAAGTTAATCTATTAAATAGTCTAAATAACTCATTATATATTACTGATTCATAAACTATATCTCTATGAAGCATGTTGTCTATACGGTAAGATATCGATGAACTTGAATTGTATCAGTTCTCTGAGTTCCTTTGACTAATTGTCTGCATAGAATGTAAAATATTTACATTCCTTTAAAATAAAACATGGTTTATAAACAAGTTAATATATTAAATAGTCCAAATAATTCATTATATATTACTAATTTATAAACTATATCTTTATGAATCTTGCTGTCGGTACGGTGAGATATCGATGAACTTGAATTGTATCAGTTCTCTGAGTTCCTTTAACCAATTGTCTGCATAGAATATAAAATAAATGAGAATAATTTGTATTAATAGTATAATAATTATCTATTAGTTCAATAGAAAGAATAAGATAATATATTTAATAACATACATTTAACGATATAAAATGAAGAAGGTTGTCAAGTAGCTATTAACAATTTTCATATATTTCATACTGGGGCCTTTTTCTATCAACCTTTTCTCCCGACTTGCACTTTTTGAAAAGTTTTATATAACAGAGACCTCCAATTATTATACAAATTTTACATATACTTTAGATGTATGATCTTGTTTTTTTTTAAAATCATGATGCTCAAGATTTTTCTATAATAAGAATAATGACCTCAAATAAACATGTACGTACAATAGGATTTGAATTTCTATTTGAATATTCAAATAACAATAACCAAGTATTGAACAATTAACACACTTTTCAGTAAATTAACATCGGTCCAAACATTTTGCTTGAATATTGAAGGTATAATCCATATGTTATTCATTGTCCTATTAAAGTATTCTACATCTGCTCACATATCATAACAGCTTATATATCACGTATCACTTAGCTACAACAAGCCAACAAATAATATCAAAATAAATAAATAATCATCCAAAACTAACTATTTGAGTGATATGCTGCATTCAAAGTTTTTTTTTTTTTTTTTCAATCAAAGTATTAGGAAACTTGTAAAGAGCTTGCATTCAAGATTGATTCAGTCAAAACATCTTTATCAAACTTTATGATGTCAAAATGTCTACGCATTGGGACACTCTATATTATATACAAGGGGCACATTTAGTCAACTATATAGTAGACTAGGAACTCTTCACATTTAGTCTTCTCTATGACGTCCAAAAAAAAAAAAAAAATGCATGGGAACTCTTTACATTAAAATTCATTACTTGAAAATGTCGGCGACCTAAATGCATGGGTGATTAGCAATCCCATTAAAGACATTAATTATGTACCAGATCAATAAGAAACTTAAGATATAAATGAATGGTTTATAAGCATAACCTAAAAATAAAGTCCTTATCAGTATCGCCTCTACCATAGACACCTTGTTCTGGATCTTCTCCGTGTCGAAATAGGAGGGCTTTTTCACCAAATAATATTCCTTCAAGAGTATGGGACAAGTCCAACAATAGCATGATTCAGAAAATTGATATATACATTATAAGAATAGTGACTCGGCTTCACACACTTGGTACCACTTGGATGCTTAGCATCTAGTCATCTAGTGTTGCTTGATGTTCGGAACGATGTTAAAGTAGAATGCATATGTAAACAAAATTTAGTTAGAAACTAAAAAAAGTACAAATGGTAGAAATTAAAATTTAATGTATTCATCAATATTTCCTAGTGTGCCTTTGATGGAAATACAACTTGGATGGATAATGAAACAAGAAATCAGGTAATACAGAAAGGTAAAAGATCCATTAATCACTTAAGAAGACACTAACAATTTATCCAGTTAAGGAATTGGGAGCACGAAGGCAACATTTCCAATGGCGGCCACATTTCAAGAGAGCTCGGCTTGTTCGATATCAAAACTTGATAGATTCCTTCGAGCACATATTTTCTCTTGTACTATTTTGGAAGGCAACTTTTGGAATTCCTTGCCATCAACAATAGTAACAATATGCAATCTTAATAAAATGTCAATGAGAAAGAATACAAGAGAAAGTACTTTTAAATAATATCATTATAATCCTCCGCAATAACTTTTCACAATGTATATTAACAGAATTCTTTTGTCGGACAAAATAAGCTTACTTAGACCAAGGTCAACCCAGTCCGATTGAATCTACAGCACCAAAATCCTATGTTTACCATTTCTCATAAAGTAAGATGCAGCTTCATCCTATATCAAGCCCTCAAGGAAATCACAATTGGAAGGTGATAGACCTTTGCATTTTGCCAATCTCATTAGAGTCCAAAGTGCAAGTTCAAACCAAAATATGTTGTTTTAGAAGTGTAGAATGTGTGACATAACTTCTAACTTAATAGGAAGACTAAATATGTACCATTTCATCGTTTTCTCATTCATTATTTTCAAATAGAATCACGATTTTTATATATGTCTCAGAAAGGCCTTCATTTACTCTGACACAATATATAACAACTGTCTTTGATGCATCATTTACACAAGGAGAATGTGTAGGTGTAACATATACAGTGCAAAAATGGCATAAAACACACCTCAAATGAGATATCATAATCTCTAATAGGAACGCCTCATATCCAATCCTAGAACAATTAGGATCAGGTCAAAAAATATATAAGATATAAAAAATAATTTAACAATTATCATAATAATAAATTATAATTTAACATAATAGGCCATACCACGTAACTGGCATGTTCTTATGAAATTGAATTGAGTTTAAAGCAATGAAAATGAGGGAACCTATCGCATTTGGAATCAATCTTGACAAAAGAAAAGGCTGAGCAAATTATTAAGTCCATTTTAGTAGGATTGGAAATCAAAATCAAAATGAATATTGCAATTTTAGTTTTAATTTATGGTTTACTATGTGGTAAAATTAAAATTTTAAGTAAATTATATAAATATTATGAAAAAACCAATATTTGAAATAAGGATCATTGTCTAAAATATTTTAAAATAATACACATGAAAAATTATTATCTAATAATTAATGTTTTCATACTTGTCCTATTATATGGGTTAATTTCTGCAAAGATTTATTTATTATAAAATTTAAATTGAATCGAGTTGGATCAACCAATGATCATTTAAATTTTAAAAAAATAATAAAATAATATTCATAAATAAATACTACCTAAAAATAAAAAATTATTTGCGTAAAAATGGTTCCTAAAAAATTATATTTTTAAAAATTTATGTATATAACACTTCATACATTAAAAAAATAGAAATAATACTAAGTTAATTATTTTACTTATTCTTATAAATGTTTCAAAAATATAACTAAGCCTCCATTTTTTCTATTTTCAAATTATAACTATTTATTTAACCAAAAAAATAATTTGAAAGCACAAATTTTTTTATAACAAAAAAATTAGAGTTATAATTTTAAATTTTATTTCTTTTTTTTTCAGAAAGGTGTCAATAAAATATGAGAAATGAAATTTGGGGGCCATACATTTCCAATCTGTACCATTAATTTTAAATAAAAATATAATAATGGAGATTAAGAAAATTATATATAGTAGTTTTATAATTTTTTATAATATGAATATTCATTAAATATTTTATCCAATAATAAACAATTAAAAAAAGATTATATATATATATTTAAAGTTTTAAATCTAAATGAGATATGAGATATATTGAGTGCATCTATGTAAGAAAATGAACTGATCCTAGCTTGTTCTCTATGGCAAGTCGACTTATTCGTATGATTCGATTTATTTACCATTTAAATGACGTATTTAATTTTTTTTAAAGAATTGCCAGGTATACAAGAGTTGAAGTTGGGAAGGAAATTTATGAGTCTAGTTCGAAGGTGCACTTGGCGTGGAGTAGCTTTAAATCGTAATGTGCTCGCGGAGAGCGGCTTTTTAGACCACTGAGTTTGTTGGAACGAGCAATAGAAAAGAAAATAACGACCGGTTGTTTTCAAGGATGGATTGCTTGCGCTAGTTTGAATACTGAAGAGAGCTTGTCTTTAAAGCGTGTCCCCATAACTTTTTATAGCAGTCGAACCTCACCACCTTCCTTAGGCGACACAACAAGCTGCCAGTCGTTTAGGGATCATTTCCATCTATCAAGAAGATTCAAACGCTACTCAGGGTTGCAACAGTCGGGAGGAAGGATCTCTTCCTCTGTAGAGATGCCACATGCTGTAGATGCTGAAATTTTCATTGCGAGTTGTGTGCTGATTTGAGGGTTTTTATTCCGAGATATGCATTGATTTGGGGGGCTTTTGTTTCAGAGAAAATTACCATTTGGGAAGATTTTCAGTATCACAACCAATAAGGCAGATGACCATTGCGCATGAGAAAAGACTCATGGGTCGCTCCTGGCGTGGGCCGCATCTGGTTTGGGCCTCACCTGGCTGCCTGAAGACCTTCTCCGGTCAATTCAGGCGTTGGCCATCTTTAGATCAATGGGTTGCGATTCTTCTAAACTGGTCGCCTCCTTGGACAATCCACTCTAGCCATCGCCATCAAAATTATTCTTTAATTATCTCATTTTTTTTATATTTTATATATAGTTTACTTATGTACCGAAAATTGATAGTTTAGCACATTTATTCTCACAAGAGAGGAAGATGCGGCAGAAATAATCGTGTGAGAAAGAGGGAAAATTTGACATCTAGAAAGAAGATAAAAAGAGGAGCCGACTTTGTGTGCGTCTTTGATAAAAGAATCCCTAGTGATAAATTGACCCAATTTATAATTATAAAAGAAAATTAACTTAAATTAAGTACTTAAGTTAAATTTGATCCAAAATTGATATAATTAATGCAATTTTAAGAACTTAAAATAATAATGAGTTGCATATTTATGCCCGCTTTGTAGGAAAAATCTTAGCTATAAAATTAACATCATTTTATAAGAAAAAAAATAAATAAACTTAAATTAAATATAGGAATAAACTTGAGTTAAACTAAATATAAAAACAATAATTCAACTAGAAAAATATAAGAAGATCTAATTATTTTACTAAAAATACGTATACCCCAACAGAGAAACGGTGATCCATCACGTACAAAGTTGCATGTACTAAACACGTATGGCTCGAAGGGGCAATCTTAACACAGTAGTCGTGAACAATTGCATTTTATGACGGTAACAAATATATATATATATATATATATTTATTTATTTATTTATATTTATATTCCTAATTACATAATTACTTATACCAAAATTATTAAAATTAATATAAAAAAGATAAGAAAGAGAAAAAAAAATAAAACAAAGTAAACTACACATTTATTTTTGACAATTTAAATAAAAATAAATATATAAATAAATTTACAAAAAACACACTACTTTCAGGCCCAATTTATCAGCGACTTTTATGAAGAAACAGGAGCAAATTACATTCGGATTACACTTAAACCTAAAAATATGCCACTTTTTGGATCTGGTCCAGTAACTCCGGTTAAATCGTTACCGACCACAGAAAACGACTGTCAGGTAAATTTTGTATTTTATATTTTAATTAAATTGCCCATGGTTAAATTTGAGCCTAATGGCGCACTTTTCATACAAAGATATGATCAACTTCAGACATACTTCTCCAATGAGGGGATACATCCCAATTCATCTTGGATCACAAACTATAAGTATACATGTAAGAAAGCAGACAGAATAAAAACCAGAAAACATATCACAAGCAGATTAGAGTATGTCAATCCACATTGCAGGTTCTTCAGTGGCAGTTCGTGTCGTAATTGACAAGTCCGAGTAATTCGGGGCCTTCCAGTTGAGGATTGTTCTCGAAGCTGCAAAAACAACGTGCACAATATATATATATATATATACCCACATTAGAAAAGATCAGAAAAGCAGTAGTGAGCCTAAACAATTTTGTTTCCGGTAGACAATGGACCTAAACCAATGGCAATAAGGTTTCTTGACACTCCGCATAACATAAGGTCTTTGAAAATTTTGATCACGTTGCATCAACACAGCCCATAAGGTTAAAAATCTGCATGTTCTAGATTTTCCCTATTTGGGCTAAGAAAGTTAACACACGTAGGAATGCCTTCCAGAAGCTTCTGGAGTTAACTAGTGACAAGCTATCTCCCTCTTTGCCCTTTCCTGAGTATTCTTATCATCATCATGTGACCAACGTACATCAATGATGAATAGGGCATGACCAACAAGTTTGAACTACAAAGATAATGGAATGCTATCAATTCCTTCCCCAACACCAATGAAAGAGAACACACACATACCAATATTGAATATGAAGTTAGAAAACGGGTGTTGGAGATCTTAAGCCCGCAAGAAACTCCAAAATCCAGAACGTCGGCTTGCATAGGCCAGGTCCATGGAAGTTTCAAACAAGTGTTGATACAGTGGCACATGAAGTGTCTATAACCTACAGTTTTTGGGAAAATGAATATTCCTGTCCCTAAATCATAGGTATCAGACATGCAAGAAATAATTCAAGGTCCAGTAGAAGGATGCTGGTGGGGACTGGACCAGATCATTGGCTTGGTTATCCACAGGCTACCCTTAATGGCCCACTGTGAGAAAGTTGTTGCCATAATGTCTTTGAATACTTCAAGGAAAAAAGAGGTGGACATGGTAAAACAGTGTTGTTTGATGCAAGAAAATGTAAGACAAGAAGCTAGTATCAGAGTAGAGTTCGAAATCAACGCTTACTTCTCCAAGGGGATGTGCTCAAAAGGACCGGATGTAGGAATTGTTCCGCACAAATTGTTGTTTGACAGATCGCTGGAAGAGCATAAGAGCATTACAGAAGGTTAAACCATCAAAGGGAAAGCAAAAAGTTGGCCAAGTACAACTTACACAACTTTCAAGCTGGAAATATTGGAAAGCTCCCTTGGAATTGGGCCAGTAAGATGATTATTGTTTAGTCGCCTACCCAATTAAAGAAAGATTAGAATTACCACAAGAAGAATCAGACAGCTCTAAGCACATATTTTCACTTGTCCGTATTGTTAGGAATGAAGCATTCACCAAAAGAAGAAAGAAGAAAAGTCTTATAATTTGACAGGCCCAACTCACAAGAAGACAAGTGACTTCAGCTTCCCCAATTCAGGAGGAATAGTCCCTGAGATATTGTTGTTGTACAAATCCAAGCTAATTAGGTTCTTCAAATTTCCTAGCTCACGGGGGATTGTCCCTTGAATATTGTTTTTGTACAGTTCCCTGAATCAAGAAAGTTGAATTTATATTTTAAGTAAATTGAATTCCCTGTATGGACTACTCTAAGTTCAAACAATTGTAAAAAGCAGAAGATCTGCAATATGTTGCTCAGAATGTCAACACCCAAATGCTAATGACATTGAAAAGTTAAATAAGTCGATATACACACTCACAGATATTGGAGGTGTTCAAGTTTCCCAAGATCGGGCACCAGATGACCAGACAGGTTTGAGTTGCCAAGGTCGCTACATAAAAAAAACATCTTAAGATTAAACATTTCTGAATGCATTGAAGATAACCCTTCGAGCATATAATTATCATGAACCAAAAAGTCATCGAGACATACCACACTCAAAATGGTAGCATAATTAAGTGCGGTAAAAAAATAAAAATAAAACTCACGTTTGAAGCTGAAATATATAGATAGCTAAAGAGGAGAAAAGAACACCAGTGCATATGTAGAGCCGAAAGGACGTGCCTAGGAGCTAGAAAGGATGATTTGTGGTCAACAATGCAATGAGAAGGGGTCAATCTTCTCAGGTAACTAGGCAAAATATAAGCATATAGAACATCAAACAACAGAATCAGCACAATTACAATATCACACTCCTTGAATTAAAAAATTGTAGCAGTCCAAACACCAAATTACAAATTCTAGAACGAAAGAAGTTTTGATGGAAGAAACATGCAAAGTGCAAATATCATCATTAAGGTAATTTAAGCACAGAATTACAAACATGTACCTATTACATGGAAAACTGAATGAGCCAGATACAATATCACACTCCTTGCATAAAAAAATTGTAGCGATCCAAACCCCAAATTACAAATTCTATAATAGAAGAAGTTGTGATGGAAGAAACACGGAAAATGCAAATATCATCATTAAGGTTATTTAAACACAGAATTAAAAACATGTTTCTATTACAAGGACAATCTACAAGCCCTTATATGAGTTATAAACTACGTATGCATATATCATAGAAGACTATATCCCAACCCGTGATTTGGGAAGGATAGAAAGCGATCTCTCCTTGATTTTCCCTGATTGCAAACACTCAAAAATCATCAAACTTACTTATTCCTATCAACGCTAATTGATACCTAATGCCCAAATATTTTCCTAGATTTATATGCAATTGAATTTTGTACCCATTTAAGTACAACTCTATCGGAAAATTTACACAGGATCTTTATGGAAAAAAAACATCAGGCAAAGACAGAAATTAAGTGAATCGGTGGAAGAACAGAGAGAACATATACACTCGGGTAACAGAGTTATCTCGATTGCAAGTGATGTGAAACCAGGTACAAGGGTTGACGAGATTCGGATCCCAACTCTCGAGATCGTTATCCGGATCCGATAAGCTCCGACGGAGGGCGTACAGGGCGTCCCCTTCCGAATTCCCAGAAACCACCACCACGATGATCGCTGCAGTCATCGACAGAAACCAGAACAGAAAGCTCGTGCCCCCTCCCATCTCCGCCTCCAAAAACCTTCAGACCAAAATTTCTTCTAGGGTTAGCTGCGCCGAACCACCAATTTGAAGATAGAGGAGCAAGAGAAAGAAATAAAGGGATTTTCGCATGCAGTACAATACTAGTAGTAATCCAGCAATTGTGTGTTTTGGTGATCAAATCTACTTCAACGGTGATGTGGGTAGAAAGAGGAGAATCGACTTTGGCATTCAGAGAGCAAGCGACGGATAAGAAAAGAGAGGGGGACGGCGGAGTTGGAATATTTATTGCTTTTATTTTTTAATGGATTTGGGGCTCCAATTCAGAGATTGGAGGCATAAATCTGCATAAAAAAATATATTTGATATATATATATTTTTTCTTTTTTATTATTAACTAAAAATTTAATAATAAAAATTTTAAAACATAAAAAAAATCTTGTATAATATTTTTATAAATTTTTTATAATATCAATCTCGATTAAACGTTTAATTAAATAATAATAAATTTTTTAAGAATAATTATTCAGATTATTTTTAATATTTTAAATCTCTTCCATCATATTTTTTTCGTCTAATCCATTAAATTTTAAAATCAACGGTTTAAAATTAGTTTTGATAAGATTTTTAAAAATATATAATAATAATTTTTCTTTGATTTTTTTATAATAAAAATATTTTGGTATTTTAATTTTTAGCAAAATAGTGAATAAAAATCTTGTTTTATATTTTTTGAAATAAATAAAATTCCAATCGTCAAGGTACCCCTTCTTTTTTATATTAAATTTTAGATGTATAATTTTATCTTAAAAATTATAAATATCTAATAAGAAGAGTTAAATTGAATCCTATCATGTTGCCGAAAATATTATTTTTATGGGTAATTTTAACAAACTAAAAATAGTAAATAAAAAAGAAATTCTCAAGTCATATATTTTTTTAACTTATGATTGACTTGTAGAGAATTCAAAACCATTAAAATGATAATTTTATAAAATATATCACTGATTATAAAAAGAATAATTTTTTAACTATCCTTAGATCAAATTTGATGTGCCTTGGGGACCGAAATTATTATATGAATCAGAGAGTTATTTCATCGCACTTGGATACTCGAACAAAAGCGGATTTGAAATTCATAACTCTGAATATAAATCTTACGTATCATAACAAAATAAATAATAGGTAAAAGGTATAGGGAAGTCATTCTTTGGTATGTTTTTTGATATCCAAGTCAATAATTTTTTTACTTATAAGAGAAAGATGTAAGGTAGTGTATGTGAGAATATATAGTAGATAGGGAATAGTTTTTTTTTAGATGGTAATACTCCATTTGGTGTACTTGTCTAATAGAGTGGCTTTGAATATGCACTCAATTGGTAGAGTACTTTTAATATCTATACATTAGGCTGTTAGTGTCATGTCCCAGTTTTTGAAACTGTAATTCATATTACCATTTTATTAATTAACCAATGATATTTCTATTAACTTTGGACATGAACCTTGTTTCGTTACTTAATTGATAATAATAAATAAATTAAATAATACACACGATCTAAATCATGCAATACCTTATATGATTCCGACACTAACCCAACTATAATGTCAGACCTTGTATAAAGAGCTTGTCTATCAATTTTTAAAAAAATAAAAAATATATAATATATGAAAATAAAATTATATACACATTCTAATGACTAATAACTAACAATTGACACTCTTGCATAATCATAACTATAACAATAGGCTAACTGAATTAAATCAATTGAACAACATATATTTATTGTCCATAGACCACCAATAAGACATTGAAACAACTGATATTCGATTTAACCAATACAACTAGTTGTCTGATACCTCGACATATCATTTTAACTATTCTAATGCTATCAGGAATATAAACAACTAAATATATCACCAAACATATTTTAAAGTTGTCTGGAGTAACAAACAACCGATTAAGCTGACTGAAACTCAATATAATACATTGACGATTATCCAAAAGTTATAATACAACAATTAAACATATTAACTACCATCTCGATACTATAATATAGCATTTGAAACTATATAAATCTGTCCAAAAGTCATAAAACAACATTAAATATAATATAAACTCAGATCTAAACTCTTTGAATACCATTATTCTTCATTCCTACATGTCCGAAAGTATCCGAACCGCTTATATGAAGGGGGCAATAAAATAGTAATGAGTAAGCTAAAAGTCAGTAAGGCATATAATATAATAATAAAATATATATCTTTACACTAAAAATATATCGGAATAATTAATACATTAATTACAATAATATACCATAAAATTTTATAACATTTACACGATCAATTTATGCAATATCTTTAGATTTATCTTATTATACTCTTAATCAAATTATGTCATCAAATTATTCTCAAACATTGGTTTTCTTAGGGACCAGCACCAGTAAGTTTTACCAATTAACGGTGCGACCAATCAAAATTCGGGTTATATATACTTTCACATAATTAAAGACCATTTATATATTATCCTATATGTAGGACCAAATGTCTCTTTTCACCTGCGGCTGATATGTTCGGATATTGATATACCACTATAATATCAATACCACTCGGATATTGATATACCACTCTAACTTCGGGTCATTTGGCATTGGGGGCTATGTTGGGCCCCGATATGAGGGCCCATAAGACACGGCCCAAATAAGAGACCTAGAGACGCTCTCACAAGTTGAGGAGGTCAGATGGCCCAAGTAAGAAGCCCAAGGGCCAAGAGCCCAAGAAGTCTCGCAAAGTCTTAGAACTGCCCGAGCGGCCAGGAACAGACGCTCGGACTCTTCCCCAGGAAGTCCTCCAAGAGCTGCTTCATCTCACGAGTCCACAAGCTCACAAGGAACATCACAACTGGACGAGGACCGCTCGTCCATGACCGGGAATGCCAGCTAGCTTACTTCGCCGGTTTCCAAGAAAGCCTGCAACTACTGCCAGTCGCCGTCTCAACAGGGCACGCCTGGTCAAATCAAGGCTGATATCCAGATCCTGTACACCTGACGCACTCAGATACTGTAGCGGCGCCGTCCGTATGCCACTCCCCACACGTCAGCAGCATTAAAGGGAGTCGGTGGACCAGCTCCTCAACCGCCGGATGGACGCCACGTGTCTCCTCCCCAGCAGCCTGGCTCCTCCTATAAATACCCAGTAAGGCCCCTTTCAAAAAGAGAGGGCTCAGTCTCAGATTTCGACCGGATACTCTCTCTCCTAAACCAACTCCCCAAAGAAGAGTAAAAAAGCTCCCTGTGAGCATAGTTTCCTTAGGATAAAAACACTAAGCGTGAGATAGGGAAGGGATTAACACTCACAACTGTACTTTGTAAAATCTCCAACCCATATAGTGAAGCTCTTTCCAGGCCTTGAGCTCATGGTTTTTTCTCCCCATTCAAGAGGAGGTTTTCCACGTAAAACATCCGGTCTCAATCTTCATCTCGTGTCCAACATTTCAAATACTTGTATTGCCCAAAAACAACGCATCCGACTGGACGCCGCGGATCTAACACCCCTTATCAATGAGCCTGGTTCAGAAGGATTCGCGGAACCAGAACGCAACAAGTATATCATCATATACTACTTGTTGAATAATAATCACAATCCAACACAATTCTTAAGAAAACTATACACTTTTTTTCATAGTTCTAAATTTTCTCACTTATAAAAAAATATTCATAATTTTGAACATAATTACAGAGTTTTCTTTCCATTCAAAGTCAAACTTTTGTAGAACGTAATCATGTTAAATTTAAAAGCATAAAATGCTCAAATTATGACTAAATGTAGAGAATTTCAGCAATTGCTATGCAATAACAGTGTAAAAAATCAGAAGTGATGCGGAAAATTCAGCATGCAATAATTTCATTCTTATTTAGCAAACATGTAGAGGAATTGTATATATTTTTGGCCTATATAATATTTATATTTGATAGTTTAAATTATATGGACTCTCATGTATGAAATTAAAGCATACAATAGTCATTAACGTCATGAATTCAGCAAGAAGGTGCAAGAAATTAGTAGCTCAAATATTCTCAATAACTTCAACTAAAATATCCAACATGTAGGGCCAAATTTAATGATATTTAATACATGCAAGTAATTAATTTAAATTCAGAACATATAGTAATAAGAATTATGAAATTTATCTTCATTAAATTATGATTTTAACACAGATATGTGAAGAAAATTCATCAATCAGCTACATGAGACATTGTTCTTAACTTTGGATATGAATTTTACACATTTTTTAACAAAATGAAGAGAATTACATATGCGTTAAACTATAATATCATAGCTTCAAAAATTAGGATATATGTAAGTAATGAAATAAGAATTATTCAAAAAATTTAGCAAAAATCATTAACAATATAAGAAGAGATAGGTATGCACTTGCCTTTACTTAGTTCTTACCAAAACTTAACTTGGATAGATTGAATTTGAGCTTCTATGACCTTTTGTCTCTCCTTCTCTCTCTTTTTCTTGTATGCTTCTTTTTTCTCCCTAAAAAATCTGATAAAAAATGACAAAAATGAGCCGGCTGGTCCTTATTTATACAATATGGTGCTTGAGCACCGATTTAGGTGTGCGTCAAGTGACTTGGTGCGCTCAGATGTGGCTCTAGTGTGCCTCAAGCGCTGATGTCCCGGTTCTTCACATTTGACCATTGGCTCAAATGTGCCTCAAGCACTGAACCCACTGAAATTGATGCTCGTGTACCAGCTGGGCGTTATTAAAGCGTCGAATCATGTGTTGTAATTTTGACTCTTAATCTAATTTTTCATATCATTTAATCTCAATTTTAATTTAATTAATTTAATTAATTATGATTATCATAAATAAAAAATTTAAACCTTATAGTTGGAATGCCTAACTTTGTTTTAGATTTCATCCTTTGTTCTTGACATTCTCCCCTTTTTGTCTCCTTTTTTATTGGGGTGACGGTTTATTTATAGTTAAATGCGTTACTTGGTTCGTGAGTCCCTTGAATCAATATATGGGCATAGTGTCTCTTCAATAGTGAAGGCAACTACTTACTTGTATAACGGTCGCCTTTATTTGGTAATAAGGCTGCCTAACATTCAGTATTGAATTAGTGCATCTGCCATCTGGAGCAACTCATTAAATAAGCTATTATGATCTTTTAATACCCGACTGTTTAGGTTGCGTCTCTTGACTTATCCATTGCGCCAGTTTCCTCATAGGTTCAGAAACGTATTTCATTGGGCTGTCATCATTTTGGGTCTTTTATCAATCTATACATTAGGTTTGGACCAACCTTGATTATGGCTATACCCATCACAACTTATTTAATTTTTTTTTGGAAAAAAATATAGAAAAAAAAAATACAATTATCTATAACCCAAAATTAAACAAAAAATTAAAATATATATAAAATTAATTTGATTTAATTTTCAACAAATTTGTTTGTATTATTTGTTTGTGTTTTCTTCATAAAAATAAGTAAATTTTCTTAGATAAACTTTTATCTTTATCACATCCCACTTTCCTGAAAATTAGACCGCTAAAAATTTATTGTTATTAATTTTAGCTTTTCTTGGCTATGTTTGATTATTTTTTATTAAAATTTTTTTTGATATCTAAAATTCGTTTTGAACAGTTCTATGAATCAGAGTAATATCATTTGATATGAAAGGACAAAGTTATATCCTCTTAATAATATTCATACAGTGTTCTAGGGTTCTTTTACAGCCTAACACAAATTTTCTTATATATAATATTACTTTGATGACAAGTTATCAATTTACATGGTTAATCATTTAGAGGATAAAATAAAATATCATTAATAATTATATTTAACTTAATTCATAAATATAAGATTATAAATATATATAAAAGAAAATATTATATTAAAATATGCGTGAAATGCAATATTTGACAACAACGTCGTTGAGCACTGCCACTGAGCAGAACTTCGCCCCGACGCGAACGACCAGGCCAGAGTGAGGAAGGATGCCAAAATCCTCCGCCAGTCTCCTAAAATTGTTGAAACATAGCATCAGAATCAGAATCAAAGTACCGCAGAGCATCAAAAATTTCACCACCTCTGCCGCCGCCGGCTACTCAAATTCGATCCCAAAGGAGAAGGTGGATTGTGTGGTGATAGGGGCAGGAGTTGTCGGAATCGCAATAGCCAGAGAACTTGCGTTCAAGGGAAGACAAGTTCTTGTCCTCGATTCCGCGTCTACTTTCGGCACCGCCACCAGTTCTCGCAACAGCGAGGTTATCCATGCTGGCATTTATTACCCTCCTAACTCCCTCAAGGTATCTCTATCCGGCCCCCTCCCCGGGACTTCTCTGTTTATTCCTGTGTTAAACGTTTAGATCAATTTGTATTTGAGCGTAAAATTTGTGAAATTAGTCATCTTCTTTTCATAGCTTCGACGTTAAGGTTAAGGCTGAGGAGTATATCTAAGCTATGGAGTATTAACTAAGGAAAACTAGCATTTGGTGTTTAGGGAGTAGAAAAAAAACTATCGAGTAAAACCATTCTTGAAATTTACATTTCACTCAGTTTCAGTTGTTAGGATGATTGTTTTATTGGCATCGTCTTGGGGGCATAATAAGGTATAAATTTCTCGACTGAAAACATCAGTACGGCCCTTTGAGCTGAGAGCTTGAAGATGCCGAAATTACCATTTGAGGCGTATAGAAACACCAAACAACAGCCCACAAGCTTCCTATGTAAGAAGCATATGTCGCTGACTGTCTCTGCGAAGGGGACTAGCGAGCGTGGCCCAAAGTCCAAGACAAAGGGCGGATGTGACTGGAGCATGGAGCCTTTGCTATCAAAAAGTTCATGACAAATGGAAGCGTGAGAACGCTTTGCTGAGGACTAAAGAGAACTGTTGTGTTTGAAGAATCGTGAGTCTCGAGGGACTCGTGGCTGTCTGTGCACTGGGGGTTAGTGGGATCACCATTTCCGTGAGAGAATAAAATAAAATATCAGGACGAGGAGACATCAATTGATATTTTAACTTAATTCGATAAATATAAGATTATAAAGGGCTCCATGGTCATATATCCGCCTTATGTTTTGAAAAGAAAATGCCACGAGGAGTGTGGATGATGGGCACAAGAGGCCTTAAAATCACACGTGAAGGGTCTCATTGAAAGAAAGCCAAGACAAGTGGGTCCTGACGGCGGGAAGCAAAGAAGAGTCTCCCTTCTCCGAGACAAGAAGTCCGAGGCACAAGGCACCCACACACTGACGCTTGTGGTCCCCTCCCGAGAAGTCTGATGCTGAGCAGAACTTGTGACCTTTTGTGACGACCAGGCATTTATCAAGGCAAGGAAGTCAGGTGTTCCTAATCAAGTCCAAGGATAGTCAGTCAGGATGCCAAAATCCTCACAAAGGGAGACCGAGGAAGCTCAAGGCCGTGAGAAGTCTCTAAAATTGTAAGACTGAAAGTGGCAGAGAGGATGAAGCATCGGAGAGGGTGAGAATCAGAATCGAGGATCCTTTCGGCCGAGGCCTCGATACGGCAGCCCCATGTTATTAATCGTCGCCAGTAAGCATCTCCGCACGGGGAAGTTCCCGAGTTTTTGGACCCGGACCTCTGAGACTTTCTACTGCAAGGCCTTTGTCCATGTTCCTAGAGATGAAAGAACTAAGTCGGAGCCAAAGGCTACTACATGGTGAGGAAGAATTTGGGCATATCTCGACCCAAAGGCAAAGAAGGTGGATTCATAAGATGACCATCGGTGATAGGGGACGGGAGTTGTCGGAATCACCATGATGCCAACTGTGATCAGAGAACTTTTAGGCGGCTCCCTGAGTTCGACGAGAGGAAGAGGATTTTAATGAGTTCTGGTGTCCTCGATTCCATGTCACTTTCGGCATTGCCCAGGGGGAAGAAAGCTCAAAAACAAGTGGGTTTTCGCAAGAGCCGAGGAGTTATCCGAGGCACAAGGATCTACTTGTGGTAATTACCAACGAAAAGGGTATTACCCTCCTAACTCCCGGTGAAGAAGGTATCTCTACCCGAGATAGAGCACCGGATGTCCCGGGACTTCTCCATGGAGATTTGAACGAGGAAATTAACGAACCTGTGTGAAATAAACGTTTCAAGAAGAGTCAAGGCCGAAAAATGCTCGAGACAATCAATTTGTATTTGGAGCGTACCATAAATTTATGGAAAGTTTAGTCATCTTTCCTTTTCATAGCTTCATCTTAAGGTGATAAGGCTGAGAAAGTATACCTAAGCTATAGAGTATTAACTAAGGAAAACTGGTGCTTCATCAAGATGGAAGGGTTCACAAAGACACCACCGCCAACCATTTCAGACTGAAAAGGGGAGTAGAAAAACTATCGAGTAAAACAAATTCTTGAAATTTACATTTCAAGATCAGTTTCAGAAGAGAAGATGATTGTTTTATTGCTTTCATTCTAGGAAATCGTCTCGACCACGGAGGCCCACCTCGACCGAGGGCAAGGAAATGCTATGGATAAAAAGGTCGGCCCAAGAATAAATTTCTCGACTGAAATTCCATCAGTACGGCCCGTAAAGTGGATGTTTTTGAGCTGAGGGCAGATATCAATTGGAAGAAGGTCCGGATCGGAAGACAATGATTCTAGGAAATTACCAAGATTTGAGCTTGTATGAAATACCAAACTCCCATGGAAGAAGCATATGTCCGAGAAGTCGGGACGAGGACTCCATCCACGACTGACTCTCTTTCTCATTCAAATGCGCCACAACTTTTACTAGCATGGATGCTAGGTGGTAGAGTTTTATCAATATATATATTATTTACATGATAAATGGTGGTTGAGATCATTTATTATTATCATTAAGTGAGAAGGCTTTGTGATATGTCGAGTTTGAGAAACACTGAGCATACTTTGAGTAATCAGTAAACAATCATTTTATGTCTTTTTTCCTTTACTTATGAAGGCGGCTTTCCACGTTAAACTCGTGGTGTGTTCCATCTCACATTTTCTCTCTACCTCTCATCCGAGACATCCAAACACATCCAACTTACGAAAGCAAATATGAGGAACTTGATTTGGAGTACCTTGTCTTACAAATGAAATGTCATCTGTATCAGATTATTTGGAAGATTCATATTGCACGTGCTCAAAATGCTGGCATTGTTGATAACCTTTAGTTGTCAAATTGTTAATCTAAAATTATTTTGTGGAACTTAGAAAAATATTTGATCGAGGACCGGAATGGATTTCACGAAATAATTATGACCTTCAACTCACTGTGCAGGCTGTCTTCTGTGTCAAAGGAAGAGAAATGATGTACAGCTACTGCTCTGAGCATGGGGTTCCGCATAAACAGTTGGGGAAGCTTATTGTTGCCACAAGGGATTCTGAGATTCCAAAGTTGAATGAACTGTTAATTCGCGGGACTGAAAATGGGGTTGATGGTTTGAGGATGATAGACAATTCAGAAGCCAGGAGGATGGAACCTGAACTACAATGTGTTAAAGCACTGCTGTCACCTGTTTCTGGAATTGTCGATTCCCATTCACTAATGCTTTCTTTACTGGTAATCCCTTCCGTCTTGATTGTCAGTGCTTAAATTTGAGACATAGCAATGTTCTTTATAGTATGTCATCTTCGAGTTATAATTGCATATTGACAGGGATTTTGCCCAAACTTGGGTTCAGGGGGAAGCTGAAAACATGGGAACAATCTTCTCTTACAATACTACAGTAATTGGTGGACACCTAGAAGGCAATCAAATTCATCTTCATATAATCGGAAGCAAGAATCTAGACAGCTGGAATGGTGGAGATACATTGCACCCGGAGCTTGTACTTGTTCCTAAATTTGTAGTCAACTCTGCAGGCTTAGCTGCAGTATCCCTTGCAAAACGATTGATTGGCCTTGACCATGGTGTCATTCCTTCTACTTATTATGCTCGCGGTTGCTACTTTACTTTATCAAAGACTAAACCCCCATTTACACATTTGATATATCCAATACCGGAAGATGGTGGTCTTGGAGTTCATGTTACTCTGGATTTAGACGGCCTGGTCAAGTTTGGACCAAATGTAGAATGGATTGGTGGGATAAGTGATATTTCCGTCTTCTTGAATCGGTATGTATTCTTTGTGCTCATCTTTACATTTGAGGCACACCTGAAATTTAAATTATGATTTGAATAAACTCAGATTTGATTATTGAATATTCGGATCCTGCACATCACAACAGTAAATAAAAGTTCAAAAGATTTGAAACTTATTCTTGGTAAATCTTTCAATATTTAAATTAGTAAACTTTTAAAAGTTTGCAAGGTGGGAGAGAATGAGGGGATGAAAAAGAGAGATAGAGGACTAAGTTCTGTATTTTGTGAAAGGACAAGTATATTAGAGGGCTTGACTCTGTCCTTATTTTTCAGAATTTATTTCACTTTTTAGGGAAAATAAGGTATATTTATAGCAATGTTGCTGGTCGATGGAGGTTTTTTGAAAAGGAATAATCAGCCACGATATGAATAATTAGGCCAATTGGAGATTGAATAATTCAATTGCTATTGTGCGCGTTCGATCGTAATGGTTTTTTGAAAACGGTTAAACCAATTATAATGAGTAGTTGACATTGGTCATTTAACATACTTTTGCCTGGACTAATTGCGGAGTATACAAACAGCTTGCCTGGTTTAAATGCTCAGCTGGGTTAACTGGTCGTTGATTTAATTGCTTGGTTGGATTAATTACTCGGTTTGACATTTGAATGCTCAGCCATTTGAGCCTATGATTTAATCTGTTTGATAACTATTCAGTCACCCGGCCACTCGGTTACCCGTTCCAATTAAAATTGGGTTAAGATCTAACTCCATGTTCTTTGTGCTTGGGCCTAATGGGCCAGTAACATTTTCACCGTTATAGACTTATCCATGGGTTTGTTGTACTAATCAATTGGGCCAACCTAATTAATGCTATACCAAACAACAGTATACTACAGCTCTCACTCGTTAGATGCTTAGCTTCCTTGGATGGTCTACGGTGAACTCCTTGGGAATCTGAAGTTCACAGTTTACACGATGTGATGCTTCTGATATGTAGGACTCTTTTTTTATTGGCATTAGTTCGAAACTTAATTATGTTGGGCAAGCTTTCTGTGCTTATTACACCTGTAAGATCTTGTCCTTGAGCAAACTGAAGTTGGTGGAGCTTTCCACGATTTTTGAAGTAATTAATGACACTAAGCACTTGCAGTTTCGCTAATCTACAAGCTCGTGACTAAAATATGATCTGGAGTTATCATGAGTCAGGACAAACCTTCACTTTAAAGAGTTGTATGAACTCTTGAGAGTCATAGAATACTTTTTGACAAGGGCAAAATTTGAGACATTTTGGCTGTTTAGTGGGGAAAAAAAGAGGATCAAATGTGAATAAAAAAAATAATTTCTCTTTGACAGATTTGATTATTCTGTTTGCCCGGATAAGGCAGACAGATTTTACCCGGAGATAAGGAAGTACTATCCTAGTCTGAAGGATGGATCTTTGGAGCCTGGTTATGCAGGGATTCGAACAAAACTTTCTGGTCCTCGGCAGATGCCAGCTGATTTTGTAATTCAGGTAGGATTATTGCTCTTACTAATTTAACGTCTGCATCATTTGATCCATATATGCCACCACCGGCCACATATTTCTTCATCATTACGTTTTACGTGAGCATGTTCAGTGACCAGGAGGCAGTGAATAAGAACTACTTATTATTGCATAGCTTTTTTATCGAGCAGGGGGAAGAGGTCCATAGGGTACCTGGCCTTGTGAACCTTTTTGGCATTGAGTCACCTGGTCTGACTTCAAGCATGGCTATCTCTCAGCACATAGCTTCGAGACTATTTGTATGATAGAGTGACAGAAGGGCATGCTTCATTGTACAGGTTCTTTTCTGATTATGAGCTGCCATAATATTATTGCAGGCAAATGCTATATTCTTCAAAGTCAGAGGATAAAAAAATTAGTGGTTCAACATATTTTTGATGCTTCTTGTTATGAGGTTTTTCTGTGTAAGCTGAGCTCTATGATGCAAAATTCTCTTCTACAGTTTCGTTTGCTTGGTGGAAGGGATTCACTTTTTTTAACAGAGCTGCCATTGTCTTTGAAGCCTTAGGCATTCATTTTATCTATTCAAGTAGGAAATTAGGTTAGCTTGGGCTATCAAATCATTCAGATAGGAGTAATTTAATAACCTTACAGATGATGGAGTTCTTGATTTCCATACCTAAAGAGAAGAGGCCACTGCTTTTTTTCCTTTTTTCTATTTCCAGAAAAGCTCTCAGCTCCTTTCTGACACTGGAATGGAGCAAATTCATCTATATAGTTGAGTTGTTGCAATTGTATAATTCAGGGGTTTTGAACAAAAATAAGATGGCTGCCTAAATTTTCTGGAACTGCTTCAAATTCCCCCTGTCATCCCCCACAATATGGAATTTGATTTGGAAGAATAGGTGAGGTTTGTAGGTCCGACCCTTTTTCGAATTCGACAAGTTGTGAGACTTTTGCATATTAGGCTGTTTTTTTATCGTGGGTTGGTCGTAGGTAAGTTGATGTCATTGTTTGAGATATAGGAAGCCTTGGCCAGCTCTTACCTGCTAAAAAGAGGAGAGAACTTCAGTTTGGGGTTCCTATTTTTTGGTCAAGTAGATCGCCTTTATTTGTCTTCTGAAGCAAAAAATATATCGCCTCTGAGTTACACGTGCCAGCTTTAATTTGTGATTCATGGACTTAGCTTAAACGGTCTTCCCCTTGATTGAAATAGAGGTCAACTTGGGAAATAGATTAGGAGACTAGGAGACTTAAGATCCTATTTTGATACAATTTTGTATCAAAATATAATGGTTAAAATTTAAAATAAAAATATTAAAAATAGTTATATATATATTTTAATTTTTTATAATATTAATATCTATTTATATTTGATGCGTCCCTAGATCTAAATTTTGAACAGATTCGGATCGACTTGATCATCTGGATCTGATTTTATTTACCGAGTTTGGACCCTGCGTACCACTACAACAAACAAGAGATCAGGTGTTTGTTGGAGGTTATCCTACCGAAAATATTCCGATACTCAAGTCAGTAATCGGCCTTCGAACTTTTAAGAAGGTAAAGAGGAAATACAAGCAATGAGAAGATGAATAGTATTTGTGATGAGGGTTTTTGCTCTCGATGGAGAGGTTTTCTGCGGCTCGTGAGAAGCGCTGTCTCTCGGCACTGTATTCGCAAGGGACGTAATGAGAGAGAGAGTTGGTGTTCTGAAAGCATAAAAGTTTTCAGAATTGTCAGAGTGCTGCGTGAGCTTATGAGAACGTTCTTAGCAGAGAAGAGAGTGTTTGTAGTTTGAGAGGTGAATGTGAACGTGCCCTGAAGCGTGGATTCCGTGGACTTTTATAGATGAGATGCTGGGCGACTTTCCTTGGGCAGGAAGGTTTGATTCCTATATCCTGTTGGGATTGCTTCCTTTCTTGGAGAGTAGCATTTATGGCGATAATGGCTCTAGGGGCCTTCCTTCCGTGTCTTGTTACTATTAGGGTTTGCTATGGATAGGAAGAGAGAATCTAGCGCTTTTCTCATGGGGCGTCTGTTGAATCTGCAAGACTCATTATAAACAAGATCTTCGGGAGAAAGCGTGAAATCGGGAAGAGAGTAGGTTCTCCGGTCGCAGACGGAAGTGTGGGCCCCAATTGACCTTGCCCACGTGAGACTTATTCTTGGGTCAGCCTACTGTGGCGCTTTTGGTCAAAATAATGTTGACCGTCTCTAGGAGCTAGTTGACCTCTTACTTTGACCTTTCATCCGGTCAATGCATGACGTTAATCATCCAAACACACATATGAACATTTGTGGATCTAGACCGTTTCCCTTTTTTTTAGGCTAGTTTACTATAAGCGTACACATTAATATTTAAATTTTATTCTTTAATTTAATTGCTTAAATGAGAAAAGTAAAATTTCACGTCCTATCAAAAAAATAAAATCTCTAAGTCCATCAATTTGAGCTGCTCTCGCTCTCAATCCAACTTCAAACTATTAATGATGGAAAAAAATAACTGCTTAATCACACTAATCGCATCATTGCCTTAGTAATTTCAAGCATACATAGGGGGGAAAAACATGATTAATATGTAGAGGGAAATATTATACATAGTACAAATTAAACGATTATGTTTTTCAAATATAATCTCTCATCGTTGAACAAACCCAATCTTTGTCAAAGTGTGCCTACAAATTACATGGGTTTGCCTTATCTTATCAGGGAATTTTAGTATCCAAACCTTTCTATCTTACACTTAACATAATTATAATGTGAAGTTTAGGTAACACATGGCATTTGTCAATGTCTTAATGTCAATGTATAATTCTAATATCTAACTTGACTGAAAGACATAACGTAATGAAAAATTTATACAAACAGCATACAGATTAGATTCAGCCACAACATCAAGAACAAATACCGACAGGGGAAGAAAGGAAGAAACAAATCAAGCAAAAGTAGCATAAATGGAGAAATACAGAAGAAAATCAAATAAAGTAGGGGATAGATTCCGTTTCATAACAAAATGTCAGCGTTAGTGAAAATCTAATTCATTCGAACGGCATACAGATTAGATCATCAATATCTGTTCCCTAACAAGAGTCTTAGAAGGGCCCCGAGCTTGTTCGACGAAGCTGGTACTTTGGCTCTGGAAGAGGAACATACGGCAACGCCTTCTCCACCTCCTAAAATCACCAAAATAATAATAATAATAAATAATATGAAAACAGTGCAAATTTAATACCGTTGATTAAAGAATAAAGTATATTTGGTCACAGGTAGGTTTTATTACATGGAAGTAAGCCAAGGTTGTGAGTTTAAAATGCAGAAAAGTCTCTTGATAATATATCTCTTGGTAATAAATCTCTTGATAATATAAGAGTAAGACTATATTGTGATTTGAAGGTTCTAAGTTTAAAACTTCGGTGTAATGTTGTGATCTGAAGATTGTGATTTTGTATCACAGAAATAGTTTCTTGATAATATAGGGATAAGACTATATATATTTGATCTTTTTCAAACCCTATAATGTTATAATCTTGTGCACTTAGTAACTGTCTCTAAGGTTTCTAGTCCATGAGAGTAGCCTTGGTGAGATAATAATGGAGTTAATCCATAGTGATATGAAGGTTTACCAGTTCAAAATATAAAAATAGTGTCCTATCAATGTAGGGGCAAAGTTATGTACATTTAACCCTCTACATATCCATATAATGTGATAATCTTGTACACCGAGCTACCATTTTTGGGTTAGTTAAGCACAAAGTCTGAGACTTATTTTGGCGGGGCTGACCTCAGTAGTGAAATTTAAGACTTTATTATTGTTTTTTTATAAGTCAACTAGACATTAGAACGATGGGAGTACTTGGGAATCTCTTGAAGCAGAATACCCAGCAGCAATTGAAACAGATATATCAAACCAGTTCAGAACAAAATAAAATCTTATTCTCATTGACTTTAGGGACTTCAGGGAGACAATTTTTTTTTTTTAAATATTGTGATATTTTATACATTTATTTACTCTAATGTGTCCATGTAAGAATAGATGAGTGGATGAGTTTCACAATGTGAAAGGGTGTCCTAAGAGCTGACTAAAGATATCCCAAAGCATTCATATTTAGGGTAGTGTCTTGATCATATTCATAAACGACAGATTTAACGTTTAGCAGGCCAGCAGGCACAGGCACAGCTTCAGGGAGGAGATGAACTAAAAAACTTACACAGCTAACTTAAAATGCAAAAGCTATTGGAAATGGCATGCTTTTGTTCCTAACAGGGAGAGTCCATTGAAATTGCATGTTTCTGTGAATAAACTCAAATATTCCCCGGGGGAGAGATAAAAGAAAGTACCTTCAGTCTTTTCAGCCTTTCATTTTCCTCTTCGAGACGGGCGATCTTACTTTCCAGTTCATTTGTATATGCCTATCCAATCCAAAGGCACCATTACTTCAATAAATCAGACGAGACTAATTAAAAACTTCTCATTATTAAAAAATTCAGTAAACATTACCTGCTTTCTTGCTCGTGACCGAGCTGCTGATTCCCGGTTCTTGATCATTCTCTTCTGCCTCCTTTCAACTGTCTTCTCGACCACATCTCCCTGTGCGACTCTTTTCCTCCTGAGAACCTGTGTGTCCGATAACGTTTCCACGAGCCTGGTTGGAGACATTGACCTTTCGGTTTCAGGGTAACCAGAATCCAAAGTAGGTCCAGAGTGCATAAATATTGTCATCATACTATGTTGTTGTTGTTGTTGATGCTGCTCTGGAATCAGCTGGTATTGCACCCATGGAGCATGCTGTGAGGCACTAGATCGTCGCCCTATGTTCAAATCAACACCTAAGTCAAGACCATCTGCATGATTATCACCACTCCCAGCAGGAGCCTCAACAACAACTCCGGCCTGAACTAAGAAATCTTCCAATGTTATCTCACCCAAAGTATGCTGGCTTCCCTGATTCCTCGCTTGATTAGTGTTATTGCGACTATTTCTCCGTCTCTCCTCTTGAATTTCATTCCAAACTTCATCAACTGTCTTCTTTCTTAGAACCCGAGATAATGAAAAACTCGGCTGCCTATTTAGGGAAGATCCGGAAGCAAGTTGGCCGGGATTCAGCTCAGCATTATTGACGATTGATGTGAAACGATTGGCTTCTGCTGACCACACACTTCTGAGAAGGTCATCGAGATTCATACTGCTCAACGGTTTACCCAAATTCCCCAACTGGGTTTGAACCTCATCAAGAGTTAGGCTATACAGAGAGGCTTGTCTATACACTGAAGCATTATCAACTCCTTGAGATCCCATTATTTGAATACTCATTCAATCACGAAGCTCAAATATCAATGCATCCAATTTTCCAAAGCTCAAATCTCAGGAAACCTTATGATTGCTCCTTTTTATGATGAACTCTTAACTCTGCTTATTCATTCAATATGAAAATTTCAAAAACACCCAGAAATTACACGGACGAGACATGCAGACATGCAGAAGCAAAATCTCAAACGTTAGAAACACCCATCAAAGCTGTAAATCCTCATAACAAGATAAGACAGAATGGGGGTTCGGGTGAGGGCGGAGAGAAACCCAGATCAGTTATACAAAACCAAACAAGGAAATGGAACAATTAATCAACAACATTACTCCATTTGCATCGAAAGGAAGAGACAACAGCATAATATCTTGCTGAAGAATCCAGAGCTCAGCAAAACTAATTAGAAAATAAGATAGTGATCTAATCCCCAAAAACATAAACAAAGAAAAAAAGCTCTAAATTCAATAAAGCTAGAAGAAGAAAATTGTTTGTTCGGATCGGCATAGAGGAGGAGAAAGAAGCAACAAGAAAAAAAAATGAAATATAATTAGAAGGAAAGAAACGAAAAAAACCAGAACCCGTTTGAGTGTCTCAAGTGGAGTTGAAGACTGAGAAGCCAGACAATCAGATCTGACGATGCTGACCCAAAAAAAAAAATCATCGAAAGGTGGGAAAGAACCCTAGATTTTCTAAATTAAAGTGAACACACATTCCATTCCCCCAAATTTTTGTTCCCCAAACTTTCCATACTTAAACACAGGGTCAGGCTATACAGTTTGGCAGCGGATCATCATTCGTCCCTTTTAGCAAACATTTTATAAATTCATCAGCATCGCATCGGCGCCCGGGCCCCTTCCGCATCTCTCTCTGCGAAGCTGCTTGCAGAGAGTGCAAATCGTACCCGCCTTTGTCCGCTGACGAGTGTTTATCAAGTACATGTTCGTCCGTTAATTCGTGAAATGGGCGTACTATTCTGAATTAAATTCGCCCCACTCGTATCACAAATATGGCTTATTCTTACATATCAGGGTTTCATTTCATTTTTTTTTATTATTAATCTCATAAAAATTAGATAAAAGTAAATACATAAGAGTATTTTATTAGAAAAATTATTTTATCCTAAATTTTTATTTAATTATATTTTCCTGTTGACCTCATATTATTGATTTTAATTAATTAGAATAACAGATATAAAATATAGAAGCATATGAAACATATTACTACAATAATTTCAAGGTGCATTAAAATTAAGCTCAAAAAATATTTTTAAACTAAATTTTTATATATGTTATTCCCAAATTTTCAAACTAAATGAATTTAAATTAAATATTTTTTAAAAAATGAAATTGCTTGACAGGCAACTAATACGACAAAATACGTAGCATAGAATTAGGAGCTGCATCTCCTACTATGAAGCATCCCATACTTTTTTGAATATATATATATCCGTTGATTTTGAATTAAATAGATGACATTCAATTATTCTATAATATTTATTTTAGCTAGTTTCAATTTTTTTAAAAAAATGATTAAATAAAATTCTTTTATTTTAAAATGAATAGTGAAAATTGAGGAAAATATAACTGCTTGTATTCTGAGATAAGCAGCCCCTCCATTGGATGAAACGGGGTTAAAATGGAACTTTATGAGCAAATTTACATTTACAATGTTTTTATTATTTCAATAGATTGGCACATTAAAAAAATTTATTATCAAAAAATAAAAAATAACTAATATTATAGATGATATTTTTTCTTTAAGGAATTGCACACATCAATTGCCCGATATTCAAATATAAATATCATAAACTAAAAATTTTAAAATCTAAATATAAAAGCCCCTTACTTTTTCATTATTTTTTTTTTAAAAAAATTTCTGATAAGTCGATCGTGGCATTTTCATGCTTTTCCAGTTATAATAGCATAAGATTAAACAACCATAATCTAGCTGGTGAGAGAGTAATCCATTGACACTTCAAATTGATGTGTATGAAGCAACCCAATAAATGGCTTCTCTAAGCTAGACTACAATACACACGCAGCACATCCCATTAGGACTTTATGATTAACCAGATTTGCACAGGAGGTTTTTCAGCATACCCATGGTACTGGATCAACCAAATCAATCACAGAACAAAAGCACGCAGGCACCAACACAGCGGACACTCGCGTATCAAAGTTCTCGTCGGATGTACAGAGAGTCAAATCCGACGAAGGAGCTCCCAAGGGGAAAAGCTTTCCAATACTTGCTAAGGAGGCAGGAGTCAGTAGATTTCTCATACCGAATAATCATTCTATCACTTCCCATCTCATATTGAAGTATATTTCCTAAGTTTAGGTTACGACAATCAAGGGCACATAGACGCTTACGCTGTCTCAAAGTGACAGCATTTTCGAAAGGAGGAATGACCATGCTACTGTTTGGGAAAGATTACGGAGGAATTTTTTACTCAAAAAAAAAAAAAAGCAAAAACTTTGTTCTTGAAAGGAAAATAACAAGTGCCCCTTTGATTGAGGGATAGATGAGTTTATTTCGTGTTAAGAATTGCCGTTTGTTAAAATAGCTTTTGCAAAAGACCCTGGGAGATGCAACTTGTACGGACAGTTTCGATATTAAAAGTAAACGCTGTTGCTTGCTTTTGCAGCTCTACAGCTCCACAGATGACGCCCACAGCTCCAAAAAAGTAATTCTCAAAGGCTTTTTGTTTAGCCAATAAAACCCAGATCACTCACACCTCCACAGACGGCCTCGACAACATTTTTATTTTTATATCATGGGCGGGTGGGGGAGGCAAATTTCCTTTCCTCCTTTGAATCCACAAGGGAAAGTAAGCATAGCAGCAGAAACAACTACAAAGTTAGACATCTCCCTCCCAAAAGTGTAACAGTTTGATCCCCGTGGGACTTGCAATTAGCAATTTCCACCAACCCACCATCACACGTTGTCAGGAAACGAGAGAGAAATAATGCCAAGGAATGATAACAATAAGGGCAAGAACAAAAACAAGAGGGCATTAGCCAGTAGCCCAAGTATCTAATCAAAATGACAATTCAGATGAAACGAAATTTATTCAATTGTGATTTAGTCCAAGAAAATTTGTAGAACCCCACTGCACAAGGGCATCTATGGTCCGGTATTATCCAAACTTCGAAAGCTTATGGACGGTGAAAAGAATTTGAAAGGTTTAAAAACTAAAAAGGGGGTTAATTTGTGCTAAAAGAACAAATCGTAGAAATATAGGTGCTTGCCGACCATGAAAATGTGTTTGCTTAATCTGAAATGAAATTCACCAGATATTCTAGCAATAGCAGAATCAAACACTGTCTAAACCTAAACCAAGTTTTACACCTCGTGGGACAGGAAATGAAATCAGTCCACAAAACATGTCTTATGGCTTCAAAATTTAAAAGACAAGCTCAACTAGACAGTCTCAAAACCCTCTGGTACCAATTCCAATAATAACCCTTTTTTCCAAGAAACAACAAAATGCTATGATATCTGTGATCTAACCCCCCACTTCTAACACAGTACGAGACCTTCATATTATACGATCAATCTGTTAGGGTTCTTGAGGTTTTAAACTCCCATAGATCGGATTCTCAAGCGAAGAAAGCAAGATCTTTGAATTGCAGAGTTCGTTACTTACCTCCGGTTAGTGGGACATAAGCTCCACTTCAGAGCATCACCTGCCCAGTGTGGCACGAATTCTTTACTCAAAGTTGCCAACCGTGTCAACAGCAACATTTAATGAAAACATTACATCAGAAATAAAAAACAAATCTACACTAGCAACCACGTCATTTTCTAGCACCATTCATCTCTTTCACAACCCAACAAAGGAAAAATGTATTTCAATACATGGCAACAAATATCAGACAGAAGCCAAGAATCAGAGTCCATTGGCAAGACCACACCTTACACCCCCTCAAACAAAAAATTAAAAAAAAAAAATTTAGGAGCTTGAGGTTCTAAGCATGGTGGGGGCTTGAGCAAATCGATTCCCCCTCAGCTTATCCAGCTCCAATTAGAAAATGAAACATAAAAGCTTGCAGGTATGGGGCACTTAACTTATATAGAAGACAATTCTAATTCGTTATAGTAAAACACAATTGTAAAGTTGTTTTCAAAACGATCCATTTGACAGAGATTTCGGTGTGGAATGTGCCACATGTTCTATGCATGTGAACACAAATCTGGAGCCATCATTCAATACTGAGAGTCCTCTTTCAGGAAATATCATTTTAAATAAGAATAAATATCTCATTAGAAAAATAAAAGTTTGTTCAGTCTTTGAGAGGATAAAAACCAATTTTTACCATACTACTTCATTTTCCATTAAGATGTTTCCGG
The DNA here is from genome assembly GCA_033239525.1 of Nepenthes gracilis. Taxonomy (NCBI): domain Eukaryota; kingdom Viridiplantae; phylum Streptophyta; class Magnoliopsida; order Caryophyllales; family Nepenthaceae; genus Nepenthes; species Nepenthes gracilis. Next base: position 1,299,763 of record BSYO01000008.1, on the reverse strand, counting down.
TTCAGTTGCAACTTTATCATTCAAACAGGTATTAAGATTGACCCAGAAACTGCTACACTATTATATTAATGTCTTGAATATCCGTGCTGCATCAATAAACCACCTGCACTGAGAGATACGGTAATATCGGTGGATGCATTTAATAATATGACCAAGTAGAGTAGTATCACTAGTGTTATCAAGACGACACACAAACAGAGAATATGAAGCATAGTTACTACAAGAAAGAAGACATGAGATTTTTAAAAGACCCCAGAAAAAAATATCGGGTATTGGGAAATGGATAATCAAGATCATCTTCTAGTAAAACAAGCAGAACCTTTTTTAAAAGTACATACTCATCCAAAGTTAAAGTCACAGCTTTGAAGATAATGAAAACTAAAAATATTACAATACTTGAAAAGGATAGAAAGGACCAAATGAGGAGAAAATATGCGATGGAAAACAGCAACTCCATTTAGTTGTTCAAATACTACAGTCTTTCTAGTAATGAAACAGTGAAAGTTCATGTAAAGATCTTGTTTGCATAGCTCCTGAAACTTCAGAAGAATCACCAGGCCAGAAATAAAAGAGTGATGCACCTATTTGGATCTGCACAATGAATATGTAAACATAAAAAACACTTTTAGAAAATCACAGGTTCTAAAGCGAAAATACTTCCAAAATGAACGCAAAACTGTCCCAATTTTCTATGCCATCTTGAATCATGACTTCAAAACACTTATTTTTTCGAACAGACAGTAGCTGCAATTGCAACGAAAAAAACTAACAGAAGCAAAAACAATTGCCCAACCTATATAATCCACATGCACAATCTTTGAGGCTGACCAATGTGTCTCAAGTATGTAACTATTTGAACATTTTTCCAGAAATGTAGTTTAGGAAGAGGCAGTACTCACCTTCAAATGTAGAAAACACCGCTGGAAATTATATGACAAGGACAGCTTGAGCTATAACTAAGAGTAGAGACTCAAAGTAATACAAAATTCAGGCATTCCGTGAACAATATCAAGTTACTAATGAAAAGATACTTCAGATACTATCCACATTATGAAGTCATGGGGAGAAGATACATGCAAAGTTCAAAATATCAAAAAACAACAATCTTTAGAACATGCAAAGAACCAACAATAACTCACATATAAAATTCCAGAAATGTAGTTTAGGAGGAGGCAGTACTTACCATCAAATTTTGAACACACCGCTGGAATTTATATGACAAAGACAGCTTGAGCTATGACTAAGAGCAGAGACTCAAAGTAATACAAGTTTCAGACATTCCGTAAACAATATCAAGTTACTAATAAAAAGATGCTTTAGATACTACCCATATTATGAAGTCACAGGGAGAAGATACATGCACAGTTCAAAATATCAGAAAAATATAATCTTTAGAACATGCAAAGAACCAATAATAACTCACACATAAAATTCAAGAAATGTAGTTTAGGAGGAGGCGATACTCACCTTCAAATGTTGAAAACACCTCAGGAAATTATATGACAAGGACAGCTTGAGCTATAACTAAGAGTAGAGACTCAAACTAAAACAAGTTTCAGACATTCCATAGACAATATCAAGTTACTAATGAAAAGATGCTTCAGAAACAATCCATATTACGAAGTCACAGGGAAAAGATACATGCAAAGTTCCAAATATCAGAAAACAATAATCTTTAGGAGGAGGCAATACTCGCCATCAAATTTTGAACACAACCCTGGAAATTATATGACAAGGACAGCTTGAGCTATGACTAAGAGCAGAGACTCAAAAGTAATACAAGTTTCAGACATTCCATAAGCAATATCAAGTTACTAATGAAAAGATGCTTCAGATACTATCCATATTATGAAGTCGCGGGAGAAGATACATGCATAGTTTAAAACATCAAAGAACAAGAATCTTTAGAATGTGCAAAGAACCAGCAATAAGAAGAGTACTTGAAGTGAGGCAATAGAAAAGCATTAGAAGACACTTCAACTTTCTGAGGTTGTTTTAATAGAACTGGAGAAAAGGCAGCGAAAGATTGACATAGGCCATGGACCACATACTTGGATTTGAGGCCTGTAGATGTTGGTTTCTATGGCCAGGCTTCTATACCCCAACAGTTCGATTTTATAGGCATCCTGGATCATGCCAGAAAATTCTAAGCAACCCTGATGTAAGGTTAGGAATGTGTCAAGTGGTTCACACAACCGCAGGGCAAGTTTGTGCCTTTTTTTGACCAGCTATGATGTAGGATCAGAAAGGATATTACAAAATCTCAATCAGACAGAATCAGGAGTCAAAGGGCCAAGGTTCCCAATTATATGGTTAAGGCTTACAACAGGGCGTACAAAAATCTCTAGCTTTCAAGAACAAATATCACTATGATGCAAGAAAACCTAACATGTTGAAGCTTCAACCTATAAAATATAAAACTCCATCACCAACTGAAGCTCAGTAGCACCTTAGTCCAAAACACGCTTAGGCTAATGGGAGCACCACCGTTCCTTGTACGAGATCAATGACATTTTGGTATTTGATAAAAGTTTTTACTTGATGAAACTCGAATTTCAATTAGCAGCTAGGCATCAGATATCCAGAATCCATCAGAAGCAGGCTAAATTCACTGAAGGGCAACATATGGGCAAAGCATGTAGATGCTGAGATGTATTTAGGATAATCGGTAAAGCCATTCGCCACCACTACATAAACAGAAGAAGACCTAACAATCTGCGGACAGGGACCATCATCCAAAGGCCACATGGCAGAAGAAAGTTACAAAAGATATGAAGGCACAAACATGGCAAGTGACGAAAAACACACAAGAAGTGAATGACATGGAGCAGTGTTAAGCAGACTAGAGTACTAGACTGCAGTGATCTAAATGTAAATCCTTATCACAGCCCATAAATGCAAAATCTCTTCATCAGCTTTCCTTCACCACTATATCCTAAAGAGTAATTGGGATCTATTCAGTCATATGTTTTCATGTCCCAATTGAACACTTCACATTTTCTGGTCAAAAGAGTACTATTTGAAATCTTTGGTTTTTCCTCTTCCTCTCTCCCTATCCCCTTAAGATGTAAAATTAACATTATAAAAGGAATAAGAGGCAATTACCTCAGGTCCAAACATTAATGTACAACGATAGTTAAAATATGCAGCTAACCATAAAGCAGTTGGAACGGGTCAGACAATGCATGTAATGTACATAATGATGACAGAACTGAGCCTCTCCTCGAACCACTTGCACAAAGCCATGTTTCAAGGCCGACTCAAGCCCCGGATTAAAGTTAGGAGAATTTCTAATCCTTCAAGTTCTTACCAAGATGAACTAATTCCAATTTCTAACATTAATGAAGTTCCAAGCAATCAAACACGTACCAAGAGAAGTATAATTCCAACAAGTGGAGGATTTCCAAAAGAGAAAGCATCACCATCCAAGCCTCTTAAATCCAACCAGCTAGATCCCAAGGCTTATGGATGTTTTAAAGCCTCCTTGGGTGAAGCAAATTCATCCCCTAGGTCATTTCCTCTTCCCATGGCACAGCAGCCCCCTCTCCTTTAAATTAAGATGTTGTCTTCATTAGTGGGACGACTAGAGTTGTACAAAAAGAATCCCCTTGATATGAAGAAGAGTTTTTCACTTAAGGAGTCATTGGTAGTATCGGTTTCAATTTGTTAGATTAGAAGTCCCTAGGTAAATCATAGAAAGATCAGTGAGTCCCTTCCCATTTTGTGCTCTCCATTCTAGAAGATTATTCTATCCTTCGATATATTGGATATATACCCCCTCCACCAATCTTCTGTTTTTCCTTCTCTAGGCAGATTTAAATTTAAGTATTATCATTGAAATGACTATAGGTTTCCATTTATTAGTTGTCCTCCACTTATTTTCATCTCCAAAATAATTATTTCCTAAGTTTCAGCTGTCTGGTTTTTCTCTGAAATTCTTTCCTTCATCAGCAGAGGAGTATAAGCATAAGCAATACAATGGTAGGATAACAAATACAACAGTCACACTTTGATTACAAAAGGAGGGGTAATAAATGGAACGGAACAGAGAAGGGTCAGATTGGAAAAGAAAAGAAATTATCATTGCTTTCATTTTATAATGAAACAAAAAACGTGTCCCTTCTTTCCAATATGATCTAAATATATATTTCAGGTTTGTTCAGAGCACAAAAAAAGCTGACACTGAGGAAACTTGCATAGATTGAATTTAATAGCATGAAGTACCTTTAGTCATGCCAACTGCTACAGTGGCAACTCGACAACCTTAAACTACCAACAAATAAAACAAAGGACAAACAATCTTCTATATAAATCAACAAACCAATCACAATTACTTAATTAACGACTAAATACAGGCAATCTCGCATACAGAATAAGCATATCCATGAAACTAACTGCTAACTAGAGGTTAAGTTATACCTGCATGGCAATCAGTGACCTGTGTAAGGTGCCACACCACCCACGTGACCAACACCATGCTGCGACCTCACAGACCCTGCCTGACCCACTTGTTGATTCGGGTACGCAACCTGCAAACCTGCTTGGCCTCCATATCCACCCAACATTCCACTACTTGAGACAGCCTGATTAGTGTATCCGCTCGGAAGTCCATGACCACCAGCAACAGCAGGATTCACCACTGATCCTACTCCAGCTGTCCCAAGAGTTCCCAGCAAGTTAGTAAGACCAAAGCCAGCACCCTGAGAAGCCAACAATGCGGTCAGCGCCTGCCCAATAGCTGGGTTCAGCGCCTGTGCAGCCGCAGCCGCACCTTGATTGTAAGGAATCCCAGCAACAGATTGCCCAACCAAATGCGTAGCTCCTGTGGCTGGTGGCCCACCAATCGCACCAGCTAAGCTTGGATTATCGTTCCACCCAAAATTCGGGTATTTCTGCTGCTGCTTTCCTGGTTTTGGCCCATCAATTGCCCTCTGGCAGTGCAATATGTGCCCTTCAAAGTTCTTGTGAGGCTCCTCCAACGCCTTCTTAGCACTCTCTACCGACTTGTAGATAAACAGACAGAAACCCTTCGGCTTCCCAGTCTGCCTGTCCAATCCAAGCGGCCCCTCTTCGATTTCTCCATATTTTGCGAATAAATTGGTCAGTTTGTGCATATCCAATTCTGCAGAAACATTGCTAACGTAGATCTTCCTCTGCGTATGCTCTGAAGCAGGATGCTGCACCGCCACCGACCCTACAGCACCGGCAGAAGAGGGAACCGGACCGATGGCCGCCAGCTGACAGGCGGTCATCCGATTACCAATCTTCTTCTGAGGTTGCTGAAGAGCTTTGTGGGCCCCACTGCGAGTCTTGAACAGAATAAACCCGTAACCTTTCGATTTGCCAGATACTTTATCAGAGACGGCCTTGCAGTCTTCGATCTCTCCGAACTGGCCAAAAGCATTCCGGAGAGTCTCGGTTGTAGTGTCCCAGCCAAGGCCGTGAACGAAAATCTTCCGGTGGACAGGATCCCCATCGGCAATCTGGCGGATGCGCGCCGCAACGTCGTAGTGGCTCTCAGCGGCCTCCGTGAGGATAGTAATAAGCTGGTCCTTGCTGAATGGCTCAAGAAGCTTCTGGATCGGCTCAGCGTCGTCGTCATCATTTTGATTTAGTGAAACAGACGCCGCAAGGTTTGCAGTCATCTTGGGTTCCGATTCTTCTTTTCCGCCGTCGTTGTACTCGTCTTCCTCATCCTCTTCGTATCCTTCTGCTTCTACTTCTTCCCCAAATTCTTGTTCGTCTTCCTCATCCTCCACGGGATCTTCATCTACGTGTTGTTGTTGTCGCTGCTCTTCTTCTTCTTGTTGTTTCAGCTTTTGCTGGCGGATTGCGGCTGAGGGAGATTTGGAACTGAGCTTTCTCTTTTTCACCATTGTTTTGTCTGATGAGGTTGAGGAATTTGGCGAAGGTCTTCGACGAAGTTGTGGCAGGAGGGGGAAGTGAGAGCAAATGGGTTAGGTTTAGGGTTTCCGGCTTTGGAGAATGACCTTTTGTAGCGAAGCTGACCTGCTCTTGGGATGTGTGGTGTATGTTGGGCCGTATCTTTGGGCTGCTCAGATGCATAGTGGACATGGCCCGTGGGCCCACCACAATTGTTAAGTGCAAAAAATAATTTTTCTTACTGCTATCTTAATTATCAAAAAATTAAACCTTATAATTCAAAATATTCCGACATTGTTTAAAATTTATCAGTGAATATATTCATATATCTAATTTTTCCCATTTTTAATTAAAATATATTATTTTATTTTATCAATTACATCATAATATTTATCCTATTTATTTATTTTACACATAATATTATAATTTTTAATTGAGTAAAAATTTAATTTTTATGATTTAATATAAAAAAATAGATTTATATTTTAGGTTTATAACGAAAATAATCGAGGATAAGGACAACGTGGCTGATATCCATTGGTCAGGGTGAATTAAACGGAGTGGTGATAGCAAGAGTGGCAGGCTTCGTAAAAAGCATGAGCGCAGGCAAGCGTAGGGAGGGGAAGGATGATCTAAAACTTGCCATCGACAGCCGGATTGGAGTCATTGCATCACACCTGTGTTCAAGCGCTTCTTCAATGGCTTCCGAAAAGGAGGCTTCTCTTGCTGCTGTTCCCTCCGATTCTCCTACCATGCAAGTTTCACGTCCTCGAGAAAATTTATCTCTTCTAATTATGTTGCCATGATGTAGTAATTGTTGTGCATTAGTGACTGAATACTCTGGTTGTTCTTTATTCCTATTGGTTTCATATTTTAGTTGAAATGGGTATGGTAAATTTCGACAGGGAAGTTCTATGTTTCATTTTTTTCGGTGGGGTGTGTGTGGACAGCGCTAAACCCTAGGAAAAAATTTCGATGCCTTTTCCTCCATTTGATAGCTCACGCGAGGAAGATCAAATGCGCTGTTGCGAGAAAGATTTTGAAATTATGGTTGTCCAAGATGCTTTCAGTGGCCGATTAGCAGTAGCTCATTGGGACTCTTAGCCTTTCTCTGATGTATTGACTCCAATTGAAATCCTTTCAAGGCCAAAACAAGATGCTTTCAGTTAGATTTAAACTATCAATTGTGGCGGTGAATTGTTGAATTTCGAATTATTTTGCATCTTTACCTTCTGCTTGGAGTTTTGTGTTATTGATTATCCACGGCATTGATTCATCAGAATCATGATTTCAGTGCTGATCCAGAATGGCCTTTCCTTGACGAATCCATGAGGATTTCAGAATCTTTCTGACATTGTTAACCATCTGTATGGCAAGAGAGTAGAGAAATCAAAACTTTGCCTTCTCCGTTCATTTGTGTTTCCTCCCAGGCGGGAAGCATTAGCCAAGCATTTGGTGGTGATTTTATTTATTTTCCGCTAGGATTTTAGAGTGGGATATGCTATGTGGGCTTGGGATTCAAACTGGGGTTATGTTTTCCTTGTACTATATTTGCACGTCCTACCTATTTATGTGCAAGGTGTAAATAAACCTAAATAATTAACCATCCTTCCTATTCTCAAATATTGGTGAAGTTGAGGTGCACATGGCGTGTGTTTTAAAAGGAAAAAAGGCAAGAACAAAAGAGTAATTTGGCTTAATGGAATCAAGGGGACAATGAACTCTAAGGTGTTACTCGATGAGAGTCTATGGGGTACTTTGCTTAATAAATAGTGAATACAATTTTGATAGAAATGCATATTGACTCATAAATGGAAAAGGGTAATTTTGTGAAGTTGCAAACAGTATTGCAATTATTAATATTCGATATAGGCGTTCCAAATCCTATCCTCCGCCCCCGACACATAATAAAAAAGGGCCAGATACCATGTGCAGTGACAAGATGTTTGGTACGACCTTGGACTTGTACAATTATTATTATTATTATTATTTGATTCCATGGCTAAAAAACAGAAAAAGGATCAAGGGGATGGACAAGGGACTCCATAAAGGTCCTGAGGGTGCTGGTATCGGTGATGTGGAGTTGATGAGCTCAGACAATGTAGAGGGGAGGCAGATCCATACTTTAAGGTGAGATTTTATTGAAAGGCCCATCTTGGCAAGTTCATTGGCGATGGTGCTGCATTCCCAATATGTGTGGATGATTTGGCAGTTCCAATTTCTCTTGATGAGCTCTTTACAATCAACACACAAACATCTATTAAGGTTGCACTCAGCAATTGGCGATGGGATTTTTTGGACAGCCATGTGAGAGTCAAACTCAATTATAACTCATTTGATACCCTTTTCCTAGGCTATGTGAACGCCTCGATGAATGGCTTTTAATTCATTGATGGTGTTGAGTTCCCCCAGAAAAGCCAAATATCCACTCACACCCTAGAAGTTTCTGCCAACACCACCAATATCAACCATCTTTGTACTCTTTTGGTTGGCATCAATATTTATCTTGCACCAATCCTTCAGTGAGGGTTTCCATTGGGAGGGTCTGCTGAGGGAATAATTTAGATCTATGAGCTAGTCAATAAGTTTGGTCTTGTTTAATTGGGAGGTCAATGCAAACACTCTCTTAGAGGGGTTTTGATCTTCAACATGATCCTTAGTAATAGCTACTTTGTTCCTTAAGGTCCATAGGGGCCACATTCAGGCGACGTAGATGCAGGAGGCCATGGTCTTGCCTTTGTTTAGTACGTGCAGGGATAGCCAAGGGAAGAAAGGGGTAAGATGCATACCTGGATTGAAATCCCGTCCGAGGATCTCTTTCCACTGATATACTGCTTTGGGGCTGTCCCTCAAGATGTGTTGGTGGATTTTGATCCGCTACAATGGTGGCATTGTTCAGAATGAGACATTCCCCTCTTTTTTTCTTTGAATGCTTGTGAGCATTTTCTGTTTTAGAAGTAACCAAAGGAATATTTTCAGCTTGGGAGAGATTTTGAGTTTCCAGAGTTTATTCCAGACAGCTTGCTCGCTCAGGTGCTATGTGCTATTGAAGAAAGTTGTAGGATCACTAACCTTATAATCTCTTGAAATGTTATCCTAGATAATTTTATCATTGAATTCTAATGCCAATGGAAATTTAATATCTGATCTCATTGTATCAGGAGAACTAAATAAGGCCTGACTGCGTTTTGCTAAGTGAATAATATTAATAAGCTGGTATTGATAGTGTATACTTACATGATAGGCTAAAGTTGGTAATGATTTCTCTTTTCTGAATGTAATTTCATTTTAGTTTACATCCTGATTTTCTACGTTGAATCTGAAAGTTATGATTAAGAGAGTTCACCTTGTGCAGATTTGACAAAATCGTCAAGAAGGAAATTCCAGCTACAGTGGTTTATGAGGATGAACAGGTATGGTTATGCATTTTATTTCTTTGTGACTCATGTTGCCTATCTATGTAACTTGCCATTAACCAGTTCCACACCAGATTGTTCGCAAGCACCTCTATAAATTTATGAGTTTGTTTATGTGCGGAAAAGTACATGTGAAAAGTCATTAGTGGGTAGTGTAATGATGTTAAGAATCAAGCTTTTACTTGCCTTGTTATGAGTCTTTTTTGGGAGGGGGGAGAGGAAGCCTATTGGCCTTTTTGAAAATTAAATTTAAGAAAATTCAACAAATAACCCGATGAGAGTTTAATAAAAGAGCAGATACTGCACTTCTTGACATACCCCCACATATGGATACTTCATCTTAGGTTTAAAGAAAGTTATGGAGATAATGTTCTTCAAATTAGTATTACCCCCTTGCTTCTTTATGATTTCCAGGAACCCTTCAACAGATGTGTGTGGTTGCACTCACCACACACTATTCCGTTCAAGTATCTACCCCCGCAGTATGATAGCTGTGGATTCTATATCTTTCAAATTTCCTACTCAATTAGTGAAATTTTACTCTCAGATATTCCTTTTTCTGTGTTACGGAGTTTCCCTTTCGACAAAATTTGACATTCCTGTTATAGGTGGTTGAGCTTTGTGAGCTATTAGTGATTTAGTTGGCACTCGATTGCACAAAGACTATTTCCAAATTGCTGCTTCCAGTTGTTGGAAGTACTTGGTGGATATTTATGTTGAATATACTCTTCAATGTTATATATACCCCTCTTATGAAACACAGTTAAATTTAAAGGGAAGTTCCTAGTCAATTGCCCCCCAGAGGCATACATTTATCCCCACTAAAAGTGGAAGGTCTTTTATACTGTAGAAACTATTCCACCTCTAATTATTGCTTGCATGTGGAGAAAGAGAAATGACTTCCCTAATATCTCACACTTATGTGCTGATTTTCGCCCTTTGTACTGATTGCTATATTATTTTTCTATCAGGTTCTTGCTTTCAGGGATATCTCTCCACAAGCGCCAACACACATCTTGATTATTCCCAAGGTTAAGGATGGCTTAACCGGTCTTTCCAAGGTAGCATATGAAAATGTAATTCATCCTATAAAATTTATTGCCTAAACTTAGCTATTCTCAAGGTTATGGATCATTGAAACTACCCAAAAAAGCATCGTTTAAATAGCCTCTCCAAGGTAGTGTTTGATAAGATGAAACATCTATGGTCTTTAATAAGTTTTATTGTGAGAGATACCCTATATATGTTCTATACCAGGTGGATATAAAACTCACGTGAAACTATCTTGTGGTTTGAGCTTATCAAACTATGGTGGTTGTAATTTCTAGAAGGTAAATACTAATCCTTTTTTATTTTCCTTTTCTCTGTTTGGGGGAACAGGGGTGGCTGTCTACCTGAATACCTTGAGGTGTCAATGTTTATCTGAAATAGTGAAACCTGTCTTGGCACTGAAGCCTTTCACCGAAAAAGGACAGATTGACTGAAGAAGTTGTGATCAATGTTAAAAAAGAGGGTGCCTTAAGTTTTTTGATGCAAGTCATATTTTAATATGCTTTTCGTAAGTGAGAAAATGGAGTCAAATTTTAAGTTAAAATCTCAATTTCAGTGTGTTTATTCTGGGAAACTGGGCTCAGTTTGAGTTTGCAATACAAGCATACATAGAGTTGTATTTGTTTTTTGTCTAGACAAAGTGGGGGAGGAGAATTGAACATGGGACAAAAAGGTCTTATTCCTCAGCCCTAACCAACACAATTAAGGCCTCACGTTAACGTAAATAGTTGTATTTAGTTCCTTGTGAAATGAGTCATTGAAGCATTTCAGGAACTACAGCCTTCAGGAACTACAGCCTTCTATTTTCTAATAAATTTGACAAGTGAGTCAGTGTATCATTGAAAGTAATATGTTTCCCATCTAACATGAAACTTTACTGCTGCTCTTATGGCTCTTATCAACAAGAATATTTGCTATTCTAATGTGTCATTATCATGGCATAGCCAATCTCATAACTCTCATTAATGTGTAAGGAAACCAGACACTAATGATTGGAAGTATTGGTGGCACCATTGAGCATAGTTATAGATCTAACCTGACCAAGTTATAAATTATCGTGACTATTGGAACCATTCTCCATAAAGTGGGTGCGAAAAGGAAAAAAAGAGAACAGAGAAAAAAATCTGTGAGTTACAATGTTGAATGGGAACCTTGATTTTGGGCATCTGGCCAGTTGTGTTACTTGTAAAAGGCTATTATGTATTAATTTTTGTGGGTCTTAGACTACTTTCAGGATAAAATTTTAATTGCTTATGGTTAGTAATGTCTAACTAGGGTCATCTCTTGTTCCTTTTTCTTGCATGTGATGTTTCCAAACTCTGTTGCAGGCTGAGGAGAGGCACTGCGAGATTCTTGGCCGCCTCCTTTACACTGCAAAACTTGTTGCAAAACAGGAAGGCCTTGAAGATGGCTTTCGGATTGTGATCAACGATGGTCCAAATGGATGTAAGTGGTCATCCTTAAAATTGGCAAGGCATCTTCCACATGAGTTATAGTTTGACACCAACCTGTTTTTCTTTGTTAGGCCAATCTGTTTATCACATTCACGTCCACCTTCTTGGAGGGCGCCAAATGGACTGGCCTCCTGGCTAATATATTCACATTGGATATGGTTCCTTTCCTTGAGTTGCAATTTTCAGTATCAATATTGCCTGGATTGTCTCCTGTGGTGATAATTAAATTATGTCATCGTGGACAATTATGGGATATGAATTTGGTTGCAGCTCGTTAACCCAGCTATCACGTGGACTTATTACAAGCACTAATAATGGCTCTATTTGGTGTTGTTGTTTTTGTTATTTTTGTGCTAGCACAAATTATTCATGCTGTATATTGAGCTGCTGGATCAAGTAATGTCCAATCCGCCAATCTACATGACCCTTCTCTAAGAGTGCTCAAATGTAAGCTCATTTGAGTCCGGTTTGAAAAGTTGCACCTACTTGAGCTTGTCTGGTTAATGTGGGAGCTTGTGGGATTGTCGAGTGAATGGACCAAAGCTCACTATCTAGCTTTATTTGGTTAGTTTTTTCAACGAATCACCTTAATGTTGTTAGGAGTAGCACTAGCATTAGTAAGGGTAGGAAGAGTTGCACAGAGGCTTAATTTCAAAAAATAAAGCAAGGCACAATTGTGTGGTTATAACTTTGTTGAAGCTGGAATTGTGAAGTATAAGTGGTGAAATTCGAGCTTAATTTTAAGAGTAATGATACTTGTTTCACCTACCTATAACTCATTCTCTATGCAAGAGGCCCATTGGGATTTAATAAAGTAAAAATAATGAAATGGACCTATTTATAGGATGCGGATTGTAGGTGGATGGAACAAAGTATCAGTTTCTCAATTTTGTTCTTTTGGCTACATTAAAAGCCAAGTCTAAGAAATGTTTAACTGAGAACCCATTTCTGCCGGTATGGTCATTTATTTTTTGTTGATTAAACTAAAAAGGAGGAAAAAAAATCAAAGTTACATTGGGTCTGTGTCCCTATCTTCAACGACGACAAAGTCAGCGTTCAGAAAGGGGCTAAGACCTGGGGTGGGGATTTCAATTCTTGCTTGAAAGTCTTCAACCTTCTTCCTGTATTTGCAAGTGCATCTCCTGCCGGGTTACCAGTACGGGAGGTTTGTGATACGATGCATTCGCAGTCTCTCTCCATGATAGCTTTACAATTTGGGGTAAGCCCTCTATCTGGATCCATGCCATATTGTCAGCATTTTTTTGTAGTAAGGATATTTGAATTTCCCAGCTACAAAGTATCCAAATAGCCACTGTGCCTTCTCGTCCCTACTGATTACCCCAAAGGCTGCTCTCCCAAATTTCTCAATGCTGGCATCCGTGTTGAGCTCTGTAAGCCAGCCTTAGGAGGATGCCATCTATTGTTTCTGTTGATAGGGCTTTGGTGCAGTCGGGTGAGGGTATGGGTGCTCTGGAGGTCTGAAACCAATAGAAGGATTGATCTGACAGGGTTGGGAGATAAGATCCAGCCTTCATAAAAAATGGCTTTGTTGCACCAAGTCCAAAGGTACCATACTGTTGCCAGGAACTTGTACATGGTACTTTGGCTTGTGGCGGAGAGGAGGTTATGGGTAACTCAATTAGGAAGGGTTCCAGCAAGCATACCGTTGCTGTATTCCAGTCCAAGCACTCATTGTCAAATTTATTTAGCCCTTTGACAATCTCTCATAAAACGTATGGTAGTTTCCAGAATGCCGCAATGGTCACATACCAGTGAAGATGCCAGTTTCTGCTTAAATCTTTCAGCGTTAATTAGTAAGGAGTTTATCCTTCAAAATAAGCCATACGAATGTTTTTAATATCCATAGGGCTTTAATTTCCAAATATCGGTCCATCTCGCTTCAGCGGTGCCTAAAGAACATTTAAGAGATTGTAAGCTTTGCTGGCCTTATATTTTCCATATTTGGACATCTTCAATTTGTGAATGCCTTGGAACGTGAGTTCTCCACAGCCAGTTGGTCCCCTCCTTGTTAACCCTGTCTACAAACATGTTCCAGTTCCATTCCTCATTCGGAAGCAAGTAATCTGCCACTTTAGGTTCAATTTCTTCTGTTGGGATTTGTCTGTGAGTAATCTTCAGCAAAGGACCTGCACCCGCCCACCTATCAGTCCAGAATTGATCTTGCCCCTCTTACCGATGTTCCATTTTGTCCCCTTGCAGATTGAGTCCCTAGTCATGGGAATGCTTTGCCATGTGGTGGATGCGTTTTTGCTTTTCCCGGCTTCAAGGAAATGAGTATTCTTTTAGTATTTGACCCTGAAAATCTAGGCCCGCAGCTTGTTGGAGCCGCTGCACATCTCCCATCTCGTTCTTCTAAGGAAAACTAGCTTGTTATTATATGTCTTTCTAAGCCCCAGAACCTTGCTGCTAGGTGCAAACCTCCTCCCAGTTCACTAGGTGGACTTTGTGATCACCCCAAAAAAGGGAATTTCGATTGATCTAGTCAAGTTTCTTTCATGTGCTGTTGGGTAAGATGTGTTTGTAGATCGGGGTTGCTTGTGTTACGGCTCGAATGAGGGTTGTTCTACCCACAATAGATAGGTGCCTTGCTTTCCAGCTTAGGAGGCTTTTGTTGACTTCAACTATGATTGTTTTATACTGTTCAGTGCTGGTGCAGTTGTGGATCATCCGATCATCTAGGTAGTTCCTGAGGTCACTAACCAACCTGGATTGGCACATTGCAGTTCCGAAGCTAGACTTTTGCAATGACAGGAGACACAAAATCTGTGACTTATCCTTGATGGTCTGTCTCGGAGTCGATAGAATTGGTTGAGGATTCTCATCAGGCTGGTGATCTGGATTTGGGTAGCTTTTGCAAATAGAATGAGATCATCTGCAAAAAAGAGGTGTGAAATGGTTAGCTCAGATCTGCATGCTTTAACTGGTTTCCACCCCTCCTCCATAACTTCCACGTTAATGTGGTGCGAAAGACGCTTAATACATAAAACACAGAGGTAGGGAGAGAAGGGGTCACCTTGCCGGATATCACACGAACGCTAGAAACTCAGTTAGTTCTCCATTCCACAGCACAGTGCAAGTAGGCGCGGCGATACATTCCATAATGATCCTCACTAGGCAGTAGGGGAGCTTGGGTGGATGAATTTGTCTTGGATAAATTCCCATCTTATTTTGTCATAGGCCTTAGTAAGATCAATTTTAAGGGCATATGTGCCATTTCTTCCTTTTGCTTTTTCCATGGTGTGCATCATTTCCTGGGCCGTCTAAATGCTATTGTGTCTTTCTTCCAGGTAAGAAGCTGACTTGAGTTGGGCTAATAATTTCGCTCTTGAGTGGTCTGAGTCTCTGTACAATAATTTTGTTATTATTTGTATGTTACATTGTAGAGAGTGATAGGTCAAAATTGGCTAAACGTTTCCGGGGAGGCACTTTCGGAATAAGCACCATCACTGCCTGATCCCTATTCCTAGAAAGTCACCCTTCTTGGAAAGCTTTGGACGTGGTTCAAAGAATGCCTTCCTTAACAGTTCCCTACGCGTTTTGGAAGAACAGAGCATGGAATCCATCAATGCTGAGTGCCTTGAGCGGTTTCATTGAAAAGAGAGCTTGCTTTGTTTCTCTTATTGTCAGATTGGCCTTGAGCTGTTCCTCAGGGAAGCTATGATTGGGCCAATGGTGGGGAAGACATCCTAGGCTGGTATTGATGAAGAATTTAGTGTTTCTCTACCCCTGGGCAAACCAATTGAGTCTCGTTTTTTAGAACTAGTAGAGCTCTTCTCTGTCTAGAATTACCCGATAGTCTTTGATGAGATTCCCTTCCAGCAGTCATAGTTGAACTCAATCAACTCGGTACAGGGTTTCTTGGACTCCATGATGTGGTTTGCCAACTCTGTGTAACATGCTGAATTTTCATTATGTAGTGTATTTATTTGAATCCCGCTTAAATTAAATGTTATTATTTTAAAATTTTACTATAATAAATTTAAGTGGAACTATGATAATAATAATAATAATAATAATAATAATAATAATAATAATAATAATAATAATAATTGGTGGAGGAACTGGTGCAATTTAAAGGCGTGGATTGCAAATAAAGATTACATTTGGCCAGACTCCACTGGCATGAATCATGGAATCGCTGTTGTAAAAATAGAGGTTTAATTAGGTGGAATTCGAACAAGAACAATGTCACAAGTGGAGCATGAGGTGGAGTAGGATCGGTGGGTTGTAAATACTAGTAAAATTAAAGATAAAATGGCATGAATTGGAGGAAAAATTTGAGAAAGAAAAGGGGAGAAGGCATTAAAAAAACGTAGGTAGAAGAAAGGATTGGCTAACAAATTTGAGTGAGTAATTTTTTAATCTTCTTGTTATTTCATAATATTATACCTCTCTAGTATCTTGAATGATCTTCCTTTTGTGTTAAATCTTTCTCATATTGTTGGATTCGAGAGAAATTCAAAGATGGTGTAAAAATAGGGTTTGAAAAATGTCATGAAATCAATAGTCAATTGATGATATTTGATTCATAAATTTGGTTCTAATAGATATATAATGATCATATATGATGATTTTAATAAGTTCTTTGTGTTAAATATTCGTGAAAAATTCAAATTTGAGAAATCAAATTGTGTTGAGATGGCAAAAAAAGAGTCATGACCACTTTAATAAATAATGTGTTAAGTGCTGTGACGAGTTTTAAGTAATAAGTTCGAAGAACATATTTAATATTGATATTTAAAGAAAATAAATGACACGTTAGATTATATTAAGATATTTGTTTAATTTTCATTGGATATTAATATGTTATATTAATATTTGATTTTATTTATATTTCCTTAACTCTTATTTACATTTTTATTTTTAATAGTTAATTTTGGTAGGATGGGTTAGAGAACTATACATTTAAATAACATAAAATTGTTGGTGTATAAATTCTTGATATTTTATATTATAATTTTATATAATGTGATACTTTATTATATATTTCATGAAAAAGGTAAAGGAAAATGTAAGAATACATTTTTATCTTGATGATATGAATGTCAGGATATTTTAGTATAATTCGCACTATTCAATACTGAAGTCATAAAATCAAAGATATATTTATTTCTCTTGCAGAATCTAGGAGTGTTATATAGATAATTAGAGATATTGAATGACTGATTAAACCATAAGCATTTGTAGGATGCTTTTGGCATTGCATGATGAGGTGCTAAAAAGTAGCCTGAGTCTAAAGTAATTTATTTAAATAATGGAGATGTAAATACATTAGTTTTAAATTCGCAGTGGTAGAAATATAATATTCATAAATTTTTCCTATGAAATCTCTTTTGATGGAATATATCACAATACTAATATTATCAATTATTGTATCATGAATTTTATATATGATGTTATTCTCTATAATTATTATATTTCTAATTAAAGAATTATTTACTGATTCATGTATTTTTCTTTTAATTTTTCATATTAGCAGTTAGGTGCTAATATATTCTAAAATAGTGACAAATTTCGTATTGTAAGATATAGATATGGATATGTCGTATGTTGTTTTGGAGTATGATGGCTACATGAAGATAGTTTGTATACCGAAAGTTTATGTAGTTTATAAGGTATATTAGTGAATGTAAAAGTTTTGCCGGTAATAAATAAATAAAAGTTTAGTAAGTTTTTTTTGGAAAAAGTGATAATATGTTATAATAATGAAAATATGATATAGTTACTGGTTGACTTCAACATTGTTAACTGGCCTATAAAAAAATATAATATAGGTTATTGCACTCTTTTCTTATTAAAGATATTGCCAAATTTCTCCGTATTCCAAACTCTCAGTTTCAAGGCAGATAAATGGTAGGGGGTAGGGATCTGATCCTTCAGTTTCAAGGCAGATAAATTCAGTTGAGATTCGAGACTGTGGCTGTTAGGAATATAGCTCTCCTAGAGTCACTTGCAAGGGCCCTGTCAAGGCTTTTCTTCACCGAGGGAAGGTAGCGTCTCATGTTCCACTTGTGTACTTTGGTCCTTTGTAACCAATATCCACCAGTTTGCACTTCTTGAGCCAGTTTTGGAATTGTAGACATTTGGTAAGGTTTCACTGCTTTGACGCGTTATTTTTCATCGAGGGAGAGGATATCATTAAAGTCGCCTGTTATGCAGCATGGAAATTGGAGATAGGCTGCCAGTTCAGCAAGCTCCTACCACATTACATTCCTGCGTCTTTTAAGCATGCCAGCATACATGGCTGTAGGTAGGCAGGATATATCTGTCGCCATTAGTGAATGCGTGGATGTGTGCTTATGATAGCATGGATCTCAATCTTGATTCCGTCTTTGCTCCAAAGGAGCCAAATGCCTCCTGAGAAGCCTTGTGCTTCACTGACTGTTATCCATCCATGCTGGTCTTCTTGATTGCTCTAGTAGCCTATTTTCCACTAATTTGAGGTTCAAAAATTGCAATGATCTCAGGCTTCTTGCTAATCATTATATTTCTTAATTCAGTATGGAACTCTTTTGTAGCCATCCTGTGGCAGTTCCCAGCAGTAATCCGCATTAACTCCTTGTGTTTCCCAGAATTTCATCCTCTTCCGCTATCTTATCTTTGGCTATATCTTCAGGCATATGATCTTCACCCATCTTGGGGCATCTACTAGAGGTAAGCTCATTGATATTATCACCCATCTTGTTGTTGCAGCTAGAGATTTGAGATATCCTGGAGGGTCTATGTTTCAAGCTGGCGCTTCTGGCACCTACCCCAGTTGACTTGAGACTCGCATTACATCCTTCTTTAGCTTGGGTTTCTCTGTCATGACAGGGTTGGCTGGCCTGGCCTGGCCTGGCTGCGAAGTGAATGTTCATCTGGTCAATATTTGGTTGTGGCCTAAGGTGGTCCCTTCTTGCATATACCCCTCCCGACTTGGGAGAATTGCTCTTCTGTGGCCCCTTGGGAAGCCCTCTATGCTTTCTGTTGAGGACTCGGGTCTAAGCCAGTGTATCTGGATCCCATGTTTTTGTTGATCTATCCTAATCTATGCTGACGTTTGTCTGGCTTTCATTCTTCTGCTTGACCAAACGAGCTTTCTGCTAGTTGGTTGGAGTGATGTTCTAGTAGGTTGGATCTCTTAGTCGTTTCTGTGGTTTCTTCTTACTGGCAGTTCCTTGTGTCACGACCGACTTTGCCAAATCCAAAGCAGATCTGTGGAAGCCCCAGTGAAGTTTCTGAACGGAGGCTAAGGCGAAGGAGACGAAGGAGACAAAGAAGGCGCAACAAGAGAGAGACGAAGGCAAGATCGGACGCCAGTCATTTGTTCAATTTTGGTTAAATCTCCAACGTGAATTACAAGGAGGAAAGAGACGCCTTTTACATAATGGAAGGCAGCCAAAAATAAAAAAAGAAATACAAAATGAAAAAGAAAAATACAACGGTAAAAAATCAGGAAAAGGAAAATAAGCAATGCAATATACATATTTCCTATTCAAATATACACCATATATTTTACTTTTTATATTTTCTAATACCCCCTCGCAAGGTGGAGCATATAGATTGAGTATGCCCAGCTTGGACAAGTGAATTTGCAACCGGTGTGCGGGCAAAATCTTGGTGAACATATCGGCAAGTTGATTATGAGTGGTCACGTAATGAGTTCGAACACTGCCGTCTTGAATCTTATCACGAACCAGATGACAGTCCAGTTCAATGTGCTTGGTCCTTAGTGGAAAACGAGATTGGCAAAGAATGTGCGGAAGCTGACTTGGTTGTCGCAATAGAGATCAGCAGCGTGAGAGTGTTGAATCCGCAAATCGCGTAAGATATAACGAAGCCAAGTGAGTTCGCAGCAAGTAGTAGCCATGGATCGATATTCTGCTTCTGCCGACGAGCGAGAAATAACAGATTGTTTCTTGCATTTCCAGGAGATAAGGGAGTTCCCAATGAAGGTGCAGTAGCCAGTGATAGATCAACGAGTGTCCGGGCAGGAAGCCCAATCTGCATCACAAAAAGCTCGAAGTTGAATGTTAGAAGTGGAAGAGAATAATATACCTTGCCCTGGATTTTGTTTGAGGTAGCGCAGGACTTGATGAGCGGCAGCCAGATGACTAGATGTGGGTCGAGTCATGAATTGACTCAAGATATGGACAGCGTAACATATATCAGGTCTTGTGACGGTGAGATAAAGGAGTCTGCCAATTAGTCTTCGGTAAATACTAGGATCTTGTAAAACAGTCCCAGTTTCTTGACTGAGTTTGACATTCTGATCCATTGGAAGCTTAAGGGGTTTGGAACCAAGGGATCCGGAATCAGCTAAAATATCAAGGGCATATTTTCTTTGACATATATGGATGCCCGTTGATGAGCGCGCAACTTCTATTCCAAGAAAGTATCGCAAAACACCGAGATCTTTAATTTTGAAAGCATGATTAAGATATGATTTAACAGAGTGAACGGAAGCCAAAGTACTACTAGCTACGATGATATCATCAATATACACAAGAAGATCTTGTAAGGATTGATCATCTTGTTTGGTAAATAGATCAGTAATCAGCTTTAGATTGAGTGAAGCCAAAGGTGATCAAGGATGTAGATAGCTTGGAGTACCACCGCTAGAGAGGCTTGTTTGAGACCATATATGCTTTTTTAAAAGCCTACAAACTTGGTTCGGTTTTCCCGGGTGTATCCGGGGGTTTCGCATATAGATCTCTTCATTTAAACTACCGTGAAGAAAGGCATTGTTAACGCGTCAAAATGGTACAGTGCCATCCTTGGATGGTCTATGGCTAAGAGACATCGAGCGAGTTAGTTAGCAGCAGGGGAAAAGGTTTCATGATAGTCAATCCCTTCTTGTTGTGTATATCCTTTTGCGACTAACTTACATTTATATCTCTCAATACTTCCATCACTATTGAATTTCAATTTAAAGACATATCGGCAGCCTATAGTTTTCTTACCGGTGGGTAAGTCAGTAAGAATCCATGTCTTGTTTTGCTCTAATGCGTTCAATTCATTTTGGATGGCTTCATACCATTTTTCATCACGAATGGCTTGAGCATACGTTCTTGGTTCACTGTGAGATGTTATAGTTGCAGAAAAGTGCCCAAAGGAGGGAGATAATTTTTGGTATGATATGTGATTTTCAATGGGATACGGTCTTCCAGGAAGAGTTTGTATGTTCGATTTGGTGTGCGAAGTTTGAGATACTTGGTGACAGTGAAATTCTTTTAGGTATTCGGGTGCTTTACGAATTCGAGTGGTTCTCCGAACGGGTATTTGACTAATGGCAGTAGTCTGTGTATTATTCAGTTCATTTTGTTCGGAATGATCATTCATTGGTGGTTCCTGGTCTTGATTGTGGATAGAGACCGTAGGAATATCTTCATTATCTGCAGTCATAGGTTCAACTACAGGGTTAGATGGCATCAGTTGTGTAGGCCATAATTGTTCGTTATAGGTAGTAGATGGTTCTAATGAGAGTGCATCGGGTTGAGTGTTGGGACTTTGGTGGTCAAGGTCGTTTTGAAAAGGGAATATGTTTTCATGAAAAATCACGTCTCTTGAATAAAAAGTAGTATGGCTATCTAAGTCAATTAGTTTGTAGCCCTTGACACCAAAAGGGTAACCTAAGAAGGCACATCTTCTACTTCTGGGATCGAACTTGGTACGGCCTTGGGAGATGGTGGTAGCATAGCACAAGCAACCAAAAACACGGAGGTAGGCATAGTTGGGTTTGACTCCAAACAAAATTTCATATGGAGTCTTATTTTCAAGTATAGGAGTGGGAATTCTATTGATGATGTGTGCAGCGGTAAGAACACAATCACTCCAGAATTTCAAAGGAAGTCCCGATTGAAATCTAATAGCCCTAGTGACATTTAATAAATGTTGGTGTTTGCGTTCAACAACACCGTTTTGCTGTGGTGTTTCCACACAACTCGTTGGTGAATAACACCTGTTTTTCTGTAAAAATCTCCCAGTTTGAATTCTGTTCCATTATCGCTACTAATTACTTTGATTTTGACATTAAATTGTGCGGCAACCAGATTATGAAAGGCTTCCAAGCACAATTTTGTATCCGATTTTGTTTCAAAGAGGTAAATTCGGGTACTTACGGATGCATCATCAACAATAGTCAAAAATATTTATATTCGTCATAGGATACCTCGAAACAAGGTCCCCATAAGTCACAATGCACCACGTCGAATAATGTGTGTGACTTATGAGTACTGGGAGAAAAAGGGAGGCGACGTTGCTTGGCCATGTGGCAAAAAGTGCAAGGATTATTATTAATAGAATGTACGGCACCTTTTACAAGAGGGTCGTTTATTAATTTTATCCTAGAATACGACGTATGACCTAGTCGAGAATGCCATAAATCAGAAGGCAACGAAGCAAAATTAACGGAGGGTCCCTTGCAATATTTGAGGAGAAGGCTCTGTAAAGAATTGGAATCAACTTTCTCATCCATCAAACAATATAGTCCATTTTTCTCTTTACCCATTCCAATCGTCGTCCAAGTAGCAAGGTCCTGAATCAAACAAACGTTAGGGAGAAAAAACATACAGCAATTAAGTGTATCAGTGAGACGTTTTACAGAAATCAAATTAAAGGTAAATGAAGGAACACATAGGGCATTCTGCAATATCAACTTATCAGTGAGTTTAATGTTTCCAATATGTGAAACAGATGCTCTACTTCCATCAGGAAGTTTCACAGAGCATGAAATCTGAACGGTATAATCAGAGTATAACGAGGGATCACATATCATATGATCGGTGGCCCCGGTGTCCAAAATCCATACATACTGATTATTTTTACGATGCTTATATAAAGAAGAAACAGTAAGGATATTACCAGTCATGTTGGCGACCTTGGGTCGCTTTCAATAATCGGGTCGAACACGGCCGAAAGCAAGCGTCCTTTGATTGAATTAGATCCAGGAGCCGTTTGAATTGATTTTTAGTCAGGCCAATTCTGTCATCATGGTTTCCTTCTTGTTCGGTACAGGGTTTAAAACTGGACAGATTGGCTGAGGGATTTATATTCCCAGTTTTGCCATGAAACTTTTGATTGGGTGGAAATCCATGTAACAGGTAGCGTTTCGCAACAACATGCCCGATTTTGTTACAGTGCGAACACACAGGTGCATCAGAATTTCCAATATTAAAGCACTGTTGAACTGAATGCCCAGCAATCTTACAATAAACACAGAACAACCTCTCTTTCTTGGCATGATGATTTGTTTTCGTATTACCTTTAAAGGGGGTAGGGTTGCTTTTGGCCGTTAATGCCATTGAGTTTAAACTTTGGGCAGCAGACAGCATTTGATGCTGTTGCTCTTGCTGCTGAATGATCGAAAATACCCAGTTAACAGAGGGAAAGGGGATCCATCATCATGATTTGGTCCCGGGCATTAGAGTAGGAATCATTCAATCCCATCAAAAATTGAATAACACAATCGCGTTGATATTTGGCAGCAAATATTTTCATCTCGCCGCAATTGCAATTTGGAAGGGGATCATAAATCAAAAGTTCATCCCACAAAGTTTTAAGCTTACCATAATAGGTGCTTACTGGATCTTGTTCTTGTAGCAGGCTGGCCAACGATTTCTTCAATTGAAAAATCCGTGGCCCATTCTGTTGAGTGAAGCGGTCACGAAGCTCGTTCCATATTTCGAATGCATCCTCGACGAAGACAACACTCGATTTAATCGATGGGCTAACCGAGTTTTGGATCCAGGAGACAACCATGTCGTTGCAACGCCCCCAGATCTCAAAAAGTGGGTCTTTTGGGTCACTCGGTTTATGAATAGTGCCCTCGATGAATTGGAGCTTGTTTTTGGCTCTCAAAGCGCAGCGCATGGCCCTGGACCACGTCGCATAGTTGTCGCCGGTGAGCAAGTCGGTGACAAGGGTAATAGCAGGGTTGTCACCGATTTCCAGCCGGTAGGGATTTGTGAGATCTGTGAGGATTTGGGGATGCATGTGTTCGTGTGAGTGGACGATAGGTGGTTTGGCTGGGTTTGATGTGGTTTCAAGCAACGTAGATGGAGATTCCATCTCTGAGACCATGTGAAGTTTCTGAACGGAGGCTAAGGCGAAGGAGACGAAAAAGGCGCAGCAAGAGAGAGACGAAGGCAAGATCGGACGCCAGTCATTTGTTTAATTTTGGTTAAATCTCCAACGTGAATTACAAGGAGGAAAGAGGCACCTTTTATATAATGGAAGGCAGCCAAAAATAAAAAAAGAAATACAAAATGAAAAAGGAAAATACAACGGTAAAAAATCAGGAAAAGGAAAATAAGCAATGCAATATACATATTTCCTATTCAAATATACACCCTATATTTTACTTTCTATATTTTCTAATAGCCCCTCATATTCAATCTTCTGTAGCACCCTTTCCAACTCACATTGAGGTAATACTGGTTTGCTGATGTCAATGCTCACAGCTATCATTGCGAATCTACCTCTATCAGCTGGAGATGCATTCATATCAACTCTAATTAGTTGCCCAAATAGTCTGCCTTACAACCCAAAGCACATCTTTTCTAAAGCAATGGATAGGAAGGCCTGGTAAGCATTTGAACGTAGCTGACTGTATTATATTTTCCGAGGGTCCACAATTGAGGCTCTGAGGTCTGACTATTAAGTAGTGCTGTGGAAGGTTTTCCAAGGCCATTTGGTAAGCACTTAAACATAATCTTCTTGTTCGTTTTCATTGAATCTGATTAAGTAGCAGTTAAAATCCATGTCTATCACCTTGTTTTTACCTTTATGGTTCCGTTCCATGTTTATCACGTTGTATTTTACCTTTAGGGTTCTATAGCCTAGGTACCCTGTTACATAGAGTTTTGTACCCTAGTGGTCGGCCTAACAGTTTGACAACCACAAAGCACTCCCATTATTTCGACAGTATCGTGTTAAGCTTTTCATAGAGAGTGATCAGAGGGCAGTTAATAGAGAAGTCGACCACGATTTCTCTCTTTTGCTATGTTGTCTTCCATTTCTGCTGGGTTCTCCCATTACACTTGCCCCTTGCACATAACCATATCTCCGAAAGTGGGCCTTTTCTTGTAGGATCTTCTTGTTGCTCTGCCATATTTTCCCAATCGATGGAGTCTTGGAAATGACCTTCGTCATCTTTGGGGATCATCTAAGATGAGTGGTTGACAATAGATGCGGAGGCTTGCGTTTTTATCTTTTTTTTTTCCTGTGGCATAGGGGGGCTGTCTACATTGGCTCTAGGAAAGGAGGGACCTCCCGGTTCTCTGGAGAAGTGGTTTGGGATGGGGAGCATTAGAGAGAGCAGCAGCAAGAGGTTTTGGGATTTGGGGGCGAAGTGATATATTTACCCTATATTCTGTTCATGGCATCTTGTCGGCCATATGTTCAGCAGAAAGGAGGCCCGTGTAGTTTTAGCCATTGAAGGCCATGGAAAGCTTTTCATGGTCTTCAAGTTTCATAGTTCAGGTTTTGGTTTCTGCAACTTGACCCACCCGGTTCCGCCGCCTTATTGTGTCCATTGTTTCCGGCTTCAATATAATTGACCATGCTGTGATAGAACTTGATGCTCGCAGAAGTAAGATCATGGGTAATAATCCTACACCGATTCGTTCTTTTTCTGAAGCTTATGTATAGTCGTAGTTTTGTACGCTTGACGTGCAATTTTTTATGTGGTGATATATGATTATTTGATACGCAGGACACTAAATTACTTCAAAATAAGATCTGTGTGGACTAAAACTTAGTTACTTAAGGTAGATTAGAAGTAATGTCAACATTAGGGAAAGTAGCTCTCAAAAAGCAAAGCGTTCTCCTTGTTAGGCCAGGTGGGACATCTTCCCTGTTCTTGATTTTGATTTTGATTTTTATGGTCAGTCTCATGTCCAATTATTATTTGGAGTTTATAATTTTGAAAATTGAAAATGATTTCTAGATGTCCGATTGTGTAGGTCTAATTATAATCAAATTTTAAAGCATTGGCGTCATGTTCTTCAAACAATGTTGACAGCTTGATGTAACGGCTCCCTGTCAGCCGATTATATATAGCTGGGGCCCCAGGAGTGATTTGAAGCGGCCTGTGGGCCCTATCATCTGCGCCCTTGGATTTTTTTTTTAATTTTTTTAATTTGGGAATGCCAATTTAATAATTTGTATGTTAGGTTGACGACAATATATGTAGTATTATATCAGCAATTATTCAAATTATAATTTTATGGTCGGTTTGATATATCATATTCAAATGATCGTGTGACGTTGATTGGATTGAATGAACGGCTGTCCATCTGGAAAATGAGCGTTCAATTGACAAACAATTGAAACGTCTTTTTCCCAATTAATGATTTTGCATAATATTTATTTGTTGGCTACTGAAATTTTCTGTAAAATGTGTGGTAATGATGGAGCGGAAAAAATGACCTTTAAACATGTAATTATTTTAAAAATATTGTGTAATTGAATATTGCGCGTGTATCTTTTAAATATTAATTAGTGTCATAAAATAGTATGATATTTTTAATTTATTTTATCATTAGATTAGTCTATTGAATCTTCCTAATATTTAAACGAATGGTCTTTCTAATCAACTCTTAATCAGTTGTTTTACAATAATTTGTCTAATCAGAAGTTCAAATTCAATAATTTAATGCTGCCCATTGCACTATCTCTGTCACTAATAACAATAATTATTATTATTATAAACTTTGTAATTTGCTAATCAGTTTAAAGGCTAATCGAAAAGATGGCATGTCCTCTGCAACACTGATTTTAAATAATATGATTATGATCTTTCTCAACGTTAATAATCTAATTTATTTTTATAATTTGAAAAAAAAAAACTCCGATTTTATTACCTCTCCTTTTAGAGTTGTGTACATGTGAGTGGTTAATTTTGAATGATTAGTGTAAGTATTACGATAGAAAAATTTATGGGTGTTTGATAATACAATTTTGTACCTATTCTCATGGTGTGACGGCTGAATTGTATTTGATGTGCTCGTTTTCTATATAATAAATAGAAAAGTTCAAGCATAAATGCCGCTTAGCTCTAAAGATGATTTCAAATTTTGTTTATACAATCCTTTTTTTTTAAAAAAAAATAATCGCTTAAGAAGATAATTCAAATTAGGATAAAGATAGTCTTTTTTTTTTTTTGGTTATATAAGAAAAGAAATTTCATGGGCATGATATTTGTGATTGATGAGAAATTAAACTTTTTAAAGTAAATAGTGGTTAGTTCTTGTCCGAATTTTACATTTATTAACTAAATTGGTTACTTCAACTAGCATGGTTTAAAACATACATATATATTATTGACTTATCATATTTGATGGGTGCAGTTTCAAATGGACTAGTCCAATACTCAAATAGATAAGAGATCTAAATACTATTAACCCAATAGAAGAAATTACAAAGTCTATCAAATAGTAACGTTCGAATGTATGAATTAAAAAATATTATCGGAACAATCAAATATTAAATGATTATAAGGAGTCGCTTAATAGCTTGATATAGAGAACGGTCAAAATGACTCAGCAACTAAAAGTCAGGCAGTCATATTATTGAATGAGGATTGCCGTTGAACACTACAAGTATATGTTTCATTGTTGATCCGAAAGCGATATCATGCACATGTAACTGATTTCATGTACTAATTCACCAAATGATATCTTTGACTATAAATATAACATCTCTTAAACAAAAAGGAAAGAAAAAGATAAAAAAGAAAAGCCATTCAATTGAATGAATGCATAAAAAGAAGTATAACCTTTCAAATACTCACCATCTCCATCCACTTTAAACTCTAGCATCTTTTTTTTTTTTTCGTATCTTTCTAATCTGAATAAAAATATTATTAATTTGAGTATTGAAAAATATATAGAGAAATGAGTCTCATATGACTTACACCTCTAGTTCAATATCTTGTAGAGTGTAAGATTTAAATTCAGAATTATGAAAATCAACTTGTTATCATTTGAATATTTGAATGAATTTAAACGGCTCTATGATTCATACGTCAATCTATATTTGCAAAATGTATCAATATTATTTTATAATATTATTAATTATTAAATAAAGTAAAATAATTGTTAAAATATGTGGTAAATAATTAATGTATTTTCTTGACCAATTCTTAATATAATGTACAGTAACATCCATAATATGTTATGTCATTCATTTTCCTAAAAAACGACTTTAGTGCACAAACTTCAATTATTATACAAGTATAGCGTTTTATAAGTGTTTTATATAATTCTAACATCTTTTCAACACGTCTTGCCTATGATATTCACAAGAATTACGGTAATACTTATTTTCTACTAAAATCTCGCCTTTAAGACATATTCTTTGGGAATATTTGGAATCCAAATATGCATTTTTGGTACTAATAAGAGAGACTATTACACTGTATAGTTATAGTATATTTATTTCTCCCATAAAAAAAATAACTCATATTAATTTTCTTTTTATTCTTAAAATAAGACTATATTTTTTGGTTGAGTTCAATCCGACAATGTTATTTATGCACGTATTTGGTTCACAAATTACATTTTAATTTAAGCATTGGGAATATTATAGCAATTGCCGAACAAATTTCATTAGTATGACGTTGATTATCATTTGAAAACTCAAATTGCAAGCTTCAAGTGAGACTGATTATAAGTAACAGAAAATTCACTGTCAATGGAAGAGATTTTTAAATATTAATTCAAAATATAAATCATGACCTGATATTGGATTTCACTAAGTTCTTGATTTGATCTAAAATGGCAGATTTCTTAATTCAAATATACTGTAATGTTGCAAAATATATATCACAAACTCAAATTGGAAGAAGAACGTCAAGACAATTGCGCGGGGATCAAATTGTGGGAATTCTCCTTTCGATATTAGGGCAATGAATGGATAAGAGACAAACAAAAGACAAAGAAACAAATACGTGATCATCCTTGAGAAAGAAAATTGAACCAATAATCATGGAGTTTATCGGCCTTGCATTGCAGGAGGTACGGACGTGAAGGAAGGCCTAGCCCTACCAAGAGGTGGCCTACCGACAATGGGCGGTGCTACCGCTGCCCTACCACCAACCGGTTTCATTACGGTGCTTGCTGGCAGGACCGGCCCCGCCCGGCTTCCCTCCACCGCGCATTTTGTGGGGCCCGGCTCCACACTGACCGCCTTCTCGCACCGACAGCCCAACAAACCGTTCCCCCGTCTCCTACTCCCACCGCCGTCCTCTGCACCACTTCCGCCGCCGTCGGCGATTTTCTCGCTCTTTTCTCCGTCTCTCCTCGCCGGTACATATTCGCACTCTGAAGCGGCGGCGATGGAGAAATTAGTGAGGCTGGCACGGTCGAATCCCTCCGCTGTCGTCACGCTCCAGTCGATGCTTACCTCGCTCGGAGGGTAGTAATCCGTTGGTGCAACCGACGGCGTCATCGGCTCGTCCAGAATCTGCTGAGAATTTTGGCCCTCGTTCACAGGGCCGATTACTAATCGCCGCGCGTTGAAGCTCGAATTTTCGTCCGACGAGTCTCGCCGAGGGTATGACGTCGTTTGAGTCGAGAAGCTCTCGATTTCGAATAAGTCGGAGCTCGCGTCGCTGCCGATCTCCTCGTCATAGCTCGCCCTCCGTGATTTCGGACTCGCCGGAAACGTCAAGCTCTGCCGCTCCCTACCGCCTCGATGCGGTGGTTCTCGAGGCTGGAAAACTTCCAGAGAATCACGGGGAGGATCTTCCCCGGCGGCACCGCTGACCGGCGGTACGACGCTGAACATTCGATTCCCTGTCGGAGTTGAGTTGCTGAGTATCGGGAAAGTGAAGCCGTTGGAGGCAGTGCCGTTAGTATCAGCGAAGGATCTTCCTGATGCTAGTGTGTGATTGGGAGGAAAGCATCTTTTCGATGAAAATCCACTTAAATTTGAGTTTGGATTGATGATCATGGTTTGATCCAATTGAGGGCACGCCATTAAGTTCCTACGATTGTCCTGATCATGAGATAATGATGTAATTGTAATTGCTTTTCTAGCATATGCAGAATACCTGGGACTACTCTGCCTATTGCAGGAATATAGCGAGGATCCACTAGAATTGCTCCGGTTAAGCTGGGGGATTTGTTGAATTTTAGACTCGGAGTTGGTGTCTTTAACTTGTACTGATTTCTTCCCAGAGCAGGGACAGTTACATCGGAGGAACCATTTCAAGGATTTGTTGTTTTTCTCGTCAGAGTTGGGGAGATTTCTTATGGAAACCGCTGCCGAGTTTGACAGAAGACCAGTCTGGCTATTCCAGCTGGCCTCGGAGGAAGCGGTTGGAGTAGCGTGAAACGATCTTGCCCGGTTGTTTCTTCCATGGCCATCATCTACTGACGAGACGGAGGACACCATGGGAATCGAGGAGAGATCGGCCGACTTGGACGATGTGCCTTTCTGATCATGAATTTCACTGAAGTACTTCTCAGCCTCGAAGATGCTTATCTCCAAATCGTCGGCTCTGTGTTTTGTGGGTGTGATGGGATCGTTCGGTTGTAGATAAGCAGAGAAAGATGCATCTCTCAAAGTGGGTTTGGGTTTGGCTAGGTTGAATTGGGTTCGAACAATGGAAGGTTCAATGATATCAAATATCGGCCTCTTCTGTTGATTCAAGCCACGGTTTACAGGTAAGCCTTCCATTTCTTTGCTGCTGTTTCGACCTCAACTTCCTATATGTTCAGTTGGAGGTGAATTACTGTGTGAAACAATCAATCATCAACAAGCAACAAAAAACTACAACGGATTTCTGCTATTGAGTCACAGGGTAATTGGGAAAAGGGAAGCCAAAGATGCTTGGAGGACACTACGATCTCCTTTTATATATGCTTTTCGACAATAGAAGATGGGACATTACAACAATTTTTTTTTCTTCCGCTCAAATTGTTTATTGAGAAGTGTTAGGTGGCCATATATCACTCACAATTACCACTATCATATTTGTCTTGATAAATTATATGTCTAGCTGTTAAATGGATGGCCCATTCTTAAATATGATATTCACATAGTATGAGAATTAAGAGTGAAAATGGGGAGTTGATGTTGGTGCATAATTAAGAACTCTGGTTTTCTGCTTTGTATAGGACAAATCACGGGAGGTCATTAGTAGCCATTCCGAATAATTAAAGATACAAAGATGATCTAAATCAATGAGAATTATCCGTACAATTATCATCCTCGTGGTAGCTTCTAATCTATATAACATAATAAGCAAGTAAACAACTACTTCACTACTAAATCATCGGTAGTCTTCCGCCGGGGGGATGCTTTAAAAAATAACAATCCTATAGTGGCATTTCTTGGTCATGTTTATTTAAAGAAATCTTTCTTGTTTAAGTCTATGTTTCATGATAACAGAAAACGTTTCAGATTCTTGTTATGTGGATAATTGAAGGGATAATTGCTTGAAAGGTCAGCTATTGATCTAAACACCTACACCATTTCGAGGATCTGGGTCATTAGGAAGATGAAATCACTTGTCCCGAGTCAGGGTTTAGACCGTAACTTCTAAGTCAATGACTCTCTGTTTCTCCCCACGAGGTCAGCCATTGTTGTCTAACATTTCTCTGCTATCAGCATGCCCTGTCTTAGAAAACTACTGGCTTCAAGTGACTGCGGGTTTGGTTTAATTTGGTGTAGAACCTCAGTGAAAGCGCTGTAGAGTAATTGAGTTTGAGTTGAAGTACTTTGAACACGCAGACAATTGCATTGATTCCTTGTTCTAGTTTCCTGGATAAACTTAGCAGGAACATTTTAGCATTTGGAAGACATTTTAGCATCTTCAGAACACAAAAATCATTTATGACAAAAATCCTTTATTGGTCCAAGTTTACTTCATCTTCTGGAATATAGTTGTTCTTTGAGAATTCAAATAAACAAAATATTACTTACAATATTTTAGTGATTAGCGTTTTCTTTCATAATCCCGTTCTCTTGTATAAAGCTTTTTTTTCATCGTGATTATAAAATTTTTAAAAACAACGGCGATTGAATTCCACCCATCAACCAAATCATTCAGACTGGCATCCATCCTCTGAACTTAAACTCTCTCGAAACTCTTAACTTTCCATATGACCTGCCATCCTTCAAAGCCAAACTCCCTTAAACTCTGGCGATTCTGATCTTAAACTCTGGCGATTCTGATCCAAGACTCTCTTAAGCTTTACAATAAAGTACTTTTCCAATCTCTTGGTATTAGTAACCTTTTTAAGGCACAAGTTTCATTCCTTACCACGCAAATAACTTATGATTCTGCCTTCAAACTCATCCGCTGTATAATTGATGGATGATTCCATAAGCATGTGGCCTCTAATTATGGTTTTGGTTGGCTGGCAACTTGGCCGCGTTGATGATTGAGGAGGCAAATCCATTTAGCTGATTTGGTAAGGTGTAAGAGACAACACTGTGACCAAAGAATAAGCAAACATGAACGTGGAAGATGGGCTAGAAGAGTTGTGAACGGGTCCTATTGCTCTGACAATAGGGAAGAAGGGCCTGCTTTTTTCTTTCTTTTCCCCCTTTTTTTTATGTTGTTATTTTTTTTTTTGGGGGGGGGAGGTGTTGTGTTGTATATTGGGTCAATCTCATGAGGTCCACATACCCATTTGACGTGTTTTGCAGTGGCCTTGTACGAGGACATATGTGTATAGTTTTGATCTAGGAAAAATTACAGGCTGGTGTGCAATAGGTGCTTGACGTGTGTATGAGTAGCAAAAATAGTAGGTTTGCGCTTGAGGAGCCCCCAAGGAGCACCCGAAGTGCTGATTCCAGTAGTTGTGCGCCCGAGACATGCCCGAAGCTCCATTCCTAGTGGCACCCGCATTCGAGGCTCGCCCAACGAGCGCTTGAGTACGGCTTACAATATAAAAATGCACTAATACATTTTTATAGTTAACCATTTACAATTTTGAGACCTAGAAAGCGCTATCTTTGAGAGAAACGAAGAGAAAGTGAGAAAAAAAGGCGAAGATAAAGATTTGAGTATCAAATTGAATTCGGAATGATGTTCCAATCTTTGCCAACATTGAGCACGCTATTCTTGGAATTGAGAAAAATATTTTACCGATAATATTTCTACTTTTTCGTTTTGTAATAACTGTTGTTCGGTTTATTTGATATAATGTATTGAATCCTTATATTTTATTGGGGGTTTATGTAACTAAACATTTACATAGTGGAGTTATTTTGAACGTATTGTCCCATGATTTTTTCTTCTCATTCTAAAGAAATTTTTTCACGTAAAATTGTGTATTTTTTATTATTTGTGATTATTATTATTTATTCATTGTGTGTTGTTGAATATTTTCTCGCGATTCAAATAAGTGGGTTGTATCTCAACAAGTGGCATTAAAGCCACGGCTATTAGTGTCAAATATTGAAACTAATTTGAATCGATGGAGGTCAATAACAAAATAGTTTGTTTGAATGACACATTATGATATTTAGAGAAGTAAGTTGAATGATTTATTATTTGTCAAAATAATGTATTTTTTGGTATTTGCTACGCAAAAGTTCGAATCAAAATCTGAAGAGGAATGAGCCTTTGAATATGAATAAGTTTGTGGCTATATTCGACAAATTGTGGACGATAACTTGTGTAATTACAGTCGGAATGAGACGAATACAAAGACGTTGTGGGAGAAATTTGAGACGCTCTGTACTTCAAAAATCAATAATAATAAGTTATACTATTTGATAAAATTGATACAAGTGAGGTACAATGAGGGCACATCAATAATTTCAAGGATGCATAAATCAATTGAGTGGTATGGATATTAAATTTGATAATGAGCTGCTAGACTTGTGGGTTTTGGCCATTTTACCGGACTCTTGGGAGGTGATACAGATTACCATCGCCAATACAATTCAGAATGACGTGGTGACTCTAGAAATATTAAATGGAGCCGTGCAATATGAGGAGATGATACGTCGATCACAAAGCTTTTCTTCTTCACACTCCGAAGTATTAGTCTCCGAATTATGGGAAATGAATAAAAGGCGTGGCCTTAAATCTGGTGAGAATAGTTAAGGCAACTCCCAGTTAAGGTACCAAAATTTCGAGTGCCACCATTGCGGGAAGAAGGTGTATATTAAAAATACTGTTATAAGTAGAAGTATGAAAACGCCGAAGGTAATGAGAAGAAAGCGTATAAGACCCGAGATAAGGAGAGAGCCTTAATTGTGACCAAAGAGGACTTTTTGTTGGTATGTAAGGAGGATGAAGTGATCAATTTGACAGGTCACAAAGCCAATTGGGTGGTGCACAGCGGTGTCTCACTCCACGTCATGTCATGAAGGAAATTTTTCATGTCATACATTTGTGATGATTTTAGAGTGTTTAAAATAGATAACAAAGGCACATCTCGAGTTGTCAGTTGTAGTAACGTATGCCTTATCACCAACAATGGAACCAAATTGTTATTAAGAGATGTATGATATGTTTCGAATATTTAGTTGAATTTTATTTCAATGGGCAAGCTTGATGATGAAAGATTTTACAAAAAAAATTGTGAAGAGGCGTGAAAATTGATTAGAAGATCTCTAATAGTTACTTGGGAAAAAAGTTTTCAATTTATATGTGTTGTAAGCCTCAATTGCAGTTGAAGATGTGTATGCTGCGAGAAGTGAGAAGTTTTCAAATTTGTGACACCGATGCTGAACCACATGAGCAAGAAAAGGATGAATTGTCTAGCCAATAAGGACTTCTTTCAGGTTGTAAAGGAAGCCAAATTGAAGATTTGCTCTTATTGTATGATGAAGATATAGCGGCGAGTTTCATTACATGGATCTCGTCGATAAGAAAGGTCATTTTCTTGAGTTGGTTCATACCAACATATATGGTCATCTTGAGTTGAAGACAATCAGAGAAGCATTTTACTTCATTATATTTATTGATAATTATTCAAGAAAGTTATAGATGTATATGTTGAAATTGAAGAATTAAACCCTTGATGCTTTTAAACAATTCCATGATCTGGTAGAGAGACAAATGGGAAAGAAGTTGAAGTACATTCGAAGTGACTACAGGGGTGAGTACATCTGAACATTTGATATGTATTATCGGACCCACAGAATTCGATTCCAAAGGACTCCATCGAAGATATCGCAATTGAATGGGGTGGTTGAATGGATGAATAGGACGCTGATGGAGAGAGTTTGTTGTGTGCTTTCTGAGGCAAAGTTTTTTGGTTCATTTTGGGAGAAAACCTTAAATGCTGTGACTCACAAATCAACCTATCACCAAGCAGTCCACTAAATCGAGAAATCCCAAAGAAGATACGGTCTAGAAAAGAGGTGTCCTATGACTATTTGTGCATGTTTGGGTACAATTCCTTTGTCCACAACCCCAAAGATGAGAGGTCCAAGTTGGAGTTAAAGACATGGCCGTGTATCTTTGTTGGTTACGAGGAAGATGAGTTGGGATATTGGTTCTACGATCTGATAGAGAAGAAGTTTGTTTGATCGAGGGATGTGGTATTCTTTGAGGATGAGATGATTAAATATATCAGCAAATAGGCAAATGTCGTTTCTAGCAACGACAACAGTCGGGTTTGTGATACGTATCTTAAGCCCTTGATACAGGTGTCGGTTTGTAATGAATATAGTGATCAAGGCAGTGTTGAAGAGGAAGAAGACTGTAGGACTCCTATGCTCGACAATGAGGATGATGTTGTTCCTCATGATGTTGTTGAACCAGCTGAGACTATTACACTGTAACAATCCACAAGAAATCGAAGGCTCTCTGTTCATCTATTGGTTGATGAATATGTATTACTTACCGATGAAAGGGAGTTCGAAAGTTTTGATAAAATTATAGAGGATGAGTACAAATCGGAGCGGATGGAAGTCATGCAAGATGAAATAAAATCACTACAGGAAAATCACATGTTTGAGTTGATAAAAGTGCCGAAGGGCAAGCAACCACTAAAGAATAAGTGGGTCATGCACTTAAAGGTTGATGAAAATAGCTTGCAACCAATATATAAGACGAGGCTAATTGTGAAAGGTTTTAATTAGTAGAAGGGTATTGATTTTGAGGAGGTTTTTGCCCCGATTGCGAAGACATCTTCAATCCGAGTAGTGCTTGGATTGACCATGATTCTTAATTTGGAAGTTGAACAATTGGATGTGTGGACGGCCTTTCTTCATGATGATCTTGAGAAGGGGATTTACATGAAGCAGTAAGAAGGATTTCGAGTTGATGGAAAGCAACGCTTAGTATGTCATTTGAAGAAAAATTTATACAGGTTGAAGTAAGTTTTGAGACAATAGTGTAAGAAGTTCGAGTTTGTTATAGTGAATCAAGACTACCAGAAAATTATTTCGAACCATCGTATCTTTGTTTAATGGTTTTTCGAAGACTTTTTCATTATTCTCATACTTTATATGGATAATATGCTCGTTGTCGGGCGAAATATCTGCTGAATTGCCGAATTGAAACAACAGCTCAAGAAGTCCTTTATCATGAGGGATTTGGGGCCAACGAAGTAAATTTTGGGTATAAGAATATTTTACAGCCGTAAGACAAGAAAATTGTGGATGTCCCAAGAGAGATATGTTGAGAAGGTGTTTCAACATTTCAACACGAAGATGTCTAAATTTATGAGCACTTCGTTGGCTAATCGTTTTAAACTGAGTAATGAGTAATATCTTTCCACAGATAATAAAAAGGCAAGTATAAAAGGCGTCCCCTACTTTTCAACCACGGGTAGTTTGATGTATGTAATGGTGTATACGATATCGAATATTACTCATATTGTTAGAACGATCAGCCATTTTCTGTCAAATCCCTATAAGGAGTATTGGTTCGCAGTGAAATGAATATTGAGGTATCTTCGACAAACTTTTAAGTTATATTTATGTTTTGGAAATGATAAGTCACTTTTGGTTGGGTATATAGATAAAAACATGGCGAGTGATGTCGACTCTTGAAAATCCACCTCAGGATATTTAGTTATGTTTGTAGGAGAAGCTGTCTTTTGGTAATTAAAATTGTAGAAGTGTGTTACTCTCTCAATCACCAAAGTGAAATTTAATATTGTAACGAAGTCAAGTAAGGAGATGCTGTAGATGAAGTTCATTCTGGAATTCGATTTCAAGTAGGAATGATATGTGTTACTTTATGATAATCAAAATACAATTCACCTTTATAGAAACTTATTTTATTTCAAGAATGAAAACATTAATATGAAATATTATTAGGTGCAAAGTGTCGTTGACTTGGAGTTATTAGCGCTGGACAAGGTCAAGATCGAGGAGAATTGATAGAATATGATGACCAAAATGCTACAAAGAGAAAAGTTTAAAGTTTGTCGGACTATTATTGGGATGATAATTGCCCCCACACGATCATTTCGAAAAATTTGTTAGGTTGTGGGTTACTCTCGCGTGAGCCCCATACTCATTTAACGTATTGTTCGTTGTATAGTTCTAATATGGAAAAAAATTACAGAACAGTGTCCGATAGGCACTTGACATGTGTATGAGCGACGAAAACAGTAGGTTCACGCTCGAGGTGCACCCGAAGTGCCAATTTCAATAGTTGTGCACTTGAGGTGTGCCTGAGGGGCGCATGAAGCGCTATTCCCATCAGCACCCGCGCCCGAGGCACGCTCAATGGGCACTCGAATGTGGCTCATAGTATAAAAACGCGCTGACTTGTTTTTAGAGTTAATCACTTACAATTTTGAGACCTAGAGAGTGTCATCTTTGAGAGAAACAAAAAAAAAAAAGAGAAAATATAGAAGAGAAATATTCGAATATCCGATTGAGTTCTAAATCGTGTTCTAAACTCCGTTGACCTTAGGTACGCTATTCTTGGAATTGATGAGAGTGTTTTATCGATAATATTTTTACTATTTCATCTTACGCTAATTATTGTTCAGTTTATTTGATACAATGTATTAAATCTTTATATTTTATTAAGGGTTTGTATAACCGAACATTTACATGGTGGAGATATTTCAGACATATCATCTCGCGATTTTTTTCTCTCATTTCAAATAAAGTTTTTTCATATAAAATTGTGTGCTTTTTATTATTTATAATAATTATTATTTGCTTGTTGTGTATTGTCAAATATCCCAATAGGAGTGGGCAATGGAGCACAGTCCATGATACCAACGGTGTTTCAATCCGCTCATGTGAGCTGCTGCTGTCCCCCCCTACCTCCTAACAATACTTGATTTTATTCTCCGTTTTCTCGGCCAATTTCTCTGCATATGGTTGCTTATCGACCATCTGATATGTTGGAATTTTTCCTTGCTGGCGTGTTTGGTTGGATGGGGATGAACTCGGACCCATTTCTGGTCTCTTCCATTAGCAAGGGGCCAATTTTAAGGTACCCCTTCCCAAAGAAACCTGACTGCATCGCTTGGTTGAAAACTGCTATGTAAATAGTTTTTTCTAATAAGTATTTGATACCATAGAAGTGAGAATTCCTAATTCCTTAAAATGCATGCCATTTATTGCTATAGTTCATAGAATAAGTATTCCTATCCTGACCACCGTGACCTACTGTCAACAGTGCACGCCACCAGCCTCCGGCAACTGCAGCGCTATCCGTCGGCCTCCCCCTAGCCACTGTAATAGTATTTCTATTCTCAATATAGTTTCATGATTCTCCCTTGCGACACAGTTATAATTGGAAAGCAAGTAAATGGGGAATATCACTCAAATGGCTACTTATAAAACAAAATTGTACATGAATATTTTAAAAAACATATGGCATATCTTACAATTTCCTTCTCAGAGCAGTGGGAAAAGGTTAGAAAGCTACCCTCTTCTTCTATTTCCTCTGTTCTTTGCAAAGGCCTTGATCATGGGCTGGAGTAGGAACAGGGAATGGTCAAAATTCTCAGCCCATGGACTGATGTACATATTGTTTGATCTATGGACTAGCTGTAGTTAAAAAATTAGATCCGATTAATTTTTTTTTAAGTCTGACAAGGTTATGGTCATAAGTGAAAATATCTGGCCTTGGACCTGCCCGGTATGTTCTCTGTCTTTGAAAATATATGTATTTTTACTTTAGTTAAATACCAAACTAAAAAAATATCTAAGCAAATCATATTTTGTGTAATTAATATCTTTTTACATAACAATTATTCATGTTTTTTTAAAAGGCATTTATATTTTTGGGTATTTTTTTTATGTAAATGAATTTTTTTTTTAAAAAAATGGATGCTTAAAATTTTTTTAAAAAAAAATTAAGTATGTGAGTGAAAATAAGCTAAATAAAAATAGGCAAGAATTGGGTTTTTTTTTTAATATATTGTTTAGAAAATGCATGAGTTGAGAAAGAGAATAACTAAAATTAGTAGGAATACGATATTATTTAAGTCATACGGTGAGTAATTATTTTATTAGGGAAGAACTCATGGCAACGCCAGCTGCATCAATGTGCTGTGAATATTCATTTTCTACACTCTATGAA
Organism: Nepenthes gracilis; assembly: GCA_033239525.1. Classification (NCBI taxonomy): domain Eukaryota; kingdom Viridiplantae; phylum Streptophyta; class Magnoliopsida; order Caryophyllales; family Nepenthaceae; genus Nepenthes; species Nepenthes gracilis. The sequence continues at coordinate 1,260,485 of BSYO01000008.1, read as the reverse complement.
TCATAAAAATAATATTATTTATTTTGATTATTATGAAAAAAAATCATATTTAAAAAAAAAAGCAAAAGATTATTTTTATTAGATGCCCAAAATGCTTTTTATCGTTGATGATTTTGGTTCAGTTTTAGCAGAGAAAAGCACTTGTTATTTGGTACATTATTCTCATAAAAGTGGAGGTATTTAGTTGACGAACTAATTAGTAATATTATTCTTATTAGTAATATTATTATTACACAAATAAAAATAACTAACTATATTAAAATATATAATCCTTGAAATAGCTTCAATTAGCGTGTTCTTATAACATTATTAGCACAAGCCAATAAAAACATGCCCAAAAACAGTCCAATGGACCGTTGTTCAAATTAGAGTTTAATTTGAATAAGTAGTCAAATTATCATAAGGTTAAGATTTTAGATTGGCATTATATCTACGGAAACAGTCAATGTTGGACTAGATAAACAAGTTGAGTGATATCAGATTAATTTTTTAACTGTTTATCTAACTTATTATACTTAGCCAATATTTTGTGCTTTAGTCGATCATGCTTGGCTATACACGATCAGCACAGTCCAGTATAAATAATACCTGTCATAATACATGACTCACAACATATGTGAGATTACTGACTTGAATGGTCAGTAATCAATCCAAGTTCTATACTGTTGTTCGTAATCCTACTATAAAAGAATTGTTCACTAATTTTTATGCTACTATAATAGTAATCTTTTCATTACAAGGGGACTGATCAAATCCAGATGAAGAGATTATTACCATTTAGATTATTAGAATATTTTGATGACCACTTAATCATTACAATCTCTTAATTATAGTCTCACAAAATTTAACATGTATAAAGATGATCAAAACTTACATTGAAAATACTTCATCTTTCTTATGAGATATCCATGAAGACTAGTCCTTCATTCCTACCTCTCCTAACCCAATAATATAGTTTAGAAAATTAATTTGAATATTAGAGGATAAATCGGAGAGTAATTCTTAATCCTTTTAATATTTTTATTCTTATTTATAATATATCATATCTATATTAAAAGGTTTAAGAATCTAACCTAAAATTTGTAATACCAGAAATTAAATCCAAAATATTGGTCAAAAAAAATAGAAAAGTATTTAATAATCAATTAGCAAAACTTGCGTGCACTTCTATTTGGAAAGTACGATAGGAAAATATGGCCGAGCGTGTACCGTCACTTTCTGCGGGAGGGCGTGGGGGCTCACCCAGGAGGGGGTCGGGGAACGGCGTGGGAGCCACCCCCCGATGTCTCGTGGTCTGCAATTAGTAGTTTATAGGCTACATTATTTCGCCTTTAAAGACTATTTATTTATTTTTTTTATTGCAATTTATTTTATTTTTCCATCAACTTATGCATGCATATTGATTCCTATAGTTATTGAACTAGTCCTGTTTACATGGTCAACAGTGACAAAAACCAAAAGTGTAATAATGATATTTTAAAAAAATTATTATATCAAATAATATAAAAAATATTATATTATTTATCTCACCTAATTATAACTGATAGGCAATTCACTTATATTATATCATATAATATGGTGCAAATTGGAGTTTTAAAAATATAAAAAAATAGACCCTACCTGTTGAGAGATGATTGTTGATGGATGGATATGTTAAAAGAAAATTATTTTAGCACATTATTTTATATATTAATTTATTTTATATAATGTGTTAGTATAGATGGATGAATCATTATATTACAAAATAGTATTCAAAGGGTGCCACTAAAATATATCTTGAAAGAGTGTGGAAACATTATTTGGACACACTTATGATACCAACAAATAATGCTAAAGAGATATTTTTTTGATATTATTGGCTAATGTAATATTTTATTTATATTATCGAGTCTTAAAAATAGGTAATTTTCTTTTGAGACCTAATAATATCTCCCATTGATATTGATGGGTATAGAATCCAAGGGGCTAAACAAGGAGGCCTAATACAGTTTTAGGCTGAGAAATCAAAGTCAATTATCCTTAAAGCCTACACAGCCCATTACATCTAAGCAGCCTATTATGCATGTACGACCCATTTCAGTCATTATGGCTGAAGTCCATTTAGCGGTCTAAGATGGTTACTCAACTAACAACATCAAGCGTTAGTTGTAACGTTTATTGTTACTTTTTCTAATGAATAACTGCGCCCGCCATTTATAAATATTAATCCTCCTCATTCAAGAATAAGAACTTATCTTGACTTGAACAACAAAAAATCTCTTCAAACAAAGCATTCAAAGATGCCCAGAGTGTAAACTTTTTCTCTTTTAAATTAAGATACCAAGAGCTCAACTCTCGGACTCTTTACATCTTATTATATCCCGTTTTTTTCTTCTCACTTAAGAAAAAAATATTGATATGAGTATTAGAGAATACATTAAAAAACGAACCCCATTAATTATTTGATTATTGTTTGTAATTGCATAGGATTTGATTAAAAGCTAACGGAGATCAAAGACTCAAATGGCCAACGGACAAACTTCTTTATTCGTATAACAATCAGATCTTCGGACGTAACAAGTATAATTGAAATGAAATGCCATTCAATAATTCTAACCAAAATAACTAAAATATTATTATAAATTTTTCAATAAAGAGGTTTTTATAACAACCTAACGACTCTGATTAAAGTTAAATTAGCAAATGACAGATACTGCGTCAAATGATTGAAACTTCTATTAAATTTATACCATTTATTTATTTAATTTTTGACAATAACTAATACACGAATATAATAACTCTTTAGGGAGGAAAAGGGATAGGGTGGGCCAAGGCTGGGGAGGGATGTACGTGCCATAGGGGTGGCTGCAGCTAAAGTAGGGTGGCAAATGGATGATCATTTTTACCGTGTCCTATAAAAATATTGGGACGAAAATATTACTAAGTTGACACATTTTGTTATGATGTTTTTAATACTATTTTTCATATATTATTTTTACTTTGTAAAAATGTGTAAATAAGATATATATTATTCAAACTCATTGTTATGTTTTTTTTTTCTAATATATATATTAATAATATCTAAAAATAAATCGGAATGGATATGTATTATAGGTTAGCATATTTTTAAATATTTTTAAAATTTAATATAGACGTAACCGTTTTAAATGGGGGGTTGTCATGTGAATTGCGCCGTACAGTCACGCATAACACGCCACCCGTCTGTTTTTACAGGTTGCAAAACGACGATTGCAATCGAGTGCTGCTGCATACTCGGCGATCGCATCCCTCGATATCTCACAGGAAAGCGGGGAGAGAGCGCGAGATCGAGCGCGCTTTATTCAGAGTCAGCGACATGCTGTTATGGCTTCCGTTTTAGTGAGAGAGAGAGAGAGAGAGAGAGAGAGGGGGATAAAAAAAGATTCGCGAGAGAGAAAACAGAATAAATTTGCAGACGTACGGACGTCGTCAGAGCTGGCAGCTTGCAGAGAGGCAGAGGGACTCTCCTTTGGCGCCGTGGCGTGATTCCATTCCTCTACTCCTTATCTTACCTCCTCTCTTGCGCCCCCTCCCCCATTCGAACTCCTCTTTAGCTAGCACCAGTGTTGCCTGGAGTCGCATTCCTCCCCCTCCTCGAGTTAAGGAGGGAAACGAAGGAATCTGCTTTTGCATTTGCTGTCTTCTCATTCGTTGTCTTATCGATCACCTCAGTTTTTTTATCTCCTGATCAGGAGTACCGTCTTCTTAGAGGTAGTGTCTGTCCTACTTTACTTTTTAATTAGTACCCTCCTAGATGCCTACGCTGATAGCATTATTTTCTTTCTTTTGGCTTCAAACCCGGGATGATTGATATTCTGTTCCGTGGGAGTGTTTTCGGGAGCTTTTTCTTGTTTTTTTAATGAAAGATTAATTCGTTATTGTCTTGGGGATGTAAAATGCAGAAAGCAAAGATGAGTGCGCGTTGTAATGGTTTCTTAACTAGGATTATCGGACACTTGAGCGCTGCTTTACTTTCTGTGATTTATGGTTTGTTTTTGAGATTATTAGACGCTTGAGTGCTTTGACTGCTTTCTATAATTATGTGTGGTTTGATGGATAATTGCGTGCATCAATCTTTCTTGAGCCCCATGCCTTCCGTGTAAAAGGTACCGGCTTTTCTGGATTTCTGCTCTGTGTTTTATTTTTTAATCATTTTGAAAGCTTGTTCGTACTGCATTATACATTGAGGAAATGGTCTGAGGTATTGAATTATTTTGTAAAGTCTTTATGCCCTTTTGACTGATTTTTTTTAATGGAGAGAGAGAGAGAGAGTGTGTGTGTGTGTTTTCGAATGGCAATTTGCCGGGTTGCGTACAAGGCGTTCCTGACTTTTCAATAATTTCGTGTTTCCGCTGTAAAAATCGACTGCGTGTACTGACACTGAGCTTCTTAATTGCTGCATTCATTAGCGTTTCGTCATCCACCCAGCTGCCCAGATAATGACGAGGTCTTCCTCTTTTCCTCCTCCGTCCCCTGCTTTTTTGCACCTGTTCTTTCATTTAAATGGATGAAACTAAAAGGGGCAGATTAAGTCCTTGGTAAAATCAAAAAATCTGCATTTGTAGGGGAAGTAATCCTCCATTGTCCCAGCACTGCAGCCCAAATCCTTGAAATATTGTAAAAAAAAGAGTGCAATCATCTATGGGTACGTGAGAGAGAGAGAGAGAGAGAGAGAGAGAGGCAACATAGCTTCTGGTGGTCCAATTTTGGACCACTTCTTTTCATTGATCAAGACTGACACTTCTTTAAGGCCTAGGTATGAGTTTTGGGGAAAGTGTAGTAATGGCATGGGCTCTTTTCACATCATTTATTTTTGGAAAGAAAATTTGAAGCTATTCATGAAAATCGGAAAAACACATGCTGAAGTACTTTAAGCAAATGTATATAATAGTGTATGGTCTGCCGCATGGTTGATGGCAATTGTATCATGCAATTCTCTTATTCTTTCTTCTTTAGGCTTGTGGGGGATCCCAGTGGATGGGACAAATCGTACCCCACCCTCACAAAATTTCTAAAAATAACAGAAAATGTAATGCACCTTGTGGCTCATGTGATGCATTTACACAGTGACATCGTAGAGGGATAAACTGAAAAATTGCAGCTTGAAGGGTTCCACAAACATTCAATACTGAACTGAAGATATCTCACTGTCTTCATAATGTAGGAAGCAACTGGTACTTGTTTTTTACCAGCACAGGTTGTTTACCTATTATGTGGAATGTGTTGTGTGTTTGTCATCTTCATTCAGAAATATGTGGTAATAACTGCAAGTTTGACGCAAGCTGCGTAGTTAATTAAGAATGTGGTCTTGGTAAAGCTGCGGTGGTAGCATACCCATGATCGTTGCCTTTCTAGAATGAACTTTTTGCACTTAGAATAGAATTTGAGTTCTCATTTTAATCTTCTTGATTTTGCAGAGAAAGCGTGGCTTCATATTTTGAAGATTACATCTGAGAAACAATCTCATGGGGACGCAGGCAAACTACTCGTCATGTTGGGCTTCTGATTAAAGGTCTGTGTCACTGTTGACCTGAGCCTTTTTTTATGCTGAATCCACTTGCTTGGTTATAAAAGGAATTGAAGAGAATTACGACTGGACAAAATGTTGATGACGGCCAAGCCCAGTCTTGAATTTGAACTATAATAAGCGCTTTGGTTGTGCTAATTGATTCACATCATCAACAAATTCTGTAAATAATTACAAAAAAGGATTCTCATTTCTTAGTTTCAGTACACAACTTATAAAAAGTTGAATTTTAGGCCAGATTGAATGCATTTCTGAGTCTTATTAGTACCCATATGGTATCAAAAAACTACACAAATGCAAATAAAATGAAGGTATATTTTGGATGGGACATTTAGTTATAATGAATTTGGTAAATTTTTGGCTAGAATTGATACTAAAATATATGTTAAGAATAAAAGTGAAAAAAATATTAAAAAAAAAAAATCATTAACACGATAAAAAAAGGCATAGTTTAGAATAATGATGTATTCCCCCCCCCTCCCAAGAAAAACAAAAAAAAGAGGAAAAATTCACTCCAAAACACATCAGATTAGTAAATATGCTCACAGGTGATCATATTAGCATAATGAATAACAAACATGACCCCAAATTTTGTTCTGTCTTACAAAGTTTAGACTGGTTGTGATATTTTGTAGCTATCCTGCATGTTCTAACGGTGCTGTAGATTTATCCAAGCTGTATTTTTCTCAAGTGGAAATCATTGAGCATATGTTCCTTCTAACATACCATTGCCTATTTGAATTTTCTCAAGAATGGTGAAACATAATAAAATCCCTTCTGTAATTTTGCAGAGTTCCTCTCTCTTGAATGCTATATGATGCGTCTGAAAAGTTGATCACTTGATCTTTATCAGCATGTCACACTCAGACCTGTCAAGGGAAATCTCTCGTGTTATTGCCATAATCTTTTCCCGTATCCTCTGGTTATCCTTTTCCACTGCCGTGTATTCTCCCAATTACCAGGCACTTGTTGCCCTTAGAAGCTCTCTCATACATCACAGGGATATAGTTCCAAGCTGGTTTAACTCAAAGATTCCACCATGTAAATGGTCTGGGATTGGATGTGAAGGTTCTACCGTTCGTGACATTGATTTGTCATGTAATTTGTCCCCCCTGAATGTTCCATTCCCACACAGCATCGGCGAGTTGAAAGATCTGAAGTATCTTAACCTCAGTCATTGCTCGTTAACTGGCAACATTCCTGAAAATTTCTGGGGCCTAGAAAATCTTGAGATCCTGGATTTGAGTGACAATAGGTTGTGCGGGACTCTGCCTCCAAACTTGTCTAACCTGAAAATGCTCAGGGAACTCGTGCTTGACGACAACAGTTTTTCAGGAAGCTTGCCATCAACCATTGGCTTACTCGGAGAGCTTGTAGAGCTTTCCGTTCATGCAAATGAATTCTCCGGAAATCTTCCTCCGGAGATTGGAAATCTTTCAAAACTGCAGTCTCTTGATCTTAGTGTGAATCTTTTCTCAGGAGACCTGCCTTCAAGTTTAGGAAACCTGACAAGCCTTTTGTATTTTGATGCTAGTCGTAACAGATTCACTGGAAAAATCTTTTCAGAGATCAGAAATTTAGAGGGACTAAGAAACATCGATCTCTCATGGAACTCACTGACTGGACAAATACCTGCGGGACTTGGGAAATTGAGGAACTTAACTTCATTGAATTTGGGGAACAACAACCTGAATGGAGCAATACCGTCAGTACTTGGCAATCTGAGGGAGCTTCAGGTGCTTGATCTTCAGAGTTGCAGACTCACAGGAATCATACCGGAAGAAATATCCGGGCTGACCAATCTGACTTCCCTAAATATAGCACAGAACATGTTTGTGGGGGAAATCCCTTCGAGTTTTGGAAAGTTGACAAACTTGATTTACCTTCTTGCTGCAAATGCTGGGTTCAGCGGAAGAATTCCTGGCGAATTGGGTAAATGCACAAGGCTCAAGATTTTGAACCTTCCATTTAACTCACTTTCTGGTCCTTTGCCAGATGGTTTGGCTAGGCTTGAATCGTTAGAGTCGATTGAGCTTGACTCAAACCGTTTGTCTGGGTCTGTTCCCAATTGGATGTCCAGCTGGAAGCAAGTAGAGTCAATAAGGCTGTCCAAGAATCTTCTTACTGGATCGCTACCGCTGCTGAATATGCAGTCTCTTTCCTTGCTTGATGTCAGTGCCAACATGCTTTCTGGCGAGTTATCTCCAGAAATATGCAGCGCCGAGTCATTGACGATTTTATCGCTGTCCGACAACAATTTCACTGGTACGATTGACAACACATTTAGGAGGTGTCGAAGTCTGACTGACTTAATTTTATCTGGAAATAATCTCTCCGGTGAAGTACCTGGTTATTTGGGGGAGCTTCAGCTGATCACGCTAGAATTATCGAATAACAGATTTTCCGGAAAGATCTCAGACATGTTATGGGAGTCCAAAACTCTAATGGAGATATCGCTTAGCAGCAATTTCCTTACGGGAGAGATACCAGAGGCAATTGCCCAAGTCTCAACTCTGCAGAGGCTGCAACTGGACAGTAATCTTTTTGCAGGGACTATCCCAACTTCAATTGGGCAGCTGCGAAATCTGACCAATCTGTCACTCCATGGTAACAAATTGGCGGGAGAGATCCCTTTGGAACTTTTTAACTGTACAAGGCTGGTGTCCTTGGACCTGGGCTCAAACAGGCTTACTGGTCGAATTCCGGAGTCTATATCGAAGCTGGAACTGCTAGACAATTTGGTACTATCCTGGAACAAGTTCTCTGGTCAAATCCCTGAAGAGATCTGCAGCGGGTTTCAGCAGGTGCCGTTACCCGATTCGGAATTCACACAGCATTATGGAATGCTAGATCTGTCCTACAACGAGTTTGTGGGCTCCATTCCAGAATCAATTAACCGCTGCATCGTTGTCACAGAGCTGCTATTGCAGAGGAACAAGCTGCGTGGCAGCATTCCGGATATTTCTGGTCTGTCAAGCCTGACGGTGCTTAATATGTCGTTCAACTATTTAACTGGTCCAGCCCTGCCAGAATTCTTAACATTGAGAAACCTGCAGGGTCTTATTCTTTCCCATAACCAGTTAACTGGCTCTATTCCTGAAAATCTTGGGCTGCTGATGCCAAGTTTAACTATGCTTGATGTCTCTTTGAACAAGCTCACAGGTTTTCTACCACCATCTTTATTTGGTATGAAGAGCCTGACCTACCTAGATGTCAGCGTGAATTCTTTGTCCGGGTCCGTTCCTTGCGACTTACCGACAGTCAGCTCTCTTTTGGTTCTAAATGCTAGCAACAACCATTTGTCCGGTCCTCTTTGTGATTCTCTCTCAAATCTTGCAACCCTTTCTGTTTTAGACCTTCACAGTAACGCATTGATGGGCAACCTGCCGCTCACTCTATCAAGTCTTGCTGCTTTGACGTACTTGGACTTCTCCAATAACAATTTTGAAAAATCAGTTCCCCCTAATATTTGTGACATACATGGACTATCCTTTGTCAATTTCTCCGGCAACAAATTCTTTGGCTATGTGCCAGATTCATGTGCCAAGGCTGACCCATCAGCGATAGAGAAACCCATTTTCCCCTCTTTGAGAAGCTATTCACATGCACGTCGAGGCTCTGTTTGGGGCATTATGAGTGGCGTTATAGTCATCTTCATTCTTCTGTTCATTTGTTTGCTTAGATGGAGGATGCTGAGGCAAAGACTTGCGCTTACTGATGAAGGGAAGGGTAGGCTCGCGAAATCAGTCGAGCCAGAGTCCTCTATTGAGCTTCTGGGCAAGAAGTCAAAGGAGCCACTAAGCATTAACATCGCGACCTTCGAACACTCTCTGACGCGGTTAAGCCCCTCTGATATCCTATCAGCCACTGACAATTTCAGCAAGACCTATATTATTGGTGATGGCGGATTTGGTACAGTTTACAGAGCTTCCTTGCCCGAGGGTCAAACCATGGCTGTCAAGCGACTCAATGGCGGCCACCTGCGTGGCGATCGAGAATTTTTAGCTGAGATGGAGACTATTGGAAAGGTTCAACACGAGAACCTGGTTCCACTGCATGGATACTGTGTATTTGGAGAAGAAAGGTTTTTGATATATGAATACATGGAAAATGGAAGCCTTGATGTGTGGTTGAGGAACCGAGCCGATGCAGTTGAGATCCTGGACTGGCGAACCCGTTTTAAGATCTGTCTAGGGTCAGCTAAAGGCATTGCCTTTCTGCATCATGGATTTGTGCCCCACATCATTCACAGAGATATCAAGTCAAGCAACATTCTGTTGGACGGCAATTTCGAGCCCAAGGTTTCGGACTTCGGCCTCGCACGAATAATCAGCGCATGTGAAAGCCATGTTAGCACCGTGCTGGCTGGCACTTTTGGCTACATACCTCCCGAGTATGGACAGAGTATGACAGCGACAACCAAAGGCGATGTGTATAGCTTCGGGGTAGTGATGCTGGAGCTAAGTACAGGAAAGGCACCAACGGGACAAGCTGACATCGAGGGTGGTAATTTGGTAGGTTGGGTACGTAAAATGGCGGCCGATGGGAGAGAAGAAGACTTGATCGATCCGTATTTTTCATCCATGACAATTTGGAAGGACCAGATGTTGCGGGTCCTCAGGCTTGCACGAATGTGCACAAACGATGATCCGCGGAGGCGACCCTCCATGCTTGAAGTTGTGAGGCTGTTAGGAGAGGTGAAGAAGGAGACCGAGGGATCTAGTGACTAACTCAAATCTTCCCCCCTTGACAATGCGAACTTCCGAGTGTTACGCAAGTTGGTGTCCCTAGTTTGTGGTGTGAGATTCATGGGAAATGTAAACAAGTGACTAGCAATGAAAGAAGGAAAATGTGTGGCACTAATGCATCACAAATATCTTACTTTCTCGATTCAGATTTCTTCAATCTCGAAAACATTATCGCATTTTTTTCCCTCAAAGTGCCTGTAAGTTGCTTGTCCTGTTTTTCCTCTGTAACTTGAAGGAGCCTGTTTTTCTTGTACTGTGCTGTCACTGTTTATCGTATAACAGGAGCTCACATCGAAAGAGCCAGGGTTATTGACAGATGGGAGACGACAATGGGACTTACAATATAACCATGGTAATCCTTGCTCGTCGGACACTGCGCAATACCCACACCGATGGGGGAGATGATAACTAAAATCATATATGTTTCTTGCTTTTTTTCTTTTTTTTTTTCTGAAATAAATTATAGAAAACTATGTAATTGAATAAAAGTAAATATACTAAGCTATAATATTTTCAACAGCTTGTTATAATAGAATAATAATATAATTTAACAAATAAGGTCAAATTTAATGTAGTAAACCTTTTATTTATCAATTAGTATATATATATATTAACATTAACAATTTAAACTTCATAATTACCAAAAGATATTAAATATAAGTAAAATTTGAACAAAAAATGTGAAAAAACTTGTAACAATTTTAGAAAAAAAATTGGACACATATGGAAGTGTGTTGAGAGAGGGTCAGGCTTCAATACTTCAGAAGAGTCTACGTTTCTTTGCCTCCAGATCCGTTTCTGACTGCGGCTGACGCCCCACTTATTTTCCTAATCTTGTTATATTGCTGCTGAGACGACACGGGACACGGGAGATTGAATTTCAAAAGCTTCAGATGAATGGTAGAGGTTTTAAAGTCTAATGCTACGCCATGGATTAGCAACAGCCCAACTGAGATGCCATGGAGGTATGAGTTCTTGGATTACCAAAAATCCAACTGAGATGCCTTGAAAGAATGAGTTAGTGTTGTGGTCACATTCGTCTTAATCATTCATCCATTTGATGGGCGGCTCAAACTCATGCTGTAACCGAAAGGATTGTTAGCAGTGGAAATGAACATCATGAGAAATGAATGCTGCTAACATTATTCTTGAATCACAAAGAAAATCATATACTTAGATGCACATTATAAAGTATTTTGCCTATATGTTAATGGACTTAAAAAAGACATTGGTCGCAGTGTAGTGATTGATATATATAACATCAAAATAATCTATTATGTTCAATATTAAATCAATCTGGGTTAGACTTGTACAGTAATATTAGGGATATAAAAACGGTGCAAGTTATTGAAACACACGTAACAATAAATATATGTTCATAATTTTCCTATATAAATAAGCATGTTATCAAATAACTAATAAAAAAACTGTTCTAATGGGAGTACAGATTGTCCAATGGCTAATAATGTAATATCAGTATGTTATTATAATGAGTGGATTGAATAGAAAAGAACAGATCGTCAAACATAACCAATTCAACCTTTATGCCTAACTAACATTCAAGTTATAAAACGCTTGCCAAATGAATGCTATGTTAACTGCAATCTCCTGGGAAACCATTTAAGATTTCAAAGCCCATATTTATAAACGTGTAAATTAAATATAAAAGACAAAACCCTTCAAATTGAGAGCGATCAATAACTTTCTAAATAGAGAATGATTAATAATTCATTGAAATAAAAATAGCTAAGAACTCAACATAAGAATAATTATCCCAATATTATTCATATAACTAATTAAAAAAGGAATAATTTCTCAAAAACATGTCATTATCGTCTTGAAAAAAATGACTTATCGAATAATTATCTGACTCTTCAGAAAAAACAGTTTGAGGGTTACTTAATTGGTCTTAAAGCAGATCTAACATCTCTACAATTATAAACCCTTTAGCACATTAAGAGTATCAGAAGCCTAATATTCATCAATAATTTCTCAACTCTAAAGTTAGGAATTTATATTCTAAATAGCATTTTTCTAAATATATTAAGGCCAATAGTGTTGCTCTTCAAAAACTTTCATTCATTTTCTTAAATTTTTAGCTTTCCAATTTAATAAAATCTTACTGATATAAGTGTCAAAAAATAAATTAAAAAATCAATCTTATTCCCTTAAGCCATTATTTTAATTTATAATGTGCAATATAAAAGTTATAGAGTCCAAAAACCTACTTTCAAACCTATTCCTGTCAAATTTTGATTTACAATACATATCAGGATCATTATGCAAAATTGCAATGAGTTACTTCATATATAAAAGAAAAAGCTTTCGTTACCATTTCTCCATAATGAGCCCTACCTGTCCTTGTCAGCATTATTCACGGTTACAAATCCTCCTTCTGCCTTCATTGGCACATAATTTGCCTTAGAAACTACGATATCAATCGGGACAAATCTTGAGGGTCAACAAGTGAGCTTTGCTTGTGAACGAACCTTTAATACCTTAAAACGAGAAGCTTCTACTGTTCATATTCAGAAGAGTTGATATGAAGTAAACGTAACTGGGAGAAGGAAAAAATGTGGAAATGGTGGCTTATTCGACAAGTGGAGGAACCCCATCATGAATGAGGAAATTATTTACAGATATCTAATAAGACTTACAATCAGCATGCGTCGGTTGAGTTGCACAACTTATCTACCACCCACTCCATGATTTCTCTCTCTAATTCTATCTATTTGTCTCATCCCAGTGATGACAAATCCCGGGGGTTGCTCCATCCAAATTATAACCTTACCAAACTTTGATCAAAGAGCTTCCCTATGCTATTGTAAACAACAAGAAGGGCTGAAAATGATTGAAGCTTGCTAGTAAAGGCAACAATGGCTACTTTATCTCTCAAAATCGACGCTTCATACTCATTAAGAAAAAAGGTCTTGTCATAGTCATCTTTACTCTCGTTGAGTTCTTGTTGTCTGCTGTTTGTGAAGGGATGAAGGATTGTCTTGAAAGACGGATAATTCTGCCATTGTCCCCGGGCCGTGCTTCTGCGTCAAGCATTGCCGGTTAGCAGCAGAAGTCATCCCTTTCCCTTTTTCCTGCTAGTGATAATTGACTTGTTTTTTGGGTTTCTTTTCTTTAACATGGACTACAAGGGGGAAAGAGCTCATCTGCTGCAAAAATGAAGAATTATTTTCGATCCATTGGACTTCCGGAGATTAATATCTCACAGGGATTACGACAACTGATGAGGAGTCTCAAGAATTTCTCTCTGTTATTTTGTAAGTGACACGTTTCTGACTTCATGTTTTCAGCCGAGACACACTGTATGGCTTTCAAGAGGTAATATCAAGCATCAACCCTAATTTTCAGTAGGTTAAAGAGAGACAGTCCAATACAGACCATATTGAAAATGGTCAGATATGTTTGATTTTACTTATATTTTGTATACCGGTGATGGCACGCAACCCGACTAAAAGAATCCGATATACAAGATTTTCGATTTGGAAACAATTAAATATAACTACTCTTACATATGCAAAGTAGAAAAAATTATTTTTATGATTTGAATATAGACTAAATATATGCAAGTCTTACAGATTTATTGTATAAAGCTAATGTCAAGCAACCCCAATTGTCACTACTTAACCGGAAAAAAAATCCCCAATTTTTAAGGGATAAAAAATGGTCCAATGTACAATATTTAGACTTCATCTACACCATGGAAAATTTATTTTCTATGCCCAAACTTACGGCTTTTTATCCTAACACATGTCAGGATTTATATAAATCAAAAAGGTGTAAAAAATATGAAACCTAAAAGTTCAGAGAGGAGAAAAAAACTGAACAAGTAAGCAATCTAAAAACTTCCTCAGCTTTACTCAATGAAACTGAAATTATAATAAATGGATTTTCGTTTATCTTGCTTTCTTTTTTTGGGTATAATCTTACTTCTTGGATAGCCTTACTGGCTTCATATTCAAGGGAAATTCAATGTTCATGCTATCCTATTTTATTTTGTTTTACATCTTCTGCCCTGGAACTAAAATGTTACCATTTTCCTATTATCTTTGACAATTGGTGCCTCTTCTCCGTGGGCGTGCAAAGATGAGATTGAGGAAGATGAAATGGAAATGAAGATGGAGATAGGTTTACCGACAGATGTGAAGCACGTGACACACATAGGATTGGATGGCTCTGCCACAACCAACCATGTAAGACAATGGGGAAATTTGCGAGCTTCAGAAATCATCTCTTTGCCATCAATTTCTTCAAGGCAATTTGAGCTTGTAATGGCCGCACAGACTGATTCTGGACACCTCAATTGCTTCATACCTCTGAACTAGCTCGAAAACATTAATATATTTGTGAACGTTATGCTTCCCTCAATTCATGCTTTCTTTCTTTCTTTTTTTTTTTTTTAAGAAAACAATTACATTGTAATGAGTTTGAAGGATGAGAGAGAAGAAGAGTGAGGATAAACAACTGAGTCATTCGCTCGTGCAATCTTTGGAATACTCCAGGAAGTTTATGTAACTCGTATTCGAGGAGAGAAATTATTCACTCATAAATTGAAAACCAAAATAATGTTTATAATTCCAGAACTGCAGAAAATCGATCCCTGAAACCCGAAAACGACTATAGAAACAGAACAATCAGAAGAGAAATACTCACAAAACTTCGAAATTTTCACACAGATTCACAACCACCATTTGTCGAAATCAACTAACAGAAAAAATAATTTGTTCTGTTTTCCTTTTCATTGGGACAGCAAGTGTAGGCATCATAGCGAGCCAAAAGCTAACACAAAGACAGAGACAGCAGTGGCTTTCTGGAGATGCCATTTTTTTATCTGAGATCCACTGTCGAACGCACATAAAGACGACTGGACTGATGCAGAGGATAAAGCTACTCTGCCAGCCTTTTTATCTCAGAAGGACCTCATTAGGGTTTTCCAAGCATCTCCTACACTTATATAGCCTTTACACGCTCTTTTTTTCTGTGTTTGGGTGCGCGTATTCGAGAATATTCCAATAGAGTAAGTATATAACGTTCTACGATTATTAGGGGACATATTATTTCAAAGAATTAAAAAAAAAAAAAAAAAGCTGGGGGTTCTCCGCACAGGGTTAACTTGAACATCAAAATCGAAAACATCCATTCCCATGTCGTATTAACTTACAGGTTTCAAACCAACAAGCCAAAAGAACCAACCGCAGAAGCCACCAATGCCAACTCTTGTGCCGATAGTAACAAGTTTCAGGGTCAATAGTAAACCAAAAGAAAATCACATTGTCGCAGGGAACTCCATAGCTTACCACCCGAGGAAGAAACGTCGATGAAGCAGCAATAACAAACTCCACGATATTGCCAAGAGATCTGTCTACTATGACCTAAGACCACAAGAATTTCTTGCTGTACAAGGTGTCAAGGGTATACTTCCCAATCTTCTGCTTATTCGAACAATTTATTGATCATTCATTTGCCCAAAACCATAGGAACACTAGCCATTTGGCATAAATCAAACATAAGAATCAAGATATTGGTACGTATGCCTTCGGTTATACTGTAGCAAGCTTGCATTTGTCCGGTCCCAGATTCCTATGTATAAAGATTCATCGTCCGGGCTCAAAGATATCCCAGAAATCTCCCCAAAGAAATCAATCTCTTGCCTCTTTTTGTAGTCGGTTTTTGTGCAGTACACATGAACAAAATCTGCTGGTTCAGTGACCACCATGAACTGCCCATCTGATGAAAAACGAATAGATCGTGCGGCACCCATATTTCCCTTGAGGACGGTGGTCGGCATCAATAAGTTTCTGACATCCCACACTCTGCATGTCTTGTCTTGATTGCCGGTGGCGAAGGTGCGCCCGTCTGGATGCCAGGCAGAGGCGAAAGAGTAGTCCCTGTGGCCAACCAATGAAGCAACAATCTGCCCACAACAATCAAATCAGGTGATCAGCGACTTTGATCTTCCCTTTTCACCAGGAAGATAACCCCACATTTCCAAGCAATCCTAATAAAACAGAAGCTCGAAACCTCAAGGTTAATAATACAATTTAACGCATGCATCCCTTCTCCTATATTATGAATATCAATTACTCTGTGCCGCTCAGTTCATATGCCCTGCAATGAATAGAGTCCGTTTTGCGATTTCTTCCACTCAACCACCGCTTTCTTGAAGTATTTCCCCCACCATTTATTCACCACTAAAAAGGAAGTTTAAGGGGTGAGGCGCAGCCCCTTCACCTCAGATTTTAGGTCATCTGATGTAAATTGAATGGTTCATATGTTTTGTTTTCTACAAAAAAAAGAGGACAGTTTTTTTATGGATTTTTTTTTCAAAGAAAGGAAAAACACGTGCACCATTAGATTTATATCAAATGGACAAACCCAAGGTGATGGGGTTGCGCCTGACCTGGTTTAGTAAAGAGGTCCCATCCATGACCTTCCTAATAAGTTTCCCCAATATATTATACAGGGATGATGTAAACAAGTAATATGACTACAATACCACCTTTCCTACCCAAATAACTATATTATGTCCACTGTAAGTATAAGTTGGAAAGTAAGACAGAAAATAAAAAGGTAGTAAATAAAACCAGATTAAGGTTGGCCCTGTGCGCAAAGATGTTTCTTTCTCAAATTTCAACAGTAGTAATATGCTGTTATGTTAGTCAAATAACAATAATTATGATAAGAAGCCATGGCGTGAAATTGGAATTGGAACATGAGAAAAGGCACATGACACTTCAAATTCTTTTGAAAAAAAATGCTGGTCTGGTGAAACAGACAATAAAGCAAACAAATTTAATGGTAATTTGTGTCAAAATCCATTTTTAAAACCCACATAACAGCAATCTGAATTCCAGAAATAACTTTCAAAACTAAATATCTGCACACTCTTGCACTCCCATAGAATAACAGAGGGAAGAATAGAAAACAGAAACAATATGATGGTAACTTGGGATGAATGAAATAAACTTCTATTCAATTAGTCTTCTCAGCAGTGAGGCATCTTTTTCTGTAGGAAACCAAATCATTCTTGTATGCACTATTCTACCTTTCCAGTTTGAGAATCCACAAGCAACCCATCTTTGTGATCACCAACAACAGTAACAAGCTTTCGATCTGGGCTCACTGATGTGTGCTGCAATAACAAAAGCAAGCTTGGAACTTCACAAGCACGTTAACAGGGAATTATTTAGGGAGAAACTTGCAGCCTATCAAAATATCAGTCATCACTGATCAGATTAAGTTCTCATATTCTGTGTGCCGCATAGAATACATCGGTTCAAAATGAATGTGTAGACAGGGAACAAATGCAATGGAACTCAACTTTACAAGTGAGAAAGGAGAAAATGCTGCACATAGACTAAATGTTCACAGAAATTTATACCAATATGTAAAGAAAACAACCGAACGATGTAAATTTGCTTTATTCTAGCCTAGAGGTCATGGTTTAAACCATGGAAATAACCTCTATAATATACGGGTATGGTTGCATTATTTACCCCACCTGAGACTTCATGATGTAGAAGCTTTGAACATTGGGCCTCCCTTTATACGCAAGGGGACATCCACTTGCTATGTAGAATGCTGCCCCCTCCCATTTTAGAGAGTACGTTAACTTGGCTAAAACATTCCTTGTGCAGTACCTTTAGTCAATTATACAGATCAAAATGTACTTAGGTTTCAGACTTGCTTCCTGAAAATCACTGAAAGCGTCCCCCACCCCGAAAAACAAATAAGTCTGTCTTTTGGCTATTGCTATCTATTAGCTGAATAACTTTCGGAATATAAGACAATTATGTCAGCAGGGTGGAAAATTCTTGAACAGGGATGCATATCGGATAATTCCTTGTGCGCTCTTATATCTCTATTTCTTAGTTCCAGTTTTTCATTAATTTGCACATGACCACAATGTGGTATTTAAGTACAAAAAAAAATCATAGCATGAAGATTACTAGAGACAGATTTCCATACGTTATCTCCTTAGAAGTCTCAACCAATGTTAGCTAAAGATCAGGTTTTCTAATTTGTTTCATGGCATGTTAATTTGGTATTGAGGAAACTGAGAGTGTTCAAGGATGACAGCAGATGATAAATGATTTATAAATAACTTTACTTTCCCTTCTGCTTGGTGGCAATACAAAAATTATTTTGCATTTCCAACTATATACTTCCAAAATAGTAAATAGTCAAAACCACAAAACTTAATAAAAGAAAGGATAAATCCCACCTTCACTTAAAAGAAGCATGTTACAAAAATAGTCCAACTTATTATATATATGGAAATAAGCAACTTGAACAAAACAAGTAGTGACTTTGACAAAAAAGAAACAGAAGTAACTTAAAACAATTGTTTCGTGGATAACTAGTTAACAAGTGATGCAACCTGTTGGTACATTTAAAATTCAAATAATCTATGAAACTGTTATGGTTTATATGTATGGTTTAGTATGTGTTTTCAAGGTATTAATCTTACCAGTCACTGCATGATGCAGACAAAGCATACACAAAATACTAATTGTAGAATGAAGAAAGTGATGCTTCGAATTAATGGACAAAAAAGCTAACATTCACTGCCCAAGGGAAGCGTAAATGACTCAAAAGCTGAAACTTCTCCATCTCATATTCCCTTACGCCACAATCATTGTTGGATGCCATAAAATGGATTCCACCGCTGCAAAGCAGTTTCCAGATCAGGCCAAATTCAATGGAAAAATTATGCATGAAAAATGTCAAGTAAGGCTGCATTACCTCAAGCTGTCATATATCTCTACAGCATTTGTAATGGCATTTTCATCATATGTTGTCCGGGTACAAAACATTAATCCGGATCTATCCAATCGCTGCAGAAATAAAGCAAAAGGAATAATATAGCAAAGACATCCAAAATTGGTAATATGAGTTTATCTGAGTTCACAAAGACATCCAAAATTAGTAATAATATAGCAAATGCCTAAAGAAAGCTTCTCTTACTCATTACTTTTTTCAGGATTTATATATTTCCTTTTTTTTTTTTGGGGGTTGGTGTCACAATAAAGTGCGCATTTCAAGCACTTGCACTTTGTGTAAAAAGCAGCCAAACAACAAGAAAGGAGCCAGTCAGGTGCAACAAAGCTGATATAACAATTTTGCCCTTCTTTCTTCCACTTAGTCTGTCTACTCCTTGTGCTAGCAGCAGTAACATTTCATATTAGTAATCTGAATGTATTCAAAAGTGAATAGTTTTATTTAACAAAGCACTCCAAATTGGTTAAATTCACATTTGATGCAGTTGTGAACAACTACAGCACCTCCCACTACATCCTTTGTTCTCTTCCATGTCCTGCATTTTTTCATTAAATAGTACATGATGGAGTAGAGTTCGAGTAAAAAGTATTGATTCATTTCTTAAGGGCCACTGCATCCACTTTTGTAACCTTCAAACACACATTTGTTACTACATTTGTATAAAATATACATAATCCCTCATGATAACTAGAGGTCCTTTAATTTTCATTCAGTAACTTACAAAATTATAACTGAAAGCAAGATTACTTTCTGCAGAGAACAAATACCAAACTATTCTATGGGCATATTTGAGTGACATCA
The DNA here is from genome assembly GCA_033239525.1 of Nepenthes gracilis. Classification (NCBI taxonomy): domain Eukaryota; kingdom Viridiplantae; phylum Streptophyta; class Magnoliopsida; order Caryophyllales; family Nepenthaceae; genus Nepenthes; species Nepenthes gracilis. Next base: position 1,240,595 of record BSYO01000008.1, on the reverse strand, counting down.
CAAGCAAGGGGGAGGAAAAAACAACAATGCCACAGCTAAAATCATTACAAACTAGACTAAGCTCATTTTGTGCACACAAATAGAAGAATCAACTGCGAGTCACTTGCCCATCTGGAATAATGGCTTACAGTCTTTGTTTTCATATTATGTTTTAGGTTTTAAACACTCAAAAAATGCAATGTCCGTGACAAAAAGCAAAATCTAGAGAGGAGGTTTACACTATTAGCCCACAAAAGAACCAGAAATGTGATAGGAAAACTCCAATTTTTGACCATCCAACAGCCAGCAAACACTACCAGTCACCAACCAGTAGATGGTCAGCCATGACAGTACGTGGGCGGAGGGCAAGTTGGCGAACCTTACACCAATGATGTGCACAATTAAAGATGAAAACCACCTTCAGCAAACTAGCGAAGGGGAAATGCCAAATTCTGACAGTCCAGCAGCTGACAAACTCTACCAGTCGATAGGCAGTAGAGGGTTGGCAATGGCAGTATATGGACGGAAAGCTAGTTGGGTGAAACTAACAGCAATAATGATACAATTAAAGATGAAAACCACCTGTAGCAACCAGTGAAAGGGAAATTCCGAATCCTGACAAGCCAACAGCTGGCAAACTCTACCAGTCACCAGGCAGGTGACGATCAGTGATGGCAGCATATGCACAGTGGGGCTAATTAAAGATGAAAACCAGCTGTAGCAACAACAAAATTTGAAAACTCCTTTTTTCTTTCAGTAGTTTTGATACTGAAAGAAAAAGAGAACCAAAATGTAAACTTAACCAACCAGTTGACTCAACTGAAACCTGAAAAATTGCATACCGGAAACAAGAAACAACTAGAATGTCAAAACCCCACAAACTGCAAATTTACATCATTATGAGGGGAGGATCATCCAAGAATATATATAGAACTGCTATAAGTAACCAGAAGTTGCACACCTTGCAAGCAAGTTCTCCTTGGTACCCCCCAGCAACCATGAAATTATGTTTGACTGCTAATGTACTAATCTGAGCCTGCGTAAAGCCTTCTAACAAACTTCCCTGGAGTTTCTGCATGCACAAGCAATCAACAATAATATCCCATGGAGACACATAGGTATGAGTATGCATCAAAATACTTTGACAAAGGACTTGGAGCAATCAACAATACTATCAAATGGAGACATATAGGTATGTGTATGCATTAAAATACTTTGACAAAGGACTTGGGGTGAATGGTCAAAGCCAATTGGAGAACACCACAGCCTCAAGTGTGAAGAGGAGCAAGAGAAAATGAGTATATTCCACCAAAAAAAAAAAAAAACAAGGTAATCACCTTTCATAGAACTAAAAGCATACCTCTGTGGGTGCAACATGCCCAGCAAAATTAATGACCTCTGATATATTCCGAGTTAGTGACGACCAATGCTGGACAGCATAGTTGGATATGATATAGACATCATGTTTTGAAGTAGCCCAAACCAGGTTCCTCAGCTGCAACAATCAACGATCAGAAAAACATAAAATAACTGATAAACCTCAGACATAAAATATCCATCAAATCAAACATCCAAAGCAAAGCCTCGATGAAGTAACAAAGAAATCCATTACAAGTGTCTCCAATGCAGAACGTACCTTGAGTAGAGAAGGGGACTATGCAATCATCTATAAATGTTTAATGTAGTGTGGCAAACTAACTTCTTTAGCCATAGCAGCAGCAATACCCCCTCCCAAAGAAAAGAAAAGAAAAGTAAAAAAGGGAGCTGAGGAGGGAAAAAAAAATGTTCAGACCGGAGCTCCTACGCATGCTTTTGTCAACTTCATACTCCAATTAATCATTGCATGGTTCGAAACTTCCAATTAATTGCAGTGGAAACCATAAAACTAATGCACAAACCGCAATATTTAAAAATGAAACAACCAAGTAGGAGGAAGATTGCCAACAATTACATAACTGAAACATTTACATTTTCTCCTTTTCATAACAACAATAATTTTACTCCACAGATATTCAGTCACAACTCACAAGGAGAAAATCTCAAGAAATAGAAACAGCCCAAGAATCTCCATAATATTGTAGAAGAAGGAATTGAAGAAAGGAGCTTTTTCTACATAAACTAAAACACATCAAGCCTCAAAATCAGGAACGAAGAAAGCAACTTCATGAAAAGAATAAAACAAAAGCAAAATAGTCAGATGGGGTAAAGGCATGAAGCTAAAACATTGAAAGACTACAACAGCTTTTCAGTAGTAAATATAAATAAGGTAATTCAAAACTAAACTGCATGTGAAAATATCCAAAAACCTGAAAATGTAGAATTGTAGGTTTCACCAAACGTGAATTGTAGAAAAACTCATAGTAGTTTCCACCTTTCTCCACTGGTTTGCATTCCTACATAAATCAACATTAAATACATGTAACTAACAAATACCAAAGAAAGATGAATTCCAACCATTAACCAGCCAAACTATCTTTACCATGAGCAACAAACCTTGTCAACAGTCTCCCCAGATGAAGGAATATTCTCGTAGTTCCTGTACTGTTCAAGCCTTGTCAATCTGTGTTTTTCTCTTGTTATGTTCAATCTGTCCCATGGAATACCCTGAATATCTTTGCCTTGCCTTGCTAGGGCAGCTGAGGTATCTGTCATCTTTGTAAGCTGCTCAAGTTCCAAAATAAATTCAGGACAGAAACTTCATATTATAATATAGATTAAACTCAAAAACAAAAAAGTAAATCGATTGATCCCTCTTCTCACAGACAAGAAAGAATTCTGACCAAATCATACTCATCAACCTCAATGTTTGCACCATCTCCATTATACTCATCATCTTCCTCATCTACAATATCAGCAACATCCAGCTCTTCAGCCATGTAATTAAATTCATCCACTTGCTGATGGGACATGATATGTCTGCATCAAAGTGATGAATAATATTACAGCAACTAGATTAAAATTTCCATAAGATCACTAGGTTTGTTGTCCCATGTCTGCTTTTTGTGGGGGAAAAAATCAATTGAAGAGGAGTACAACAACCAACAAACTGCTCTACTCCACCCCATAATCCAATTATCCTAAGTTCCTAACAAAAAATCAAAATAATAAACAGAAATGAGGTAGCCGAAGGAAAGGAGGCAATACTACCACCAACGACAACGCTGGTGTAAGAAATACATGTGAAGGAAAAGCAAGAGACCGTCAACTAACCCTATACAACCAGATCGAAATGTTTCGCAGCAACTGAAAAGGAATTAAATTAGCCACTAATTTCGCTCCTAATTTGCTTCTTTTTTCCATGCAAGACTGTTTTCCAGTAAAAAAATCACCGCAACAAATTCTCTGCCTTAAAAACCAATCAACAATACTCAGGAGCATCAGAGAACAAATAGAAAAATTAAAATAGAAGATGAAAAGAAACGACATACTCAATACGAAATATAATTCTTAGACGAAAAGGAAATAAAGACAGAAAAGAAAATTCAAATGTACGAGAAAGAAGAAAATCAGACGGAAAAAAAGAACTAAAGAAGAAGAACATCATCGTACCCACATAGTAAACCAAGTTTTGGAACACTATATACAAGGACAAGATTTCGGCAGCAAGCCAAAAACAAAAAATTCCCATAATTATATATGGAGAATAGCTAATGAAAAGCATAAAGAGGAATCAAATAAAAATTAAAAGTTCAAGTAGAGAATAACAGCAGCAGAGAATTCGATTCCATCAACGATCCGCAAAAATCACTCCCCCAAATCAATTAAAGAACACTGAAAAACGAGAAACCCTTAAGCATATCTTTTCATGAAAACAAACAAAGCGGGACAAATGATATAGGAAAGACCGCAAATGAATCAAGCATAGTAGCAAATAGCATACAAAGAGAATTGGGTTAATAAATAACACGAAAAACTTATGAAAACGGAAACTGAAGATATCTTACTACTTTCAGATGAATAGGTGACTCGTATATTTTGGAGCACGACTTTTCTCGATCCTCTGCTCTCTCTCTCTCTCTGAGTTTTTCGATTAATTTCTGTCGGCAAAAAACCGCCTGCGTGGGAAGCGAACTGATAGCAATGCACCCAAGTCGGATATGTCCTGGGAATAAAATATACGGGTAAGGGGACACTGCGGCGCCCATTTAAAAAACATTTAAAAAATACGAAAAAAAGCGTATATTTTGCTATTGTTTTTACTAATATGAATACTTAAATATTATAATATTTTCTTAAAAAATTAATATATTAAATATTAGTAGTTAGATTAGTATTAATTTAACGTCTAGATAGATAGAGGGCCGTATATGAAAATATATACTGTTTTTATACAATCATGAAGTTTTACTAAGCATAAAAATTACTCAACTAATTTTAAAATATATCTAATTCAATTAACTTATTAAAATTGATGGATACTGATATTCATAGCTCATTTAGAAGGCCCAGAAATTAAGCCTACAACCTCAAGAGGCCCACAAGATTAATTTAATCCAAGGAACAAAATTAGCATGGGAGGCCCGTGGATTTGGACCCACGTTTCATAAGGCCCGAGAGGTTGATTTGGTCAAGGGCCTAAATTAACCCAAGAGGCCCGAGGACTCAAATCTATACTCCAAAAGGCCTAATAAGCCAATTTTGTCTGAGAGGTTAAGATGACCTTAGAAGTCCAAAGACTTGGGCCGGCGTCCCAAGGAGCTCAAAGAGCCAAATAGATCCAAGAGACTAATTAACTTGGGAGGCTTGAGGGTATCATAAGAGACCAAAGTCTCCAATAAAGCCCCAAGGATATGGATTAGAGGACACGACTCTGAAAGTCTGAAAACTTCTCGCTGACCAAGCCTTCAGTTGAAGCTCGAGTACACTTCTTGCCAAAATATCCACGGACTTGATGAAGGCTAAGAGACTTCGTCATGGACGAGGACTCTGAGAAATCCCTAGCAAAGTGAGCGCAAGAAAGCGAGCCCAGGATGACCGATAACGCCAGCTCAGAAAATGACTCTCACAGGGCATGCGCAATTTCTACAATACACAACCTTAACAGAAAATGATGACCAACAGAGCACGCCTGATCACTGCAGAAATGACGTCAATGAAGCAAGCCTGTATGTACGCAACGTGTCTGACACGACAAGCTTGATTGGCAGAGTTGGCGGCAAGACCCTCTACACACGCTAACTCCACGTGGACTCCTCTCGATGGAATGTTCAACCACTATAATACATTAACTATTAGCCAAACAAAGGATCCTGTATTTTTACATTGGCCTAGCCATTATAGAGAAAAGAAAAGGAGAGAGAAAGACTTGGGCACACTCTGTAAACTCATTGTAGCCAAACACATCATAGTGAATCAAGTTCCTCAATTCAAAGTCCCATGATTTTTTCCTCTCATTCAATAGAGGGTTTTCCACGTAAAATCTTATGTATTATTCTCTTTTTCTTTTTCTCCACCTCCCATATTACATTCATTGAATAAAAAAGATAACCAAATTATCTGTGTGTTGCACGGATTCCGTCCAAGTGCATCCAGAGGATCCAAGCGGTCATTTGGATCTTCATCTGTACGGTGGCTGGAACCCAAGGACGTAACTTTGGCACCATCTGTTGAAAACGTGACGAAAGGTCCAGCGTTTCCTTCTAAACACTTAACCCCTTACACAAAAATAGTAAACACACGAGCCCAAGCCAGCGCATCCGTCCAATATATGGCATCTTGCGGCAATTGCCACCCAATAGACAGCAAGATAGGCAACTGTCCAGGCCATTGCGTGCAGGCACTGGCGGTAAAAGTGGATGATCTTTCAAGGGCCGTCAAGATCTTTTGCTCAAAGCTGGACGGGTAGTCAACGGGAGCGCTATCTAAAGCCTCCCAGACCATAACATCTCGAAAAAAGGAAAAGGAAAAGAAGTATCCCAAGAAGCAAGCTAACCAACGCAAGGACCCAGGACACAGGTTTCCTTGAGCAACGAAGTCCCACTGCGACTTGAAGGTCGCTTGGGTCCTCGGATCCTAGAAGGTAGCCCAGAAAGGCCAAATCCTTATCACTCCCGCTGCAATCGAGAGGGCATCTTTCAGGAGTGATCTTCTTACATAGGGGTCCTTGCAAAAGAAAGGAGTCGCGCGAAGCAAGAGATTACGCAAGCTTCTTGCGAGTTAAGGGATTATCTCAACAAAAAGAAAACCGTGGCTCATCCTCAAACGAAGAAGAAGCTTAAAAAGATTTGGAAATAGATCTTCGGAGAATGGGCTAGCGAAGCAAAGAGGCCTAAAAGTGAAGATGATTTCCACTCGAGGACGGTGGAAGGGAAAAGAAAGAGCAGGGACCTCTAGGATTCCCGAGGATCGTCAAAGCAACGCAAATCTATGTAGGTTGTTCAAGGGAAGTCCAAGTCTTCGAACCTGACTCTCCTGAACGATTCGCGTATCAACATTCTAAGGCGAACCCAGGTTGAAGAGTTTCTAAGGTGGTCTAAGAAGTTAAAGAACCCAAATGGGGGCGATCGAACAAAATACTGCTACTATTATCACCACCGAGGTCACGACACTGAGAGCTGTCGGACGCTGCAGGTGGAGATCGAAAGGCTAATCAGTCAAGGCTACCTCAGCCATTTTCTACAAAGACTTGAACAAGTTTCCGAAATAGTAAGAGATGGTGAAGCAGACTAGCCAAGAGAGGGAAGGTCATAAACGTGATATCCCCTGAACCAGCCCAGGCGACAACGCATAAAGGCTTTGAGAAAGCCTAGACGTGCTTGAGGAAGCATAAAGTATGACAAGGCTACGGAGAGTCGCGTACCAGCGGGGAGCAGCCGAATACACCTACAGTTAGATAAGAGGACCGAGAACTTAAGCCCACGAGGCCCATGAGGCTAATCTGACCCAAAGGATAAAATCAGCACTAGAGGCCCGAGGATTTGGACCCGAGTCCCAAGAGGCTCAAGAGGCTGATTTGGTCAAGAGCCTAAATCAATCTAGGAGGATCGAGGACTCAAGTCCACATTCCAAGAGGCTCAAGGAGCCGATTTGACCAAAGAAATCAAATTGGCCTCGGAGGCCTGCAGACTTAGGCGCTCGTCCGAAAGAATGCCGCCAATAAGTGAATGTGTAAGTAGCCAGGTAAGGCAAAATGTATCATCTGATGTGCTGCAGCACGCTCTATTGATATAATGGAATTCCTTTTTACTTATTTACTGCCTTGCATTGTATTGAATGTTTTCATGTCATCTCATTAACTCACAAGACCTAGGCTACCCCTAAGTTAAGTGGATAGGATTCCTTTCACTTGTTATGAAAACTCAGTTGTGTCCGAGCAACCCAAGAGATCGTATTTAAAACTCAGTCATATCTAAACGGCCCAAGAAGTCGTACTTAAAACTCGGTTATGTCCGAGTCGCTAAAGAGGTCGTATCTAAAACTCGGCCGTATCCGAGCGGCCCAAGAGGTCGAACTTAAAACGTGGCATAATGCCAAGCAACCCTAAAGATTGACTAAAAACTTAGGAGGCTTAAAATGGCAAGTATACGACGACCCTAAAGATAATATCTTTTGCCCAAGATGGTCAAAAAGTTCAGATATTAAGCTAGTATAAAACTAAATTTCTTTAATAGTATGTCATAAAGGCACCAAACACTCAAACAGTCCGAGTAAAACAAACAAAGCATTTGCACTTAAATAGTATGACCTTTATTCATACATGTGATATGTGTACAACAGTATGCACATATATAAAAAAAAGAAAAAAAAAAGAGAAACAAGAAAAGAAAATCCATAGTTAGCCCTCAGAAGGCCCTGCTTGGCTTGATGATCATGGCCGCTCAAAAGGTTGAGAATCACTTGATGGCTCAGGCCGAAAAGGGTTGGAAAACGCCCTTCCCAGGAGGCCATACAAGTCCCCTAAACATGCGGCACTGGCGTTCCGATGATCGAACACGGCCGTGGGAAACCGAGTATGCAGCAATCTCATCACTCGGCAGCACAGATTAATGCCATCCCAGTTTTTGCCCTCTAGCGTCGGCGCTATATTCGCAGCCCTTATTGAAATCCTCAACACTTCCTCTAGTTAGAGGTTCCTGTCCTGGAAAAGCTCATACTAGATCTGCTGAAGCTTCAAAGTGTCCTCGAGGGAGACAATTTTTCCCTTAGCCTTGGTGAGCTCAGCTTCCAAGCATTGGTTAGCTTATCTAGTGGCTTTCAGGGACTCTAGCTCAGAACAAGTTTAGACGACACAGCCAATGAGCCAACCAAGGTTTCCGACCAGATCTTGAAACTGTAGAGAAAAGCAAAGCCGTTAAAGCATGAATGGAAGGAAATAAGAAGCTAAAAAGCTAAAAAAAGATAAAAAGATACTTGAGAAATGAGGGAGCTGCTCGCTAAACTCTCCTCTCTTAGGGTCTCGAACCTCAATGGCTCAGCAGCAGGTGCCACAGAAATCTCAACCCTTGTCTCGGATGTAGGGGCGCCTCCATCAAAATCGAAGACCGAGGGCTCAGCAACTCCAGAAGGCTGTGCAGCCCCAATCCCAGCTTCATCAGCACTCGAAACCCCAACAACGTCCTTGGCCAGGGCCTCCTCTCGGACCTCAGGCAGAATCATCATTGGACTGTAAATTTAGATTTCAAGGTTGAGGGCTCTACAGTCGCAACAATCTCCTCGGCCTTAGCAGTCACAGAGTATGATGTCACAATCATCACGACTGCTTCATCGACCCGAGCCGCCTCAGCCTCCCCTGCAGCCTACTCCTCAGTGATGTCCTCAGACGAATTATCCATCTAATCTGAGACCTCACCAGTAAAAATAGATGAGGTATCAGGCACGGGCTCACAAAGAGGAGGAGCCACTGGCGACTTTATGTGCAAGACTGCGGCCTCAGGAGGCCGCTCGACAGGCCTCGCAACCATTGACGGCCTAGTATCACCAACTCCTCAGACTTGAGCCTTCTTCCTGAATAGGGGCTCGATAATGCCCTGGTTATCACCGGACGAGAAACTCTCCGCTGGAACATCAGGACTCTTGGACGAGGACTCGATCCGTTGACTTTTTCTAGGGCGCTCGGACGGTTCCTCTATCCTCAAACTCTTATGCGCAATCTTCTTCTTCTTCTTTTTTTGGACGAGCGGTCAGCATAGGCACCAGAGTCCCCGGATTAAGGCCCCCACTTGGCCTTAGCCAATTTCTCAGGCCACAACCACTTGTTCTTGTTCTCGTGGAAAGAGCCAAGGTTGGCCAACAGCAAATCTGGTGAAGTCCTTCACACTGCCTACTCATTAGGTGTGCAATTCTCACAAAATTTGGACTCCACATTTTTCCACTCATTGGAGATGGCCCAGTGCTCGTGAACGCCCAGAAAGAATAATTTGGTCTTCCACCATTTGGTGGAATCAGGATTCCCCCCACTGAAGGCAAGAAACTCGGGGCAAGGGGTGGCCACAATTCAATCCTAAGTATGGAAAAACCTCAGGATGGCCTTCAATGCCGTGACATCGAAAAAAATTTTATGGCAGCGCGCAAAAATATAGAGCAAGATCAGAAACCTGATGACATTTGGCTGAAGCCTAGCAATAAGGACTTTTAGGTCCCTCATCATCTCATAAAATTCCAACGCCATAGGATAACGAAGGCCACCTTTGAGGTAGGCTTTGAAGACGATGACGAAACCATCGGGAGGACTGCAAGCCCTTTCGTAGGCCTTAGGAACCAACACGCCCACTGAACTAGGAATTTTGTACAGCGCCCTGATGGCCTCAAGGTTAGTTAGAGTCAGTGCATAGATGAAGTCCTTTACTCCTGGCGTCATCGGAGAATAACCAGGCAACAAGAAAAATGAAGAGAAGAAAGAGGAAAATCACTAAGAATGCAGAGAAGGTCTGAAGACTTATGAGCTTTTAGTAAAAGATGTAAATGGGTGCTGTGGGGGAAGGAGGAATTTGAACACCCGAAATTCAAAGTGCGTGTGTATTAATTGTCTTGCCACATGTCAGCTTCCCATGCGACGTGGGCAATGATGGCGTCCTCCTTCCCAAGGCAACGAGGTGATGCACACTTAATGCGCAAGGTTAGTGCACTTTAAATGCACCAAGTGGCAGCGCGCACTAAGTTCTTGGACTCGGAGGGAGTTCTCAGATGTGCCCTCTTCGGAGCCATTGGTCCCATAAAGCCTACGGGCATTTTTGGATGTCGGACAGATACGCGAAATTGGCTATCACTTAGAAATGCCAAGCAGTTCCTAAATTCCAAAAGTTCCTCAGACATTCTTTCTAGACCGTTGACCTCAAAATTCCTCGGACATTTTGCTCGGACTAAGAGCCTCAAAGTGCTCTTGGACATTTCTATCATCACGCCCTAGACTCCTGTTTCCAGCCATGCCCAAGGACATCAATGGACTCGGATGCATGTGTCAATAGCGATCAGTTGGCGGAACGCGCGGCAGCATCTCAGACTCGAAGAAAATCCCTTGGCAATTGTATCAAGACGGTTATCTAAAGAAGTCCTCGAGCCACTTGATCAAATCACTGGTCTCCAAAAGCATCCCCGGAGTTCTTACTCTCAAGCGACGTCCTCGAGTATTTACCACAGAGAAGGCCGCAAACTTGCTTCTAGAGGAAGACGCGTTCACGTAACACTTGAGATATTTCCACGGACATTGAACATACCAGGGCCAAGGTTCCCAGACCCTTTGGCATGAGGGTTAGTGATGGATACTGATACTCAGGGCCCATTTAGAAGGCTCGAAAACTAAGCCCACGACCTCAAGAAACCCACAAGACTGATTTAACTTAAGAAAGAAAATTGGCACTGAAGGCTCGTGGATTTGGACCCACGTCCCATGAAACCCGAGAGGCTGATTTGGCCAAAAGCCCAAATCAACCAAAGAGACCTGAGGACTCAAGTCCACACTCCAAAAGGCCCAATGAGCCAATTTGGTCTGAGAGGTTAAGATGGCCTTAGAAGCCCAAGGATATGGATCGGCGTCCCAAGGATCCCAAAGAGCCAAATAGGTCCGAGAGACTTATTAACTTGGGAGGCTTGAGGGCATCGTAAGAGACCAAAGTCTCCAATAAAGCCCCAAGGACATGGATCAGAGGACACGACTCTAAAAGCCCGAAGACTCCCCGCTAACCAAGCCTTCAATTGAAGCCCGAGTACATTTGTTGCCAAAATATCTGCGGCCTTGATGAAGGCCAAGAGACTTCGTCATTGATGAGGACTCTGAGGAATAACAAAGTGAGCGCAAGAAAGGGAGCTCAAAACGACCGAGAGCGCCAGCTCAGAAAGTGACCTCGCAGGGCATGCGCAATCTTTGCAATACACAACCTTAATAGAAAATGATGACTTACAGAGCATGCCTAATCACTATAGAAATGACGTCACACGAAGCAAGCCTGCATGCACGCAATGTGTTTGACACAGCAAGCTTGATTGGCAGAGTTGGCAGCAAGACCCTTTGCACAAGCCAGCTCCACGTGAACTCCTCTCAATAAAATGTTTAACCATTATAAATACATCAACTATCAGCCAAACGAAGGATCCTGCATTTTTACATTGGCCTAGCCATTATAGAGAAAAGAAAAGAAGAGAGAAAGATTTAAGCATACTCTGTAAACTCCTTGTAGCCAAACACATCATAGTGAATCAAGTTTCTGGATTTAGAGTTCCGTGATTTTTTCCTCTTATTTAAGAGAGGATTTTTCATATAAAATCTCGTATATTATTCTTTTTTTCTCTCTCTCCACCTCCCAGATCACTTTCATTGAACAAAAAGAAAACCAGATTATTCTGTGTGTTGCACGGATTTCGTCCGAGTGCATCCAGAAGATCCGAGCGGTCATTTTGGATCTTCATCCGTACGGTAGCCGGAACCCGAGGACACAACAAAAATATAATTAGTTATTAGAATATATATATATATATATATATATATAGCTATCATACATTTATAAAAATCAATAAATTAAAATAACAATATATATATATATAGCTATCATACATTTATAAAAATCAATAAATTAAAATAACAGACTCTGTTTTAATTATACAGCTATATATATATAGCTGTGATATATTATATTTATGGATCTCTCTTTGCCATCGATCAGGGAGAAAACAGAAACAGAGGAAGCAGACGAAACAGAGAGAGAGGGTACGATCAAAGTAAGAGTTAGCCCTGAAGGAAAAGACTTAAGGGACGCCGCGATGTTCAAAGGAGTAGCGGCGTCATTGATTTCTCCCCACTATATTTAATGATAAATATTTAAAATTATAAAATAATTAAAATTAATTATTTTTTATTTAATTATTATCCTTCCAATTCTTTACCTCCAAAAAATTGAACGGACATTAAATGAGTTAGATTATCTGAGATAAAATACAGCTAAACTCATATGCTGTATTAAGTATGACTCATGATAAATAATGTTAGAGTATATATAATATAATCCAACACTTTTAATTATATCAGGTCGCATGATAAACGGTTCATGGGCCCTATCAGCTCGTAGCACAATTGGGCCATGTCACAGCACGGAAGAAATTGTGTTAGGCACAATCCATTTGGAACGGGGTTTGTGTGGGGAAGGGGGAGCAAAAGATAAAGAAGATTTCATTCTTTAAATTATAATTATCTATTTAAAAATAAAAAAATATTTATCTACTGTAATTTAAAATAAAATATAAAATTTTAAAAAAATTTATATGAATTTATTCATAATCATTAAATAACAAACACTTAGACTGGCATTTGGAGAAGACTCACTTTCTCCCTCGTCAAGGAGAGCTCCTCAATCATCTCTTGAACTTTTCGGATATTTGAAACTTAAAATTACAATATAAAGCATACCTATCTATTAAAATTAGAAGATCATGCCTAAATTTACTTTCGAAATACCATATTTTCTTTAAAGATATATATTTGAAAAATACTCTTTAAGCACATTTTAATTATATGATTTATATCTATTTATTTATATTATTGATCTCGTATAATAATAGATGGATAAAAAAACTTTTAGATCAAAATAAATATCCAAATGATAATATTTCTCTTAAATACTAAATACCCCAAGGTTACAAATGATAGCTAAAAATATCATAGGCCAAAATCTCAACCGCTCACATTATAGGCCAAAATCCCTGCTGCTTGCATCAATTATCACACTGAATGATTAAAATAAAGTTGTTAGAGTCCTTCTATTTTGGATTATATAATTCAACAGTATGGATTTCATCATATTAGTTCAGATGGTTATAATTATAAGATTATCCAAAATATTTTAATATATTATTATAATTCTATTCATCTAAATTATTAAGATGAAATCATTTTTGATAAAACATGGAGGATAAACAAAATTGAAGGACCCTAACATGACTAATTGAAGGTGCACGCTAGTGATGCCACTCTGAACTAACAACAAAAAAAGGCGCACACATATATAGTAATATGGGTGACGTTAGAAAATATTTTTAAATATTTAAGGCACTTTAGATAATATGATATTTTATCTATCTATTCATATAAATAATATGTATGATGATCCCACAAAAAAACATACATAATGATGATACATCACGCCAGCTAATAATATTCTAAAAGTTTTCATTGAATATCCTTAAATAGTCCTCAAGCAATACGAGCTTTAGCAACAATTCTAAACCTTACAATAGAATTACCCAAGACATGCCAGCATTGTAAGAGATGATAGACTTTCTATGAAAATTAAGTTTCTTGCACATTTAAGCATTCTTTAATTTTTTTAGATAAAGTTCAAGTTTATATTAAAAAGAAATAAATAAATCATATGGGATAAGATTATCTGACAGCATGGCATGACAAAAAAGGTAAAATCACATAAAAAGCACACACATAAATAGACCGGCAACCAACAGGTCCCACTTGTTTCCTCACCCTCTACATCAGTCCAATGACAACGCTTCAAAAAGGATTACAGCTAAAAAAATAATAATAATAAAAAGGTAGAAGATGAGACTTGAACATAATGCAGAAACCAAGAGGAAAGCACTGCTTCACCTACTTATCAACCAAACTAATTACACTACAACTAGATTTATTTATAACTAAGAATATCTGCTTAAGAATGATGAAACTTCTGCAAATGTGTCGTGAGAAGGGAGATTCCTGTTAGTGGTTGCCAAAGATTTGTAACTAAGAATATCGTGTAAAAATGTATATGTTGGAAAGAAAATTATCTAAGTGGTTCTAAAAGAAATTATCAAATGACCTAAGAAATTGCAGAAAATGATAAAAAGGAGGAGGAGACGTCCTTTACTTCATAATCTTCTTGAGGGGGAGGATGATGATAGTTCTTGAATATTATTAATGTTGATATTTGTATAAAAATATTTTAGAGTATGAACCTAATTATTCACAGTGAAAGATGGAGAGAAAATCTTAGCCATCGATTGAGGATGTGGTATTCCTGGATAACTGGGTGATTTCTCATTTGAGATGTGCAGTGGCACTAAAGACTAGCGTAGCCAAGAAAGCGACTTGTCTTGAAAGCTTTGAAGCTAAGCTTGTAAGTGTGAGTGTTAGTGAGGTGCTCTGTATTCTTTATACTCAACTTCTATAATGAATATCCTTCAGAAAGTCTTGTACTTTTACACATTTGAAAAGGTAAAATCAGAACAACACTAACTTATCTACATTAAACATGATATGTTAAGCAAGTATCACATGGATGACGCAGAGAAATTGTATTTCAGTGAAATCCCTCTCTCCAAATAGCTATCAAATGGTAATAAGGATATGATCCTCATTGACTATTATCTCTGTTTCCAGATTCAACGTGTCCTACGTAGCTTTTAACTTCAATAATGCTGAATGCCAAGGCATTACTGTGCCCAAACTGAGGTGTTCCTCCTGGGAGAGAATGTAGTACTCGGTCCAAGTGGAGATGGCTCGGCAAATTGATCTTAGGCCAACTGCTGAGAGCATCGAGCCTTGGTCAAACTGTGGAGCATCGATCTTTCCCTCATCTCAGTAAAACTAAACTCGCTTACTGAACTCGCCTAAGGGTCATCAAGGAGCCGATTTGGCAACTAACACAACAGTTGGCCTCGAAATTTTACTTTTCTTAATGGACTCATAAGCAAAAGTTCATCACCACTGTATTCTATATTTATGTTGAAGCTCCAAAAGGCATAGCAACCAGCTTTGAATGAGTGATACTGGTCCGGTTACAGTCTTGCTTGGAAAGGGCTCTCAATGAGTGGAGGTTCTACTTGTAGGTCATGGGTCACCTCTTTATCCAACAGATTTATAATCCCATCCCCCACCAATCTAAAAGTACATTTACAGCTAACTTCAGCTTCTCGATAAGCCAAGAACTATTATGAACAATAACTCATAAGAAAATTTCGTCCAATGTCCCAACTGTTAGTGAAACAACACCTTTAAGTCCAAATGGTCACGCTCCAAATGGCTGCTGCTGCTTCCATCGGCTCCTTTCATGGAACGGAACATAACCTCTTTGCCCGCATAGCTAAAAAACAACGAAACTTAATGGCTGCTGTTGTGTCCAGGGTCTTCCTTGTTTCATCTTAGTGTATGTAGAACCCTACAAACACACCAATAGCAGAAACAAATGTGAATTATTGCCTGAGGTATCTCGGCCAATTCCCAGATCAATATGTAGAGAATTGGAGATTGCAGGCACGTAATCAAGCTTGTAAACTTTGAGCTCATATAGGGTGAATGAGAATTTGCATACATATATTGTGACATACCAGGAGGTAACTGGAAACGGGAGCATTGATGTGATAGTAGAATTGTTGTTATGTTGATCGACTTGGACTGATAGAAACAGTCTATTGTATGATACAAGGTTAGATCACGTACAATAAATCTAAAAGTAGTCCAATTTTCTGCAAATCCCTAAAATATGGAAACTTAATATACCGGGCTACTCTCTGGGAGAAATTGTGGTTCAGCTTATTATGACCTCCAATCCCTGCTGAATTTTGTGGTTACCTTAAATATTGGAGATGGAGGAATTCATGTAGCTATGAGGTCAATGTTCCTTTGTAACTCCTGAAATTTTTTTCTTTTTCATTGCATGTAATGATGCGAGCATAAGCCAGAGGGAGAGCTCATCCCAAAAAACCGGTTTAGTAGGAGGGAGAGCCCCCTAACTTATAAGCTAGAAATTTTGCCTCAAACTTTCCAATGTGGGATTCGCATCATTCCTCCATTCTTCAGGGGCCGCGACCTCGGCGGCTGCACTCTGCGACACTTCACTCGGCGGCTTTCACTCTGCGACGCTTTACTCCGCCCCGGCGCTAGTCAGCCCCTCCGCACAGTAGCCATTTCCGTCGTAACCTCCACAGAGCCCTCTCCCGGCCGGAATCGCTCTCAATGAAATCACCATTTGATGTGAGCATAAGCCAGAGGGAGAGCCCATCCCAAAAGACCGGTCTAGTAGGAGGGAGAGCCCCCTAACTTATAAGTTGGAGATTTTATCTCAAACTTTTCAATGTGGGACTCGCATCATGTAACTTCGAATCAAATGCTACTAAAGAGGCTAAAGATGACCCATTCATAAAGTCAGGTTCTTGGCCTCTTAGAATGACAGATTATTCAGGAAAAAGTAGTAGAGCTTTCTGATCAATTTAAGTGTGAGAAAATGATGTTTAGAATTATAAATATTTAAAGAGAGGTGAATAGATATTTTTTGCCAAAGTATAAAATAAAAATTAGTAATTTTAATACATGTAAAGAAATTATATGTTTAAATATTTAAATATAAATTATTACCATTCACATGTATAAAACGAAAAGTAAAATGCATGAATAGAGAGAACACAATATTTAGTAACGAAAGAAAACTCTTGAGCAACTCAATTATTGAAAAAACCCTCCAAACTTTAAATCAACAATTGAAAAACTACCATATAAGAAGAGTCAACTTAAGAGTTGATGAAAAAACGCACTAAAATCTCTAGTCGACCAATCCCAATCATATGACTATCTAAGGTTTTCCTTAAATATGTAAATTTGCAGCTATCCACCTACCTTTTGATATCTCTGAGTGAATTTCTAGTTGATTAAAATATTTTAGCCAAGCCACACCTTGAATCTATGCACAAATTGCCCACCTAAACTCTGTAGGTTGTAGATAAATAAATGTAAGGTATAGAATCACAATAGGTAAGAGACCTCAAATTAAGAAGGCTTTCTTCTTAAACAATAAAGAACGATCTCTCATAACATAGATTATTCTCTCAATCTCAATATTGCACACTTAGTCATTCAAAAGATGGTATACTCTCACTTCAATTCAAATATGTGTACTCTCGCAAATTGAAAAAGATTTGGGTTTTTAAAAAAGCAAAAAAAAAAAAAAATTTCTAGTCAAAATAGTTTCAAGTAATAAAAAATGGGCATGAACAATATCCCGTTTTAGCGGCCATTTCTCATTTAATTAGTGGCTTGCATCCGGAAAAGTTACTACAAACTAGCAATGTTAATCGGGTTGTGCCGCTTGTGATATTCTATGCTGTACTTAGCATGGAACCTTTGAGGTCCTGGCCTAATAGGGCACATGGCCCACTTAGGTTGGGCTAAGTTATGCCTTGGCATGGTAAAAAAAATAATAATAATAAATAATAAATATTATTTTATTAAATAAATAAAATATAAAATTGATGGGTCCAGCTATATTGTAGACCGATCCAAATTCAAATCAGGCCCATCCGTCAGTAGAGCCCTATGAAAATTGAAGCCCAAAAGGCCATATGGCAGGCTCAGCCACGGTCAACGCACAGTGGGTCCATAGAGATAGGGACCGGCCAGACCCAGTAGGTAGCCCCCTGTAGTATGACTAATCACAGTGGAGGAACCCTCTAGCACAGTGCTGACAGCTTGGTCAGTGCAGAGGGCGCCGACGTAGCAAACGCTTGCCATTGATAGTCGTAGTCAACGATCAGAAAGGATGACCACGCTCGTCTGTCTGCAGTAGAAAGGACGCTAGTGCTACTAGGCCGTTGCTACCGCTAACATGGCTAGACAAATCTCCTGCTGAAATGGTCTGGCAAATGTCAACAAGGATCACTTATGATCGCACACCACCGCAAAACGACAACTGACACCGGTAACTTTGGTCAACAACTAATGACCTGCCAATCTTGGTGCGATAGCTGTCCAAATTTTGGTGCCAAAGCCACGCCGGATCACCGTCTATAAATATCCATTCTCCACTGCTGGAAAAAGAGAGAAGATTTGAGAGAAGAGAAAGTCAAAAAAAGAGAAGGAAATCGAGAGAGAACCTAAGAGGAAATGACCAAAGACGCAACCCAAGATATAATCCTGAACAGAGAGTGTTTCCTATCTCTCTCCTATTTCTCTAAAGTCGCACCCCGCCAAGCACAATACCGGAACCAAGCCTTCTAGCACCATTCTGAAGCCGCTCTCCAACAAGCGCACCCATCAAAGCCAAACCCTCCAATATTACTCACATTCCCCCACGTAAGTGCATCCATACATTCTCTTACATCATCGTATCTTTCTATTCATTAAGAAATATTTCTAATTTGAGCGTTGGAGGATAAATTAAAAAGTGAGTCTCGCCAATCCCCTAACCTCTTATTTGTTCGTTGTATTGCGCAGGGCTCAAGTTATTAGAGACGGAGACCGAACCTACCTTGATTCAACCCGACGTAAAAAATCAAATGGCTCCCTAACTCGATCAATAACTTAGATTTAAGGGCACATCATTGGCATCGTTTGTTGAAGACAATTTGAAAGTCCAACTACTACACTCACGAACAAAACATGGTTAACACGGCGTACTGGCCAGGAACACTGTCGTCCAAGGTGACGACTCCTCAATGGGTGGCCATATGGATGAAAGGCCTAAACCTGACGTGCACGTATTCGCTGCCCAAATGGGAGACATGTTCAAGATGTTCCAGATGATCAACGCTCGACTGGACGAGTAGTAGCAGGGGGCTCACGCCTTAGTCACACAAGCTTCGGCCTCGAAGTGAAGGAACCGGGAGAAGAGGCACCCAGCTGAGAAGGCGCTACAGCCTGATGATACCAAGGCCCCCGTGGCCTAAAGCAGCAGGGTCGACTGAGTCATGGGGTACAAAGGGACGGCCCGGAGCAGCAGAATCCCTACTACTCCCGCAACGACAAGAGGCCTTCAGCCCAAGTAAAAGCCTCTTGCAATACATGGCCATCATGGGCTGGCGGTCATCAAGACCAGCAACCCTCTCCCAACCACTTGAAATTGAGGACTTTCTTAATACCAAGAGGATTGCATCCTCCCCCGGATGGAGAAGAAGGTGGAAAATATCTGGCAGCACATGTTCAGGGAAGACATTGACAAACACTCCAGGATCCAAGGAGATCCCCATTCACAATGAAAATCTGAATACAACCACTGCCCTCAAAAATTCAAGATGTCGGCTTTGGAGCCTTATGACCAGGGCACCGACCAGATAGGCCACCTCGACCACTTTTGCACTCATCTAAGCTTCCAAGGCCTAGGTGAAGTCGCCATATGATTCATACTGCAACGGTGTATTGAGGGAGGAAGCCAAACTCACGGAGAAAAAGTAGGGGAGGGGAGTTCAAGTAGAGAGGAAATGAGTGAGAAGGCAACTAGAGAGAGTGAGAGAGTTTGAGAGCAATTGAGAGAAAGAGACCAAGGTGAGGAAGAGAACCGAGTGACTGAGAGAGAGAGATGGTAGAGAGGAGAGTAGAAAGTTGACAACGAAATTCTCTTTTCTCATTTACTGTAGCAACTGAATACATATATAGTAATGAACCAACTAATTCGATTCCAAACCAACAAATCGGAGTAACTAACCAAGTAATTATAACTAATATATAATATACATATATTTAATTATATAATATATAATCCCTATAATATATTTGACTAATAAGGCATGTAACGTTACCCTTCCCATCAAGAGAACCTTATCCTTAAGATTGAGCGAGGAAAATTCTTGGTAAAGTATTGTCACCACGGCAATGCCAATGCAAGCTCTTAGTTGAGATGTCTTGTGTCCTCCATAAGGCAGGAGGAGCCTGCTAGCTCTAGTGGCATGGAGGTGCTATTTGAGAGTAAGAAGAGAACTAATATCCATAGGCTGAAGCCCTCGGTTGTTTGTAATTATAGTTTGCTTGAGAATGAGAAGTGCCCATGGAAGTTGGATGTGTTGCAGATATTATAACTCATCCCTGGAAGAATCATAGCCGCAACCCTGTGGTTGAAAGAGAGTGAGGGTTCTGGAGATAGAGTGAGGGTTGTTCTCTGAACATGGTGGCTGAGCTTCATTTGGATGAGAATTATTAGCAATTGATAGCTGGGTATCTTCTTTGTACTCAGTCTCAGTGACAGGTTGCTCCTCATACACCTTCTGCGTAGCTTCCTCACGTGAGGGTTGATCATTTTCCAACGGGTTATTAGCTGAATTGATAATAATCTTTGTCTCATATGATTGTCCATGTAACATTTTAGTCATCCAATATATTTAAAACTTTCACACATATAATTTTTTTCTTATTTTTTTACAAACAACAATTTCTTAACCGTTAACCAATTTAATTTTACAATTTTATCATATGGTGCTCGAACGCTTCCTATAGAGCAGCTAAAACTAGAAATAATGATATCTATAGTTAGTTGTGATTCTGATTTTTAAAAACTACTATCAATATATAGTATAATCAATATTGAGATATCAAAATAATTTTTTAAATTCCTTCACTATTAAAAGTAAAATAATTATATATCATAATTAATAATTAAATTATAAAATAATAATATTAATATTTATATAATAAATAAAAATTAACAATAATAATAAAGCTATATCACTTGTTATAAAGTATGAGAATATAGAGTAGAGAGAGAGTAGATAATTGTAAGAAAGAAATGAGCATGGTTAAGGAAAGATGCTAAGGTATTTTTCCAATTTTGTTTAAAAAAGGTCCGCAGCAACTACCATGACAATTTTTTTCAAAAAAATTATAAATATATATATTGGTCATGCCTGATAAGGCCCAATTGTGCCGTGAGCAAGCAAGTCACATGGGTCGCGCACCCCTCTACTTTGCATGGTCTGAAGTATTGGGTTGTCCTTAACACAACCCGCTTAGCACCTATTCGCACACACTGGCCGCTTAAATAGATAGCTCGTGGTTAATTTATGGTTTATCTAGATTCAGGATACAAGGTTCAAGTAAATAGATAGATTGCATCCAGCAGCAGGGCATAAAATAGCTTAAATATATAACAAAATAAGATAATAAATTCAATATATAATTCAATATCACGAAATTTATCAATACTAAATATTAACCTGACAAAGTATTTGGGCTTATAAAGTGCTGAGCTTGGAGCTTCGTCCTAAGACCGAACTGGCTTCAGAGCATCATTTGGGCTGGCCATAATTTATGTGGGGCCGCTATGGGATTTAACCTGACTCCATCAGCCCCAATGCTTCTATCATCATTCTGCTTTCATGATTAGGGCAGGCACATCCTCGCCTTCATGTTAAAGGATCAAAGCATATAAGAGCTTGACTCCAGAAATTCAACGGCCACACATAAGTTTATTGCCCATTTATTTAACATAATACTGCACTTGAGTAAGGTAGCTACTAATATGATAGATTTATAAGAACTTGATTACAGACATTGAACAAGCCACACATAAGTTTATTGCTCATTTATTTAACATACTGCACTTGAGCAAGGTACTAATTAACATGACAGATTTTTTTAGCAAATCAAAGAAATATAGCTTGACTTGCTATTACTCAATTAGAATAGCAATGTGAAAGAAACTCAAAAAAAAAAAAAAAAAAAAAGAATAACAGGAGATGTTGACATTGCAATGTGAAAGTATTCTTTCACTTGTATGGTGAGAACACAGTCTAGGTGGGGAGATTAAACCTATTTTATCACTTCCATGGTATGGCAAAAATGATTTAGAAGGCATATAACAGCTGTTTCAAATTGTTGAAATGAAATAAAATGAAGAACATAAGTTTGAATTGAATCTGAATAATCAAACCATACAATACAGAGGGATAACAAAATAAACATAAACAGCAAGGACTTCACATTATTGTATTGTTCTACCTAAGTTTCAAGCTCTCGTAATTTCTTTTTCATCATTCTCAATTACAACTTAATATGACATTCTGTGCTCCAAAGAAATTACCTAATCAATAGTAACATCACTTCTTTGCCCATCAACGAAGTGCAAGTAGTTGATCCTTGTGCAAAACTCCTGTAATGCGCAAGATTACAACTTATTTTAACGTGAAAGCTGAAGTAGCATATTAACTCGATGGCAGTTCTGATTGCTGAATTCAATATAAGCAATGAATGGTGAAACTTAAGCGCCTGCCAGCACTCGCTACAGCATCACTTCTGAATCTTAGTTTACATGCTTTCACCTTTCCTTCTTTTTTTTCGTGCCAACCAACCATACATCAGCATCAGCATCAACATTAGCAAATATTTGAATTTCCCTGAATATTTGCATCTGCTTTGACAATAGCTATCGGGCACAAACTGTTACACATAGCTTGCGAATTCCCTTTAATCTTCCTGATGAGCAGAGGATGTACTCTTCAACTGCAGCTTCATTGCTAATCTTTGACTTAAACCTATTAACTCACAGGTTCAGAACAGTTCAGTCACTGCTCAGCATACTGTGCACATCAGCAACAGCAAAAACTTGCCATGCAATTTATTTTCCCACATAAAATGTACATCAGCAGCAGGAACAGCAAAACTTTAGGTTTCACTAAGTAGAACCAGCTACGTAACATGTACAGAGGTAACATATATCATTACCAGGGTTCTGAAGACCCAACGTGTATGCTGTCACTGCCAGAAGTAGCTTCTGCCGTCCAAAAGTTCCCTTCCTCCCCGACAAACAGCAGCTCATCCTGCTCCACCTCGTCATCATCGACACATGTTTCAAAGTCCGAATCATCCTCATCAAACAGATGCTCAAATCCATCATCTATTTGGTAATCCTCATCAAAATCTTCAACCTCGTGGTGAAAAATAGAATTAGTGGAATCACTAATAATGACATCATTATTTATTCTAACTTTTCTCCTTTCTCGTCTCATCCTCTTCCCTTCCCTAACCAAGTCCAACAAGCGGTTATTTATCCACAATGCTTCATCCGGCTCTATAAGAGCACCATCATCATCATAGGCCTCCACCAAGAACACGGAGTCTCTCTGCCCCTTCAAACTCACATAGAACAACTCTGGATGCCTCACCAGCATTCCTCTTAGCTTGTTGGGCAGTTCAAACTCCTTCCTAAAATGTGTCAAATGGTCAACCAAAGTCCTCTTCTGAATTGTCATCCCCAAGACTTCCCTCACCACACTGCAAGCCCTCTTTTCAGCCTCCATTGACTCTTTCGGGAATTCTCCGGCTGGAGCTATATATGGACAGACTTCTGGAAGTTCTCCAAACTTGATTAAGAACTCATGGTGACATCTTTTTAAATTTAATCCCTTCCTAAGTTTCAACTGCTTGAATTTTAAGGGCCTGTCCACTATCAATTCGCAGTTCTGTGTTTTGATTTTAGGTAAAGGAATTTCCAGGTCTGGGTCCCAGGACACAAGCTCAAGTGCACGGCCATAGGAGGTGTCCACGGTCTTAAATCTCTCCGGATATTCATTGCAAAGGCGAGATCGAAAATTGGGAGGAAGGCCAAGGTCTGTGCCAAGATGAACAAGCTTTGATAACAGGATCCTCCTATGAGAAGAAAGCATAAGAAGCTTCTGGAGTTTATTAGCCAAGGCATCGGAAGCTGTCAACTTGAGATTAGCTTCTTGAGAAGCAAGAGCTTCTGCAGCTGGAGTTAGACGAACACAAAGCTGGGCGTATGATTTTGTTGCATTCATTGGTGTGGGTGGCCATGGGATAGTAAAGAGCTCAAAAATAGTAGGGTATCGATAAATCATAGATAGTATGGAGCGAGGCTTGGAGAGCGTTAAGTAGGAGCGGCATTTAGAAAGAATATGGATGGGCATGAAATGTTTTTGTTTGGAAAGGAGCAAGGTCCTGAGCTTTTGAACGAAGCGGATGTTGTTTTGCTTCACTATTTGCCTGTCCAATAAACGGTCACGGATAATTTTGGGAGCTAAGCAAGTAACAAAGAGAGACAAACCCTTTCTTTTCTTAAAATGAGTACTATTGTAGTGAATGGTATCCATCCGATGTACAGTTGCTGAAGATAGAAAATCAGGATTGGTATTAAAGACCTGCCTTTTTGTCCCAGATGGCGAGGATACAAGAGGAAAAGCCATCTCCAGTTTTTTTAGCAAAAACACTAGTAAATACTATGTGAGCAAATAACGATTTTTAACAAATAACAATTTGTACGTCATTGACAGCATTTCCATCCAAGGTGAATTTACAAATTCTAAAAGCTGATGGGTCGGGCATCTAGCATTGTAACCATTAGCACAGTCACCTTTACACCACACCTGAACAGAAGCAAATCCAATGTCAGCCAGCAAGAAACAATTGGGTGAATAATAATTTTGACAAACTTTCCAACTGCTACTCAAATTGCACTTTTCAAATGTGTAGTACCATTTCCAATGTCAATTATGTAGCTGTCTCAATTTGAGCATGATTTTGCACACTGAAATAGTTCAATTCGTGATACAATTTGCAATTCAACTGAAATAAGAGGGGGAATAGAGACAGATGAGATGAATATCAAACTCGCCAGAAAAATCATCTTCTATTTATTTCAACTACATTAACATCCGTGATCCATAATTAACCCCCCAAAAAAAAAGATCAATGATCCGTCTAAGCTACAAAACCTGAAACAATCCCATCAAAATTCCCAGATTATTCGACTATCAGAAAATTAAATTAACCCACCCCAAAATGAGAGTTTTGGACTATAATATTGCCTAAAACTACAAAACCAAAGAAGGGTGTGAGAGTATTATTCACAGGAAATGTCATCAGGTTTAGCGGAGATGAGGTAACAGTACGGCGTGGAAATTGCATATAAGAACTTGAAAAGTTCTACACCTCTTAGGGAAAGTAGGTTAGAGGAGGGAATACACAGAGAAAAAATATTGGGGGAGGGGGGAGAGAGAAGACGATGGCAGATACAATCTTACCGAATAGATGAGAGGAGGGGATACGCAGGAAAATACAGACAGAAAGAGATGAAGAAGATGATACAGAAAGATCTCTCAGGTCTGAGAAAGAGTCCTTTGGATTTCATCCATGGTCTCTTGTTGATGGTTATCTTCTGCTCAGAAGGAAGGAGGGGCCCTGCGCC
Source organism: Nepenthes gracilis (assembly GCA_033239525.1). Lineage (NCBI taxonomy): Eukaryota > Viridiplantae > Streptophyta > Magnoliopsida > Caryophyllales > Nepenthaceae > Nepenthes > Nepenthes gracilis. The sequence goes on along the minus strand of BSYO01000008.1, from coordinate 1,215,300 downwards.
GCGTCAGGGCCTCTGCCGCGGGTTTGGGGCCATTGGATGAGATCCAACGGCCCCATCACAAGGTCCTAATTTTTTTTTTTTTATAATGCTAACTAATATGACAGATATATAAGAACTTGATTCCAGAAATTGAACAAGCCACACCTAAGTTTATTGCTCATTTATTTAACATTCTGCACTTGAGCAAGGTACTAATTAACATGACAGATTTTTTTAGCAAATCAAAGAAATATAGCTTGACTTGCTATTACTCAATTAGAAACTCATTAAAGTTTGATTTATGGACAGGCAAAACTCAAACTTAATTTCTCACTACTGAACAAAACAAGCCTTAGCAACTCGCCAGCCAACAGAAGGAAAGTGTGTGGCCTAATGGTTTTAATCATGTTAGGAGTAAGGTAAGGATGTGGGTTAATAGATATGGGGGATGGGTGATTGCATAGTTTTACATGTGTGACTTCTGTTGCAAACCTTTATAATCAAGAAGGGCATTCGAATTAGTCAATCTTCCTTGAAAACTTAAATGCTATATTGTTCTTTAATATACTAAATATTTTTAACTTGATGTTGAAATCTGAACATAATAAAGGTTCTCCCACACATTTCTTGCGTATAAAACATGCCAGCATTAAGATGAAAGCTTCCTTGAATGGCAAAATACCAGAAAAAGAGATGCCTTCAATGAGTGAAGTACAACCCGAATTCATCATGGTATTGTCTCACCCACCATAATCAGGAGGACACCTCCATTATGCTGGGGAGCACGGACAAATGCCAGCTTTTGGTTCCCGTCTGTAATCTTACTAACATTCTTCATCAACTCCAACTCCACACAGATTCAGACACGAAAATTGAGCAACATCATTTCTTCTTTCTCTTGGAGAACCATCGCATAGGCCTATATCAAAATAACTTACAGCAAATAGAAGTTCTACTGAAAGAGGTAAACATACAGGCCCCTAAATCCAGGGAACCATCAGTGTCCCAACAAACATATGGCTTACAATGATATTGAAACTCTATTTTCATTTCAACAAAGGCAGAAAAAAGACAGAAACAACGGGGGGTAATGTAAGATACACTAGAACAAGCGCAATAATTATTCAAAAGGCAAGCATATCATATTTGTTTGACCCGTATCTGTCCTCTAACAGCCCGGTAATCTGTGCTTAGATCAATTAGACGACTGATCATAAGTTGGTTGTTAATTGAGGTAATTTAATGTGCCGATGATATCTTTCAGAGTTAATAAATGGTCTTTGGACCAAAACTAATATTCTAGTAGGCTTAGACTCAACGACGTGAGTAGGATAGCACAGGGGCATTTTGGTAATTTTACAAATTAGTGAACCTTGATTTGTATTGTGTAATCAGTTAGTTAGAAATAATTGTGGTGGATAATTTAGATGTGTATATTGGTAAACTAAATTAATTAAATTTGAGGGTAAAACCCCGACTTTCCCCTTGTAAACCCTTCTTTTTACTAAGATACCCGATAGCCACCACCTCTCTTCTTTTGTAAACCCTAATTGTTTTGGTGGTTGTTAGCTAATTAATAGGAGGGGCGGCAGGACTTGAGGATTACAAAACCAGTTTTCTTACTTTTGAAATTCAAATCTATTAAAGAGAGAAAAACCACCAAAGAAGCCCTAACCCTCTTATTCGATAAGACCCTGAGGAGCCTCTTATTTTCTGCTTGCTGTTTCACAAGAGAGAAGAGCGAAGAGGAGTGCAACTAAGGAATTGAAGAAGGAAATCCTTTGAATTAGACAAAAGGGAGATCTACGCAAGTAACTCTAGACTTTATTGTATGATTAAATTGTAGCCCTTCTTGCTAATCCTCCCTTGAATTCATAATCACCGAGGCTAGTTAGTGTTTAGGAAAAACAGAGCACGGGCAGTGGGTAGAAATCCAACTCAGATGCTTCAATATCAACTAATTGTGTGATAATTTGACTTAATAATACTAGAAATAAATGGTGTTAAAAGGTAGATGAAGGTAGTTAGTGGATTGGATGAATTGATTCATGTTGGGATCAAGAACACGAATAACAGAGTATGTTTGGAAGATGATGAACAGTAACGAAAAATCAGATTATTTAAGTTGATATTAGTGTATCCGTAAATTTGCTGTTCTGAATGTTTGATACTCTAATACTGCGTTATCGAAACGCAGATATGACTACCCGATAATGTCGCTTTTGATTGACGAAAGAGCGACATTAAAGTTTGGAAATTTGGAAAAGAGAAGCAATTTGGAAAATGAATTTTGCTCAAGCAGTTTCATCCACGAACCTCACGTCCCTATGCAAGCGTCACGTGGCTCAATTCACTCAAGCAACCGTCCAGCGAACCTCTTACAAATCCCCTGCTGCCGTGTCTGGGAAGCAGTTGAGGCGTGTTCTTAGCAGGGCGATCCCAATTTCAGGTTTTGAACGTTTTTTTTTTTTTATTCATCAGTAAAATAATAAAACGAACCATGTAAATATGGGAAGGCGAAACCCTAGAGAGAACAGAGAGAATCGCCGCAAGAAGAAAACCACGAAGAGGAAGAACGACTGCAAGAAGCAACGCCGTAGAAGTGAAGGCTCAGGAACACATCACAGCAATCCGTTCTTTTTTTAATTTCCACCGGCAGATAAGGATCAGAAAACGCAAGGCCGCTAGTCTTGGTTATTATAACCACTCTGTTGTTAGAAGAATATATGTCAGTTAGAATTCAATATTAGCTACACCTTTTTCAGGGTTACGAGTATATAACGCAATGGGGAAATTTTTTTGGAAAATAAATTACCTCTGAGTAGTTTTAATGGAGATTTTTTCCCTTTCTCAAATTAAAAATCTTATCCATTTTTCATTATCTCTCTGATATGTTTCCATATTTTCCTCTTCCCATTCTATTCTTCTTCTCTCATAAGAAATTAAGTACAATAAAAATTGAATTGGTTCTTCAGTTATTTTATTAAATATTATAATTATGTGAATAATTTTGTAGGTCATGGGTGTATAGTAATTTAGGGTGCTATGGATTAACCCTGTGAGATTTTTAGATATAAGCAGAGTCAATTAATTAAAGTTAAATTGGTAATTTTATTTATATTAAAAATATTGGCTAATTAACCAAGGATGAAATATTAAGAAAAGGAAGACAATTGGGTCTAGCAAGGTAAGTTTAGAGGATTCCAGTGAGCCTAATAAGGAGTAACCATGTGAGCAGTATTTAGAGTGTTTGATTGATTCATCCACTCTTATTCCCTTGATAGTCAATTGATTTCTCTATTCTTTTCCATTGATAAATTTCTTTATGTAACCTTTGATTGTATAAATATCTTCACTGGAATCGAATAATTTCTCCATTCATCCTGTTGATGAGTTCTTTTATGTAGCCTTTGATCGTGTTAGAATATTTATTAGCTTTTTAATAGTTAAAGTAAAAAAGATTAAATAAAAATATTATAATTTTAAATAATATAAAATTTACGAAATCTTATTATGATCTAATTCAATTTTAATTTTTATAGCATAATGGCTATAAAATTTATTATTTTATGGATAAATAATTATTGTAATATAACTATCGTATAATAGAGTGAAATTAAGGAAAATTATGGTAAGGGATGTTGGGTTTGACATCTTGAGTGTTAGGAATTCTCGCACACCCTAGGCCAGTGTGGAGAAGTCCCTAAGGGGCATATTGTTTGAGATTCTTGTGTTGATGTGGAAAAGTCTCTATAGAGCTCAATGTTTAGGATTATCGCATGCTCCGCGTCAATGTGGAGAAATCCGTGAGGAGCACACTCTTTGCTAATGTTGCAATATTTTGTGGTATTTATCCAATCAATGGGGGTGAAAATATGTTGGCCTCTGATACACAGTGGCATAATATGATACGATGAGATTATTGTAATATCTTGATATAATTGAAATTGATTTAATTTAATCCATGTTCTAAATGAGATTTAGATTTAGTGAAATTTATAATCATATTGAGATTCGAATTTACTAAAATTCATTTGATATTATTGAGATTTGGATTCAGTAGAATCTACTGACTATCAATCTATTGAGACTATATTTAAGTCATGCCATGACCGAATTGTAGAGTCTCTCGTAGTATTATTGTTCGGTATTGCTATTATTGTTATTTCTTATATAGTTGTTAATATTAACTAAACCAATATTATTGCTATTGTTATCCTTTTTGTTAGATATTGTTATTTACAAAGTGTTTGGTTTCCTTCTTAAGTTTTATTGATAGATAGAGTTAGCTAATGATTAATTTTAGGGGAGCTGCTTAAAGGTTAATAATCTCGGACCCTAGATGTTCTATGCTAGGGTTGGAGTTGTATTCATATTTCTAGACATTGATTTTTGAAAGAGTTTTAGGGGTTTCGTCCCTAATTTTATGATGTATGATGAACATTCATTTTATCTCGATAATCGTGAGAAGCATTATAATATTTTTTTATGTTAATTATGAGGTACAATATTATGATGTGAATTTTGGAGATAGCATGTCGGTTCAGAACTCTAGTTGTTGACGAAGTTCAGGTTGCCACATGACCACTGAGTAATTCTACTCCTCTGCAGTCGTCAGAAGTCAGATCAACATTTTGAGAACATAAACTATAGATCATCCGTAACTAGAAGGAACCATCCAAAATATCCCAATATGCATATATCATTAATTATCAACGCAGGAATACTTCAGCACACTTCATCAAGGAACGTATAGCTGTTAGGAAATTATAATATTCATTGCTGATAACTATATTGCATCATGTTCCTCTAAATTAATAACAAAGTATATGAATACTATTATAATTACAAGAAAAAATTTACCCTTTTCTGTGGGAAGGAAACTCAAAAAAAAAAAAAAAAAAAAAACAGAGAATAGCAGCAGATAAGGTGGGGAGAACACATTGTATAGGAATCCCTTTTCTTTGTGAAAGCATTCTTTCACTTGTATGGTGAGAACACAGTCAAGGTGGGGAGATTAAACCTATTTTATCACTTCCATGGTATGGCAAAAATGAATTAGAAAAGCACCGGCACATAACAGCTGTTTCGAATTGTTGAAATGAAACAAAATGAAGAATATAAATTTGAATTGAATCTGAATAATCAAACCATACAATACAGAGGGATAACAAAATAAACATAAACAGCAAGGACTTCATATTATTGTATTGTTCTACCTAAATTTCAAGCAGAAGTAGCTTCTGCTGTCCAAAAGTTCCCTTCCTCCCTGACAAACAGCAGCTCATCCTGCTCCACCTCGTCATAATCGACACATGTTTCAAAGTCCAAATCATCCCCATCAAACAGATGCTCAAATCCATCATCTATTTGGTAATCCTCATCAAAATCTTCAACCTCGTGGTGAAAAATAGAATTAGTGCAATCACTAATAATGATATCATTGTTTATTCTAACTTTTCTCCTTTCTCGTCTTATCCTCCTCCCTTCCCTAACCAAGTCCAACAAGCGGTCATTTATCCTCAATGCTTCATCCAGCTCTATAAGGGCACCATCATCATCATAGGCAGCCACCAAGAACACGGAGTCTCTCTGCCCCTTCAAACTCACATAGAACAATTCTGGATGCCTCACCAGCATTCCTCTTAGCTTGTTGGGCAGTCCAAACTCCTTCCTAAAATGTGTCAGATGGTCAACCAAAGTCCTCTTCTGAATTGTCATCCCCAAGACTTCCCTCACCACACTGCAAGCCCTCTTTTCAGCCTCATTGACTCTTTCAGGAATTCTCCGGCTGGAGCTATATATGGACAGACTTCTGGAAGTTCTCCAAACTTGATTAAGAATTCATGGTGACATCTTTTTAAATTTATTTCCTTCCTAAGTTTCAACTGCTTGAATTTTAAGGGCCTGTCCACGATCAATTCGCAGTTCTGTGTTTTGATTTTAGGTAAAGGAATTTCCAGGTCTGGGTCCCAGGACACAAGCTCAAGTGCACAGCCATAGGAGGTGTCCATCGTCTTAAATCTCTCCGGATATTCATTGCAAAGGCAGGATCAAAAATTGGGAGGAAGGCCAAGGTCTGTGCCAAGATGAACAAGCTTTGATAACAGGATTCTCCATGAGAAGGGTTCATAAGATTCTTCTGGAGTTTATTAGCCAAGGCATCGGAAGCAGTCAACTTGAAATTCCCTTCCTTGAGAAAAAAGAGCTCATCCTGCAGCTCCAGTTAGCGAACACAAAGCTGGGCACATGATTTTTTGTTCATTCATCCCCATCATGGGATAGTAAAGAGCTCAAAAATATAGGGTATCGATGAATCATAGATAGGATCTTCGAGGCTTAGTGAGCGTTAGAATTAGGAGCGGCATTTAGAAAGACATGGATGATTTATTGAACTTTTTTGTTTGGAAAGAAGCAAGGTCCTCCCTTTTTGAGTGAAGTCCGGATGTTGTTTTTATCACTATTTGCCTGTCCAATAAACGGTCACGGATAATTTTGGGAGCTAAACAAGTAACAACGAGAGACAAACCCTTTCTTTTCTTAAAATGGGTACTATTGTGGTGAATGGTATTCATCCGATGTACAGTTGCTGAAGATAGAAAATCAGGATTGGTATTAAAGACCTGCCTTTTTGTCCCAGATGGCAAGGATACAAGAGGAAAAGCCATCTCCAGTTTTTTTAAGCAAAAACACAAGTAAATACTATGTGAGCAAATAACGATTTTTAATAAATAACAATTTGTACATCATCGATCACATTTCCATCCAAGGTGAATTTCCAAACTTGATTAAAAGCTGATGGGTCGGGCATCTTTGTAAATTTAATCCCTTCACCTTTACACCACCCTTGAAAGAAGCAGGGCCAATGTCAGCTAGCAAGAAACAATTGGTTGAATTTAAGTTTGACAAACTTTCCAACTCTGGGTCAAATTGACTTTTCAATTGTGTAGTACCATTTCCAATAGGAGGTTATGTAGCTGTCTTAAATTCTCATGATTTCATTGCAATGAAATAGTTCAATTGTGATACAATTTGCAATTCAAGGTCTGAAGTAAGATGGGGAATAGAGACGGATGAGATGAATATCAAACTATGAGAAGAAAATTCATCTTCTGGAGTTTATTTCAAAGGCATTAACATCCATAATCCATAATTAACCCCTTGAAAAAAAAAGATCAATGATCCGTCTACGCTACAAAACTTGAAACAATCCCATCAAAATTCCCAGATTATTTGACTATCAAAAAATTAAATTAACCGCAAAACGAGAATTTTGGATTATAATATCGCCTAAAACTACAAAACCAAAGAAGGGTGTGAGAGCATTACTCACAGAAAATGTTAGCGTCAGGTTTAGCGGAGACGAGGTAACAATACGGTGTGGCAATTGCATATAAGAACTTGAAAAGTTCTGCACCTCTTAGGGAAAGTAGGTTAGAGGAGGGAATACGCAGTGAAAAAATATTGGGGGAGGGGGGAGAGAGAAGACGATGGCGGATACAATCTTACCGAATAGATGAGAGGAGCGAGTACGCAAGAAAATACGGACAGAGAGAGACGAAGAAGACGATACGACAAGATCGCTCAAGTCTGAGAAAGAGTCGGTTTGGATTTCATCCATCGTCTCTTGTTGATGGTTATCTTCAGGCTCAGAATTAAAAAAGGGCCTTTTTGCCGCAGATGGCGAGGATACAAGGGTTGGGTGCCATCACGAGGTCCTATATTTTTTTTCATAATGTTAACTGTGCACATAGTAAATACTACATAAGCAAATAATTATTTTTAATTTTAAAAGAAAAAATTCAGCCATTAAATTTAAAATTTCCATCCAACTGAGAATTCCCAAAAAACAAAAAGCTGATGGGTCAGGCATCTAGCATTGTAATAGATTAGCACAGTCACCTTTACACCACCCCTGAACAGAAGCAAATCCAATGTCAGCTAGCAAGAAATTTTGGTTGAATAAAATAATTTTGACAAACTTTCCATGTTTGCTACTGGAGAATTTTCAAAGTGTGTGGTACCATTAATAATGTCAATTATAATAGCAAAATAATTTAATAATGATTTAATAATATGAAATAATACAAAATAATAATAATAATAATAATAATTCAACTAATAATAATAATAATATAAAATAATAATAATAATCAAACTAATAATAATAATCATCTTACATAATAATAATAATAATATAAAATAATAATAATAATAATACCTAATAATAATAATAATACAAAATAATAATAATAATAATATAAAATAATAATAATAATAATACCTAATAATAATAATAATACATAATAATAACAATATAAAATAATAATAAAAACCTTAATAATAATAATAACAATAATACATAATAATAATAATATAAAATAATAAAATAATAAAATACCTAATAATAATAATAATATAAAATAAAATAATAATAAGGTTTAAGCGGAGATAATCATACATAATAATAATAATAATATAAAAAATAATAAAAATAATACCTAATAATAATAATAATACAAAATAATAATAATACATAATAATAACAATATAAAATAATAATAATAAGGATACCTAATAATAATAATAATAACAATAATACATAGGAAAATAATATAAAATAATAATAATAATAAAGATGATATAATAATAATAATACAAAAAATAATAAAATACCTAATAATAATAATACAAAATAATAATAATAATAATAATACCTAATAAATAATAATAATAATAAATATAATAATAATAATAATAAAATAAAATTTTTTTTTATAATGTTTGTTATTCCCACATGTGTGGGAACATAATTTTATTCTTATTTTTAATTTAAAAAAAAATTCAGTCGTTAAATTTAAAACAAATCTAACAGCTGAGATGCCTTCCCCGAATCAAACAAAACCCTAACCACGTTAAAACCATTTGCCACAGACGAACGAAGAAAGAGAGAAAGTGCAAAACGAAGAGAGAGTGAGTGAGCAGTGTGTGGCTTCTTTGTCTCCCTCCATCTCCATCTTTCTCCTGCAAGCTTGTGAGCCATTCATCCGCCAATTGAGTTACAATCGTGAGTATATTCATTCTCCCACTTTTCTCTTTTCCTATTTTGTCAAGTATTGTAATATTCTTCTCAAAATTTCGGGTTTGGGTAGTTTTGTTTTGTGGCTTAACGTTTTAGCATATTAAGATGCAAAAATATTTCATTGTTTTTGAAAATAATTTCATATTAACTTCGTATCTGTCCTCTCTCTTCTCAAAATTTCGGGTTCGGGTTTGGGTGGAAAATGGCACCCTGTGGCACAAAGAAAAATTGCCATTTTCTATCATTGAATCTCGAGGAAAAAAATGCTTTTATTGAAGTCAAATCAAAATTCATCAAAAAAATCCTAATTCTTGCAATCGAATCGAACAGAATCTAATCAAACCCATACGCAAAGAGCCTAGTGAGCTACCCTCGTCGCAAATGTTTCTCTCTCTTTCTTCAATCCAAAACTTCTGTTCTATTTTTATGTCGACTAGATTTAGAATTGCCTCGTTAACTTATTTATTGATTAATTAATTTTTTTTGGTAATTAGATTTATTAAAGTTGATAAAAGTTAATATTTTATGTAGCTTAATCATACTATTAATTAATGATAATTACTTATAATTATTAATAAATATAATTTTTAATAAAATATAATATTTTTTTAAAAAAACCTATTCTAATCAGAATGGTTAATGTTCTTCATCTCATAAAAAGACAGTTTTGGAGAGATATGGAGAGGGTATATGACTGCTGCTTGAATAGTTGTTTGTTCTCTCTTAAATGATTCTTTATATTTTGTTTGAGTTTTGAGAAAAAAAAAAAAAAACAAAAAAAGAAGGTGTTTTGGATTCTTATTATCAAAAAGAGAAAGGAAAAATGAGATCGAAAAAACTAATCTTCTGTTTTTTTTTTTTTTTAAAAAAATTAACATTTTTTGCCCTTGGCTTTTTTTTTTTTAAGAAAATCACAATGTCTATAAGGAATAAGCCAATAATCTAAAATTTTATGGTTGAACTAAATAATAATATTTTAATATTTATGTGTTTGAACAGTGACTAGATCCTTAACATATTTATATAATATGGATAATTGCCCACTGTCGATTGGAATGACATTTGATAGTATGAATAATGTATGGTTATTTTGGAATGCATATAGAAATAGAATGGGATTTTTAGTACGGAAGAGTCGAGTAAAAAAATTTAAAAAAGATGATGTAGAAATTTTTATAATATTTTTTGTTCTAGATAAGGAAAACGTCAAATTAATAAAAAACAAGAGGAAGGTGCACAATATAGATGAAAAACTCGATGTGATTGTACCGCTAAAATCGAATGTAGTCTTAATAGGGGGACAAATAAAATTATTATTAATGAGTTTATAGAGGAGCACAACAATGAATTTGAACCTCTCAAAATAAGACACTTATTGAGATCTCAAAAGAGGTATCTGAATTGTATCGACATCTTATTGATATGGCACATGATACTGGGTTGAGACCCACGGAGACCCATGAATTTATTATGAGAGAGGTTGGGGAAAGGATTGCGTTGAGCATACGATTGAAGACAAAAATCTTATCTTCGTATTTGGTGATAGCGGCAGATGTAACAATGTGAGGTTGAAGCGATATTGACTTGCTTTTGAGAAAAGAAAATGAAAAATTTTTCTTTTTTTCATGATGTGCAACTTAATTTCGATGATTTTATAACCAATGTTTTTTGGGCCGATGTGGAGATAATTGTTAATTATCAATCATTTGAGGACGTTATGATTTTTGACACCACATATGGTACGAATGAAGGATCAAAACTTTTTGGTGTGTTTACTAATTTTAACCACCATAAGATGATTATTATTGGAGCTGCATTATTATATGATGAGACGACGGATTCTTTTGTATGGTTATATTAGACATTTTTAAAATGTCATTATGGGATGACTCCAATTACTATATTTATTGATTAAGATGCCGCTATGGCGAAGGCATTGCGACTAATTATGCCTAATACTTGTCACGGTATGTGTACGTGGCATATATTACAAAATGCTAGGAAGTATCTAGCAGGACGTGGGAATTTACTTTCAAATTTTATGAGTTACATGTTTCGCTATACAGATGAATATGAATTTGAATTAGCTTGAATAAAGATGATATCTAACAAAAATGGGACTTGTGCACAATTATGGTTAGACGATATTTGTTGTTTAAAGTACAAATTGGCTACATGTTATATGAAAAATATTAATGTTGGGCATACGAAACACGCAATTCAATAAAAGTCTAAATAGAGATCTTAAGAGACTTCTCCAATGTGATCTTAATAGGCGAGAATTTTTAATCATTTTGATAGGCTACTAGAGAAGAAGAGGTATAATGAGTTAGTGGTGGAATACGAGTCTAGACAAAAGATGTTTGATCTAATTTTGTACTCTTATCCGCTAATGAGGCAGGTAGCGAAAATTTACACTCCAACAATATTTAAAAAGGTACAATCGGAGTTGTTGGATATTTTTGGGTTGCGTATACAATTACATAAGGGTCCCATTTATTTTGTTGTATTGTCCATAGCCCAAGATACCCCATTTAAGGTATATTGTGATCTAGCAAATGAAATTTTTAATGTGGATGTCGTCTATTTGAAACTTTTGGAAATACTGTGTTGACATACTTTGAAAGTGATTACCACCGTTGAGATGACATGAATTTCAGAAAAATATTTCATGCAAAGATGGACATGGACAGCTAGAGGCATAAATTCCAACATGAGCACTCAAGAAAGCCCAATTGAAGAGGACTTGCAGACATGGTCTAAGCGAGTAGCGTCAACAATCTTGCACAATTCAATTTGAATTGGTGGTACTCCTAAAGAGAGAGCAAAGTTAGAATTGGGTCTTTCGGCCATTAATGAATTAGTCAAAAATTTTACAGCCGTCCATTTTGATGAAGGTTAACAGCCACGTATGATGGAAACCATTGATAGAACTGTAAAATGAGTCAAGAGCCGTGAAGCGCGTAAAGGAACAAAATGGCTAAAAAGCTGTTTGGAAAACATGAAACATGCAAAAGTTGATTGCCTGAGAGATTCTATATCAAATAGTCAGGTATAAATATGATTTTTCATAGTAATAAACATTTTATGTGATTATTCATCTAGTGATGTAATATTATTAAGATTTACCATATCTTGTAGGATACAGGTGTTATATTTTCATCATTAGGAGGGATAGATACGGATCAAAATAGCTTTCAATATCATAAACACTTCAACAAACATTTATGCAAATGCTAATGGTATATAAATATTAAGTTTTATTCACATTATATCGTATAAATAATATTTCTTTAATCAAAAGTCAAAAATGTGTATTGCATGTACAACATACGAGATTACATCGACTATCTTACTCATAGGCTTCTAACACAGACTTCTCTCAAAATCACAGTAATGGCTTCTCCAGCCACCCGTGACCAGCTTGACCTTCTTGTTCTTACAAAGAGGCGGACTTCTCTTATTTTGTATTGGCAGAGGAAGGAGCACGTCTCTACCTCAGCTTGGAGGTGCTGAGCAGCCAGAGGATTACCAGAGCTTGAATCATTAACTTTCTGTCAAAGCATGAAATACCTAGTCCTCGTGATTGTTGTAGAATTTAGTTACTCATCCACTGTGGTTTTGAAATACAGAACACTATGCTAGAGTAATAAGCATATTGTTGCTATTCACTTTTGAGCACATATTGAGCGGTGCATAAAATAAAGGATATTATGGAGTATCTTATTGATATTGGCATTTATCCGTGGGAAACTTTAGGTGTTCTCTTGGGTATTCTTTTAGGCTGCATTTATTTGGTAGGATTGGACTTAAGGATTGAAAATCTCATTCCTAGCAAAGGTAAAGAATGTTTGTCCATTGATCACAAGGAACACAGTCCCCAAAATATGAATAACCTAATTACCTTATATTGGGTGCATCATTTTATTTCCAAAGACACATAAAAACGCTTATGGGTGTTGTTTTACAAGAAACACCTTTATTTTATTCCCAACTGCTGTAATTCGAAATTCAAGAATGGGAGCAGAATGGGAATTGAAATGGGGGAAGTTGTGTATGTATGGGAAGTCAATTCATCCCCATTAGACAACCTAGCTGTTGGATCTTCTTTCTTTGGGTAAATGAAGGAAAATTCAGAGTCAAGGGGCTTCAAAGTGCTGGGAAAACGAGTGCTTGTGGTTGCTGTTGAGAATATGGCTGTAATTTACATTGTTATTACATATTATCTGCTTACACGAGGGGAAATGCTGGATTGTTCCTCTTCAATAATGAGCGCTGCTTTTGGTTAACTTTTCAGGCTACGAAACAAGAGATTGGCAGTGAACCAAGAAAGAAAGGAGGCATTCCCGGGGAAGGGATTGCCCGGTGCACATTTGAGGATAAGATACTAACGAGTGACATCGTTTTCTTACGCGCGTGGACTCAAGTAGAAATTTCTTGCTTTTTCAATCCGCTGACGACGGCCTTACAACCCCATGAACAGACATGGCAAGGGATGAAAACCGTTGCAGAATTGAGGAAAGAACACAATCTTCCCATTCCTGTGAACAAGGGTTCGTTGTATAAGGTGGTTTAACAGAGGATTTTTGCTTGTTTTTGTGCTTTTATTATCTTTATTGACACTGTTTCTTGATATTTTACTTTGCCTTATCCTCTTCCTTTCCACAGCCGATTGAAAGAAAGCTGAGGAAATTCAACCCTTTAGTCATTCCCAAATCACTGCAGGCAGCTCTGCCATTTGCTTCAAAGCCCAAAGAAATTCCTAGTAGTAGGAGGCTGCTTCTTGAAAGTCGAAGGGTGGTTTTCATGGAACGCCATGAGCGGGAAGTCCATAAGCTCATTCAACATTATCAGTTGCTCCGAAAAGCTAAGGTATAAGTTTCTGGGATTATTTGTCGTCTCCATCAATTGAGCCTTTTTTAATTTGGTTAAAATACCTTATGATTTTCTTGTTGAAAAGCTTCAGTATGTTTTTCTCAGAGTTTATTTGTGATGATGCTTGAAATGCACTATGCAGTTGGAGAAAAGAAAGCATAAAGATGCAGAGAAGAGAAGGGTGCTCGCAGCAGAGAGGGTCAACAAGCAGCAGGTATCGAGAAAACGGCAAAGCTGAAGAAGATCCGCAAAGCATTGTGGAGATCAGGTTTGGGGATATCTGTACAAATTAGTGGTGGATATGGATGAACATATGAAAACGACCCTGCATATGATCTTGGTTGAGAAAATTCTACTGTAATCGGACTGTTTCTTCTTCATAGTAGATGTTTTTGCTCTTTAGTGGACCTTGCATGTAATCAGAAGCTGAGGGAAGACGTCCATCCATCGTGCAAATTAGGCTTCTCCAACTGCTTTCTAAAGCTTGCGCATGTTTTAGCTTTTTAAAGTTTTCTTTTTCCCACCTTCCTCTGTTCTGTACTACTTCGGATGCTGTTGCCAGTTTGCTGACTTGCTGTAATCCAGGTGTCTCCTTTGCAGTCCTAATTAAAGTCTGCTGCGTTATTTTATCTGGTGCATGCCCAATTAAAGTTAAGCAGTTGTCCCCCTCAAGTTCATCAACTCTCTGTGACAGTGTTGTGGGGCATTAAAGAGTTGAGGACAACAGCTATGCGAAGGTATCAATTAGTCATCCAACAATCTGATTGGTTTGATATAATCCCATTGATGTCAGAGCTTATTGCAGGCTTGTGTGTTTAGGGATAAGAATGATTATATAAACTACATGGAACAATATAATGTATAATATATTGTCAGAGCTTCTTGCTGGCTAGAAAAAACCCATTGTCACTCAATATTTTTAGATATTAATCAATATAATGTATAATTGTTGCCCAATTTCACATGTATGGTTGATTGTATTTCCTTAGTGATATTGGTTGCTCATTGTGGAATTATTGATAGGTATTATTTTGGTTGCTTTGCTACTTTTTGCTATCAAAATATTTGTTGTTAAAGTATTGATTATATTAATAAAAATTAACTAAAACCATTAAAATATATAAAACATAATTAAATATAGCCAAAATTTGGCTTGTTTGGAGTATTGACCGGATATGCTAATAGTTTAAAGTGGCTTGTCTTTTGGTGATTGTGCTCATCGCATTAAGATTGCACAACTCTTGTGGTTTGATGGTATATTATGTATGGCTTCGACATTCAGATGACGAGCTGGTTGAAGACAAAGATGTGAAGATTATACATAATATATTATAGCATCTAACGTCAGATCCATAAATGATACT